>CM046459.1:5041635-6241635 GCA_025506415.1 Flaveria robusta | reverse complement strand
CCTACAGCCGGCCATACTTTGAAGGCCAGTTGGAAACACTAATCCAGACAACAACAAGATCAATGTAAAGTCAAAAGGCAGATTGCCTTTTGACTAGTGGCTATGACATGACATAGCTCACATCCTAATGTAATACAAAAAGGATAAAAGTACATAAAGTAGAAATTACAGACTCAAGACCTTAATCTATAGCTTCCTAAAGCATGGACCTTTTCACCAACTTGTATAAGTTGGTGAGTCTGCAGAGTGACAGCGAAAAGTTGGTTAGCTTTTCTGAAAAGTTGTTGATCACAGAAAGCATGTCTTCCCTGTCTTCGGAAGAAATCAGTCTTCTATCTTTGAGGCTTCGGAAGACTTTGTCTTCTAAGCTTCAGAAGACTTTATCTTTGGCTTCGGAAGAATTGGTCTTTGGCTTCGGAAGATTCTACCATGCACAAAGTGCATGCATGCAGGAGATACCTTGACTGTTTTGAGTGCATCAGCCTCTTTCAAATACCTTACAAACTCCCCCTAGGCTGATGCTACCAAAACAGAGAGGATGCTTAGCAGTTTGCAGTCCTCATGTTTTGATCAGCAGTGTATAATCAGGACATAGATGGTCTTCCAGATGCAAGAGGCTCTACTCTGAATGGAGTTGATTAAGCAGCCTCTTAATGCACTTTCTCAGGAAGTTATTACTCATCCTGAGATGTTGAGGAGGATGCCTTGGACTTCTGTTTCTTCCTTTTATGCCTTCTGATGGCCATCCTTTTCCTCACTCTGTACTTCAACTAAGGAGTTTGGCCTGTAGCACCAGATTGGCTTTCTGTGCTCTCCTCAGTTAGGTCCTTATTCCCCATTGGATTAGTAGGAGGGGATTTAGAACCCTGCTGTGGGTCAAAAGATGAAGTTGGCTTAGGTGTAACTTCAGGTTTACTTTGTATTGTCTCTTCAACCTTCACTTCAACTTCAGGTGCAGCTTGACTTGGTGGAGAATGCAAGTCAACAAGCTGACCTTCTTTAATCTTCTGCTTGATCCTCCTGATATTCTCATCCATTATGGATAGAGACATAGGATCAAGTCTCCTTCCAGATAACCCATACAACTTCAAGAAGCTCATCATCTTTAGTCTGTCAGCAGACTTCTTTTCTTGAACTTGATGGTGGCTCTTGTTTTAGCAGCTTCCTCTCTCATTTTTCTCTTTACAACTTTTCTTTGAGTTTGAGCCTCTTCATCAAGCTGTTTTAGGTAGTCAAACTCAATATATTCATATGAGAGGGGATTGAGGGCTGCTACCTGGTGGAGACATGTGGCACTCAGATAAGCTATCATTTTCTGTCTTTCTTGTTCCCTGCTTATCTGAGTTTCTTGCTCTTCAAGTGCCACAGACTCCTTCTCAGGACTGTCATGAACCGGAGAGAGGACATGAGCTTTTTGTTGTTTCTTTCTTTTTCTCTCTTCATTGATTTTGAGGAGCAGTTCTGCTGCCTTAGCCTCCTTCCTCTCTTTATACAGCTCCTTGTCTGCCAGTTCATCTAATTATGCCAAGGGGAGAGAGATAATTTCATCTATGTTATAATTCCTAAGTCTTAGATAGTTCAATCTGGCTGCTCTTAACTCATCATTCTGAGTATCAGGCCTATGAGCAGCCCTGATTGCAGCTTGCATAAAACTTAGGACTTCACCAGATTTCTCTCCCCTGGCCTTTCTCTTCCTCTCTCTCTTCTCCTCCTCAATCTCCTCAGGAGTCATTTTCCTTTTCTCTTTGTCAATTGTTGGCCTGTATGACTCAGGGTGGAGAGAGCTTTGGCCTATTAGATGGTTGTGATGAGCTTGAGCTCTGGCCAGAGAGAGGTTGTGATACACCTTCACCTGTAGGTGTGTCACTGAGGATACTAGGTGCTGAGGGTGAGCCTGTCTCAAGGTTCACAGGTTCTACTACTAGGCCTTCAACTGAGGTTTCCCCTTTGAAGCTAATCTTAGGGTCTACCTCAGTATCCAGTTGACTAATAGTTTTCCCTGCTAACCTTTGTCTATATAGTATTGCTCTTTGTCTGAATTCCTTCAGCACCCATTCTTGAATCACCTCAGCTAACCCGCCAGCCTGTCTGTTTTGGCTTGGGTTGATGAAAGGCAGGTTAACCAAGTTCATACCATCATGGAAACTCAGGGTCTGAAAGTTGAAGAGTTCCTGCTGCCTTTGAGCTCTTGATAGCACCAATGCCATTCTTGAGTTATCATACCACCATCCCATTACTGGATTTTCAGCTAAGTGGGATGGGGTAGGAATGGACATTGGAATTCCTTCGTCAAACAGTTGTTGAAATATGGCCTCTACATCAGTGTGAGCCCGAGGAAGTTGTTGAGTCTAGACAACTGCAAGTGAGGGTGGTGAGTCCTCATTGTCCATACTTATGACAGGACTCCCAGGTTCTGTGGTTGTAAGGACTTTCTCCCCCTTTTTGGTAGCATCACCCACTTGCATAGGTGAGCTGGAGGTCAAATCCACTACTTCCATAGGTTCTTGTGGACCTGGTTGAGTTTGTCTTAATGGTCTTTCAGCTAGCTTGCCCTTGAGATCGGTGATATCAAGTTGCTGGTCATTGACCCTCTTTTGCAACGTAGTCACTTGAGATTCCAGGTGACTGACCTTGGAGACTAAAGAGGTGCATAGGTCTTCAAGTGGTTGCACCTTTAGTTTCAGACTCCCTCATCTTCAGATGAAGAATCACGGGGGGATGAGAGAATTGGACTGATGTCTTTTTCCTCATCACCAGCATATTATTCTTGGCTGCTGTATTTCCTCTGCTCACTAACAGCTTCAAGTGAAGTGTCAATGGGTTGAGTTGCCATGGCTAGCAATAGTGAGAGCCTCTTCCATATGGACCTTCTGAACTTGTTCAGGGAGATCCACCTCAGTTTGGGGTGGATGATGTGACATCCGTCACCTCAGGTCCTTTAATTAACCTGAGCCTCGTTAAGTTCTAATTATTTTTTTCGATTTCTTTTATGATTCTATGGTGCCTATTTAATGTGTCGGTTGTTGATTGCTAGTTGCGCGTAATTTAAAAATATATAAAATAAAATAAAATGAAATAAAATAAAATAAAATAAAATAGCAAAATATATTATTATTATTATTATTATAATTAATATTATTATTATTATTACTAATATTATTATTATTATCTTATTATTATTATTATCTTATTATTATTATTATTATTATTATTATTATTATTATTATTATGATATTATTATTATAATTATTATTATTGTTATTATATTTATTAATTAGTTTAGGGTTTAAATTGTAATTTAACTAAACTTTAGGGAATAATTAAATTAAAGTTAAAGGGTCCAAAGTGTAACTTATCAAATTATATATATATATGTCGTGAAAACGTTTTCAACCTCCCGAAACCCTAAATCGCACACCATTGCCGTCGACCCCTAAACCGAGAGTTTTATCCGCCGCCGATCATCGTCGTCTCGCCAATTAGTCGTCTCGCAGGTACCCGCTCCATCTTGACTTTGTTTCGTTTCGTTTCGACGATGTTCGACCGTGTTAGGTTCCGTTTCGGTTGGTTTCGGTTGGTTTCGATTGTGTTTCGGTGGTCCGGGATGGGTCACGGTGGTTGATTGGGTTGTGTAAATCGCGTATCCGTATGTATATATGCATATATGTATATTGTTGTTTGGGTGTGCGAGTGAACCGTGTATGTGTGTGTTGTGTGTGCTTGAAACGACGTGTGTGTGCGGGTGTGTTGTGTGGGTGATGAGTCCAGAGTATTGTGTGCGTATGTGTGTATCGGGTGTGTGTTGGTGTGTATGTGATTAACTTGTATGCGTGTGTATGTAACCGTGAGTGTGTTCTTGTATATGCGTATGTAACCGAGAATGATTCTTGTGTGTGAGTGCGTGTTTAAGGGGTGTGTGTGTGTGAGTTTAAGGTGTGTGTGTGTGTGTTCCAGAATGTGTGCGTACATATATATATATATTTGCAACCGTGTGTGAGTGTGTTTAAGGTGTGTGTGTGTTTAAGGTGTGTGAGTGTGTGTTTAAGGGGTGTGTGTGTGTGTGTTTAAGGTGTGTGTGTGTGTTCCAGAATGTGTGTATGTACACATATATATATGCAACCGTGCGTGAGTGTGTGTTTAAGGGGTGTGTGTGTGTGTTTAAGGTGTGTGTGAGTGTGTGTGCAGAAACGTGAGTTGGGTTATGTGTGAGTGTGTGTTTAAGGTGTGTGAGTGTGTGTTTAAGGGGTGTGTGTGTGTGTTTAAGGTGTGAGTGTGTGTGTTTAGTGTGTGAGTGTGTGTAAACCGTGTGTGTACCATGGGTGTGAATGGATGATGTGTAATGTTTGTGTGTTTGTGATTGTGAAATGTGGGTGAGTGTGTTGTATAAAGTATTTTTATTATGAAGAAGTTGATGATGGTTAATATTGTTATTATTATTACTATTATTATTATTATTAATATTACTATTATTACTATTATTGCTATTATTATTATTATTATTATTATTATTATTATTATTATTATTATTATGTTTTTTATTATTATTATTATTATCATTATTATTATTATTACTATTAGTATTATCATCATTATTATTCATTATTCTTGTACAGCGTGGTAGGGTGTGAAACGAATATGATATGTGGGGATTGTAAGATAAAGTTATATATATATATATATATACATATATATATATACATATATATATACATATATATATATATATATATATATATAAATCCATAAACAATCCTAATTATAACATAATTATATTATGAATGCATATTTTGTGTGCGTGTCGCGCGTCGAACCCGAAACCGACCGAATGCAACTATTCTCGTTAGACGTGTTTTAAAATATAAGTTACAATTATTATAGGTGGTTGATCGCGTGCTCGCATTTCTAGAAGCTATTTGTTTGTTTTTTTTACTAATCATTCAAGGTGAGTTTCGCGGCCTCTTTTTCATTACAATTATTTCTAAAACTTGGGGGAAAAGTATGCTCACCCTTTTTACGCTGTGAACTCAATTATTCTTGGGACTGTTGTGTTTACTATTTTGTAAGTATATATCTGGTACATACATGAGTTGCTGTGTGGTTCTTTATTCATAACTATTTTATCCGGTGTGGAACCGACGAACAGGTATTGATAGTACTATTGGGCTGACACCCCCACCCTTGTTTGTTAGTATACTAGTTGAGACTGACAGTGGCCAGGAACGGGCCCTAGGGTGAATATGTTCCGACAAGATCTGTGTGTACGTCATAGGTTTAGTTGTGATGCTCATGTTTACATGTGATATTACTTGCTTATAACTGTATACACTCATGTCCTACAAACTATTACATAGCATCAATTTGTATTCATTATTTAAACCTGCGAACTCACGAATCATGTGTTGACCTTTTTGAGCATATCTTTTCAGGTAACAATAATCGAGGTTAGCAATTGATGATGCCTTAGTGACGACTTAAGGAATTCGAGCTAGGCTTGATTTAACATTATGAACTATGAACGTTGACTTGTTTTGTTATTTTGGATATTGTTTTACTTATACTTGTTCCCGGGTTGTGGGAATCCATTTGAATTAAGCTTGTTTGACAATGCTGTCGTGAATTGACTAAATACGACACAAGTCACCATTTGTGTCGGGTGACGTCATGACACTTATTATATCATTTAATGTTCTCTATTAATTATCAATGTGTTATGACCATCCTATCCGGTACATCCTCGTGTTTCCGCTATAAGCGGGGGTGTGACAGATTGGTATAAGAGCCATTGGTTATAGAGAATTAGGTAGATCACTCGACCTAGACTATAACCTAAGAACCTTCATGTAGAATGCATACTAGGGTTTGTGTGCATCTTATATTACATGTATGTTCTTACTTATTTGATTGCCTATTTGCTATCTTTTGATTGCATTCATTTGAGGAAAAGTACTTATACTTTTTCCTTATAGGATGTCTTCCGCTGGTCCATCTGATCATTCCCTAGCTCGCATCACTACTTCTGACTCTGAGTCAGAACCTGAAGAGGTCCTCTCTGACCACTTGCTGCTGTCGTCTTCAGACACTGAGTCTGAACCTGAGGAGATGATGTCGGACTCATCGGAATCATCTAAAGAGGAAGAACCGATGAATTCGGTTGTACTAGGGATGCCTGCTGTTCGAGCCGCGCCGATCGCACCTATGGAACCTGTCCCTGCTGCGGCAGTCGTGCCTGTCCCTGCTACGCCAGTCGTGTCCCTGCTACGCCAGTCGTGCCTATCCCTACTACACAGGCAGTCGCGAGGGTCGCCCCTGAGGCAGGACCTTGGGTTCCTGGTTACCCTAGGGGGCCGTATCGTGTAAACGGAGTCGGGGTGCTAAGGATGGTGACGGCCAGAAAGAGGGTGTTCTTTGCCAATCGTTTTAGGTTCCGACTGCTGGTAGACGAGGCCAATCTGTGGGGTGACTACCCTGACCAGCCCCCGAGCCCCTCTAGTTCGTCCAGCAGTGGCGACGACTAGGATTGATATTACACGAACATTAAGGAGGAAGTGAAGACTTGATGGGATTTATTTTAGTTATTCTATATTTCATATTGGGATTTTGTTAGACTTTTAGTACTTATGTGTTTTGAGGGCATTTTGGTATTTGACTATGTTATGGATATGATGGTTTATGAAAATGGGAACTCTATATTATTATTATTATGAAATTGCTTATGATGTTATTCGCGAGTTGCATGGTTTTGACGATGTGTTATTTGCGCGTGGATGATTGAAATATGGTAAACCCTGATATGATTAAAACTTATGTGTTATCTGTGATTGATTAGAAAATGCCGCCCAGAAGAATTACCCGTAGTAATGGTCGTGGTGGTGCTGCCCCAAGAGGCTGAGGTAGAGGAAGAGGTGCTGGTGGTAGGGGTGAAGCACAAGGTGGAGGAAATGAAGGTGGTGCACCTGGCAACAACAATGGAGTCGGGAACCTTGACATAGCTGCTATGATTGCCCAGCAGTTAGCTGCGCTTATCCCAACCATAGTGGCACAAGTGGGTGATAACATTATGAACCATGACAATGGGGGTGGCAACAACGATAATGGAAATAACCATGGGAATGATGGTGACGAGGGAAATGGATATGAAGGACAGGATGACAACAACAATGAGGGAGGAGGTGGAGTAGGTGATGGAAATTGTAATGGGAATGCAAATGGCAATGGTGATGGTCCGATTGGTGGGAATGGAAATGGGCCGAACAACGGAAATGCCAATGGTGGAGGAAACGGGAATGGAGATGGTAATGGCGAGAGAAGAAGAGGATGTACTTATAAGGAGTTTGTGGCATGTAAACCTAAGGAATTTGATGGCAAAGGTGGGGCGATAGCGTTAACTAGGTGGATTGAAAAGATGGAAGCAGTGATTGACATTAGCGAGTGTTTGGACAGTCAGAAGATCAAGTATGCTACATGTTCACTGCAAGGAAAGGCGCTAACTTGGTGTAACACTCAGATCCAAGCAAGGGGAAGGGAGGCAGTGATGCAAATGACATGGGATGAATTTAAGGCTTTGATCACTGAGGAGTATTGCCCTAATAATGAAATGCAGAAGTTGGAGCACGAATTTTGGAATCATATTATGGTGGGGGCTGGACATGCGGCTTACACGGATCGATTTCACGAACCGGCTAGGCTTGTTCCGCATTTAGTGACCCCAGAATCAAAGAGGATCGAGCGTTACATCTGGGGTTTGGTACCACAAATACGTGGTATGGTGACTGCTGCGGCACCCCGACTATTCAGATTGCGATCTTGAAGGCGGGCACCCTGACTGATGAAATGGTACGAACTTGAGTATTAGGTAAGGGTGGTGAGAAAAGAAAGAATAATGGGGAATTGAGCAGACAAGCAGGGGGAAGGTTTGATAAGAAGGGAAAGGTGACAAGAAGCTTTGTGGCGGTGAACCAAGGTAGGAGAGAATATGTTGGGCCACATCCTTAGTGTGGCAGGTGCAATTTTCATCATCCGCAAGCGATGCCGTGCCGGGCGTGAGTAAATTGTAGGCGCCCGGGGCATTTTGCGAAAGACTGTGGGGTGGCGCCCAACTTGGTCGCACCGGTAAACGCAGTTAATCCAGCAGGAAGCGTCAGGGTTTGCTATGAGTGTGGAAGCCCCGATCATTATCGGAATGTGTGCCCCAGACTGAATCGGGCACCGGGTCAATAGGGGAATAATCAAAACCAGGTGATGGCAATAGCTGGTAGCCAAGGACAGGGGAATCAAGGGAATGCTGCCCGAGGACGTGCGTTTGTGATTGGAGCAAATGACGCTCGTCAAGACCCGAATGTTGTTACGGGTACGTACCTTCTCAATAATCATTTTGCATCCGTATTATTTGATACCGGGGCAGATAATAGCTTTGTGTCCTTTGAATTTGCACCTCTGCTTGGTTTGAATTCTAGTTGCTTAGAGACTAGTTATTCCGTAGAGATGGCTAATGGTAAATTTGTAGAAGCTAAGGAGATAATTAGAGGTTGCTCGATAACGTTTGAGGATCATACCTTTAATATAGACTTAATACCTTTTGAATTGGGAAGTTTTGACGTAGTAGTAGGGATGGATTGTTTATCAAAATGTGGAGCGGAAATTGTCTGTTGGGAAAAAGTGGTGAGAATCCCTATGCCTAACGGTGACGTGCTCAAAATACGAGGAGAACGACCGGGAAGAAATCTAAGACTTATCTCCTGCATGAAGACGCGTCGATGTCTACAATAGCAATGCTATGCCTTCCTGGCGCACGTAGTAGAAAAGAAGGAGGAGGAAAGGAAGCTGGAAGATATTCTGGTGGTGTGAGACTTTCCAGAAGTGTTTCCTGACGATCTGTCCGGCTTGCCTCCCCCTCGACAGGTGGAGTTCGGAATCGATTTGATTCCTGGAGCAACACCTGTAGCAAAGACACCTTATCGACTAGCACCCTCGGAAATGAAGGAATTATCGAGCCAATTACAAGAATTATTGAATAAAGGTTTCATCCGGCCCAGCCATTCACCATGGGGAGCACCAATTTTATTCGTCATGAAGAAAGATGGGTCGTTCCGAATGTGCATCTATTACCGAGAACTAAATAAGTTGACCGTGAAGAATCGATGACCTATTTGATCAATTGCAGGGAGCTTCGTACTTCTCTAAAATTGATCTTCGATCCGGCTATCATCAACTGAGGGTTCACGAGGAGGACATACCAAAGACGGTGTTTAGAACTCGATATGGGCATTATGAGTTCTTAGTCATGCCATTTGGGCTGACCAATGCTGCAGCAGTGTTTATGGATTTGATGAACCGGGTATGTAAACCCTATCTGGATAAGTTCGTAATCGTTTTTATAGACGATATTCTTATCTACTCCCGAACGAAGGAAGACCATGATCAACATTTGCGAGCGATACTTGAACTGCTAAAGGAAGAGAAACTTTACGCCAAATTCTCGAAGTGTGAATTTTGGTTACGAGAGGTGAAGTTTTTAGGACACGTGGTTAATGAGCATGGAATCCATGTTGATCCTGGAAAGATCGAAGCAGTTAAAAAGTGGGATACACCTAAGATGCCTTCTGAAATACGGCAATTCTTAGGGTTGGCCGGTTACTATCGTCGATTTATTGCGAACTATTCCAAAATCGCTCAACCGTTGACAATGTTAACGCAGAAGGATAAGAAGTTTGATTGGGGACATAAGCAAGAAGAGGCATTTCAAACGTTGAAGGAAAAATTATGTAATGCGCCGATATTGACCCTCCCTGATGGGTCCAATGATTTCGTGGTGTTTTGTGATGTATCACATCAAGGATGATTTCGTGGTGCTTTGTGATGTATCACATCAAGGACTAGGTTGTGTACTGATGCAAAAGGATAAGGTGATTGCTTACACTTCGCGTCAGCTTAAGGTTCATGAAAAGAATTATACGACGCATGACCTGGAATTACGCGCAGTAGTATTTGCACTTAAGATATGGAGGCATTACTTATACGGAACTAAGTGCGTTATCTACACCGATCATAAAAGCCTTCAACACATTTTCGATCAAAAGGAATTGAACATGCGTTAGCGACGATGGGTGGAACTTCTTAGTGATTACGATTGTGAAATCCATTATCACCTTGGAAAGGCGAATGCAGTGGCTGATGCCTTGAGTAGGAAGGAACGTGTTAAACCCTTACGTGCACGAGCCTTAGGAATGATCATACAATCGAACCTAAAGGCTCAAATCCTAACGGCACAGACTGAAGCGTTAAAAGAAGAGAATATTGCTGGTGAGGAGTTCCATGGTTTGGATAAGCAAATGAATTGTAAGGAGGATGGGGTACACTATTTCGTAGATCGCATATGGGTACCTAAGTGGGGTAATGTTCGAACCCTAGTTATGAACGAAGCGCACAAGTCCAAGTATTCTATTCATCCTGGTACAGACAAGATGTATCAAGATCTTAAAGAATTGTATTGGTGGCCAGGTATGAAGAAAGACAATGCGACGTATGTAAGTGAATGTCTGACTTGTTCGAAAGTCAAAGCCGAACATCAAAAACCATCAGGACTATTACAACTACCGGAAATTCCCGAATGGAAATAGGAAAAACATAGCGATGGATTTTATCACTAAGTTGCCTAGAACAAGTAGCGGGCATGATTCGATTTGGGTTATCGTTGATCGAATGACGAAATCCGCTCACTTTTTACCGATTCACAAGGATTATAAGATGGAAAAGTTAGCAAGACTATATGTAAATGAGATTGTGGCTAGGCATGGAGTGCCTGTGTCAATTATATCCGATCATGATAGTCGGTTTAAATCACGGTTCTGGCAGACTCTACAGAAAGCAATGGGCACTCGATTAGATCTAAGTACTGCGTATCATCCACAAACGAACGGTCAAAGTGAACGTACGATACAGACTCTCGAAGACATGCTTAGGGCGTGCGTAATTGACTTTGGTGGGAGTTGGGATACCCACTTACCGTTGATCGAATTCTCTTATAATAATAGTTATCATACGAGCATTGGATGTGCTCTGTTTGAGGCGTTGTATGGAAGGAAGTGTAGGTCTCCGGTATGTTGGACTGAGGTAGGTGAAAGTCAATTGACTGGTCCGAGATCATTCAGGAAACGACTGATAAGATATTCCAAATCAAGGATAGGCTTAAGGCAGCTAGAGACCGTCAGAAAAGCTACGCTGATAACCGAAGAAAACCTCTAGAATTTAGTGTTGGTGATCGTGTCTCATTTCAAGGGGGTGTAACACTTCTCAGTTTGGGCCTAATCTTTATCCTATATACCATGTTCGTATGGTGGCGTGATGTTCTACGTGAATCCATGTTGGAAGGACATCATACCAAAGTCGTACAATGGGTTTATTCTGTTTATCGTTTCGGAGGTTATGTTCCTTTTTGCTCTTTTTCGGGCTTCTTCTTATTCTTCTTTGGCACCTACGGTAGAGATCGGAGGTATTTGGCCCCCTCTTACTGAAAGTTTCTCCTTGGAAGGGAATCGTAAGATTTGGAAAGAAAGGAAAATTAGCTCCAAGGTATGTCGGACCATTCGAGATCACTGAAAGAATTGGTCCAGTGGCATATCAATTAAAGTTACCTCAAGAGCTTAGTGGCGTGCATGATACATTCCATGTATCAAACCTTAAGAAATGTTTGGCCGATGGATCGCTCCATGTACCGATTGAGGAGATCCGAATTGATGAGAAACTTCACTTTGTGGAGGAACCAATAGAGATCATGGGTAGGGAAGTGAAGCGTTTAAAGCGCAGCAAGATTCCAATCGTTAGAGTTCGTTAGAACTCTAAACGAGGACCTGAGTTCACTTGGGAGCGGGAAGATCAGATGAAACTTAAATATCCGCATTTATTCACGGATAGAGTTTCAGGACCTAACTCCAGCTGAATTTCGGGACGAAATTCTCTCAATTGGGGGATACTGTGACGTGTCACCTCAGGTCCATTAATTAACCCGAGCCTCGTTAACTTCTAATTACTTTTTTTTTGATTTCTTTTATGATTCTATGGTGCCTATTTAATGTGTCGGTTGTTGATTGCTAGTTGCGCGCAATTTAAAAATATATAAAATAAAATAAAATAAAATAAAATAAAATAGCAAAATATATTATTATTATTATTATAATTAATATTATTATTATTATTACTAATATTATTATTATTATTATCTTATTATTATTATTATCTTATTATTATTATTATCTTATTATTATTATTATTTATTATTATTATTATTATATATTATTATTATTATTATTATTATTATTATTATTATTATTATTATTATGATATTATTATTATAATTATTATTATTGTTATTATATTTATTAATTAGTTTAGTGTTTAAATTGTAATTTAACTAAACTTTAGGGAATAATTAAATTAAAGTTAAAGGTTCCAAAGTATAAGTTATCAAATTATATATATATATGTCGTGAAAACGTTTTCAACCTCCCGAAACCCTAAATCGCACACCATTACCGTCGAACGCTAAACCGAGAGTTCTAGCCGCCGCCGCCGATAGTCATCGTCTCGCCGATTAGTCGTCTCGCAAGTACCCGCTCCATCTTGACTTTGTTTCGTTTCGTTTCGACGATGTTTGACCGTATTCGGTTCCATTTCGGTTGGTTTCGGTTGGTTTTGATTGTGTTTCGGTGGTCCGGGATGGGTCATGGTAGTTGATTGGGTTATGTAAGTCGTGTATCCATATGTATATATGCATATATGTATATTGTTGTTTGGGTGTACGAGTGAACCGTGTATGTGTGTGCTGTGTGTGCGTGAAACGACGTGTGTGTGCGGGTGTGTTGTGTGGGTGATGTGTTGAGAGTATTGTGTGTGTATGTGTGTATCGGGTGTGTGTTGGTGTGTATATGATTAACTTGTATGCGTGTGTATGTAACCGTGAGTGATTCTTGTGTGTGAGTGCGTGTTTAAGGTGTGTGTGTGTGTGTTTAAGGTGTGTGTGTTTGTGTGTGTACACATATATATATGCAACCGTGTGTGAGTGTGTTTAAGGTGTGTGTGTGTGTGTTTAAGGTGTGTGAGTGTGTGTTTAAGGGGGGTGTGTGTGTGTTTAAGGTGTGTCTGTGTGTGTTCCAGAATGTGTGTGTGTACACATATATATATGCAACCATGCGTGAGTGTGTGTTTAAGGTGTGTGTGTGTGTGTTTAAGGTGTGTGTGCAGAAACATGAGTTTGGTTATGTGTGTGTGTTTAAGGTGTGTGAGTGTGTATTTAAGGTGTGTGTATGTGTGTTTAAGGTGTGAGTGTGTGTGTTTAGTGTGTGAGTGTGTGTAAACCGTGTGTGTACCATGGGTGTGAATGGATGATGTATAATGTTTGTGTGTGTGTGATTGTGAAATGTGGGTGAGTGTGTTGTATAAATTATTTTTATTATGAAGAAGTTGATGATGGTTAATATTGTTATTATTATTACTATTATTATTATTAATATTACTATTATTACTATTATTGCTATTATTATTATTATTATTATGATTATTATTATTATTATTATTATCATTATTATTATTATTACTATTAGTATTATCATCATTATTAATCATTATTCTTGTACAGCGTGGTAGGGTGTGAAACGAATATGATATGTGGGGATTGTAAGATAAAGTTATATATATATATATATATATATATATATATATATACACACACACACTCTATATATATATATATATAAATCCATAAATAATCCTAATTATAACATAATTATATTATGAATGCATATTTTGTGTGCTTGTCGCGCATCGAACCCGAAACCGACCGAATGCATCTAATCTCATTAGACGTGTTTTAAAATTTAAGTTACAATTATTATAGGTGGTTGATCGTGTGCTCGCATTTCTAGAAGCTATTTGTTTGTTTTATTTCCTAATCATTCAAGGTGAGTTTCGCGGCCTCTTTTTCATTACAATTATTTATAAAACTTGGGGGAAAAGTACGCTCACTCTTTTTACGCTGTGAACTCAATTATTCTTGGGACTGTTGTGTTTACTGTTTTGTAAGTATATATCTGGTACATACATGAGTTGCTGTGTGGTTCTTTATTCACAACTATTTAATTTCGGTGTGGAACCGACGGACAGGTATTGATAGTACTATTGGGCTGACACCCCCACCCTTGTTTGTTAGTATACTAGTTGGGACTGACAGTGGCCAGGAAGGGGCCCTAGGGTGAATATGTTCTGACAAGATCTGTGTGTACGTCGTAGTTTTAGTTGTGATGCTCATGTTTACATGTGATATTACTTGCTTATAACTGTATACACTCATGTCCTACAAACTATTACACAGCATCAATTTGTATTCATTATTTAAACGTGCGAACTCACCAATTATGTGTTGACCTTTTTGAGCATATCTTTTAAGGTAACAATAATCGAGGTTAGCAATTGATGATGCCTTAGTGACGACTTAAGGAATTCGAGCTAGGCTTGATTTAACATTATGAACTATGAACGTTGACTTGTTTTGTTATTCTGGATATTGTTTTACTTATACTTGTTCCCGGGTTGTGGGAATCCATTTGAATTAAGCTTGTTTGACTATGCTGTCGTGAATTGACTAACTACGACACAAGTCACCATTTGTGTCGGGTGACATCATGACACTTATTATATCATTTAATGCTCTCTATTAATTATCAATGTGTTATGACGATCCCGTCCGTTACATCCTCGTGTTTCCGCTATAAGCGGGGGTGTGACAGATGATGTGGGCTAGACATAGGAGTAGCAGGAGCACTCATCTCTCCTTGAGCAAGGGTGGAGAAGAGAGACTCATGGTACTCACTGAATCCCATGTCTTCATCATCATAGAATTCAAGGTTTGGGATTTGTTGGTTGAGATCAAGAGGCTGGGGAAGGTAACTGTCCCCTAAAGGTTGTTCACTAGAGTTTTGAGACTCTGAGTGAAGGCTTAAGGCAGTTGGGGTTGTGAGCTCATCAGGCTCAGCATGAGGAACCTCAGCACTGATAGTACGAGAGATGCGAGTGGTTTGCTCCTCAAGGGAAATGGGAGCTCTAGTGTCCACTTCCTCTTGCATGGGTGATAATATGGGGGCCTGCTCAACAGGGGTTCATTTGTATTTTCTAGAGTAGGTGATGGTTATTGTAGGTTGAGATGGTGGTTGAGAGACAACAGGTGTGGGTTCAACACTAGCTGGTGTTGCTAGGTTGTCACCCTGGAAAGGGGAATGCAGTGGCTGATGCCTTGAGTAGGAAGGAACGTGTTAAACCTTTACGTGCATGAGCCTTAGGAATGATCATACAATCAAACCTAAAGGCTCAAATCCTAACGGCATAGACTGAAGCGTTAAAAGAAGAGAATATTGCTGGTGAGGAGTTCCATGGTTTGGATAAGCAAATGAATTGTAAGGAGGATGGGGTACACTATTTCGTAGATCGCATATGGGTACCTAAGTGGGGTAATGTTCGAACCCTAGTTATGAACGAAGCGCATAAGTCCAAGTATTCTGTTCATCCTGGTGCAGACAAGATGTATCAAGATCTTAAAGAATTGTATTGGTGGCCAGGTATGAAGAAAGACAATGCGACGTACGTAAGTGAATGTCTGACTTGTTCGAAAGTCAAAGCCGAACATCAAAAACCATCAGGACTATTACAACTACCGGAAATTCCCGAATGGAAATAGGAAAAATATAGCGATGGATTTTATCACTAAGTTGCCTAGAACAAGTAGCGGGCATGATTCGATTTGGGTTATCGTTGATCGAATGGCGAAATCCGCTCACTTTTTACCGATTCACAAGGATTATAAGATGAAAAAGTTAGCAAGACTATATGTAAATGAGATTGTGGCTAGGCATGGAGTGCTTGTGTCAATTATATCCGATCATGATAGTCGGTTTAAATCACGGTTCTGGCAGACTCTACAGAAAGCAATGGGCACTCGATTAGATCTAAGTACTGCGTATCATCCACAAACGGACGGTCAAAGTGAACGTACGATACAGACTCTCGAAGACATGCTTAGGGCGTGCGTAATTGACTTTGGTGGGAGTTGGGATACCCACTTACCGTTGATCGAATTCTCTTATAATAATAGTTATCATACGAGTATTGGATGTGCTCCGTTTGAGGGGTTGTATGGAACGAAGTGTAGGTCTCCGGTATGTTGGACTGAGGTAGGTGAAAGTCAATTGACTGGTCTAGAGATCATTCAGGAAACGACTGATAAGATATTCCAAATCAAGGATAGGCTTAAGGCAGCTAGAGACCGTCAGAAAAGCTACGCTGATAACCGAAGAAAACCTCTGGAATTTAGTGTTGGTGATCGTGTCTCATTTCAAGGGGGTCTAACACTTCTCAGTTTGGGCCTAATCTTTATCCTATATACCATGTTCGTATGGTGGCGTGATGTTCTACGTGAATCCATGTTGGAAGGACATCATACCAAAGTCGTACAATGGGTTTATTCTGTTTATCGTTTCGGAGGTTATGTTCCTTTTTGCTCTTTTTCGGGCTTCTTCTCATTCTTCTTTGGCACCTAAGGTAGAGATCGGAGGTATTTGGCCCCCTCTTAGTGAAAGTTTCTCCTTGGAAGGGAATCGTAAGATTTGGAAAGAAAGGAAAATTAGCTCCAAGGTATGTCGGACCATTCAAGATCACTGAAAGAATTGGTCCAGTGGCATATCAATTAAAGTTACCACAAGAGCTTAGTGGCATGCATGATACATTCCATGTATCAAACCTTAAGAAATGTTTGGCCGATGGATCGCTCCATGTACCGATTGAGGAGATCCGAATTGATGAGAAACTTCACTTTGTGGAGGAACCAATAGAGATCATGGGTAGGGAAGTGAAGCGTTTAAAGCGCAGCAAGATTCCAATCGTTAGAGTTCGTTGGAACTCTAAACGAGGACCTGAGTTCACTTGGGAGCGGGAAGATCAGATGAAACTTAAATATCCGCATTTATTCACGGATAGAGTTTCAGGACCTAACTCCAGCTGAATTTCGGGATGAAATTCTCTCAACTGGGGGGATACTGTGACGTGTCACCTCAGGTCCGTTAATTAACCTGAGCCTCGATAACTTCTAATTATTTTTTTTTTGATTTCTTTTATGATTCTATGGTGCCTATTTAATGTGTCGGTTGTTGATTGCTAGTTGCGCGCAATTTAAAAATATATAAAATAAAATAAATAAAATAGCAAAATATATTATTATTATTATTATAATTAATATTATTATTATTATTACTAATATTATTATTATTATTATTATCTTATTATTATTATTATCTTATTATTATTATTATTATTATTATTATTATTATTATTATTATTATTATTATTATTATTATGATATTATTATTATAATTATTATTATTGTTATTATATTTATTAATTAGTTTAGGGTTTAAATTGTAATTTAACTAAACTTTAGGGAATAATTAAATTAAAGTTAAAGGTTCCAAAGTGTATGTTATCAAATTATATATATATATGTCGTGAAAACGTTTTCAACCTCTCGAAACCCTAAATCGCACACCATTACCGTCGAACGCTAAACCGAGAGTTCTAGCCGCCGCCGATCGTCATCGTCTCGCCGATTAGTCGTCTCGCAGGTACCCGCTCCATCTTGACTTTCTTTCGTTTTGTTTCGACGATGTTTGACCGTGTTCGGTTCCATTTCGGTTGGTTTCGGTTGGTTTTGATTGTGTTTCGGTGGTCCGGGATGGGTCACGGTGGTTGATTGGGTTATGTAAGTCACGTATCCGTATGTATATATGCATATATGTATATTGTTGTTTGGGTGTACGAGTGAACCGTGTATGTGTGTGCTGTGTGTGCGTGAAACGACGTGTGTGTGCGGGTGTGTTGTGTGGGTGATGTGTTGAGAGTATTGTGTGTGTATGTGTGTATCGAGTGTGTGTTGGTGTGTATGTGATTAACTTGTATGCGTGTGTATGTAACCGTGAGTGATTCTTGTGTGTGAGTGCGTGTTTAAGGGGTGTGTGTGTGTTTAAGGTGTGTGTGTTTGTGTTCCAGAATGTGTGTGTACACATATATATATGCAACCGTGTGTGAGTGTGTTTAAGGTGTGTGTGTGAGTTTAAGGTGTGTGTGTGTGTGTTTAAGGTGTGTGTGTGTGTTTAAGGTGTGTCTGTGTGTGTTCCAGAATGTGTGTGTGTGCACATATATATATGCAACCATGCGTGAGTGTGTGTTTAAGGTGTGTGTGTGTGTGTTTAAGGTGTGTGTGAGTGTGTGTGCAGAAACGTGAGTTGGGTTATGTGTGTGTGTTTAAGGTGTGTGAGTGTGTATTTAAGGTGTGTGTATGTGTGTTTAAGGTGTGAGTGTGTGTGTTTAGTGTGTGAGTGTGTGTAAACCGTGTGTGTACCATGGGTGTGAATGGATGATGTATAATGTTTGTGTGTGTGTGATTGTGAAATGTGGGTGAGTGTGTTGTATAAATTATTTTTATTATGAAGAAGTTGATGATGGTTAATATTGTTATTATTATTACTATTATTATTATTAATATTACTATTATTACTATTATTGCTATTATTATTATTATTATCATTATTATTATTATTACTATTAGTATTATCATCATCATTATTCATTATTCTTGTACAGCGTGGTAGGGTGTGAAACGAATATGATATGTGGGGATTGTAAGATAAAGTTATATATATATATATATATATATATATATATATATATATATATATACACACACACACACTCTATATATATATATATAAATCCATAAATAATCCTAATTATAACATAATTATATTATGAATGCATATTTTGTGTGCGTGTTGCGCATCGAACCTGAAACCGACCGAATGCATCTAATCTCATTAGACGTGTTTTAAAATTTAAGTTACAATTATTATAGGTGGTTGATCGTGTGCTCGCATTTCTAGAAGCTATTTGTTTGTTTTATTTCCTAATCATTCAAGGTGAGTTTCGCGGCCTCTTTTTCATTACAATTATTTATAAAACTTGGGGAAAAGTACGCTCACCCTTTTTATGCTGTGAACTCAATTATTCTTGGGACTGTTGTGTTTACTGTTTTGTAAGTATATATCTGGTACATACATGAGTTGCTGTGTGGTTCTTTATTCACAACTATTTAATTTCGGTGTGGAACCGACGGACAGGTATTGATAGTACTATTGGGCTGACACCCCCACCCTTGTTTGTTAGTATACTAGTTGGGACTAATAGTGGCCAGGAACGGGCCCTAGGGTGAATATGTTCCGACAAGATCTGTGTGTACGTCGTAGTTTTAGTTGTGATGCTCATTTTTACATGTGATATTACTTGCTTATAACTGTATACACTCATGTCCTTCAAACTATTACACAGCATCAATTTGTATTCATTATTTAAACTTGCGAACTCACCGATTATGTGTTGACCTTTTTGAGCATATCTTTTAAGGTAACAATAATCGAGGTTAGCAATTGATGATGCCTTAGTGACGACTTAAGGAATTCTAGCTAGGCTTGATTTAACATTATGAACTATGAACGTTGACTTGTTTTGTTATTTTGGATATTGTTTTACTTATACTTGTTCCCGGGTTGTGGGAATCCATTTGAATTAAGCTTGTTTGACTATGCTGTCGTGAATTGACTAACTACGACACAAGTCACCATTTGTGTCGGGTGACATCATGACACTTATTATATCATTTAATGCTCTCTATTAATTATCAATGTGTTATGACGATCCCGTCCGTTACATCCTCGTGTTTCCGCTATAAGCGGGGGTGTGACAGATGGGCTAGACATAGGAGTGGCAGGAGCACTCATCTCTCCTTGAGCAAGGGTGGAGAAGAGAGATTCATGGTACTCACTGAATCCCATGTCTTCATCATCATAGAATTCAAGGTTTGGGATTGGTTGGTTGAGATCAAGAGGCTGGGGATGGTAACTGTCCCCTGAAGGTTGTTCACTAGAGTTTTAAGACTCTGAGTGAAGGCTTAAGGCAGTTGGGGTTGTGAGCTCATCAGGCTGAGCATGAGGAACCTCAGCACTGATAGTACGAGAGATGCGAGTGGTTTGCTCCTCAAGGGAAATGGGAGCTCTAGTGTCCACTTCCTCTCGCATGGGTGATAATATGGGGGCCTGCTCAGCAGGGGTTCGTTTGTATTTTCTAGAGTAGGTGATGGTTATTGTAGGTTGAGATGGTGGTTGAGAGACAACAGGTGTGGGTTCAACACTAGCTGGTGTTGCTAGGTTGTCACGTTGAGCAATGAGCTCTAACGTTTTGGGGACAAGGGCTGTTTCTACCTACCCCAGAGAATCCCACAGTTGGTTTTCTCATAATTTTAAAGATGCCGGGCTTCATCTGTCCCAATTTAAAGTTTTACCTGCTCCCTTCAACTGTGATCCCAGTTCATAATTAAAAATGTGCTGGACATATCTAGGGAACATGTAATACTCTAGGGAGTCCAAGTTTGAAAGCAGATTAAGGTAAACCAAGTGAGAATACCTGAACTTGACCCCCTGAACCAGTCCATGGACTATGAAGGACAGATCCTCAAGAATCTGGTCCCATCCTCCATGCTTGTTTGACAAGCTATGTATGATTACATGGAGGAGGTACTTCCACTAGGAAGAGACCTTCCCTTTCCTGAAGGTTCTGACTGAAAAGTCTCCTGCATACCCAATCTGCACAAAAGACTGATTAACAGTAGATTTAGGAAACGACAAATCACCTTCTGGATCATCCAGCTGAAGATGGGTGTTGATGATGGCTGGAGTGATGAAGATTGTCCTCCCTGCACTGTGGCAGATAGTGCTTCTCTCCATCCATGGTGACCTCTTGGCAGGTCCGCTAGAAGTCCAGAAGATGATCCTCATAGAGAGGAGGATCAATGGTGAGGGAGGTGAAGTAGTTTGACAGAGAAAGGAAATGGCAAACCTCTGAGAAACCAGGATCCTTCTTAGAGTTCAACAGAGCAACCTGATTGTGTTGTCTGTGAAGTTGCATGGATAAATCGGGTTGGTTTCTGCGATTTAGGTTGGCCATTTTAGAGAGCTTCGTTGAGAAGGAAGATAAGAACAAAGGCGATTTCTGGATGAATTTAGGTTTGCAAGATATTGTAGATGAAGAGAGAAAAATAAAAGAGGGGGAACCCGTTGAGTATATATATGAAATGGATTTGAGACAAAGTTAATACGAAAGGATAAACTTTGAAATCCGGATGTCGGTCCCACCTTAGAAAAAGTGCCCAAAAGTAGTTTTCTTGAAAGTCGAAATTCTTCCGAAGGTAATTTGGCTTCGGAAGATATTTCTAGGAGTTTTGAAAATTTTGCTTCGGAAGAAAAATACTTAGAGTATTTCTTACTTCATAGAAATAAGTACTTTCGGAAGAAAATTGTTTTTTAATAGCATGTGAGTATTTATGAAAAATTTGGCTTCGGAAGATATTTAGAGAATTTCTTCCGAAGGCAAATTGTCATAAGTAGTTAGCTGATATTAAAGACATAATTTGATTCCGAAGGTAACTTAGTTTCTTCCGAAATAAATGATGTTCTAAATTTTCAAAAATCTAAGGAATATTTTCTAAAAGAATATTCTTCCAAGATAGGTAGGGCTTATGAAGGTGATAAAATAGACAACTAAGGACACACAGATTTTAGAAATAATATTGAATTTAAGTTTAAGAAAAAGCTACTCAAAGTTAATCATTCCAATAGCTGATATGAGATACTTAAATCTCTGTTCATCAAAAGCTTTGGTGAAGCCATCAGCATATTGTTCATTTGTGTGAACTTTGACTAGTTTGATTAACCCCTTTTCAAAATTATATCTAATTAAATGATACCTGATATTGATATGCTTGGTCCTTGAGTGCTGCACAGGATTCTCTGTAATAGAGATAGCACTATTATTGTTTATGTGGATGGGAATCTCCTTGAAGTTGAATCCATAGTCTAGCATCTAATTCTGAATCCAAAACACTTGAGCACAGCAGCTAGCAGCAGCAATGTATTCAGCTTCAGTAGTTAATGCAGATACACAGGATTGTTTCTTGCATTGCCATGAGACTATCCTTCCACCGTTATATTGACATCCCCCTAATGTAGACTTTGTAGTCATGTTGCAGCCACCATAGTCACTATCTGTATATGCATACAGATTAAAGTCAGAATTCTTTGGATACCAAAGGCCTAGTGATGGAGCACCTTTGAGGTATCTTATAATTCTCTTGACAGCAACGAGGTGTGACATCCTGGGGTTGGCTTGATATCTAGCACAAATACATGTGGAAAACATGATATCAGGCTTACAGGCAGTGAGGTACATAAGATACCCAATCATAGCCCTGTAGAGATGCTCATCTACACACTCTCCCTTAAGGTCTGGTCCAAGGGAGTGGTTTCTTGCTATGGGAGTCTTTGCAACCTTGCAGTCAGTCATGCTGAATCTAGTAAGTATGTCCTGAACATACTTTGACTGACTTATGAAGATGCCATTATCTACCTGCTTCACTTGAATTCCTAGAAAGAAATTGAGGTCCCCCATGGCACTCATTTCAAATCTATTCTTCATCAGCTTCTCAAAGTATTTGTAGAGCTTTAGATTAGTTGACCCAAAGATAATGTCATCAACATAAACTTGAACCAGCATCAAGTCATTTCCTGTTCCATTGATGAAGAGAGTTCCATCTATAGTACCCCTTCTATAACCATGCTGACATAGGTACTGAGATAGAGTCTCATACCACTTCCTTGGAGCTTGGTGCAACCCATATAGAGCTTTATCAAGCTTGCAGACATAATTAGGATGATTTGGATCTGTAAAATCAGGTGGTTGTTTGACATACATTTCTTCATCAATCACCACATATAAGAAAGCACACTTCACATCAAGTTGGTAGACCTTGAAATTCTTGGATGCAACAATGGCTAGGAATATCCTAACAGCTTCAAGTCTTGCTACTGGAGCAAAGAGATCAGTGTAATCAATCCCTTCTTCCTGAGTATACCCTTGAACAACTAGTCTTGCCTTGTTCTTGATGACAAGTCCTCTATCATCTTTCTTGTTCCTGAACACCCATTTGGTTCCAATGGTAGTCTTCCCTGGACGAAGAGAACATAGGTTCCAAACCTTTTGGCTTTTGAATTAAAGCAACTCCTCCTACATAGCTTCAACCCAACTTCCATCCTTTACAGCCTCCTCCACTTTCTTTGGCTCTATTTGGGATAGGAAACAAGAGTAGAGACAAACATTTTTGTCATGGGTTTGTCCTCTTGTTCTTATCCCTTTGTCAACTTCACCAATGATGTTTGTGGTGGGGTGAGACTTGTGGATCCTTAGTTGAGGGATCACAACAAGTTGGTTGGAGAGATCTAAATTTGAAAAATTTTGATCCGGCAAAGTAGATTCACCCACCACATCAGCACACTTATCAAGAGAAACTTGATCCAATGAGTATGTGACATCAATGATGTTGTCTACCATGGAATGATTGTCAGCATCAAGGAAATCTTGATCACTGTCACCATTTCCACTTTCTTTTACATTTGAAGCTCCTTCCCTTTGGTTTTGTACATCTGAGCTGGAATTTATGGCACTTCAGATGTGTGAGCAGGATTTGTCATTGTTGTGCTGATAGGAGCTCCATCTGCAGAATTTGTTACCACTGGAGCTGAAGTAGATTGAGTTGAAGGTCTTTTCAGCTCAAATCTTAGGTCAGGATCTTCTGTTGATAGGTTACCTGTAGATCTTGAAACATTCTCACAAGATTTGTTAAAACAGTTGGGAACTAAATCAAGATCAATCAGCCAATCTGGACCAGAATCTCTCACACAAAGAGTGTGTTCATTGAAAGTCACATTGGCTGACTCCTCAACTATTCTAGTTCTGAGATTGTATACTCTATAAGCCTTGGCTTGAGAAGAGTATCCAATAAAGTATCCATTATTTGATTTCTCATCAAATTTGGCTATCTGATCTTTGGTATTCAAGATTATGCAAGGACATCCAAATGATTTGAGGAAACCAATAAAAGGTCTCCTTTTGTGTCACAGTTCATAAAGAGTCTTACCATGAGTCTTAACTACTAAAACTCTGTTCTGCACATACCAAGCAGTGTTCACTGCTTTTGGCCATAAGGTGCTAGGCAGTTTAGAGTCAGATAACATAGTTCTTGTAGCTTTAATTAGTGTCCTGTTTCTTCTCTCAGCAACACCATTTTACTGAGGAGTCCTGGCAGCACTATATTGTCTTGAAATACCCTTTTCATCACAAAATGTATCAAGGATTTGGTTCTTAAATTCAGTTCCTTGATCACATCTTATGATCTTGATCTTGTGTTCAGATTTATTCTCAATCTTCAAAATGAAATTCTTCAATATCTCAGGAGTCGCATCCTTAGTTCTAAGGAAAAAGACCGAAGTGAATCTAGTAAAATCATCTGTGATCACTAAACCGTATGAGGTCCTTCCTAGACTCATTACACTGGTGGGGCCAAAAAGATCCGTATGTAACAAATGTAGGGGAGTAGTGATGTAGATTCTTTCCTTTGGCATTCCAATGATCATCACTTGTAAACTCTTTCTTTGGCATTCCAGTTACCAAATCATTCTTAATTAATTTATTCATGTTTTTAAAGTTTACATGGCACATTCTTTTATGCTAGAGAAAAGACTCATCACTATTTGCTTTAGACAGAAAGCAAGACACTTCTCCTGAACGGGATGTTTCATGCAAGTCCATCTTGTACTTGTTCCATTTAATGGAGGCACTGAGCAGTATATGCTCCTGAGGAATGACCACCCCGGGCTTGAGAACAATGCACTCATGCTCAGTAAAGAGCATGTTATGCTTTTGATCACAAAATTGAGATACACTCAGTAGATTATACCCAAGCTCGTTGACAAAGTTTACCTTCTCAATGCAGAGCTTACCATTTGTGACCATGCCCCTTCCAGTAATGTAACCTCCTGCTTCTCCTCCAACAGCAACAGCCATCCATCAATTTTCTCAAAATTTTGGAGTAAAGAGCCATTGCCTGTCATGTGCCTGGAACAGCCACTGTCAATGATCCACACATTCCTGTTGGTCTTTAGTTGTTCCTGCACAAAAAAAGATGATTAATTACATTTGGAAACCCAAGCCTTGCCGGTCTTGGGCTCATTAATATCAAAGAAGACAATGCAACACTAATTGATCCTTTGTTCAATCTTTGAGGATCAACAGCTGTTGTTGATGAAGAATTTTCAGTCACATAGTCTTTCTTTGTCTTCCACACCACCTTTGGAAGCTTAGACTTGACCTTCAATACTTCCGAAGTTTTGACAACTTCGGAAGTTTTAGAGACTGGACCTTCGGAAGATCTTGCTTTCACTGTAGAAGGCTTCAGTACTTCGGAAGCATTCCTTTCTTCCGAGACCAATTTTTCTTCCGAGACCAATTTTTCTTCCAAAGGCAAGTTTACACTTGTCTTCTTCTTCACTTTGGAACTTCCGAGAGGAAAAGATTTTCCTTCAAAAGTTGGCTTCTTCTTGATCTTCTCAGAAGTTTTCTTTTTGATCATGTGGATAGTACTTTTAGGATTGTAGATGCAATCCTTAATTAGATGAGAAATACTGCCACACATGAAACAATCAATCTGCATTCTTCTGGAAGTCTTCCTTTGAGAGCAAGACTGATCTTGATCACTTTCCATTTCCTTCTTCTTCTTCACAGATGAAGTAGCAAGCCTTTTAGGGAGAGACTTGCTGCTGGATATGGATGGTTCAGGTTGTGCAGCAGTGGTACACAACAAATCAGCCTTCTTCTTATTGTTTGGATGAGATTGACAAGAACTAGAACCCTTGGTAGTAGGATTCATAGTTGAGTCTTCAGCCTTCACCACTTCAAATCCTGCAGAGATGAACATTTGTTTCTGCTTAGAGTTGAAAGTGGCCTTGATCTCTTGAGTTTTCCTGTTGGACTTTATCAACCCAACAGGATTCCTCTCCTCAGGAGAATAGTGACCCTTTTTAGGATGATCTTCTTCGCTCTTCTTAGATCCATCCTTCACTATCCCCTCTTCATCCTCTTCACTTATGGGGTCTATGAGGGGAAGCTCATCTTCACAAGTTCCACACCTTGGAGATCTTACTGATAGTAAGGAGTGTGGAGGAGCTATCTCTGTAGATGTCAGTCCCTGTTTATTCTGATAACAAACTTTGGCATGTAGAGATGAGGATATCATGTTCTTGAAGGTCTCTTCTTCAAGAACACATTTTTCTACCCTGTCTTTGCTAATCACAAGCTCAGCCTGGCATTCAGTTAACTTAGTGATGAGATCTTTAATCTGAGTCCTGTAGTTGGTGTGTTCATGTTTAAGAGTTGAAATGGTTTTCTCTAAATCTTCTATTTTTAGTTTATATCCATTTTCAGCTCTTTTGAAATCAGATTTTAAGATATTCAATGACTCAAGATCAGATCTCATCTCTAAGTTATAGGACTTGTATCTATTTACTTTAGCAATACATTCAGGTGTACAAAGATGTTCCAATACCTTGGCTTCATCATGATTTGCCATCAGTGCTTGGTTTGGAGATGCATCTTCAACCTGAAAGCTCCAGTTAAAGCCTCCTTCTTCAACAGCAACTGCAGCTTATTGCTTTGGCTTTTCATTCTGGTTGGCTCTTTCATTGTAGTTTGATCTGGTTTGTGCTTCCCCACCATTTGTTCTGGGTGCCTTGCACTCCCTAGCAAAGTGTCCTATTTGGTTGCAATTGAAACACTTTACCTTGCTTTTGTCCAGTCCAAACTTTCCACTAGCTGCATTGCTAGGAAACCTCCTCCCTGTTCTCTTATAGAACTTCTTGGCTCTGTGAGCGAGAAGAGCCATCTGTTCTCTTACAGTCCAGGTCTTTAAGGGTGAAGAGAAAGTTGCCTGAACTCTCATCAGCAGACACAAAAGCATGAGAAGAGCTTGTCTCTTGGAATGGACTTCCTTAGATGTAGCTCTCCCTTGGTGTCTCAAGGAAGGTGATGAAAGAACCCTTTTGTGAGTTGTCTGGGTAGCAGATGAGATGATGCTATGGTTCTCTGCAATCCCTTTCAACCATATGGAGGGCTGAACTTTGCTGGTTGCTGGAGTTACCAGATGGATTTTACATGTTTATCTCCATCTGGTAGCCACTGAGGATACCATACAACTCTGTAAGAGTAAGAGTCTTAAGGTTCTCAGTCCTCTTGATAACAACATAGTAATGGGTCCACTGTCTGGGAAGAGAGGACATGAATTTCCTCATAATGTCCATGTTCTCAAGAGTTACTCCAACATCCATTCGAGTATCCATAATCTCAACATACGTGAAGTATTGTTGAGTCATGGTTTCACCTGTCTTGTAGGTGAAGTTCTCAAACTGCTGCTTCAAGAGGTCCTTTTTGTTCTCTTTTGCTTTAGTGCATCCCATAACTGCTTGGCAGTTTTGCACTTCTTGAAGCCCCTGTAGATGGAGTTTGGAAGAGCGGTTTGGAGGGCAGTCATGGCCTTCTGATCAATATCAATCTTCTTTCTATCTTCTTCAGAATAGTCAGCCACCTCTTTTGGAATCATTTCACCTCCAACAGCAGCTGAAAAGGTGCATGGAATGTAAGGTCCGGATACAACAGATTCCCACATCCTAGAGTCTCGAGACTTAATGAAGCCTTCCATTCTTTGACACCAAGTATCAAAGTCTTCAGGAGTGATCAGTGGGGACTTTGTCATAGTGCCAGTTTCCATATCAGCCTTTGAGAGAGCTGCCATTTGAGTTGTTAAGTGTTTTGTGAAAAACTAAGAGATCTAAGATGGTGAGATCTTACAATCAAGAGCCTAGAAAGCTCTGATACCAATTGCAGGACCGGTGAAGGTGTTCAATGCAAATCAGTTTCACAATAATGAGAGACTTAAAACACTTAACAGATCAAATAGCGAACTGGAACCTTTATAGTGATACTAAGAGAACACAAGTAAACAAGAGAGACAGAAAACTCAAGAACAAACAGATTGGGTTTCAAGGATAAAGTATATTGCTCTCAAGTTCTATTACAAGTATCACAAAGCATAAAAATAAAATACAAGGACCTGATATACTTTATACTACATCCTACAGCCGGCCATACTTTGAAGGCCAGCTGGAAACACTAATCCAGACAACAAGATCAATGTAAAGTCAAAAGGTAGATTGCCTTTTGACTAGTGACTATGACATGCCATAGCTCACATCCTAATGTAATACAAAAAGGATAAAAGTACATAAAGTAAAAAGTTACAGACTCAAGACCTTAATCTATAGCTTCCTAAAGCATGGACCTTTTCACCAACTTGTATAAGTTGGTGAGTTTGCAAAGAGGCAGCGGGAAGTTGGTCAACTTTTCTGAAAAGTTGTTGATCACAGAAAGCATGTCTTCTCTGTCTTCGGAAGAAATTAGTCTTCTATCTTTGAGGCTTCGGAAGACTTTGTCTTCTAAGCTTCGGAAGACTTCATCTTTGGCTTCGGAAGATTTGGTCTTTGGCTTCGGAAGATTTTATACATAGAGTAATTTTTTTGCAGTGTGTAAAACTTTCGTAGTAACTTCTACCATGCAGAAAGTGCATGCATGCAGGAGACATCTTGACTGTTTTGAGTGCATCAGCCTCTTTCAAATACCTTATAGTTTCTGCATTTCTATTAACTTTCATATATGTACTCTAAGGTGAGTCTTCACGATCTTTGTTTTACATTCTCTTTTTTTGGGGGAAGAAAGTACGAAAACTATACTATTTAGTGGTTTTATTATTCTTGCTTTATCGCTTGTTATGTTAGTGCAAACACATATAAAAGTCATTACATTCTTGAACAATTTAACGAGCTAACGAGGTAATTATGAGTAGTATTACTGGGTTTGACAAACCCCACCCGCGCTAGTTGTGCTACTCTATTGAAGGTTGAACGGGTGTTTAATTGACCTAAGATTTGTCACTATCAGGGATGTGGTGGTCACACACCAACCTATGGCGGAATCATCAGAGGCGGACAAATGTAAATTGATTGCTCATAGTACGTGGTACTAAATATGTTAAAATAATATTAAATGTAATTTTATTAATATATAGTCCAACACATTATTACAATCATACAAAAACTCAAAATAAGCATAATAATTGTCTCTTTATTTGTTTAAGTCCAAATCCTGAATATGAGCTTGTAGAAGTCCACTAAGCTGCATTTCCTAAAATCATGTGTAAAATAACAAGTCAGCTAAAGAATTAACAAATGAGTAAACACAAGTTCACATATACAGATATATTGGATAAAAATAATTGAACAATTCAATTCATATAGTAATGTCAAGACTTAAAGTGCAATAGTATAACATAAAAGAAAAACCAAACCCAATCAAATCAAATGACTGAATTGACCCGGTCCACAAACGAAACCTTATAAATAAACATGAATCTGGATTCAATCACCCTCAAATAATCAAATTTGATGGGTTTGTCAAACCTATAGACATATCATTGTAGTCATAGTTTGTATGAATTTAATAATTATGTTAACATCTTGTTTATCTAACTTTGAACACATAAGTGCAAGTTATAATATAACATGATTTGAATTTATTTTTAAAATAAAATAAGAATGAATAACAATAGATAGAATATTGACACATGATTTTCCCAAAATGTACAACACATAAAAATAGGCTATGAATATTCACTAGATAAATATAAATATTTTTGAATTGTAGAATGCAATAATAGACACGAAAAGTCTATCATAGGTTAACATATGGAATAGTGTCCAAAGTTATAATAGTAATGATTAATAACATTACATCTACATTGTTTAATACAACTTGTTTTTACCAAATATAAGCATACATTTATATTGTATTCACTAGTTTCGTAACTCAAGTGTATCATTTGAGGTTTTAAATGAAATCAGTTATGCATACTTGATAATCGAATCTATCTCGAGTTATTTAAACATGCTTTCAACAAAACTGAGTCACCAACGGCTTGTCGGGCCAAACTGGTCAACCTTGGTCAACAAAATTATATACACAAACTCACAAACTTGTATTTGTTAGGTCCCTATTAGCTTTCGCATTTGCTTTAGCTTTCATATATTCATTAAAGGTGAGTCTTCGAGCCTCTATTTTACATTCTCTTCTTTTTTGGGGGAGAAAACATGCAAACTATACTTTTTAGTGGTTTTAGTATTATTACTTTATCGCTTGTTATGTTAGGAGCAAACACATATAAAAGTCCTTACATTCTCGAATCATTTAACGAGCTAGGGAGGTAATTATCAGTAATAGTAATAGTTGGCTTGACAAACCCCACTCGCGTTATTCGCGCTAACTCCACTGGAGGTCGAACGATTGTTTAATTGACCTAACATCTGTCACTGTCTTAAATAGACGTGGTGGATGTCACACCCCAACCTATGACGGAATCATCGGTGTAGAAAATATGAATCGATTGCTCATGGCACGTGATATTAAATATGTTAAAATAATACAAAATGCAATTTTTATTAATAATAACTTGTGACACCCGTCACCCTAAGGTCCGTTGATTAAACAAAGCTCGTTATCTTTCGACTATGCATCTATAATTTTCGTGTAATTAATAAGTTGGGGATTGCATTATTTGAAATCGTTGGTAGTCGAGTGAAATTTTAAATATTAAATAATAAATTAGATTATTATTATTATTATTATTATTATTATTATTATTATTATTATTATTATTATAATTATTATATATAGTATCATTTGTGAAAAATCTATCAAATCGCGCTCCCGACGTCGCTAATCTTGAACAGGCTAATATTATTTTACATCACGTCGTAGCTCGTGTATATATTATCCTTAAATTGATTCGCTAAGGGTTACGCTTAAACTTTGCCTTAAATAAAAGAAAGAAAAGTATAGGGTTCAAAATAAATATTATCAAACTAAAAGGAATTAATTATTTCAAATTAGTGGGTTTTAAGTGTTACTATCAATTATATATATACACATTTCTTCTTCTCGACAAGAACCCTAACCTTGCACACCCTCGAGCCATTCGCGATCGAGAACCACGGAGCACTTCTGATCATCTTCGTCCCTCCGTAACCTGTTCATAGGTTAGCAATTCATAACCGTTACGCATCTTTTTGTTTTATCATGATTATTGTACCACGAGAGGGTGTGTATTCGGGAGTCGATAGCAGCGTGTGAGTGTGTGCATGTGTCGGGATGGTGCAGCAATGGTGTTTGTGCGCAAATGATGTGTGTTATGTGTGTATGCATCGTATATGTATATAAGTATAAATAGATTGAGTGTACGATGTATATGGATTGATATATATATATATGCTGTGTGTATTGAAATATATATGGTGTATATGGACAGGTTTGATATATATATATATATAGTGTGTTTGTACTGATATATATATATATATATATATATAGAGAGGAGGGATCATAAGAAAACCACAATGTTATGAGAAAACTAGAGAAAACTAATGAAACCGGTCACATAATTTATAATTGTTTTATCACTACGCTCTATGTATATGTGTGAGTATATATAAATAAGGATATTGATCAAATGAAAACCATAGCATGGTTTTTCATATACGTCACACATAGTTTACGTGTACGTAACCATTTTTCATTCGACATGGTGTTACGTATACGTAAGACTCTTCATTCTCGTATGTATGCTCAACATATATACACCAAATACTTAAATAACATTTTAACAATTAAAATAACAAAAAAGTTATGAATTATGTTATTGGTTTTCGTGGTTTTCTTTGGTTTTCACATAATATATATATATATATATATATATACATATATTGTGTGTGTTTAATTTGGTGTTTGTGCGTTTGTAATGTGTATGTGTGTGATGACCCTTAGATGTGGATGATGTATGCATCTGTGTTTAGGTGTTTAGTCTGTGTAAAATATGTGCAATAGGTGTTTAGTGTGTATATGCATGCTACGTGTGTACATGATTTTGTTATAGATATTTATAAATGAATGAGTTTGTGCACATGATGTGTGTGATGGTTGGTGTGTGATATATATATATATATATATATAAGGTATATGTTACAGGATTGGGTTAGGAAGAGTTCAATGCAATAGTATCACTGGAGTTGGAGAGATAACATGCAAACACTTAGAAGATCAAATGAGGAACTGGCTATAATAAACATAGAACTAAAGGAAAAAACACATACAAGAACAAAATAGTTGATTTTCAAGGATGTTGTATATTGCTCTCAAGTGTTCAACCAAAGTTACAAGGCTTAGTCCTAAGGACCGATACATGAGACACTTTATACTACAGCCTACAGCTGACCATACTTTAAAAGCCAGCTGGAAACACTAATCTAGACAACAAACTCAATGTAGAGTCAAAAGGCAGATTGCCTTTTGACTTGTGACTACGACATGCCATATCTCACATCCTAATGTATTACAAAATGGATAAAAATACAAGACCAGAAAGTTATAGACCAAAGACCTTAATCTATAGTTGACAAAAGTATGGAGATTTTCACCAACTTATCTAAGTTGGTGACTAGCAGAGATGGTAGCGGAAAGTAGTTCAGCTTTTGTCAAAAGGTGATCAGAAAAAGTATGTCTTCTCTGTCATCAGAAGAAATCAGTCTTTGGCTTCAGAAGACTTTGTCTTTGAAGTTTCGAAAAACTTCATCTTTGGCTTAGGAAGATATGGACTTTTGGCCTCAGAAGATTTTATACTTAGCATAATTCACTAAGATGTATTAAATCTTCCAAGGTAACTTTCTTATACTTCAGTGTTGCATGTTAAGAGCTTTTTGGTTGCAGCGGCCTTAAAGTGTGATCCTTACAAACTCCCCCTACGCTGATGCTACCAAAACAGAAGAGACCTTAAGCTTTGATCTTCATCAATTGATAGTCCTCATTAGGATCTAGAGCATTCTTTTCTTCATCATTTGGTCTGTTTCAAAGTATCTCCTCATATCATAGAGATCATGTAGAGGGAGGTGAAGAATGTCTTGCAAGAGGTAAATGTCTTGACTTCCTTGATCTTTAGTGACATACCATCTGTCTGGATTAGTAGTAAACATCCAGGACAAGATGGGATGTTTTGACTCATCCTGAGGTGCAGAGGTGGTTGAGCAACCTCTTTTGGTTCACCCTCTGGATGTTTTGACTCATCCTGAGGTGCTGAGGTGGATGCCTAGGATTTCTTCTTCATTTTCTTGTCTTTTCTAATGGCCATCTTTTTCCCCTTTCTGAATTTTAACTAAGGAGTGTGATCTGTAGCATCAGTTGTTCTTTTCTTATCCTCCTCAGTTGGGTCTTTTCCCTCCCTTTATTTAGAAACTGGAGGTTCAGAACCCTGCTGTGGGTCAGAAGATGAAGTTGGCTTAAATGTAGCTTCAGCATCAGGTTGTGTTGTCTCTTATGGTTCAACCTTCACATTAACTTCAGATACAACTTCACTAGGTGGAGAATGCAAGTCAACCAGTTGACCTTACTTTATTTTCTGCTTGATCTTTCTGATATGCTCATCCATTGTGGATAGAGACATAGGACCAAGTCTCCTTCCGAAGAATCCATACAACTTCAAGAAGCTCACCATCTTCAGCCTATCAGCAAACTTCTTCTCTTGTACTCTGATGGTGGCTTTTGACTTAGCAGCCTCTTCCTTCATTTTCCTCCTAACAGCTTTTCTTTGAGTTTGAGCTTCTTTTCCAGCTGTTTAAGGTATTCAAATTCAACATATTCTTATGAGAGAGGGTTGAGAGCTGCTGCTTGACAGAGACCTATGGCACTCAGATAGGCTATGATTTTCTGTCACTCTTGTTCTTTGCCTATCTGAGTTTGTTCCTGTTGTACATCCACAGTCTCTTTCTCAGGACTTTCTTGAACTTGAGAGAGGACATGGGCTTTGTAGAGTTTCTTTCTTTTTCTTTCTTCTTTGATCTTGAGGAGCAGTTCTGCAGCCTCAGCCTCCTTACTCTTTTTAGACAACTCTGTGTCTGCCAGTTCATTTAACTCTGCTAAGGGGAGAAAGATAAGTTCATCTATATTGTAGTTTCTTAATCCCAGATAATTCAATCTAGCTCCCCTTAACTCATCATCTTGAGTGTTAGGCCTGTGGGCAACCCTGATTGCAGCTTGCATGAAGCTTGGGATCTCTCCAGTTTCCTCTCCCCTAACCTTCCTCTTCCTTTGCAACTTTTCCTCCTCAATATCCTCAGGATTCATCTTCTTTTTTCCTTTGTCAATTCTTGGCCTGTATGACTCAGGGTGGGGAGAGCTTTGGCCTTTTGATAGTTGTGCTAAGCTTGAGTTCTGGCCAGGAAGAGGTTGTGATACACCTTCACCAGCAGGTTTCCCCTTCGAAGCTAATCTTAGGGTCTGCCTTAGTATCCAGTTGACCGACAGTTTTCCCTTCTAACCTTTGTCTATATAATTTTGCTCTACTTCTGAACTCCTGCAACACCCACTCTTGAATCATTTCTGCTAATCTGCCAGCCTGTCTGTTCTGTCTTGGGTTGACAGGTCGCAGATCAACTAAATTTATACTCTCATGGAATCTCAGGGTTTGAAAATTAAGGACCTCCTGCTTCCCCTGAGATCTAGAGATCACCAACGCCATTCTTACATTATCATACCACCATCCCACTATTTGATTTCAACAGGGTAGGATAGGGCAGGCATGGCCCTTGGAATTCCTTTGTCAAATAATTCTTCTAGTATGGCCTCCACATCAATGTGAGCCTGAGTAAGTTGTTGAGTCTTGACAACTGCAATTGAGGGTGGTGAATCCTCATTGTCCATACTCATGACATAACTCCTAGGTTTTGTGGTTGCAGGAACTTTCTCTCCCTTTTTGGTAGCATCACCCACTTGCATAGGTGAGCTAGTGGTTAAGTCCACCACTTCCATAGGTTCTTCTGGACCTGGTTGAGTTTGTCTTGGTGGTCTCTCAGCTAGCTTTCCCTTAAGATCTGTGATCTCAAGTTGCTCGTCGTTGACCCTTTTCTACAAGGCAGTCACCTTTGATACTAAATAGGTGCATGTTTGTGATAATTTTTGCGCCTTTAGTTGTAGACTCTCATCATCTTCAGATGAAGAATCATGGGGGATGAGAGAATTGGACCAAGGTCTTCTTCCTCATCACAAACATATTTTTCTTGGTTGTTGGATTTCGCCTGCTAAATAACAACTTCAACTGAAGAATCAAGGGACTGGGTGCCATGGTTGAGGTCTTAAAGATGTAATCACTTGCAAAAGTAAGAGCCTCTTCCATACGGATCTCCTGAACTTGTTCAGGGAGATCCACCTCACTTTGGGGTGGATGATGTGGGCTGAACATGGGAGAGGCAGGAGATCTCATCTCTCCTTGAGCAAGGGTGGAGAAGAGAGACTCATGGTACTCACTGAATCCCATGTTTTCATCATCATAGTATTCAAGGTTAGGAATTGATTGGTTAAGATCTAAAGGCAGGGGATGGTAACTGTTCCTCGAAGGTTGTTCACTAGAGTTTTGAGACTCTGAGTGTAGGCTTAAGGCTTGTTGGATGATAAGCTCATCAGGCTAAGCATGAGGAAACTAAGCACTAATCATTGGTGAGATGGGAGTGGTTTGCTCCTCAGGGGAAGTGGAGCTCCAGTATCCACTTCCTCCTGCATAGGTGATATTAGATACTTAAATCTCTTTTCATCAAATGCCTTAGTGAATAGATCAGCATATTGTTCATTTGTGTTAACTTTGACCAGTTTTATCAAGCCTTTATCAAAATTATCTTTTATTAAATTATACCTGATATTGATGTGCTTTGTCTTTGAGTGCTGCACAGGATTCTTTGTAATGGAGATAGCACTGTTTTGTCTATGTGGATGGGAGTCTCCTTGAAGTTATATCCATAGTTTATCATCTGATTCTGAATCCAAAGTACTTGAGCATAGCAGCTTGCAGCGGCAATTTATTTAGCTTCATCAGTTGATGCAGACACACAATATTGTTTCTTGTATTGCCATGAGACTATCCTTCCACCAAGGAACTGAAATCACCCTGATGTAGACTTTGTAGTCATATTGCAGCCACCGTAGTCACTATCTGTATATGCATATAAATTGAAGTCAGAACACTTTAGATACCAAAGTCTAAGCTTGGGAGCACCTTTGATATATCTAAGTATCCTGTTGACAACAACTAGGTGAGACATCTTGGGGTTGGCTTGATATCTTGCACGCAGATGCATGTGGCAAACATGATATCAGGCCTACTGGCTATGAGGTACATGAGATAGCAAATCATTGCCCTATAGAGGTGTTTATCAACAAACTCCCCCACAAGGTCAGGACCTAGAGAGTGGTTTCTTGCTATGGGAGTCTTGGCAACCTTTTAGTTAGTTAGATGAAATCTAGTCAGTATGTCTTGAACATACTTGGACTAGTTTATTAAGATACCATTGTCCACCTACTTCACTTGAATTCCTAGAAAGAAATTGAGTTCTCCCATGGCACTCGTTTCAAATCTATTCTTCATCAGCTTCTCAAACTCTTTGTAGAGACTTGGATTAGGTGACCCAAAAAATGATGTCATCTACTAAAACTTGAACCAAAATCAAGTCATTCCCTGTTACTTTGAGAAAAAGTGTGTTGTCAATGCTACCTCTCTTGAATCCATGTTGAACAAGGTACTATGACAGTGTCTCATGCCACTTCCTTGGATCCTGATGGAGCCCATAAAGAGCTTTCTCAAGCTTGCAGACATAATCAGGATGATCTGGGTCTGTAAAGCCAGGTGGTTGTTTGACATACACTTCCTCTTCAATCACATCATATAGAAAAGCACACTTGACATCAAGTTGGTAGACTTTGAAATCCTTGTATACAGCAAAAGCCAGAAATATCCTAATAGCTTCAAGTCTTGCTACCAGAGCAAAGACATTAGTGTAGTCAATCCCTTCTTCTTGAGTGTACCCTTGAACAATTAGTCCAGCCTTGTTTTTGATGACAAGTCCTCTATCATCCTTCTTGTTCTTAAAAACCCATTTAGTTCCTATAGTAGTCTTCCCATGAGGAAGAGGACATAGGTTCCAAACCTTCTGTCTTTTGAATTGAAGTAGCTCCTTCTACATTGCTTCAACCCAACTTCCATCCTTCAAAGCCTCTTCAATCTTCTTAAGCTCTATCTGAGACAAGAAACAAGAGTGCAGGCAAACATTTTTATCATGGGATTGTCCTCTTGTCCTCACTCCTGTCTCAACATCTCCAATGATGATTGTGGTGGGTGAGACTTGTGGATTATTAGTTGAGGAATCCCAGTAAGTTGATTTGACAGATCTAGATTTGTAAAATTCAGATCTAGTGATTGAGGAACACCCACCACATCAGCACACTAATCAAGATTGACTTGATCCAATGAGTGTGTGACATCATTGATATTATCTTTAGTGGAGAGGTCTTCAGTATCATGGAATTCTTGGTCAGAATCACCATTTCCACATCCTCCTACATTGGAAGGTCCTTCATTTGAGTTTGATGCCTTTGAACTGGAATTTGTAGGCACTCAGATGTATCAGCTGAGTTTGTCATTGTAGTGCTGATAGGATCTCCATCTATAGGGTTAGTTACCATTGGAGCTGAAGTAGTATTCAAACTTGGTCTTCTCAGCTCAAATTTTGGGTCAAGATCTCCAGTTGATAAGCTTCCTGCAGATAGTGAAACATCTTCACAAGATTTATTAAACAGTTAGTAACTAAGTCAAGATCAAACAGCCAATCAGGACCAAAACCCTTCACACTAGTTGTATTTTTATTGAAAGTCACATTGGCTGACTCCTCAACTACTTTAGTTCTGAGATTGTATACTCTATAAGCCTTAGCTTGAGAAGAATATTCAATGAAGTGTCCATCATCTGATTTCTTAGTAAATTTGGCTAGATGATCTTTAGTATTCAAGATGGTGCAAGAATAACCAAATGATCTAAGAAAACCAATGAATGGTCTCCTTTTATGCCACAGCTCATAAGAAGTCTTACCATGAGTCTTGACAACTAAAACTCTATTCTGCACATAGCAGGCAGTGTTAACAGTCTTTGCTCAGCAGTTTAATATCAGAAAACATCGTTCTTGCAGCTTCAATAAGTGTCATATTTCTCCTCTTAGCAACACCATTTTGCTGAGGTGTCCTAGGAGCACTGTATTGTCTTGAAATACCTTTTTCCTAACAAAATGAATCAAGGATATGGTTTTTGAATTTTATATGTTGATCACATCTTATGATCTTGACCTTGTGATCAGATTGATTCTCAATCTTTAGAATGAAGGACTTCAAGATTTCAGGAGTCTCATCCTCAGTTCTAAGAAAGAAAACCTAAGTATATCTTATGAAGTCATCTATGATCACAAGAAAATATGAAGTTTTCCTAAACTCATTACACTTGGGGGGCCAAACAGATCCAAGTGTAATAAGTGAAGGGGGGTAGTGATGGAGTTAACTTTTTTTGGCTTGTGAGACACTTTGTGTTGCTTTCCTTTCAGACATGCAACACAATAGTCATCACTTGTAAACTCTTTCTTTGGCATTCCGGTTACCTAATCATCTTTAATTAATCTATTCATGTTCTTAAAGTTTACATGGCACATTCTTTTATGCCAGAGGAAGGACTCATCACTATTGGCTTTAGACAAAAAGCATGAAACTTCTCCAAAAGGGTAGGTTTCTTGCAAATCCATCTTGTAAATGTTCACTTTTTTGGGGGCTCTTAGGAGAATATGCTCCTGAGGAATGACAACCCCGGGCTTGAGAACAATGCACTCATGCTTAGTGAAGAACATGTTATGCTACTGGTCATAAAATTGAGATACACTCAAAAGATTATACTCAAGCTCCTTGACAAAGTTTACCTTTTCAATGCTGAGCTTACCATTTGTGACATTGCCCCTTCCAGTGATGTAACCACCAGATTCTCCTCCAAAAGCAACTAGCGCTCCATCAAACTTTTCAAAGTTTTGCAGCATGGACCCATTTCCTGTCATGTGCATGGAACAATCACTGTCAATGATCCATACATTCCTTTTGTTCTTAAGCTGTTCCTACACAGAAAGAGATGGTTAGTTACATTTGGAGACCCAAGCCTTGCTTGTCTTGGGTTCATTTATATTAATAGAAGATAAGTCAACAATTATAGATCCTATGTTTAAGCTTTGGGGATCTTGAGCTGTTGATGATGAGGAAACTTCAGTCACTTAGCCTTCCTTCATCTTCCATACAATCTTGGAGAGATTAGACATGGCCTTCAATGCTTCGGATGTTTTTACAACTTCTGAAGTTTTGCAGACTGAACCTTCAGAAGTTTTTACATCCACTGTAGACTTCAGTACTTTGGAAGCATTCCTTTCTTCCGATACCAAAATATCTTCCGAAGGCAATTTTCCACTTATCTTCTGAGCCTTCTTTTTGAAGCTTCCAAGGGAAAGTTGCTTATTTTCTGAAGCTGTCTTTTTCTTCTTCATCTTAAAAGCCTTTTTGGTCATGTTGACAGTACTTTTGGGATTGTAGATGCAATCCTTAGGAAGATGAGAAGTACTGCCACACATGATGCGTGTAGTTGAGCTGCTTCTAAGAGATTTCTTCTGATAGGCTAGTTGAGCTAGATAACTTTCCAATTCCTTTTTCATCTTTGCAGATGATGCACCAGGTTTCTTAGGGATAGCCTTGCTTTTAGAACTGGATGGTTCTTGCAGTGCAGCAGTGGTGCACTTTTTATCAACCTTCATCTTTTGTCAAGTATGCTTTGAACTTGAACTATGATTCCTGGTACTAGAATCCTTGGTTAAGTTTGCAGTCTTCACCACCTTAAACCCAGCAGATATGAATACTTGTTTCTGCTTCAAGTCAAAGGTAGGCTTGATCACCAGGATTTTCTTGGCTTTTCTCTTTGCATTCCTGATCAAGTTCCTTCTGCCAGACTTGGCCATCGTTGTCCTCTTCTTCTTTCTAGGAGAATGGTGTCCCTTCTCAGATTGAACCTTCTCACTTAGTTCAGATTCATCCTTCTCCATCTCCTCTTTGTCATCATCATCTTCATATTTCTCTTAAACTGGATTTTCTAGAGGAAGCTCATCTTCACAAGTTCCACACCTTGGATGTCTTACATATAATAGAGTGTGTGGATGAGCTATTTCACTAGATCTCAGTCCCTGCCTATTTTGATAAGACACTTTGGCATGTAGAGATGAAGATACGATGTTCTTGAAGGTTTCCACTTCAAGAAAACACTTTTCTGCCCTACCTTTTCTGATTACAAGCTCAACCTAGCATTCAGTTAACTTCACAATGAGATCTTTGATTTTAGTCCTATAATTTGTGTGCTCAAGTTTAAGAGTAGAACTTGTTTTCTCTAAATCTTCTATTTTAAGTTTATTGTCATTTTCTGTTTTTGAAAATCAGCTTTCAAAATATTCAAAAACTCAGGATCAGATCTCACTTCTAAGTAGTAGGACGTATACATGCTTACTTTATCAATGCATTCAAGGGTACAAAGATGTTCTGTTACCTTAGGTTGTTCATGGTCAGCCATCAAGGCATAGTTTGGAGAAGCATCTTCAACCTAGAAACTCCAATCAAAGCCTCCTTCTTCAATAGCTATGCAACCTGTTGCTTGGGCTTCTCAACTTTTGGAGCTCCCTCAGTATAGTTTGGGCTGGATTATGCTTGGCCATCATTTCTTCTAGGTGCCTTGCAGTCCCTAGCAAAGTGTCCTATTTGCTTACAATTGTAACACTTCACTTTGCTTTTATCCAGACCAAACTTGCCACTAGATACATTACTGGGAAACTTTCTCCCTGTCCTTTGGTAGAACTTCTTGGCTCTGTGAGTGAGAAGAGCCATCTGCTGCACAATCTCCATGTACTCCAGATCATCTGGATGAGTGTAGTCTAAGTCTTCCAAAGTAAAGAGAAAGTTGCCTAAACTTTCATCAGAAGACACAAAGGCTTGAGAAGAGCTTGTCTATTGGAATGGGCTTCCTTGGATGTAGCTCTCCCTTGGTGTCTCCGGGAAGGTAATGAAAAGGCCCTTTTATGAGTTGTCAAGGTAGTTGAGAAGATGATGTTGAGGCTCTTTGCTATCCCTTTCAACGACATGGGTACTGTATGAGCTGTGAGATGGATTTTGCATGTACATCTCCATTTGGTAACCGCTCAGGATACCATACAGGTCAGTAAGGGTAAGAGTTGAGAGGTTCTCAGTTCTCTTAATGGCCACACAGTGGTAAGTCCATTCTCTAGGAAGAGAGAACATGAACTTCCTCAAAATGTCCCTATTCTCCAGTTTGACACCATTATCCACCGGTGTGTCCACAATCTCAACATATCTTAAATACTGTTGAGTCATGGTTTCACCAAATTTGAAGGTTAAATTCTCAAACTCCTACTTTATAAGGTCTTTCTTATTCTCCTTGCCTTCCTCGGACCCCTCATACATCAGCTTCAGTGCATCCTAGAGCTGCTTGGTAGTCTTGCATTTCTTAAAGCCTCTATAGATAGAGTTGGGAAGGGCAATTTGAAGAGCGATCATGGCCTTCTGATCTACATTTACTCTCTTCCAATGTTCATCAGAATAATCAGCCACGTTCTATGGTATCATCTTACCTGCAGCAGTTGCTGAAGGTGAGCATGGAACATGAGGTCCAGAGACACAGATCTCCACATCATACTGTCTTGAGACTTGATGAGCCCTTCCATTCTTTGGCACCAAGTATCAACGTTATCAGGAGCGATCAGTGGAGACTTTGTGAGTTGCGGGTTTCCATATTAGTTTTGGAGAGAGCTGCCTTTTGAGCAAGTAAGTGTTTTATGAAACTGAGCAGATTTAAGATGGTAAGATCTTACAATCAAGAGCCTGGAAAGCTCCGATACCAATTGCAGGACCGGTTGGGGAGGTCAATGTAATAGTTTCACAGGATGTTTGGAGAGTGATCTTAACAGATAACACTTACCGAATCAAATAGGGAACCAGCTACTTAGAACTTAAATGTAAAAGAGCATAAGCAGATGGTTTTCAAGGATGTTGTATATTGCTCTCAAGTTCTATTACAAAGTGATCAAGTGATAATTCAAAATACAAGACCTGAGATACTTTATACTACATCTTACAGCCGGCCATACTTTGAAGGCCTGCTCGATACACTGATCTAGACAACAAAATCAATGTAAAGTCAAAAAGGCGGATTGCCTTTTTGACATGTGACTATGACATGCCATAGCTCACATTCTAATGTAATACAAAAAAGATAAAAGGTACAAAGTAGAAAATTATAGACACCTAGACCATAATCTATAGTTTACTAAAGCATGTACCTTTTCACCCACTTATGCAAGTTGGTGAGTCTTTAGAGTGGTAGCGAAAAGTTGGTTAGCTTTCTGAAAAAGTAGATCAGAGAAAGCATGTCTTCTCTATCTTTGGAAGAAATCAGTCTTCTGTCTTGTTGGCTTCGGAAGACTTTGTCTTCCATGCTTTGGAAGACTTCATCTTGGCTTCGAAAGATCTTGGTCTTGGCTTCGGAAGATTTTACACTTAGAATATTTTTTACGAGAGGATTGTAAAACTTATGAAGTAACTTCTGCAATGCACATGCAAGCAAGCAGGAACCTTCTTTGGCTACTTTGGTTGCATCAGCCTTTCAATGATTCTTTATAATATGGTCTTCAAAGAGTTGCATCAAAGTGATGATACTTCCTACACATGTATTACCTTGTTCATTGGACTGATCATAAGAATTGAAGAATTAGCAGTTTGAGCACTCTAGCATTATGCCTTGATGGAGTAATTGGATGTCATGTAACTAGTTTAAGCATTGTTTTTGGTATATCATGGATGTAGTGGGAAGCAAGGAACCATTTATATAAGCATCACCGGTATACTAAGGATGTGCTTGACTTTAGCTATATGATGATCTTGATGGAATGGAATAGAAAATGGTGGATGAGATAATGTGGTGGGCCATGGTACTAGAGACAATATTGGTTGTACATAGAAGGAATCCTTAGCATGCTAGTCAAAGGAGAATGATAGAAATGGGAGAGCAATGGCCAGACCTGTTCGATTGAGAAAAAATGGAAACTATAATAGATATTAGCAACTATTTTGAAAACCAAAAGATGAAGTGTGTTGCTTGCTCACTAGTGGTTAAAGCACTAACATGGTAGAATACCCAATGCTCAAGATTGAGGTAGGGAGGTTGCGATGGCCATGAATTAGGATGGGCTCAAAGATTTCGTAATTTAGATCTACTACTTAATGAATGAGATGCAAAAGTTAGAGTTGGAATTTTAAAATTATGTAATGGTGGGGTCGAGTCATGCTCCTTATGTTGACAGACTCAATAAATTGGTAAAGCTAGTCCCATACGTTATGACACCTAGATCAAAGAGGATTAAGAGGTACATCTAGGGATTGGTTATATAGATTTGGATGATAAAAAATTGTTTCCTCTTGACATGAAATGTCAGCTATAGTATCAGATGACTGAGGAAACCATCATGTGCAAGGCACATGACGTAACTTAATGTACTAAATTAACAACCGTTAGAGCAAAGGACGACACGTGCAAGCTTTTATATACGTAAAGACAGCTAATGTGATTTCTTTAGTTTAGGGATGAAAACTTGAAATTTACTATATACCTAAAAGACAAAAAGTGTGATTTACTCTAGAAATAATAGTATAGAATAAGTTCATAAATGGCATTTTAGTGATTTATTAATGATAAAACAACTATTAGGGTTATTGTGGATAATTAGAGTAAATCTAACAATACTAATAATATTTTTAAAATCATAAGTTATAATATTATTAATATTAAATGTAGTAGTTTAAACTTTTAAATCATAATTTCTTAATATGAATACATAAGTTACATTAATAGTGATGATAGTAACATCAGTCACAATAACATTAATTGCAAAAGTCGTAGTAGTATGAAAAATAATAATAATAATAATAATAATAATAATAATAATAATAATAATAATAATAATAACAACAATAACAATAACAATAATAATAATAATGCAATTAACAATAATAATAGTATAACTACTAATAATAATGGTGCTAATGATAATGATACTATTATTATGATTAGTAACTATATTATTGTTGTAAGTAATAGAGTAAATTACATAGGCCGTCCATATGGTTTCACCAAAATTTTGTATTTAGTCTCTAAAGTTTAAAAATTGCGTATATGGTACTTAAGATTTTATTTCTCTTTCATATATGGTCTCTAAATCAGTTAATTAACAATTAATGATGTTAAAGTTGTCAAAATGACCATTTTACCCTAAGGATCATCCATATAATTTATTTTTTAATATACACACACACACAAAGGCGCGCGCGCACACACACACACATATATATATATATACATAATTAACATGTATATTTTTCTACGAATTTTTGTATTTTCTTATTTTAATTATCTTATTATTATTATGCTTATTATTTAAAAGAAGTTCATTTTATGAACACAAATTATACTCTTTTTAAAACGACTTTTTTTTTTTATAATTGTTTTATATTTTATTTTAGTTTTTCAACCCTCTTTCTTAAATCGTTTAAAAACCATGCAAGTATTTTTTTAACATTATGTTTCCAAACGTCTTTATAAAAAAAAATTTGACTTTTAAATCTTGCTTTCAAAACCATTCATTTTTCAAGTTTTTTTTCGTTAGTATTTAATATTTAAATTCATTCCTCGTAAACCTCAAATGAACTAAGAACTTAAAGTATTTAATATTGAATTTAATATTTAAATTCAATGCAACAGTTTCATAGTAATGTTTGGAGAGTGAACTTTGAATAACACTTACAAGATTAAATAGGGAACCGACTTCAAATGAACTAAGAACTTAAAGTAAAAGAACACAAGCAGAAATGGTTTTCAAAAATGTTGTATATTACTCTCAAATTCTATTACAAAGTTACAAAGTAATCAAGTGATAATTCAAAATAGAAGACGAGAGAAACTTTATACTACATCTTACAGTCGGCCATACTTTAAAAGCCGGCTGGATACACTGATTTAGACAACAAAATCAATATAAAGTCAGAAAGGCAGATTGCCTTTTTGACATGTGACTATGACATGCCATAGCTCGCATCCTAATGTATTACAAAAAAGGATAAAAGTAAAAAGTGAAAAGTTACAGAAACCAAGACCATAATCTCTAGTTTACTAAAGGATGGACCTTTTCACCACCTTATGCAAGTTGGTGAGTCTTCAGAGTGACAGAGGAAAGTTGGTCAGCTTTCTAAAAAAGTAGATCCGAGAAAGCATATCTTCTCTGTACTCGGAAGAAATCAGTCTTCTGTCTTGTTTGCTTCGGAAGACTTTGTCTTCTAAGTTTCAGAATACTTTATCTTTGGCTTCGAAAGATCTTCGTCTTAGCTTCGGAAGATTTCACACTTAGATAGTTTTTCTTAGGAGAAATGTAAATCTTCCGAAGTAACTTCTGCAATGCAAATGCATGCAAGCAGGAAGCTCGTTGGCTACTTTGGTTGCATCAGCCTTTCAAGTATTCTTTACAAACTTCCACTAGGCTGATGCTACCAAAATAGAAAAGGATACTCAGATGTTGACAGTCCTCATTAGGATCAAGACCATGCCTTTCTTCATCAATTGGTTAGGATCCCTCAGACTCTTATGGTATCTCCTCATGTCATAGAGATCATGTAGAGGGAGATCAAATATGTCTTGCAAGAGATGGACATCTTGAACTCCTTGATCTCTAATGACATACCATCTGTCTGGATTTGCGGCAAAGTTTTAGGACAGGATTGGTCTTCCAACTGCAAGATGCTCTGCTTGAATAAGAGTTGGTTGAGAAGCCTCTTCTTGTTCATCCTGAGGTGTAGAGGTGGATGCCTTAGACTTCTTTTTCTTCTTCTTGTCCCTTCTGATGGCCATCCTTTTCTTCTTTCTGTACTTTAACTGAGGAGAGTGATCTGCAGTACTAGTTGATCTTTCTTTATTCTCCTCAGTTTGGTCCTTTTCCTCCATATGTTTAGAAGAAGGAGCTTCAGAACCCTGCTGTGGGTCAGAAGATGAAGTTGGCTTAGATGTAGCTTCAGGATCAGGTTTTGTTGTCTTTTGTGGTTCAACCTTCACCACAACGTTAGGTACAGCTTGACTTGGTGGAGAATGCAAGTCAACCAGCTGACCTTCCTTTATCTTTTGCTTGATCTTTCTGATATGCTCATTTAATGTGGATAAAGACATAGGACCAAGTCTCCTTCCAGAGAACCCATACAACTTTAAAAAGCTCACCATCTTTAGCCTGTCAGCAGACTTCTTTTCTTATGCTCTGATGGTGGCTCCTGACTTAGCAGCCTCTTCTTTCATTTTCCTCTTAACAGCTTTTCTTTGAGTTTGAGCTTCTTCTTCCAGCTGTTTGAGGTGCTCAAATTCAACATATTCATATGAGAGAGGGTTGAGAGCTATTGTCTGATACAGACCTATAGCACTCAGCTAGGTTATCATCTTCTATCTCTCTTGTTCTTTGCCTATTTGAATTTGTTCTTGCTATACAGCCACAGTCTCATTTTCAGGACTTTCTTGAACTCGAGAGAGGGTAGGGGCTTTATATAGTTTATTTCTTTTCCTTTCTTCTTTGATTTTGAGGAGCAATTCTGTAGGCTCAGCCTCCTTGCTCTCTTTGGACAGCTCTGTGTCTGCCAGTTCATTTAACTCCGCCAAGGAAGAGAGATGAGTTCATCTATATTGTAGTTCCTTAATCCCAAATAATTCAATCTGGCTGCCCTTAACTCATCATCCTGAGTGTTAGGCCTTTGGGCCGCTCTGATTGCAGCTTGCATGAAGCTTAGGATCTCCCATGTTTTCTCTCCCCTAGCCTTCCTCTTCCTCTCCTTTTTCTCATCCTCAATCTCCTCATGAGTCATCTTCCTTTTCCCATTGTTAATTGTTGGCATGTATGACTCAGGGTGGAGAGAGCTTTGGCCTTCTAATGATTGTACTGAGCTTGAGCTCTAGCAAGGGAGAGGTTGTGATACACCTTCACCGGTAGGTGTTTCACTGAGGGTACTAGGTGCTCAGGATGAGCCTGTCTCAAGGTTCACAGGGTCCAATACTATGCCCTCAACCATGGTTTCCCCTTCGAAGCTAATCTTAGGGTCTGCCTTAGTATCCAGTTGACCAACAGATTTCCCTGCTAGCCTCTATCTATAAAATTTTTCTCTACACAGCCTGTATGTTTTGGCTTGGGTTGACAAGTGGCAGATCAACTAAGTTAATACTCTCATGAAATCTTAGGGTCTGAAAATTGAAGATCTCCTGCTACCCCTGAGATCTACAGATCACCAATGCCATTCTTGCATTATCATACCGCCATCCCACTATTGGATTTTTAGTTGGGTAAGATGAGGCAGACATGGCCATTGGAATTACTTCCTCAAAGAGTTCTTGTAATATAGCCTCCACATCAGTATGAACCTGAGAAAGTTGTTGAGTCTGGATAACTGCAAGTGATGGTGGTGAATCCTCATTGTCCATACTCAGGATAGAACTCCTAGGTTCTATGGTTGCAGGGACTTTCTCCCCTTTGGTAGCATCACCCACTTGCATAGGTGAGCTGGAGGTTATGTCCACCACTACCAGAGGTTCTTGTGGACCTTATTGAGTTTGTCTGGGTGGTCTCTCAGCTAGTTTGCCCTTGAGATCAGTGATCTCAAATTGCTGGTCATTGACCCTCTTCTGTAAGGCAGTTACTTGAGATACCAAGTGACTAACCTTAGAAACTAAATAGGTGCATGTTTGTTGAAGTTGTTGCATGTTTAGTTGCCGACTCCCGTCATCTTAAGATGAAGAATCACGGGGGGATGAGATAATTGGACCAAGGTCTTCTTCCTCTTCACAAGCATATTGTTCTTGGCTGCTGGATTTCCCCTGCTCCATGACAGCTTCAGTTGAAGTGTCAAGGGGCTGGGTTGCCATGGTTGAGGTCTTAAATATGTAATCACTTGCAGAAGTGAGAGCCTCTTCCATATGGATTTCCTTAACTTGTTCAGGGAGATCCACCTCAGTCTGGGGTGGATGATGTGGGCTAGACATGAGAGAAGCAGAACCACTCATCTCTTCTTGAGCAAGGGTGGAGAAGAGAGACTCATGGTACTCACTAAAACCCATGTCTTCATCATCATAGAATTTTAGGTTGGGGATTGGTTGGTTAAGATCTAGAGGCTGGGGATGGTAACTGTCCCCTGAAGGTTATTCACTAGAGTTTTGAGACTCTGAGTGAAGGCTTAAGGCTTGTTGGGTAATGAGCTCATCAGGTTGAGCATGAGAAACCTCAGCCCAGATCATTTGTAAGATGGAAGTAGTTTTCACCTTAGGAAAAGGGGGAGCTCTAGTGTCCACTTCCTTTGGGTGGTGATATAGGGGCCTGCACAGGCTGAATAGCCTGTGTAGGTGTTTGTTTAGATTTTCTCTGGTAGGTGATGGTTGTTTGAGGTTGAGAGGGTAGCTGAGTGATGACAAGTGTGGATTCAACACCAGCTGGTGCTGTTAGGTTGTCACCTTGAGCAATTTGCTCTAACATTTTTGAGACAAGGCTTGTTTCTACCCAGAGAATCCTATAGTAGGTTTTCTCATAATTTTAAAGATACCGGGCTTCATTTGTCCCAATTTAAGAATATTACCTGTTCCCCTTAACTGTGAGACTAGTTCACAGTTAAAAATGTGCTGGACATATCTAGGAATCATGTAATATTCTAAGGAGTCCAAGTTAGCAAGCAAATTTGTATAGACAAACTGAGGATACCTGAACTTGACCCCTTTAACCATTCCATGGACTATTTAGGAAAGTTCTTTAGGAAATTAATCCCATCCTCCATGCTATTGGATAGGCTGTGAATAACTACATGGAGGAGTTATTTCCATTAGGAGGAGACCTTTCCCTTTCTAAAGGTTCTTACAGAATAGTCCCCCTCATAGCCCATCTGACCAAAAGAATGATTTACAGCTACTTTTGGGAAGGACAAGTCACCTTCTACATCATCCAGTGTGAGATGAGAGTTTATGGAGGCTGGAGTGATGAAGATTGTCCTACCTTGCACTGTGGCAGACATGGTGACCTCTTTACAGTTCCGTTAGAACTCCAGAAGTTGATCCTTATAGAGTGGAGTATCAATAGTGAGGGAGGTCAAGTAGTTCAGCACAGATAAGAAGCGACAAACGTCTGAGAAGCTAGGATCTTTCTTAGAGTTCAACAGAGCAACCTGATTATGTTGCTTGTGAAGATGCATGAAGAAATCGGGTTGGTTTCTACGGTTGAGGTTGGCCATTTAAAGTAGCTTTGTGGTGAAAGAAGGTAAGAACAAGGCTGGTTTTTTTGAGAATTTAGGTTAGAGAGATTTTGCAGATGAGGAAGATAGTGAAAGAGGGGGAACCGTTGAGTGTATATATATGAAATGGATTTGAGACAAAGTTATTGTGTTAAGGATAAACTTTGAAATCCGAATGTTGGTCCCAGCTCTGAAAAAGTACCCAAAAATGTAGTTTTCTTGAAAGTCAAAAATCTTCCGAAGGTATTTCGTCTTCGGAAGTTTTTGAAAAACTTCCGAAGCCAATTTTGACTTCAGAAGATATTTATTAGAGTCAGAAAAATTTGCTTCAGTAGAAATTTTCTTAGAGAAAAATTTTCTTTCGAAGTATAATTTGTTTTGAGAGACATTAAGTATCAGAAGTTTTACTCAAGAATAAACCTTCCAAGACTAATTTGCTTCAGAAGAAAATTGTTCTTCAATTCATATAAGTGTTTTAAGCTTCGGAAGATGTTTTTTAAATATTTTCCGAAGGTAATTTACTTATTTGAATTGAGGACATAAGTTTCTTCCGAAGTTAATTTTAATGTCCTTAAAAATAAATTATACTTCAAATTCTTTTAAGTCTAAGAAATATCATTTAGAAAAATTTCTTTCAAGATAACTTGGCTTATATGATTGATTAAATAGACAACATTAAAGACACACATTTTAGAAAATAATTATGAAATTAATTTAAGAAAATCTACTCAAAGTTAATCATCCTAATAGCTGATGTTAGATACCTAAATCTATGTTCATCAAATACCGTCCAGAACATATCAGCATATTGTTCATTTGTGTTAACTTTGACCAGTTTTATCAAACCTTTCTCAAAGTTATCTCTTATCAAATGACACCTGATATTGATGTGCTTTGTCTAGGAGTACTACACAAGATTCTCTGTAATAGAGATAACACTGTTGCTGTCTATATGGATGGGAGTCACCTTGAAGTTAAATCCATAATCCAGCATCTGATTCTAAATCGAAAGTATTTGAGAATAGCAGCTTGTAACAGCAATGTATTCAGCTTCAACAGTTGATGCAGACACACAGGATTGTTTATTGCCTTGCCATGACACTATTCTTCCACCAAGAAACTGACATCCCCCTGATGTAGACTTTGCAGTCATGTTGCAGCCACCATAGTCACTATCTGTTTATGCATATAGATGGAAGTCAGAACAATTTGGATACCAAAGTCCAAGCTTGGGAGCACTTTTGAGATATCTAAGTATCCTTTTGACAACAACTGGGTGAGACATCTTGGGGTTGACTTGATATTCTACACAAATACATGTGTCAAACATGATATCAGGTCTACTGGTTGTGAGGTACATGAGAGACCCAATCATTGCGCTGTAGAGGTGTTCATCAACACACTCCCCCTTAAGGCCAGGACCTAGAAAATGATTTCTTGCTATAGGAGTCTTGGCAACCTTGCAGTCACTTAAATGAAATCTGGTCAGTATGTCTTGAACATACTTGGACTGGTTTATGAAGATACCATTGTCCACTTGCTTCACTTGAATTCCTAGAAAGAAATTGAGTTCCGCCATGGCACTCATTTCAAATATATTCTTCATCATCTTCTCAAACTCTTTGCAGAGACTTAGATTAGGTGATCCAAAAATGATGTCATCTACATACACTTGAACCAGAATCAAATCATTCCCTGTTCCTTTCAGAAAAAGTGTGCTGCAATGGTATCTTTCTTGAATCCATGTTAGGCAAGGTATTGTGACAGTGTCTCATACCACTTTCTTGGAGCCTGATGAAGCTCATAGAGAGCTTTGTCAAGCTTGCAGACATAACCAGGGTGATCTGGGTCTGCAAAGCCAGTTGGTTGTTTGACATACACTCCTCTTCAATCACACCATATAGAAAACCACCCTTGACATCAAGCTGGTAGACTTTGAAATCCTTGGATGCAGCAAAATCCCGGAATTTCCTAACAGCTTCAAATCTTGCTACTGGAAGACATTGTAGTCAATCCTTCTTGTTCCTAAAAACCCATTTGGTTCCTATAGTAGTCTTCCCATGAGGAAGAGGACATAGATTCCAAACCTTTTGTCTTTTTAATTGAAGCAGCTCCTCCTGTATTGCTTCAACTCAACTTCCATCCTTCAAAGCCTCAGCAATTTTCTTTGGCTCTATCTAAGACAAGAAACAAGAGTACAGGCAAACATTTTTATCATGGGTTTGTCCTCTTGTCCTTACTCCTGTCTCTACATCTCCAATGATATTTGTGGTAGGGTGAGACTTGTGGATTCTTAGTTGTGGAATCACAGCAAGTTGCTTTAACAGATCTAAGTATGTGAAATTCAGATCTGGTGATTAAGGATCACCCACCACATCAACACACTTATCAAGATTGACTTGATCCAATGAGTGTGTGATATCATTGATGTTATCTTTAGTGGAGAGGTATTTAATATCATGAAATTCTTGGTTAGAATCACCATCTCCACATTCTCCTACATTTGAAGGTCCTTCATTTGAGTTTTGAGCCTCTAAGCTGGAATTTGTAGGCACCTCAGACATATCAGCTGAATTTGTCATTATAATGCTGATAGGATCTCCACCTGCAAGATTAGTTACCATTAGAGCTAAAGTAGTATTCAAATTTAGCCTTCTCAGCTCAAATCTTGGGTTTGAATCTCCTATTGATGAGTTACCTGTAGATCTTGAAACATCTTCACAAGATTTGTTAAAACAGTTGGTAACTAAATCAAGATCAAATAGCCAATCAGGACCGGAACACTTCACATTGGATGTGTGTTCATTGAAAGTCACACTGGTTGTCTCCTCAACTACTCTAGTTCTGAGATTGTGTACTCTATAAGCCTTAGCTTGAGAAGAGTATCCAATGAAATATCCATCATCTGACTTCTCATCAAATTTGGCTAGATGATTATTGGTATTCAAGATGGTGCATGAACATCCAAATGATCTGAGGAAACCAATGAAAGGTCTTCTTTTGTGCCACAGCTCATAAGGAGTCTTACAATGAGTCTTGACAACTAAAACTATGTTCTACACATAGCAGGCAGTGTTAACTTCCTCTGCCCAGAAGGTGATAGGCAGTTTAGAATCAGACATTATGGTTCTTGTAGCTTCAATAAGTGTCCTGTTTCTCCTCTCAGCAACACCATTTTGCTGAGGAGTCCTAGGAGCACTGTATTGTCTTGAAATACCTTTTTCCTCACAAAATGAATCAAGGATATGATTTTTGAATTCTGTTCCTTGATCACATCTTATGATCTTGACATGTGAGACACTTGGTGTTGCTTTCCTTTCAGACATGCAACACAATGGTCATCACTTATAAACTCTTTCTTTGGCATTCCAGTTACCAAATCATCTTTAATTAATCTATTCATGTTCTTAAAGTTTACATGGCACATTCTTTTATGCCAGAGGAAGGACTCATCACTATTGGCTTTAGACAGAAAGCATGAAACTTCTCCGGAAGGGGAGGTTTCCTACAAATCTATCTTTTAAATGTTCCCTTTCCTGGGGGCTCTGAGGAGGATATGCTCCTAAGGAATGACCACCCCGGGCTTGAGGACAATGCACTCATGTTCAGTGATGTAACCACCAAATTCTCCTCCAAAAGCAACTGGTCCTCTATCAAACTTTTCAAAGCTTTGCAACAAGGAATCATTGCCTATCATGTGCCTGGAACAGCCACTATCAATGATCCAGACATTCCTTTTGCTTTTCATCTTTTCCTTCACAAAAAAAGATAGTTACATTTGGAGACCCAAGCCTTGCTTGTCTTGGGTTTAGTTATATTAACAGAAGATAAATTAATAGTTATGGATCCTATATTTAAGTAGTGAGGATCTTGAGCTGTTGATGATGAGGAAACTTCAGTCACTTGGCCTTCCTTTGTCTTCCATATCATCTTGGACAAACTAGACTTGGCCTTCAATGCTTCGGAAGTTTTTACAACTTTGGAAGTTTTGTAAAGTGAACCATCAGAAGTTTTTGAATCCACTGCAGACTTCAGTACCTTAGAAGCATTACTTTCTTCCGAGACCAAAATATCTTCCGAAGGTAATTTTCCACTTATCTTCTAAGCCTTCATTTTGGAGCTTTCGAGAGATAGAGACTTTCCTTCTGGAGCTGTTTTCATCTTCTTCATCTAAGAAGCCTTCTTGGTCATGTTGAAAGTAATTTTGGGATTGTAGATGCAATCCTTTGGAAGATGAGAAGTACTGCCACACATGATGCATGTAGTTGAGCTGCTTTTGAGAGACTTCTTCTGAGAGGCTGGTTGAGCTAGATCACTTTCCAATTCCTTCTTCACCTTTGCAGATGATGCAGTAGGCTTTTTAGGGATAGTCTTGCTCTTAGAACTCGATGGTTCAGGCAGTGCAGCAGTGGTGCACTTTTTATCAACCTTCCTCTTTTGACAAGGATGGTTTGAACTTGAACTAGGACTCCTGGTACAAGAATCTGTAGTTAAGTTTGAAGTCTTCATCACCTCAAACCAAGTAGATATGAATACTTGCTTCTGCTTTAAGTCAAAGGTGGCCTTGATCTCTTGAGCATTCTTGGCTTTTCTTTTTGCATTCCTGATCAAGCTTTTTCTTGCAGACTTGGCTATCTTTGTGCATTTCTTTTCTGTAGGAGAATGATGTCCCTTGTTAGATTGAACCTTCTTACTCAGTTCAGGTTCATCCTTCACCATCTCCTCTTCATCATCATCATCTTTATCTTTCTCTAGAACTGGATCTTCTGGAGGATGCTCATCTTCATAAGTTCCACACCTTAGCTGTCTTACAGATAATAGGGTGTGTGGAGTAGCTATTTCACTAGATCCCCGTCCCTGCCTGTTCTGATAAGACACTTTGGCATGCAAAGATTAAGATATGATGTTCTTGAAGGTTTCTTCTTCAAGAACAAATTTTTCTGCCCTGGCTTTGCTGATCACAAGCTCAGCCTGGCATTTAGTTAGCTTAGCAATGAGATCTTTGATTTGAGTCCTGCAATTTGTGTGCTCATGTTTCAAAGTAGAAATTGTTTTCTCTAGATCTTTTATTTTAAGTTTATAATCATTTTCTTCTCGTTTAAAATCATCTTTTAAAATATTCAAAGACCCAAGATCAGATCACACTTCTAAGTAATAGAACCTATACATGCTAACTTTAGAAATGCACTCAGGTGTACAAAGATGTTCTGTTACCTTAGGTTCTTCATGGTCAGCCATCAAGGCATGGTTTGGAGAATCATCTTTAACCTGGAAACTCCAATCAAAGCCTCCTTCTTCAACAGCTACTGCACCATATTGCTTGGGCTTCTTAGCTTTTGGAGCTCCATCAGTGTAGTTTGATCTGGATTGTGCCTGGCCACCATTTGTTCTTGGTGCCTTGCACTCTCTAGCAAAGTGTCCCATCTAGTTACAGTTGTAACACTTCACTTTGCTTTTATCCAGTCCAAACTTGTCACTAGATACATTGTTGGGAAACTTCCTCCTTATCCTTTGATAGAACTTCTTGGCTTTGTGAGTGAGAAGAGCCATCTGCTACATAATCTCCATGTACTCTAGATCATTTGGATGAATGCAGTCCAAGTCTTCCAAAGTAAAGAGAAAGTTGCCTGAACTTTCATCAGAAGACACAAAGGCTTGAGAAGAGTTTGTCTCTTGGAATGGGCTTCCTTGGATGTAACTCTCCCTTGGTGTCTCCGGGAAGGTGATGAAAGGACCCTTTTGTGAGTTGTCAGTATAGCTGAGAAGATGATGTTAAGGTTCTCTGCAATCCCTTTCAACCACATGGAGGGCAGAACTCTTGTGGGTACTGGATGAGCTGTGAGATGGGTTTTGCATGTTCATCTCCATCTGGTAACCACTCAGGATACCGTATAGTTCAGTAAGGGTAAGAGTTGAGAGGTTATCAGTTCTCCTGATGGCCACAAAGTAGTGAGTCCATTCTTTGGGAAGATAGAACACCAACTTCTTTACAATGTCCTTATTTTCCAGTTTGACACTAGTATCCACCAAAGTGTCCACAATCTCAACATATCTAAAATACTACTGAGTCATGGTTTCACCAGTCTTGAAGGTGAACTTCTCAAAATGCTGCTTCATGAGGTCTTTCTTGTTCTTCTTGGCTTCCTCAGACCCCTCATACATCAATTTCAGTGCATCCCGGATCTGCTTGGCAGTTTTGCACTTCTTGAATCCTCTATAGATAGAGTTAGAAAGAGCAGTTTGAAGAGTAGTCATGGCTTTCTAATCTACAACTATTCTCTTCCAATCTTCATCAGAATAGTCAGCCACATCCTTTGGGATCATTTCACCAGCAGTAGTTACTGAAGGTGTGCATGGAAGATGAGTTCTAGAGATAACATGTCTCCATATCCTACTATCTTGAGACTTGATGAACCCTTCCATTCTTTGGCATCAAGTATGAAAGTCATCAGGAGTGATTAGTGGAGACTTTGTCATTGTGCCGGTTTCCATATCAGCTTTGGAGAGAGCTGACATTTGAGCAAGTAAATGCTTTGTGAAACTGAGTAGATTTAGGATGGTAAGATCTTACAATCAAGAGCCTGGAAAGCTCTAATACCAATTGCAGGACCATATGGGGAGGTCAATGCAACAGCTTCACAGGAATGTTTGGAGAGTGAACTTTGAATAACACTTACAAGATCAAATAGGGAACCGGCTTCAAATGAACTTAGAACTTAAAGTAAAGGAACTCAAGTAGAAATGATTTTCAAGAATGTTGTATATTGCTCTTAAGTTCTATTACAAAGTTACAAAGTAATCAAGTGATAATTCAAAATACAAGACCTGAGAAACTTTATACTACATCCTACATCCGGCCATACTTTGAAAGCCAGCTTGATACACTGATCTAGACAATAAAATAAATGTAAATTCAAAAAGGTAGATTGTCTTTTTGACCTGTGACTATGACATGCCATAGATCACATCGTAATATATTACAAAAAGAATAAAAGTACAAAGTGAAAAGTTACAGACACCAAGACCATAATCTAGAGTTTACTAAATCATGGACCTTTTCACCAACTCTGCCTCCATTCCCTTCAAGACTAATAGGTACACAAAAAGAAAGGGAAGAACAAGAAATCATGCAGACTTTCCGGAAGATAGAGTTAAACATTCCCCTTCTTGATGCTATTAAACAAGTTCCACGGTATGCTAAATTCTTAAAGGAACTTTGCACGTCAAAGAAGCTAAAAGGTAATGAAACAGTAAAGGTAAGTGAAAATGTTTCTGCTGTTTTACAAAAGAGATTACCCCCAAAGTGCAAGGATCCAGGTGTATTCACCGTTCCTTGTAAATTGGGGAATGTTAGAGTTCCTAGAGCAATGCTTGACCTTGGAGCCTCTATTAAGGTCCTACCATACTTAATTTTTAAAACACTTAATGTAGGACCGTTAAAGAGGACTGGGGTAGTCATTCAATTAGCCGATAAGTCTATAGTACACCCAAAAGGTGTATTAGAGGATTTGTTGGTTCAAGTGAATGAATTAGTCTTTCCGACTGATTTTTATGTGTTAGATATGAAAGATGACGACTCTTCAAATTCAAGTTCTATCTTGTTGGGAAGATCATTTTTAAAAACTGCTAGAACTAAGATTGATGTTTACAAGGGTACACTTTCTATGAAGTTTGACGGGGAGATCATCAATTTCAACATAGATGATGCAATGCGTTACCCAAGCGATATCTCGTCCTTAAACTATTTAGATATAATTGAATCACTAACTGTTAAATGCATTGAGTTATCTGACCTTGATGTTCCAGCTTTAGTGTCAAATAAGATTATTGATACCGATGCAATAAAAGAACATATGAAAAAGTTTAAGCTTGGGAAGGTCTTGACGGAGCTTGCACCTGATTGAAAGAGATTTCAGAAAGTCTAGCGAATGACGTTAAAAAAAAGGCGCTAGGCGGGAGGCAACCCGTATCTCGTTTGTTTTCTATGTCTATATTTTTTTCTATTCTCAGTTGCTTAATTTCACAAAAAAAAAAAAAAGTGTCAAACAGCAAGTTGGAACGGCCGTGTTAAAATTACCTAACAAATTTAAAACGGCCGCGTTGGGCTTCTGTTTAAATTAGGAAAAAGGAAGGGGAAGTTTAATTTAAACAAACAGAGGCCATAGCCCTAACCCATTTCCTCCCACCTCCAAACCCCTCGAACGACCATCAACCAACTAACCATCACCTCAAGTACATGGCACGGTTTACATCCACCACCCGAATAGTGGACTCATTCCATGCTCACCCTAAGCCTCGAGGACGAAGCTAGATTTCAAGCTTGGGGAGGTATGTTCCACTTTACTATCCTAGTTATTTACCGTATTATTGTTTTCTTTCTGCATTGCATTTAGGTAATTAAAAAAAAAGGAAGAAAAAGAAGGGCACACCTGTATTTTCCTAAAAAGATTTTTGAGAGTATCATGAAAGATGATATTAACTTTATTATGCTAATCATAGGTTGCATGCTAAAAGGCTGATAGTAATAAAAAGAAAACCGTACTCCGTTATGCTAGTGCCCTTTGTTTTGGAATTACAATAATAAAACGCCAAATATCCATGTGTGTCTAATGCTGATCTCATCACATAAAGAGACTGAGACCTAGCAAAAATAGGTTGAGAGCCGAGCCCATTGGAAAAAAAAGAAAGAAAAAGAAAAAAGAAAAAAAAAAGAAAAAAAAGTCATAAATTGACTGCAATAAAAGCGAATCATTTGTGCTCTCGTGTGGTGAAAAATTAACCACTGGCTCTCTATAGTCCTTGAGGTTAGGAAGGTTTCCATCGTGTGAAGAAAAGTATTGATACACTTAAACAATTAACTCAAATGGATTAACTAATATGAAACGATAAGTCCGGAACTTAAGGGTTGAAAGATCATAGCTAGCAATTTGGGTACGTGTTGTTAATGAAAATCTTGAAGCCTCATTTATGCATGGCAACTGAAAAATGAGCATAATAATATGATTTCATGCTTACACTTCTTATGCGGGATAAAGACAGGTTTGCCAATACTCTAATAATGCTATCATGTGCTTTCTCTTCTTGACTTGTTCTTATTCTTGACTTCCTTGAGGACAAGGAAAGGTTTAGGCTTGGGAGATTTGTTAGTCACATTTTTAAGCATTATTTTTCATAGTTATAAAGTATATTTTGATGCATATTTTGTAAATATTGCATGCATTTTCGGTTATTTTGTGCAACACTTGTTTTGGTGGAATGGAATCTGCTTTGATTTGTTTCGGGTGATTTTGTAGGGTTGATGAGCTCGTGAGAAGGAAGAAAGATCTGGAGCAACAGAAAAAGTATTATTGAAGAAATGCTAGAGCTGTAAGCAATTTATACAACAGAAAACTTCAAACGGCCGCGCGAAAATTTCTTCACAAATTCTACACGGCCGTTGAAGCTCGCTTGAAAAATTCCTAAGATTTAGGAATTCTTGTTTTTGATAATTATCATCAGATTTTCCGGAATAAAAGGATAAAAACTAAAACACTACAAAGGGGCATCTGGAAAATCAATACACTATTATAAATACAATAGTAGATGATAATTAAAAAGCAATCTTGGAGAATCTTGAACAATCTTGGAACATATTAGAGAATTAATCAAGAACATCAAGATCAAGAAGCAAGAAGGGCTGTAACAAATTAGTTCTTTTTGTTAGTGGAATTATTTCTATTGTCAAGATACTTAGTTCTTCGTGTTTGATTCGTAAGTTTTTATTTGATTTTGGGTTTTGATTGATCTAGCCGTCATGTCCCACTAGAACAATTTTAGTTTCAACATTAGGGTTTAATTTTCTTTAATTTGGTTTAATCTTATATGAAACGTTTATGAGATCTTTTTATTTTAATGGTTTGTTTGTTTGATTCTTGATCTTAAACCCGGATCTACTCCGGTATATATTAGATAGTTAATAAACCTGATCAACTTATTAATTTTTCTAATAAAGTTCTTCAAATTTTAAAACACTAATCAAGTTTTGATTTTTGATATAAGGAACAGTTACGGTTTGAGTTTGTCTCTGAGTTCATTCTCGTTATAAAATCAAACAATCTAGTTAAACATACCGAATGACGTGTGTGTTTAATTATAATTGATACTTCTATCATTGCAACCCGCATGTTAAGATCCGTACGGCGTGAGCTTAGAGTAGCGGGTTGGCTTTAATCTACGAACTGCGCTTGATTAGACATTAGATAGAGTGGATATCTGAATGGTGTAATGTCTAGTATCGATACAAACCATTAATTGAAAAGTATCATTGCACCGTAATCGTTAATGATCGTAAGCCAAAATCGAATCAAGAAATTACCTTAGTGTTGGAATTAGTTTTCGTATTTGAATTTACTTCACAATTTAATTAACGTTTTTAGTAATCCCTTTTTCATAATTAAAAAATACAAAAAAATGTCAATTTTCGTTTTTCTAGAAGAAGCTTAACACGGTTTTCTTTACAGTTTTGACACGGTCGTGTCAGCCTACTGGAATTTTTCTATTTTTTGCAATTTACTTTCAGTCTTAGTTTTTAATTAAAACCACCATCTTCCTTAACCCGTAAGCAGTCAAAGTAACTATGCTTAAACGTTTTTGGTATAAAATAATTGACACGTATCCCTGAGGACACGAACCCTACTTCCGCTCATACTATTCTTAGTGTGTGTGACGGTAGGTTCACATTATAATTATTTTATTTTTTGGATTCGACACCCAACAGTTTTATTTTTTACGGTTTCAATACCCGTGTTTCAAAAAAATCACCGAAACAGTCATTCCGTCCAAATCCCTAGAAAATGTTCGTTATCACCAGGGGTAAAACCGTCATTTTCTTTATTAAATTGCTATTTTCATCCCTGGTTTTGATTATTTTTGTTATTTCAGTAGTCGAGATCAAAATACACTTATAATGTTACAATATGTTTTTATTTTTGGAGATGTCAGTGTTTTATCTAGTTATTAAAGTTAATATTGTTGTAAATAAATTTTTTTAATCATATATTCAGGTGTATATAAAGTTTTTTTTAATGTTTCTTATTTTCTAATGTTTTTTTTTGTGTAAAAAAAAGTTTCTAATTTTGTTACTTTTAAACGGCAAATGTGCGACCCTGATTCGGTGGATATGTGTTATCTTAATCGGGCCCACCTATTCGTGTCCCAGCCGGGACCGGACCCCCAACCCCCTTAGGAGGTAGCCCATTGCTGGAAAATCTCGTGGCTCAACTCTAAAGATATTGATTAAAATGAGACTTGAACTCATGACATCTCCCATACTTACATTGTTACATGTAATATGTACCTCAATTCAACCAGTTGGGATAAGGATCATTGGTAATTAAAAAAATAAGAAAATTTATTTACACTAGAATATATTATAAAAAAAATTATTTACAACAATATTAACTTTAATAACTAGCTAAAACACCGACATCTCCAAAAACAAAAATATCTTGTAACACCATAAGTGTATTTGATCGTGAGTACTGAAACGACAAAAATGATTAAATACTAGGGACGAAAATAGCAATTTAAAAAAGAAAATGATGGTTTTACCCCTGGTTATAATGAACGTTATCTAGGAATTTGGACGGACTGACTGTTTCGGTTATTTTTTCGAATTACGAGCATTGAAACCGCAAAAACTAAAACATAAGTATTGAAATAAAAAAAATGACAATAAACCAGGGACCAAAAAAAGAAGTTAAGTCTCAATATATTGATGATGCAATATTGTGCTAACATGATGGCTGTTTTTAGAGGTAGCAATTTCGACTCATTTACTTATGGATGTGTTGATTTGGGTGTAATTTTATCTCTAACGGGCCAAACGGTCGAAAGTTGCGCAATGTGTATTTTTGATGCATAAAATGTTGGATGAATGTGTGTTTGTTCACAGAATTAGAGAATTAGATTGCATTAACATCATCATCTTACAAATGAAAGATTGTCTCCTATTTATACTTACGGATAGCGTGTCATACCCCATTACAAACCGATACAGTGGTTTGGGTAATAACTGCCATACCCGGCATACTTATGATCAGATATAATACACATACTAATGAACTAAATTTATGCTAAATCTAGTTAATCCTAACAATAAACCTCCCAACTCATTTATGTAAACATAATTAATAAGGTCGGCGTCAACTTTTTCAATTTGATGACTTGACCCCTCATCTTCTCCAACTTTTGCAACTTGAACTCTAAACTTTTTAACCTTTCAAGTTTAACGGATAAAGCATTCACCTTAAACATTCAAATTTCTAATGTTTCAATTTGACCCCCTCGGTTTATATAATATACGCATTTAACCTATTAGTTTTTTAATAAATTGTTTTTTCTCGATAACTTTCTTTCGTTAACTTAAAAAAAAACTAATATGTGGCTGTGTTTATTTTTTTATTTTTTGTCATCCCGGTATAAATTTTGTTAAAAGCAAGGTTGGAGGTTCTTTTTTAAGTGTCGTGGGTTAAAAGCCACGTAATATCACCGCTGCAACATGCATTACGGAGTTCGCAAACATGCCAAATCATGCGGGCGTAATTATCAAAATAAGGTTTTTCGTGATTATATATGTCACTAAAAGTGTAAATTTGTATAAAGAGTATATATGGTTGACCCAACTGCTCAAACCCAATTGCCACCTCTAATGAGATTCCACTTAGTCACTTACTAAAAGGTAGGACACAGGAATTGGGTCCCACATAATGGAAATTGAAGATCGAAGAATAAAAGGTTAGTGTAATTATTCCATATGATTATTGGTATCTGGAATTATGAATTTATTTGTATATGGTGTTGATTTATATTAAAACCAAGGAGATAAAATAGTAAAAAGAGAACTACAAAGTCAAAATCAAAACATAGGATTTCAGGTGCTTCCTTCCATGACTAGACCAAAAAAAGTCACACACAAGTTACTTACCTCTTTAATTAGATTAGGCTGCTTCTTCCCTTTTAGCGCTTGCCTTTTCGGAATGTTCCAACCTGATAATAGAAAGAAAAAGATATATATATATATATATATAGGGTTAGGTTTTTTGCAGGACTCCCAATAAATTGAGAACTATGAGAACCATTATTAACCATTGATATATTGATCAATGGTTATGATTAAAAAGGGTAAAAAATATAAATATCAATTTCATTAAATGAGTTTAAATTAAGAAAAAGGATATAATAGTTAATACATTTTTTTCTCTCTTAAATTAGTTGTGAATTTATTAGTTAATTCTCTACCCTCTCTCATCTCTCTCTTTAGAAATGTGTATATATGTAAATCAATGTGGTTTCCAAGATATATGTTAATAATTTGCATATTATATGTAAGTTAATACATTATCGTGTTATTATAAAACATCAAAATTAAAAGTACCATATATGTTAACAAATAGTCTAAAAGATATATGTTAACATGGTGTGTAGTATTAACTTAGATTATGTAACAGCTCAATAACAAATAGCGTAACTTTACTTACATACATGATAACATGTTACATATATGTCAGTCGGTATTATACAAACTCAAGTTATTTACATATATTTAAGTTGGTATATTTTGAAAGATATATGTTAACAAATATGAAGGTTACGAACATGTAACTTAGTGTAGCAAATTTATATACATGAAAATGACTCGATGTATATGTAATAAAACTAATATAACCAAACTTTAATAATAATCAAATTTCAATGTATTATGATTTATATATACGTAATCAAATGTTTAACATGCTATCCACACATATGTACACAAATTTACATATATGTTTATGCATACGTAAGTCTGTTTACATCTATGTAAGTGGTACAACTTCATAATGTTCAGAAGTTTTAAAAAAATTTTTGCATAATCAAAACTAAAATCGTAAATTAAGCACAAGCCTAAGTAAGATTATCCAGCAGACAACATCATGAAAATCAAAAACACATATTGAGATTCTTAGTAATAAAATGAGTGAATTTATCACAATTTGCCCTACAGAGGCCACTTCTTGGACCAATGTTTCTGGCAATGTTCTTCATCATGCCAGGCTAGATGTTTTTCTTAATAACAATGTTCTATCTACGATTAATGTTTCTAGGAGCGGCTCAACATGACGTTGATGCTATTGAGGCTACTGAAAGAGCAAATGAAATATCGATCTTCAACTGGATTTTTTATGAATCTTCAATCGATTTAATCAGGGTGATATGTGAACATGATTCTCGCATTATATTTATTTTGAGAATCGATGATGAACCTGTCGTTGAAGATCATAATATGATGAACATGATTCTTGAATTTTTTTGATTTTACAAAAAGTTTTATTTAGATTTTGAGAATTGGATGGTAAAGATGATATAAGATAAATAAGAATTTTAAATTATTTCCCTCCAATCATGGTCTATATTTGAAAGTCAATTAGTTACCTAATTAAATGGAGTGAGAAAAGGAAAACAATTAATGCCTAAATATAAAAAGACTCTAGTACCCTTTATGAATAATTAAATTAAAAATAAAATCTATATTAATCAATGGCTAGGACGAGTTCTTGAAGTTGTCACGATCTTTAAGAGTTCTGAAAAGATCCTGAACCTATATATATATATATATATATATATATATATTAACTATGAACTCATTAAGAAAATATCGACGATGCAATAATATTATACCATTGGACACAAGACTAGAACATATCCACTAGCTCCAGAAATGTCCAGTGTTGCTAACTTGTTTGACTTTTCAACAGAAACATTTGTAAAAGGAGTTATCTTTTGAGAAGGTGGCTTGGTTGCAGGAGCACATTCTATCAATGGTTCACTAGAGATTAGTAGTGAATCTGTAAGTTAAGCAACAAGCATGATGGCTTCTATACATTTGATGTTTCTCTTGACATGCATTTCAAATTTCCCAATCTATGAGAAAACAATCAAACAAACAGTTTTCAAATTAATCTCAAACTATAAACCTAAAAATGAGATTTACTATCTAGGAGCTTACCTTCATTTCTAGCTCAACAATCTATGTCTCATCACACACACCAAGGACAAGTTCCTGTTAATAAACAATTTGCATGCAAGTAAAATAAGAAAGCAAAATAATGTAGAAATTGCACATCATAACATATATATATACTTATTGTAACTAAAATTAGATACATGTATCTTTAAAGATATTCACTTGAAAGCCATGAGGAAAAGTTGACCCAATTGAAGTGTTCTTCATTATACATCCTTCAAATGGAAAATTAAAATGTCACACATGATGAACAGTATCAGAATATGAAAACTATATTTACATTCATCTACCAAAGCATCAAATAGAAAGAAATTAATATCTTCTTAACAATGTTGATCTAACTAGTTTCTACATATGTTCTGATCATTTAAAGGGCATTTTAAAATTTTTACTAAATCAATAGTATTGACAGGAAAAGGGATAATGGACATAAAATGCTAAGAACATCAAGAAAGAAGTGTTTTTTTTAATATGCTTATATAATGATGATTAATTATTAACAGAACACTCAGCCACTCACCATTCGACCTGGTCTAAAAGAGCAAGTTCAGATGACTTCAATGGGAAATTTGGTTGATATATAAACCACAACAGGTCTCTCAAACGTAAAGCACAAACTTGAAACACTACCCAAAGAATCTACAATCACAAGATTATACATAATATATTAATACAAGTGAAACCCAACCTTGATCATGTTGCATCAATTCCACCAACTCCTAGGTAATAAAGTTAGTTGTAAATTAAAACACATATACATCATGCTATGTAGTTAAAGAATGACTAAGAATATATACATTTTACCTTAAACTCTGATATGGGTAGTTTAGTATGTATTACTTTAGTACTTGTACTAGAGGACTAGATGAAAATACCGGTAGATGAAACTATATTATTGAGCTGAGGCATAACTATAACGTTCATATACATTTGGAAGTGAGCATTGACATATGCACCATAATGGTCAAAAACTACATAATCATATATAACAGAGAATAATGAAGAGGGAAAATTGTCCTTTGAAAAAACAAGATAGAAATTACGCTGATCTTGTCTTAAGGGTTGCACATCCGAATGAATAGCCCTTTAGTGGCACAATATACATGCATATCAATAAATGTTACAGTATTTTTGACATCTTAGTAATAAAGTCCTACATTCCACAAAAACAATTCTTACTTTCGAATATGCGATACAAGGAGACTCCATTAATAGCCAACTAATTACGAGACGAAAACCCATAAGACCCTCTAGCCTAGCTGGTATGTATGTCTTTAGTCCAATTTACTAACTATAAATTATTAAATCTATGCACCTGTTAGCTTCAACAGTACAAATCGTTGCTACATGTGATTGGACATGTCCGGGGCACAAGTTCAACATCCGTTTGTGATTAGTGAAACACGTTTTAAATTTATTATCTTCCAGCAAAAAATATTTTTCATCAGAATGTAATGAAATCACAGCCCATATCTGAAAGAAAGCAAATGATCCAAGAGTGATCCCACTCAACCCCAATTGGTCGTAACATGAAAACCAACTCCCCAATTAGGGGTGACATCCACCCCTAACATCCCATACTCCAAGCCTCCAAGGGTTACTTACTTGGTAATATCACAGAAGGATACCTAATGTTTTTTTTAGCTAAAACATCAAGGAAAGAACAATATTATTTGTAATATGTGCAATCAATTTAAGATCTTTCTTCCGGATCATGAACCAAACAAACGTCTCTACTACACGTAGCTAAATCAATCCAACAAAACATACTATATTCAATCAATCACATTATCACCAAATTATCAAAAGAATCAAGGATCACTTGAATAAGCGGCACCAAATACAAGAGACTTACAATGAGAATAGGGAATGGGAAAGAATGAGAGAGATGGATGATTGATTGGAATTGAAATGAAGCTTAACAAATTAGGTTTTATAGTTGATCATAAAGTAATTTTTGGTGAAGAAATGTCTTTGTAATGTCCGCCTCTTCTCATCAGTTTCATCAGTGACGCCCCTCATTTCTACATCAAAATTTATGATCTTCTTGCTAATCTGCGCCTCCGGCTTGCTTAGGACATGCTTCTTTTTAGTTGTGGGGTGAGAATAAATATACCTTTTAAAAGAATCATTCCACTTTTATATTAATATAATCTAGAGTAAGTTGCACAATGGTTTGACACTATGAATTTGTCCTTTAAAGTCTAAAATTTTCGGATATAGTATCCAATCATTTAAAGGTTATTGGGTAGATTTTTAATGAAATAATTAAAATGTTATCTTTAAACTGGTCAGCATTAAATATGTTTGTTTTATTTGAAAAACACCTCTTAGTGGTTCAGTTTGCCTCTTAATAGTTCAGCTTTACAGATATGCTTAATAAATAAAAGCCCATTTTACTCACCATCCATATCCTTCCAAATACTAACAGCAACAAGTCTGCTAGCCACCTCCTCCACCACCACCTCCTCAGCCATCAACCACTAGCGGACGTAGCCTCGTTGCTATAAACAAAATTCAACCCTCCTGTAAACGATATTCACCAGATTAAAATGGGAATTTAGACAAACCTGGAGTTGAAGTTACTATGTGAGACTGATGTGAAGACGAACAACGGTGTTGGTGGATGAACTGTCGGTGTCGATATGGTGGTGGGTGGAGGTGGGTGATTTGAGAATATGTGGTATGTGAAATATGGTTTGAGATTTATAAGGGGACGTCACTAAATAGGTTAGTGATTTGTGAAGAGGTGGTTAGTACCTCTCAGGAACATAGTAAGATCAAGATCATAAATTTGTTTTTCAAAGTGATAGTTATAAGAGGATCACTTCGTTTTAAAGAATGAGACCAATGTGACCACTTCCTTTATAAAGTCAGGTTTGTTGCAATACTGATCTCTTTTGTTTAAGAGATAAGCTAGTTGAGCAAACTTTCGATTGAAGATTAGGGAGATGACGTATGGTAGATTAATTAATATCCACTTAAAATTGTATAAATTGATTTTATCTATCATTCCCTTAAACTATTTACATTTGATATATTCTTATTTTTGTTAGTAGATGAACAAGAGTTTACTTTCAAACATAAAATAAATTTAAAACATTAATATCTTTTAAGAAAACCTATTAACCAACTCTCTATTTTTCTACAAACACACACACATATATGTATCTATGTATGTATGTATGTATGTATGTATGTATGTACGTACGTACGTACGTATGTATGTATGTATATACGTATGTATGTATGTACGTACGTATGTATGTATGTACGTACGTACGTACGTATGTATGCATGTATGTATGTACGTACGTACGTGTGTACGTATGTATGCATGTATGTATGTACGTACGTACGTGTGTATGTATGTATGTATGTATGTAAGTACGTACGTACGTGTGTATGTATGTATGTAAGTATGTAGGTATGAATGTATGTACGTACGTACGTAAGTGTGTATGTATGTATGTACGCGTGTATGTATGTACGTACGTACGTACGTACGTACGTGCGTATGCATGTACGTACGTACGTATGTATGTATGTACGTATGTATGTATGTATGTATGTATGTAGTAGGCATGTAGGTACGTAGGCACGTAGGTACGTATGTACGTAGGTACGTATGCATGTAATGTCACCAACCATGACAATGAAACATCATCTTTCAATAAGTTTTCTCTACAATGCACTTCCATCCATAAACATAAGCATACATTGTTTAATGAAATCCATTGTTTAACATTTCAACTTGTTTATATCAAATATAAGCATACATTTATATTGTTTTCAATAGTTTCATAACTCACCTATATAATATGAGTTTTAAAATGAAATCCATTATACATACTTTATAATCAAATCTATCTCGAGTTAATTAAACATGCTTGCAAATAAATTGAGTCACCAGTGGCTAGTTAGGTCAAACTGGTCAACTTTGGTAAACAAAAGTTTACTTTGGTCAAAAAGTCAATTTTGACAATCATTATTGACTTTTCTCAAACAAACTAACATTAATGTTTGTTTTAATATAGACCATTATATACACGAACTCATAAATCTATATTTGTTAGGTCACTGTTAGTTTCTGCAGGACTGGTGAAGGTGTGCAATGCAAATCTGTTTCATAATATGGAGAGACATAGAACACTTAACACATCAAATAGGGAACTGGAAACTTTATAGTGATACTAAGAGAACACAAGTAAACAAGAGAGATAGAAAACTTAAGAACAAACAGATTGGTTTTCAAGGATAAAGTATATTGCTCTCAAGTTCTATTACAAGTGTTACAAAGCATAAAAATAAAATACAAGGACATGAGATACTTTATACTACATCCTACAGCCGGCCATACTTTGAAGGCCAGTTGGAAACACTAATCCAGACAACAACAAGATCAATGTAAAGTCAAAAGGCAGATTGCCTTTTGACAAGTGGCTATGACATGACATAGCTCACATCCTAATGTAATACAAAAAGGATAAAAGTACATAAAGAAGAAATTACAGACTCAAGACCTTAATCTATAGCTTCCTAAAGCATGGACCTTTTAACCAACTTGTATAAGTTGGTGAGTCTGCAGAGTGACAGCGAAAAGTTGGTCAGCTTTTCTGAAAAGTTGTTGATCACAGAAAGCATGTCTTCCCTGTCTTCGGAAGAAATCAGTCTTCTATCTTTGAGGCTTCGGAAGACTTTGTCTTCTAAGCTTCAGAAGACTTTATCTTTGGCTTCGGAAGAATTGGTCTTTGGCTTCGGAAGATTCTACCATGCACAAAGTGCATGCATGCAGGAGATACCTTGACTGTTTTGAGTGCATCAGCCTCTTTCAAATACCTTACAAACTCCCCCTAGGCTGATGCTACCAAAACAGAGAGGATGCTTAGCAGCTTGCAGTCCTCATGTTTTGATCAGCAGTGTATAATCAGGACATAGATGGTCTTCCAGATGCAAGAGGCTCTACTCTGAATGGAGTTGATTAAGCAGCCTCTTAATGCACTTTCTCAGGAAGTTATTACTCATCCTGAGATGTTGAGGAGGATGCCTTAGACTTCTTTTTCTTCCTTTTATCCGTTCTGATGGCCATCCTTTTCCTCACTCTATACTTCAACTAAGGAGTTTGGCCTGTAGCACCAGATTGGCTTTCTGTGCTCTCCTCAGTTAGGTCCTTATTCCCCATTGGATTAGTAGGAGGGGATTTAGAACCCTGCTGTGGGTCAAAAGATGAAGTTGGCTTAGGTGTAACTTCAGGTTTACTTTGTATTGTCTCTTCAACCTTCACCTCAACTTCAGGTGCAGCTTGACTTGGTGGAGAATGCAAGTCAACAAGCTGACCTTCTTTAATCTTCTGCTTGATCCTCCTGATATGCTCATCCATTATGGATAGAGACATAGGATCAAGTCTCCTTCCAGATAACCCATACAACTTCAAGAAGCTCACCATCTTTAGTCTGTCAGCAGACTTCTTTTCTTGAACTCTGATGGTGGCTCTTGTTTTAGCAGCTTCCTCTCTCATTTTTCTCTTTACAACTTTTCTTTGAGTTTGAGCCTCTTCATCAAGCTGTTTTAGGTAGTCAAACTCAATATATTCATATGAGAGGGGATTGAGGGCTGCTACCTGGTGGAGACCTGTGGCACTCAGATAAGCTATCATTTTCTGTCTTTCTTGTTCCCTGCTTATCTGAGTTTCTTGCTCTTCAACTGCCATAGACTCCTTCTCAGGACTATCATGAACTGGAGAGAGGACATGAGCTTTTTGTTGTTTCTTTCTTTTTCTCTCCTCATTGTCCATACTCATGACAGAACTCCCAGGTTCTGTGGTTGTAAGGACTTTCTCCCTTTTTTTGGTAGCATCACCCACTTGCATAGGTGAGCTGGAGGTCAAATCCACTACTTCCACAGGTTCTTGTGGACCTGGTTGAGTTTGTCTTAATGGTCTCTCAGCTAGCTTGCCCTTGAGATCGGTGATATCAAGTTGCTGGTCATTGACCCTCTTTTGTAACGTAGTCACTTGAGATTCCAGGTGACTGACCTTGGAGACTAAAGAGGTGCATAGGTCTTTAAGTGGTTGCACCTTTAGTTTCAGACTCCCTCATCTTCAGATGAAGAATCATGGGGGGATGAGAGAATTGGACTGATGTCTTCTTCCTCATCACCAGCATATTATTCTTGGCTGCTGTATTTCCTCTGCTCACTGACAGCTTTAAGTGAAGTGTTAATGGGTTGAGTTGCCATGGCTAGCAATAGTGAGAGCCTCTTCCATATGGACCTTCTGAACTTGTTCAGGGAGATCCACCTTAGTTTGGGGTGGATGATGTGACATCCGTCACCTCAGGTCCGTTAATTAACCTGAGCCTCGTTAAGTTCTAATTATTTTTTTTCGATTTCTTTTATGATTCTATGGTGCCTATTTAATGTGTCGGTTGTTGATTGCTAGTTGCGCGTAATTTAAAAATATATAAAATAAAATAAAATGAAATAAAATAAAATAAAATAAAATAGCAAAATATATTATTATTATTATTATAATTAATATTATTATTATTATTACTAATATTATTATTATTATCTTATTATTATTATTATCTTATTATTATTATTATTATTATTATTATTATTATTATGATATTATTATTATAATTATTATTATTGTTATTATATTTATTAATTAGTTTAGGGTTTAAATTGTAATTTAACTAAACTTTAGGGAATAATTAAATTAAAGTTAAAGGGTCCAAAGTGTAACTTATCAAATTATATATATATATATATATATATATATATATATATATATATATATATATATATATATGTCGTGAAAACGTTTTCAACCTCCCGAAACCCTAAATCGCACACCATTGCCGTCGACCCTAAACCGAGAGTTTTAGCCGCCGCCGATCATCGTCGTCTCGCCGATTAGTCGTCTCGCAGGTACCCGCTCCATCTTGACTTTGTTTCATTTTGTTTCGACGATGTTCGACCGTGTTAGTTTCCGTTTCGGTTGGTTTCGGTTGGTTTCGATTGTGTTTCGGTGGTCCGGGATGGGTCACGGTGGTTGATTGGGTTGTGTAAATCGCGTATCCGTATGTATATATGCATATATGTATATTGTTGTTTGGGTGTGCGAGTGAACCGTGTATGTGTGTGTTGTGTGTGCTTGAAACGACGTGTGTGTGCGGGTGTGTTGTGTGGGTGATGAGTCCAGAGTATTGTGTGCGTATGTGTGTATTGGGTGTGTGTTGGTGTGTATGTGATTAACTTGTATGCGTGTGTATGTAACCGTGAGTGTGTTCTTGTATGTGCGTATGTAACCGAGAATGATTCTTGTGTGTGAGTGCGTGTTTAAGGGGTGTGTGTGTGTTTAAGGTGTGTGTGTGTGTTCCAGAATGTGTGCGTACATATATATATATATATTTGCAACCGTGTGTGAGTGTGTTTAAGGGGTGTGTGTGTGTGTGTGTTTAAGGTGTGTGTGTGTGTTCCAGAATGTGTGTATGTACACATATATATATGCAACCGTGTGTGAGTGTGTGTTTAAGGTGTGTGAGTGTGTGTTTAAGGTGTGTGTGAGTGTGTGTGCAGAAACGTGAGTTGGGTTATTGTGAGTGTGTGTTTAAGGTGTGTGAGTGTGTGTTTAAGGTGTGTGTGTGTGTGTTTAAGGTGTGAGTGTGTGTGTTTAGTGTGTGAGTGTGTGTAAACCGTGTGTGTACCATGGGTGTGAATGGATGATGTGTAATGTTTGTGTGTTTTTGATTGTGAAATGTGGGTGAGTGTGTTGTATAAAGTATTTTTATTATGAAGAAGTTGATGATGGTTAATATTGTTATTATTATTACTATTATTATTATTATTAATATTACTATTATTACTATTATTGCTATTATTATTATTATTATTATTATTATTATTATTATTATTATTATTATTATTATGATTTTTATTATTATTATTATTATCATTATTATTATTATTATTACTATTAGTATTATCATCATTATTATTCATTATTCTTGTACAGCGTGGTAGGGTGTGAAACGAATATGATATGTGGGGATTGTAAGATAAAGTTATATATATATATATATACATATATATATATATACACACACACTCTATATATATATATAAATCCATAAACAATCCTAATTATAACATAATTATATTATGAACGCATATTTTGTGTGCGTGTCGCGCGTCGAACCCGAAACCGACCGAATGCAACTATTCTCGTTAGACGTGTTTTAAAATATAAGTTACAATTATTATAGGTGGTTGATCGCGTGCTCGCATTTCTAGAAGCTATTTGTTTGTTTTATTTGCTAATCATTCAAGGTGAGTTTCGCGGCCTCTTTTTCACTACAATTATTTATAAAACTTGGGGGAAAAGTACGCTCACTCCTTTTATTCTGTGAACTCAATTATTCTTGGGACTGTTGTGTTTACTGTTTTGTAAGTATATAACTGGTACACACATGAGTTGCTGTGTGGTTCTTTATTCACAACTATTTAATTTCGGTGTGGAACCGACGGACAGGTATTGATAGTAATATTGGGCTGACACCCCCACCTTTGTTTGTTAGTATACTAGTTGGGACTGACAGTGGCCAGGAACGGGCCCTAGGGTGAATATGTTCCGACAAGATCTGTGTGTACGTCGTAGGTTTAGTTGTGATGCTCATGTTTACATGTGATATTACTTGCTTATAACTGTATACACTCATGTCCTACAAACTATTACATAGCATTAATTTGTATTCATTATTTAAACCTGCGAACTCACGAATCATGTGTTGACCTTTTTGAGCATATCTTTTCAGGTAACAATAATCGAGGTTAGCAATTGATGATGCCTTAGTGACAACTTAAGGAATTCGAGCTAGGCTTGATTTAACATTATGAACTATGAACGTTGACTTGTTTTGTTATTCTGGATATTGTTTTACTTATACTTGTTCCCGGGTTGTGGGAATCCATTTGAATTAGTCTTGTTTGACTATGCTGTCGTGAATTGACTAACTACGACACAAGTCACAATTTGTGTCGGGTGACGTCATGACACTTATTATATCATTTAATGTTCTCTATTAATTATCAATGTGTTATGACCATCCTGTCCGGTACATCCTCGTGTTTCCGCTATAAGCGGGGGTGTGACAGATTGGTATCAGAGCCATTGGTTATAGAGAATTAGGTAGATCACTCGACCTAGACTATAACCTAAGAACCTTCATGTAGAATGCATACTAGGGTTTGTGTGCATCTTATATTACATGTATGTTCTTCCTTATTTGATTGCCTATTTGCTATCTTTTGATTGCATTCATTTGAGGAAAAGTACTTATACTTTTTCCTTATAGGATGTCTTCTGCTGGTCCATCTGATCATTCCCTAGCTCGCATCATTACTTCTGACTCTGAGTCAGAACCTGAAGAGGTCCTCTCTGACCACTTGCTGCTGTCGTCTTCAGACACTGAGTCTGAACCTGAGGAGATGATGTCGGACTCATCGGAATCATCTGAAGAGGAAGAACCGGTGAATTCGGTTGTACTAGGGATGCCTGCTGTTCGAGCCGCGCCGATCGCACCTATGGAACCTGTCCTTGCTGCGCCAGTCGTGCCTATCCCTACTGCACAGGCAGTCGCGAGGGTCGCCCCTGAGGCAGGACCTTGGGTTCCTGGTTACCCTAGGGGGCCGTACTATGTCAACGGAGTCGGGGTGCTAAGGATGGTGACGGCCAGAAAGAGGGTGTTCTCTGCCAATCGTTTTAGGTTCCGACTGCTGGTAGACGAGGCCAATCTGTGGGGTGACTACCCTGACCAGCCCCCGAGCCCCTCTAGTTCGTCCAGCAGTGGCGACGACTAGGATTGATATTACACGAACATTAAGGAGGAAGTGAAGACTTGATGGGATTTATTTTAGTTATTCTATATTTCGTATTGGGATTTTCTTAGACTTTTAGTACTTATGTGTTTTGAGGGCATTTTGGTATTTGACTGTGTTATGGATATGATGGTTTATGAAAATGGGAACTCTATATTATTATTATTATGAAATTGCTTATGATGTTATTCGCGAGTTACATGGTTTTGACGATGTGTTATTTGCGCGTGGATGATTGAAATATGGTAAACCCTGATATGATTAAAACTTATGTGTTATCTGTGATTGATTAGAAAATGCTGCCCAGAAGAATTACCCGTAGTAATGGTCGTGGTGGTGCTGCCCTAAGAGGCTGAGGTAGAGGAAGAGGTGCTGGTGGTAGGGGTGAAGCACAAGGTGGAGGAAATGAAGGTGGTGCACCTGGCAACAACAATGGAGCCGGGAACCTTGACATAGCTGCTATGATTGCCCAGCAGTTAGCTGCGCTTATCCCAACCATAGTGGCACAAGTGGGTGATAACATTATGAACCATAACAATGGGGGTGGCAACAACGATAATGGAAATAACCATGGGAATGATGGTGACGAGGGAAATGGTGGAAATGGATATGAAGGACAGGATGACAACAACAATGAGGGAGGAGGTGGAGTAGTTGATGGAAATTGTAATAGGAATGCAAATGGCAATGGTGATGGTCCGATTGGTGGGAATGGAAATGGGCCGAACAACGGAAATGCCAATGGTGGAGGAAACGGGAATGGAGATGGTAATGGCGAGAGAAGAAGATGATGTACTTATAAGGAGTTTGTGGCATGTAAACCTAAGGAATTTGATGGCAAAGGCGGGGCGCTAGCGTTAACTAGGTGGATTGAAAAGATGGAAGCAGTGATTGACATTAGCGAGTGTTTGGACAGTCAGAAGATCAAGTATGCTACATGTTCACTGCAAGGAAAGGCGCTAACTTGGTGTAACACTCAGATCCAAGCAAGGGGAAGGGAGGCAGTGATGCAAATGACATGGGATGAATTTAAGGCATTGATCACTGAGGAGTATTGCCCTAATAATGAAATGCAGAAGTTGGAGCATGAATTTTGGAATCATATTATGGTGGGGGCTGGACACGCGGCTTACACGGATCGATTTCACGAACTGGCTAGGCTTGTTCCGCATTTGGTGACCCCAGAATCAAAGAGGATCGAGCGTTACATCTGGGGTTTGGTACCACAAATATGTGGTATGGTGACTGCTGCGGCACTCCGACTATTCAGATTGCGATCTTGAAGGCGGGCACCCTGACTGATGAAATGGTACGAACTTGAGTATTAGGTAAGGGTGGTGAGAAAAGAAAGAATAATGGGGAATTGAGCAGACAAGCAGGGGGAAGGTTTGATAAGAAGGGAAAGGTGACAAGAAGCTTTGTGGCGGTGAACCAAGGTAGGAGAGAATATGTTAGGCCACATCCTTAGTGTGGCAGGTGCAATTTTCATCATCCGCAAGCGATGCCGTGCTGGGCGTGAGTAAATTGTAGGCGCCCGGGGCATTTTGCGAAAGACTGTGGGGTGGCGCCCAACTTGGTCGCACCGGTAAACACAGTTAATCCAGCAGGAAGCGTCAGGGTTTGCTATGAGTGTGGAAGCCCCGATCATTATCGGAATGTGTGCCCCAGACTGAATCGGGCACCGGGTCAATAGGGGAATAATCAAAACCAGGTGATGGCAATAGCCGGTAGCCAAGGACAGGGGAATCAAGGGAATGCTGCCCGAGGACGTGCGTTTGTGATTGGAGCAAATGACGCTCGTCAAGACCCAAATGTTGTTACGGGTACGTACCTTCTTAATAATCATTTTGCATCCGTATTATTTGATACCGGGGCAGATAATGGCTTTGTGTCCTCTGAATTTGCACCTCTGCTTGGTTTGAATTCTAGTTGCTTAGATACTAGTTATTCCGTAGAGATGGCTAATGGTAAATTTGTAGAAGCTAAGGAGATAATTAGAGGTTGCTCGATAACGTTTGAGGATCATACCTTTAATATAGACTTAATACCTTTTGAATTGGGAAGTTTTGACGTAGTAGTAGGGATGGATTGTTTATCAAAATGTGGAGCGGAAATTGTCTGTCGGGAAAAAGTGGTGAGAATCCCTATGCCTAATGGTGACGTGCTCAAAATACGAGGAGAACGACCGGGAAGAAATCTAAGACTTATCTCCTGCATGAAGACGCGTTGATGTCTACAATAGCAATGCTATGCCTTCCTGGCGCACGTAGTAGAAAAGAAGGAGGAGGAAAGGAAGCTGGAAGATATTCTGGTGGTGTGAGACTTTCCAGAAGTGTTTCCTGACGATCTGTCCGGCTTGCCTCCCCCTCGACAGGTGGAGTTCCGAATCGATTTGATTCCTGGAGCAACACCTGTAGCAAAGACACCTTATCGACTAGCACCCTCAGAAATGCAGGAATTATCGATCCAATTACAAGAATTATTGGATAAAGGTTTCATCCGGCCCAGCCATTCACCATGGGGAGCACCAATTTTATTCGTCATGAAGAAAGATGGGTCGTTCCGAATGTGCATCGATTACCGAGAACTAAATAAGTTGACCGTGAAGAATCGATGACCTATTTGATCAATTGCAGGGAGCTTCGTACTTCTCTAAAATTGATCTTCGATCCGGCTATCATCAATTGAGGGTTCACGAGGAGGACATACCAAAGACAGCGTTTAGAACTCGATATGGGCATTATGAGTTCTTAGTCATGCCATTTGGGCTGACCAATGCTCCGGCAGTGTTTATGGATTTGATGAACCGGGTATGTAAACCCTATCTGGATAAGTTCGTAATCGTTTTTATAAACGATATTCTTATCTACTCCCGAACGAAGGAAGACCATGATCAACATTTACGAGCGATACTTGAACTGCTAAAGGAAGAGAAACTTTACGCCAAGTTCTCGAAGTGTGAATTTTGGTTACGAGAGGTGAAGTTTTTAGGACACGTGGTTAATGAGCATGGAATCCATGTTGATCCTGGAAAGATCGAAGCAGTTAAAAAGTGGGATACACCTAAGATGCCTTCTGAAATACGGCAATTCTTAGGGTTGGCCGGTTACTGTCGTCGATTTATTACGAACTTTTCCAAAATCGCTCAACCGTTAACAATGTTAACGCAGAAGGATAAGAAGTTTGATTGGGGACATAAGCAAGAAGAGGCATTTCAAACGTTGAAGGAAAAATTATGTAATGCACCGATATTGACCCTCCCTGATGGGTCCAATGATTTCGTGGTGTTTTGTGATGTATCACATCAAGGACTAGGTTGTGTACTGATGCAAAAGGATAAGGTGATTGCTTACACTTCGCGTCAGCTTAAGGTTCATGAAAAGAATTATACGACGCATGACCTGGAATTAGGCGCAGTAGTATTTGCACTTAAGATATGGAGGCATTACTTATGCGGAACTAAGTGCGTTATCTACACCGATCATAAAAGCCTTCAACACATTTTCGATCAAAAGGAATTGAACATGCGTTAGCGACGATGGGTGGAACTTCTTAGTGATTACGATTGTGAAATCCGTTATCACCTTGGAAAGGCGAATGCAGTGGCTGATGCCTTGAGTAGGAAGGAACGTGTTAAACCCTTACGTGCACGAGCCTTAGGAATGATCATACAATCGAACCTAAAGGCTCAAATCCTAACGGCATAGACTGAAGCGTTAAAAAAAGAGAATATTGCTGGTGAGGAGTTCCATGGTTTGGATAAGCAAATGAATTGTAAGGAGGATGGGGTACACTATTTCGTAGATCGCATATGGGTACCTAAGTGGGGTAATGTTCGAACCCTAGTTATGAACGAAGCGCACAAGTCCAAGTATTCTGTTCATCCTGGTGCATACAAGATGTATCAAGATCTTAAAGAATTGTATTGGTGGCAAGGTATGAAGAAAGACAATGCGACGTATGTAAGTGAATGTCTGACTTGTTCGAAAGTCAAAGCCGAACATCAAAAACCATCAGGACTATTACAACTACCGGAAATTCCCGAATGGAAATAGGAAAAATATAGCGATGGATTTTATCACTAAGTTGCCTAGAACAAGTAGCGGGCATGATTCGATTTGGGTTATCGTTGATCGAATGACGAAATCCGCTCACTTTTTACCGATTCACAAGGATTATAAGATGGTAAAGTTAGCAAGACTATATGTAAATGAGATTGTGGCTAGGCATGGAGTGCCTGTGTCAATTATATCTGACCATGATAGTCGGTTTAAATCACGGTTCTGGCAGACTTTACAGAAAGCAATGGGCACTCGATTAGATCTAAGTACTGCGTATCATCCACAAACGGACGGTCAAAGTGAACGTACGATACAGACTCTCGAAGACATGCTTAGGGCGTGCGTAATTGACTTTGGTGGGAGTTGGGATACCCACTTACCGTTGATCGAATTCTCTTATAATAATAGTTATCATACGAGCATTGGATGTGCTCCGTTTGAGGCGTTGTATGGAAGGAAGTGTAGGTCTCCGGTATGTTGGACTGAGGTAGGTGAAAGTCAATTGACTGGTCTAGAGATCATTCAGGAAACGACTGATAAGATATTCCAAATCAAGGATAGGCTTAAGGCAGCTAGAGACAGTTAGAAAAGCTACGCTGATAACCGAAGAAAACCTCTGGAATTTAGTGTTGGTGATCGTGTCTCATTTCAAGGGGGTGTAACACTTCTCAGTTTGGGCCTAATCTTTATCCTATATACCATGTTCGTATGGTGGCGTGATGTTCTACGTGAATCCACTTTGGAAGGACTCATACCAAAGTCGTACAATGGGTTTATTCTGTTTATCGTTTCGGAGGTTATGTTACTTTTTGCTCTTTTTCGGGCTTCTTCTCATTCTTCTTTGGCACCTACGGTAAAGATCGGAGGTATTTGGCCCCCTCTTACTGAAAGTTTCTCCTTGGAAGGGAATCGTAAGATTTGGAAAGAAAGGAAAATTAGCTCCAAGGTATGTCGGACCATTCGAGATCACTGAAAGAATTGGTCCAGTGGCATATCAATTAAAGTTACCTCAAGAGCTTAGTGGCGTGCATGATACATTCCATGTATCAAACCTTAAGAAATGTTTGGCCGATGGATCGCTCCATGTACCGATTGAGGAGATCCGAATTGATGAGAAACTTCACTTTGTGGAGGAACCAATAGAGATCATGGGTAGGGAAGTGAAGCGTTTAAAGCGTAGCATGATTCCAATCGTTAGAGTTCGTTGGAACTCTAAACGAGGACCTGAGTTCACTTGGGAGCGGAAAGATCAGATGAAACTTAAATATCCGCATTTATTCACGGATAGAGTTTCAGGACCTAACTCCAGCTGAATTTCGGGACGAAATTCTCTCAACTGGGGGATACTGTGACGTGTCACCACAGGTCCGTTAATTAACCTGAGCCTCGTTAACTTCGAATTATTTTTTTTTTGATTTCTTTTATGATTCTATGGTGCCTATTTAATGTGTCGGTTGTTGATTGCTAGTTGCGCGCAATTTAAAAATATATAAAATAAAATAAATATATTATTATTATTATTATAATTAATATTATTATTATTATTACTAATATTATTATTATTATTATCTTATTATTATTATTATTATTATTATTATTATTATTATTATTATTATTATTATTATTATTATTATTATGATATTATTATTATAATTATTATTATTGTTATTATATTTATTAATTAGTTTTGGGTTTAAATTGTAATTTAACTAAACTTTAGGGAATAATTAAATTAAAGTTAATGGTTACAAAGTGTAAGTTATCAAATTATATATATATATGTCGTGAAAACGTTTTCAACCTCCCGAAACCCTAAATCGCACACCATTACCGTCGAACGCTAAACCGAGAGTTCTAGCCGCCGCCGATCGTCATCGTCTCGCCGATTAGTCGTCTGGCAGGTACCCGCTCCATCTTGACTTTGTTTCGTTTCGTTTCGACGATGTTTGACCGTGTTCGGTTCCATTTCGGTTGGTTTCGGTTGGTTTTGATTGTGTTTCGGTGGTCTGGGATGGGTCACGGTGGTTGATTGGGTTATGTAAGTCGTGTATGCGTATGTATATATGCATATATGTATATTGTTGTTTGGGTGTACGAGTGAACCGTGTATGTGTGTGCTGTGTGTGCGTGAAACGACGTGTGTGTGCGGGTGTGTTGTGTGGGTGATGTGTTGAGAGTATTGTGTGTGTATGTGTGTATCGGGTGTGTGTTGGTGTGTATGTGATTAACTTGTATGCGTGTGTATGTAACCGTGAGTGATTCTTGTGTGTGAGTGCGTGTTTAAGGGGTGTGTGTGTGTTTAAGGTGTGTGTGTTTGTGTGTGTACACATATATATATGCAACCGTGTGTGAGTGTGTTTAAGGTGTGTGTGTGTGTTTAAGGTGTGTAAGTGTGTGTTTAAGGGGGGTGTGTGTGTGTTTAAGGTGTGTCTGTGTGTGTTCCAGAATATGTGTGTGTACACATATATATATGCAACCATGTGTGAGTGTGTGTTTAAGGGGTGTGTGTGTGTGTGTGTTTAAGGTGTGTGTGAGTGTGTGTGCTGAAACATGAGTTGGGTTATGTGTGTGTGTTTAAGGTGTGTGAGTGTGTATTTAAGGTGTGTGTATGTGTGTTTAAGGTGTGAGTGTGTGTGTTTAGTGTGTGAGTGTGTGTAAACCGTGTGTGTACCATGGGTGTGAATGGATGATGTATAATGTTTGTGTGTGTGTGATTGTGAAATGTGGGTGAGTGTGTTGTATAAATTATTTTTATTATGAAGAAGTTGATGATGGTTAATATTGTTATTATTATTACTATTATTATTATTAATATTACTATTATTACTATTATTGCTATTATTATTATTATTATTATGATTATTATTATTATTATTATTATCATTATTATTATTATTATTACTATTAGTATTATCATCATTATTATTCATTATTCTTGTACAGCGTGGTAGGGTGTGAAACGAATATGATATGTGGGGATTGTAAGATAAAGTTATATATATATATATACACACACTCTCTCTCTATATATATATATATAAATCCATAAATAATCCTAATTATAACATAATTATATTATGAATGCATATTTTGTGTGCGTGTCGCGCATCGAACCCGAAACCGACCGAATGCATCTAATCTCATTAGACGTGTTTTAAAATTTAAGTTACAATTATTATAGGTGGTTGATCGTGTGCTCGCATTTCTAGAAGCTATTTGTTTGTTTTATTTGCTAATCATTCAAGGTGAGTTTCGCGGCCTCTTTTTCACTACAATTATTTATAAAACTTGGGGGAAAAGTACGCTCACTCCTTTTATTCTGTGAACTCAATTATTCTTGGGACTGTTGTGTTTACTGTTTTGTAAGTATATATCTGGTACACACATGAGTTGCTGTGTGGTTCTTCATTCACAACTATTTAATTTCGGTGTGGAACCGACGGACAGGTATTGATAGTAATATTGGGCTGACACCCCCACCTTTGTTTGTTAGTATACTAGTTGGGACTGACAGTGGCCAGGAACGGGCCCTAGGGTGAATATGTTCCGACAAGATCTGTGTGTACGTCGTAGTTTTAGTTGTGATGCTCATGTTTACATGTGATATTACTTGCTTATAACTGTATACACTCATGTCCTACAAACTATTACACAGCATCAATTTGTATTCATTATTTAAACCTGCGAACTCACCAATTATGTGTTGACCTTTTTGAGCATATCTTTTAAGGTAACAATAATCGAGGTTAGCAATTGATGATGCCTTAGTGACGACTTAAGAAATTCGAGCTAGGCTTGATTTAACATTATGAACTATGAACGTTGACTTGTTTTGTTATTCTGGATATTGTTTTACTTATACTTGTTCCCGGGTTGTGGGAATCCATTTGAATTAAGCTTGTTTGACTATGCTGTCGTGAATTGACTAACTACGACACAAGTCACCATTTGTGTCGGGTGACATCATGACACTTATTATATCATTTAATGCTCTCTATTAATTATCAATGTGTTATGACGATCCCGTCCGTTACATCCTCGTGTTTCCGCTATAAGCGGGGGTGTGACAGATTATGTGGGCTAGACATAGGAGTGGCAGTAGCACTCATCTCTCCTTGAGCAAGGGTGGAGAAGAGAGACTCATGGTATTCACTGAATCCCATGTCTTCATCATCATAAAATTCAAGGTTTGGGATTGGTTGGTTGAGATCAAGAGGCTGGGGATGGTAACTGTCCCCTAAAGGTTGTTCACTAGAGTTTTGAGACTCTGAGTGATGGCTTAAGGCAGTTGGGGTTGTGAGCTCATCAGGCTGAGCATGAGGAACCTCAGCATTGATAGTACGAGAGATGCGAGTGGTTTGCTCCTCAAGGGAAATGGGAGCTCTAGTGTCCACTTCCTCTTGCATGGGTGATAATATGGGGGCCTGCTCAGCAGGGGTTCGTTTGTATTTTCTAGAGTAGGTGATGGTTATTGTAGGTTGAGATGGTGGTTGAGAGACAACAGGTGTGGGTTCAACACTAGCTGGTGTTGCTAGGTTGTCACCCTGGAAAGGCGAATGTAGTGGCTGATGCCTTGAGTAGGAAGGAACGTGTTAAACCCTTACGTGCACGAGCCGTAGGAATGATCATACAATCAAACCTAAAGGCTCAAATCCTAACGGCATAGATTGAAGCGTTAAAAGAAGAGAATATTGCTGGTGAGGAGTTCCATGGTTTGGATAAGCAAATGAATTGTAAGGAGGATGGGGTACACTATTTCGTAGATCGCATATGGGTACCTAAGTGGGGTAATGTTTGAACCCTAGTTATGAATGAAGCGCACAAGTCCAAGTATTCTGTTCATCCTGGTGCAGACAAGATGTATCAAGATCTTAAAGAATTGTATTGGTGGCAAGGTATGAAGAAAGACAATGCGACGTATGTAAGTGAATGTCTGACTTGTTCGAAAGTCAAAGCCGAACATCAAAAACCATCAGGACTATTACAACTACCGGAAATTCCCGAATGGAAATACGAAAAATATAGCGATGGATTTTATCACTAAGTTGCCTAGAACAAGTAGCGGGCATGATTCGATTTGGGTTATCGTTGATCGAATGACGAAATCCTCTCACTTTTTACCGATTCACAAGGATTATAAGATGGAAAAGTTAGCAAGACTAAATGTAAATGAGATTGTGGCAAGGCATGGAATGCCTGTGTCAATTATATCCGATCATGATAGTCGGTTTAAATCACGGTTCTGGCAGACTCTACAGAAAGCAATGGGCACTCGATTAGATCTAAGTACTGCGTATCATCCACAAACGGACGGTCAAAGTGAACGTACGATACAGACTCTCAAAGACATGCTTAGGGCGTGCGTAATTGACTTTGGTGGGAGTTGGGATACCCACTTACCGTTGATCGAATTCTCTTATAATAATAGTTATCATACGAGCATTGGATGTGCTCCGTTTGAGGCGTTGTATGGAAGGAAGTGTAGGTCTCCGGTATGTTGGACTGAGGTAGGTGAAAGTCAATTGACTGGTATAGAGATCATTCAGGAAACGACTGATAAGATATTCCAAATCAAGGATAGGTTTAAGGCAGCTAGAGACCGTCAGAAAAGCTACGCTGATAACCGAAGAAAACCTCTGGAATTTAGTGTTGGTGATCGTGTCTCATTTCAAGGGGGTGTAACACTTCTCAGTTTGGGCCTAATCTTTATCCTATATACCATGCTCGTATGGTGGCGTGATGTTCTACGTGAATCCATGTTGGAAGGACATCATACCAAAGTCGTACAATGGGTTTATTCTGTTTATCGTTTCGGAGGTTATGTTCCTTTTTGCTCTTTTTCGGGCTTCTTCTCATTCTTCTTTTGCACCTACGGTAGAGATCGGAGGTATTTGGCCCCCTCTTACTGAAAGTTTCTCCTTGGAAGGGAATCATAAGATTTGGAAAGAAAGGAAAATTAGCTCCAAGGTATGTCGGACCATTCGAGATCACTGAAAGCATTGGTCCATTGGCATATCAATTAAAGTTACCTCAAGAGCTTAGTGGCGTGCATGATACATTCCATGTATCAAACCTTAAGAAATGTTTGGCCGATGGATCGCTCCATGTACCGATTGAGGAGATCCGAATTGATGAGAAACTTCACTTTGTGGAGGAACCAATAGAGATCATGGGTAGGGAAGTGAAGCGTTTAAAGCGCAGCAAGATTCCAATCGTTAGAGTTCGTTGGAACTCTAAACGAGGACCTGAGTTCACTTGGGAGCGGGAAGATCAGATGAAACTTAAATATCCGCATTTATTCACGGATAGAGTTTCAGGACCTAACTACAGCTGAATTTCGGGACGAAATTCTCTCAACTGGGGGATACTGTGACGTGTCACCTCAGGTCCGTTAATTAACCTGAGCCTCGTTAACTTCTAATTATTTTTTTTTGATTTCTTTTAAGATTCTATGGTGCCTATTTAATGTGTCGGTTGTTTATTGCTAGTTGCGCGCAATTTAAAAATATATAAAATAAAATAAAATAAAATAGCAAAATATATTATTATTATTATTATAATTAATATTATTATTATTATTACTAATATTATTATTATTATCTTATTATTATTATTATCTTATTATTATTATTATTATTATTATTATTATTATATTATTATTATTATTATTATTATTATTATTATTATGATATTATTATTATAATTATTATTATTGTTATTATATTTATTAATTAGTTTAGGGTTTAAATTGTAATTTAACTAAACTTTAGGGAATAATTGAATTAAAGTTAAAGGTTCCAAAGTGTATGTTATCAAATTATATATATATATATATATGTCGTGAAAACGTTTTCAACCTCCCGAAACCCTAAATCGCACACCATTACCGTCGAACGCTAAACCGAGAGTTCTAGCCGCCGCCGATCGTCATCGTCTCGCCGATTAGTCGTCTCGCAGGTACCCGCTCCATCTTGACTTTGTTTCGTTTCGTTTCGACGATGTTTGACCGTGTTCGGTTCCATTTCGGTTGGTTTCGGTTGGTTTTGCTTGTGTTTCGATGGTCCGGGATGGGTCACGGTGGTTGATTGGGTTATGTAAGTCGCGTATCCGTATGTATATATGCATATATGTATATTGTTGTTTGGGTGTACGAGTGAACCGTGTATGTGTGTGCTGTGTGTGCGTGAAACGACGTGTGTGTGCGGGTGTGTTGTGTGGGTGATGTGTTGAGAGTATTGTGTTGTATGTGTGTATCGAGTGTGTGTTGGTGTGTATGTGATTAACTTGTATGCGTGTGTATGTAACCGTGAGTGATTCTTGTGTGTGAGTGCGTGTTTAAGGGGTGTGTGTGTGTGTTTAAGGTGTGTGTGTTTGTGTTCTAGATTGTGTGTGTACACATATATATATGCAACCGTGTGTGAGTGTGTTTAAGGTGTGTGTGTGTGTTTAAGGGGTGTGTGTGTGTGTTTAAGGTGTGTCTGTGTGTGTTCCAGAATATGTGTGTGTGCACATATATATATGCAACCATGCACGAGTGTGTGTTTAAGGTGTGTGTGTGTGTTTAAGGTGTGTGTGAGTGTGTGTGCAGAAACGTGAGTTGGGTTATGTGTGTGTGTTTAAGGTGTGTGAGTGTGTATTTAAGGTGTGTGTATGTGTGTTTAAGGTGTGAGTGTGTGTGTTTAGTATGTGAGTGTGTGTAAACCGTGTGTGTACCATGGGTGTGAATGGATGATGTATAATGTTTGTGTGTGTGTGATTGTGAAATGTGGGTGAGTGTGTTGTATAAATTATTTTTATTATGAAGAAGTTGATGATGGTTAATATTGTTATTATTATTACTATTATTATTATTAATATTAATATTATTACTATTATTGCTATTATTATTATTATTATTATTTTTATTATTATTATTATTATCATTATTATTATTATTACTATTAGTATTATCATCATCATTATTCATTATTCTTGTACAGCGTGGTAGGGTGTGAAACGAATATGATATGTGGGGATTGTAAGATAAAGTTATATATATATATATATATATATATATATATATATATATACACACACTCTATATATATATATATAAATCCATAAATAATCCTAATTATAACATAATTATATTATGAATGCATATTTTGTGTGCGTGTCGCGCATCGAACCCGAAACCGACCGAATGCATCTAATCTCATTAGACGTGTTTTAAAATTTAAGTTACAATTATTATAGGTGGTTGATCGTGTGCTCGCATTTTTCTAGAAGCTATTTGTTTGTTTTATTTCCTAATCATTCAAGGTGAGTTTCGCGGGCTCTTTTACATTACAATTATTTATAAAACTTGGGGGAAAAGTACGCTCACTCTTTTTATGCTGTGAACTCAATTATTCTTGGGACTGTTGTGTTTACTGTTTTGTAAGTATATATCTGGTATATACATGAGTTGCTGTGTGGTTCTTTATTCACAACTATTTAATTTCGGTGTGGAACCGACGGACAGGTATTGATAGTACTATTGGGCTGACACCCCCACCCTTGTTTGTTAGTATACTAGTTGGGACTGACAGTGGCCAGGAACGGGCCCTAGGGTGAATATGTTCCGACAAGATCTGTGTGTACGTCGTAGTTTTAGTTGTGATGCTCATGTTTACATGTGATATTACTTGCTTATAACTGTATACACTCATGTCCTTCAAACTATTACACAGCATCAATTTGTATTCATTATTTAAACCTACGAACTCACCAATTATGTGTTGACCTTTTTGAGCATATCTTTTAAGGTAACAATAATCGAGGTTAGCAATTGATGATGCCTTAGTGACAACTTAAGGAATTCGAGCTAGGCTTGATTTAACATTATGAACTATGAACGTTGACTTGTTTTGTTATTCTGGATATTGTTTTACTTATACTTGTTCCCGGGTTGTGGGAATCCATTTGAATTAAGCTTGTTTGACTATGCTGTCGTGAATTGACTAACTACGACACAAGTCACCATTTGTGTCGGGTGACATCATGACACTTATTATATCATTTAATGCTCTCTATTAATTATCAATGTGTTATGACGATCCCGTCCGTTACATCCTCGTGTTTCCGCTATAAGCGGGGGTGTGACAGATGATGTGGGCTAGACATAGGAGTGGCAGGAGCACTCATCTCTCCTTGAGCAAGGGTGGAGAAGAGAGACTCATGGTACTCACTGAATCCCATGTCTTCATCATCATAGAATTCAAGGTTTGGGATTGGTTGGTTGAGATCAAGAGGCTAGGGATGGTAACTGTCCCTTGAAGGTTGTTCACTAGAGTTTTGAGACTTTGAGTGAAGGCTTAAGGCAGTTGGGGTTGTGAGCTCATCAGGCTGAGCATGAGGAACCTCAGCACTAATAGTACGAGAGATGCGAGTGGTTTGCTCCTCAAGGGAAATGGGAGCTCTAGTGTCCACTTCCTCTTGCATGGGTGATAATATGGGGGCCTGCTCAGCAGGGGTTCGTTTGTATTTTCTAGAGTAGGTGATGGTTATTGTAGGTTGAGATGGTGGTTGAGAGACAACATGTGTGGGTTCAACACTAGCTGGTGTTGCTAGGTTGTCACGTTAAGCAATGAGCTCTAACGTTTTGGGGACAAGGGCTGTTTCTACCCCAGAGAATCCCACAGTTGGTTTTCTCATAATTTTAAAGATGCCGGGCTTCATCTGTCCCAATTTAATGTTTTACCTGCTCCCTTCAACTGTGATCCTAGTTCATAGTTAAAAATGCGCTGGACATATCTAGGGAACATGTAATACTCTAGGGAGTCCAAGTTTGAAAGCAGATTAAGGTAAACAAAGTGAGAATACCTAAACTTGTCCCCCTGAACCAGTCCATGGACTATGAAGGACAGATCCTCAGGAATCTGGTCCCATCCTCCATGCTTGTTTGACAAGCTATGTATGATTACATGGAGGAGGTACTTCCGCTAGGAAGAGACCTTCCCTTTCCTGAAGGTTTTGACTGAAAAGTCTCCTGCATACCCAATCTGCACAAAAGACTGATTAACAGTAGATTTAGGAAACGACAAATCACCTTCTGGATCATCCAGCTGAAGATGGGTGTTGATGATGGCTGGAGTGATGAAGATTGTCCTCCCTGCACTGTGGCAGATAATGCTTCTCTCCATCCATGGTGACCTCTTGGCAGGTCCGCCAGAAGTCCAGAAGATAATCCTCATAGAGAGGAGGATCAATGGTGAGGGAGGTGAAGTAGTTTGACAGAGAAAGGAAATGGCAAACCTCTGAGAAACTAGGATCCTTCTTAGAGTTCAACAGAGCAACCTGATTGTGTTGTCTGTGAAGCTGCATGGATAAATCGGGTTGGTTTCTGCGAATTAGGTTGGCCATTTTAGAGAGCTTCGTTGAGAAGGAAGATAAGAACAAAGGCGGTTTCTGGATGAATTTAGGTTAGCAGGATATTGTAGATGAAGAGAGAAAAATAAAAGAGGGGGAACCCGTTGAGTATATATATGAAATGGATTTGAGACAAAGTTAATGCGAAAGGATAAACTTTGAAATCCGGATGTCGGTCCCACCTTAGAAAAAGTGCCCAAAAGTAGTTTTCTTGAAAGTCGAAATTCTTCCGAAGGTAATTTGGCTTCGAAAGATATTTCTAAGAGTTTTGAAAATTTTTCTTCGGAAGAAAAATACTTAGAGTATTTCTTACTTCATAGAAATAAGTACTTTCGGAAGAAAATTGTTCTTTAATAGCATGTGAGTATTTATGAAAAATTTGGCTTCGGAAGATATTTAGAGAATTTCTTCCGAAGGCAAATTGTCATAAGTAATTAGTTGATATTAAAGACATAATTTGATTCCGAAGGTAACTTAGTTTCTTCCGAAATAAATGATGTTCTAAATTTTCAAAAATCTAAGGAATATTTTCTAAAAGAATATTCTTCCAAGATAGTTAGGGCTTATGAAGGTGATAAAATAGACAACTAAGGACACACAGATTTTAGAAATAATATTGAATTTAAGTTTAAGAAAAAGCTACTCAAAGTTAATCATTCCAATAGCTGATATGAGATACTTAAATCTCTGTTCATCAAAAGCTTTGGTGAAGCCATCAGCATATTGTTCATTTGTGTGAACTTTGACTAGTTTGATTAACCCCTTTTCAAAATTATCTCTAATTAAATGATACCTGATATTGATATGATTGGTCCTTGAGTGCTGCACAGGATAGAGATAGCACTATTGTTGTCTATGTGGATGGGAGTCTCCTTGAAGTTGAATCCATAGTCTAGCATCTAATTCTGAATCCAAAACACTTGAGCACAGCAGCTAGCAGCAGCAATGTATTCAGCTTCAGCAGTTGATGCAGATACACAAGATTGTTTCTTGCATTGCCATGAGACTATCCTTCCACCATTAAATTGACATCCCCCTAATGTAGACTTTGTAGTCATGTTGCAGCCACCATAGTCACTATCTGTATATGCATACAGATTAAAGTCAGAATTCTTTGGATACCAAAGGCCTAGTGATGGAGCACCTTTGAGGTATCTTATAATTCTCTTGATAGCAACGAGGTGTGACATCCTGGGGTTGGCTTGATATCTAGCACAAATACATGTGGAAAACATGATATCAGGCTTACGGGCAGTGAGGTACATAAGATACCCAATCATAGCCCTGTAGAGATGCTCATCTACACACTCTCCCTTAAGGTCTGGTCCAAGGGAGTGGTTTCTTGCTATGGGAGTCTTTGCAACCTTGCAGTCAGTCATGCTGAATCTAGCAAGTATGTCCTGAACATACTTTGACTGACTTATGAAGGTGCCATTATCCACCTGCTTCACTTGAATTCCTAGAAAGAAATTGAGGTCCCCCATGGCACTCATTTCAAATCTATTCTTCATCAGCTTCTCAAAGTATTTGTAGAGCTTTAGATTAGTTGACCCAAAGATAATGTCATCAACATAAACTTGAACCAGCATCAAGTCATTTCCTGTTCCATTGATGAAGAGAGTTCCATCTATAGTACCCCTTCTATAACCATGCTGACATAGGTACTGAGATAGAGTCTCATACCACTTCCTTGGAGCTTGGTGCAACCCATATAGAGCTTTATCAAGCTTGCAGACATAATTAGGATGATTTGGATCTGCAAAATCAGGTGGTTGTTTGACATACATTTCTTCATCAATCACCACATATAAGAAAGCACACTTCACATCAAGTTGGTAGACCTTGAAATTCTTGGATGCAACAATGGCTAGGAATATCCTAACAGCTTCAAGACTTGCTACTGGAGCAAAGAGATCAGTGTAATCAATCCCTTCTTCCTGAGTATACCCTTGAACAACTAGTCTTGCCTTGTTCTTGATGACAAGTCCTCTATCATCTTTCTTGTTCCTGAACACCCATTTGGTTCCAATGGTAGTCTTCCCTGGAGGAAGAGGACATAGGTTCCAAACCTTTTGCCTTTTGAATTGAAGCAACTCCTCCTACATAGCTTCAACCCAACTTCCATCCTTTACAGCCTCCTCCACTTTCTTTGGCTCTATTTGGGATAGGAAACAAGAGTAGAGACAAACATTTTTGTCATGGGTTTGTCCTCTTGTTCTTACCCCTTTGTCAACTTCACCAATGATGTTTGTGGTGGGGTGAGACTTGTGGATCCTTAGTTGAGGGATCATAACAAGTTGGTTGGAGAGATCTAAATTTGAAAAATTTTGATCCGGCAAAGTAGATTCACCCACCACATCAGCACACTTATTAAGAGAAACTTGATCCAATGAGTATGTGACATAAATGATGTTGTCTACCATGGAATGATTGTCAGCATCAAGGAAATCTTGATCACTGTCACCATTTCCACTTTCTTTTACATTTGAAGCTCCTTCCCTTTGGTTTTGTACATCTGAGATGGAATTTATGGCACTTCAGATGTATCAGCAGGATTTGTCATTGTTGTGCTGATAGGAGCTCCATCTGCAGAATTTGTTACCACTGGAGCTGAAGTAGATTGAGTTGAAGGTCTTTTCAGCTCAAATCTTAGGTCAGGATCTTCTGTTGATAGGTTACCTGTAGATCTTGAAACATTCTCACAAGATTTGTTAAAACAGTTGGGAACTAAATCAAGATCAATCAGCCAATCTAGACCAGAATCTCTCACATAAAGAGTGTGTTCATTGAAAGTCACATTGGCTGACTCCTCAACTATTCTAGTTCTGAGATTGTATACTCTATAAGCCTTGGCTTAAGAAGAGTATCCAATAAAGTATCCATTATTTGATTTCTCATCAAATTTGGCTATCTAATCTTTGGTATTCAAGATTATGCAAGGACATCCAAATGATTTGAGGAAACCAATGAAAGGTCTCTTTTTGTGTCACAGTTCATAAGGAGTCTTACCATGAGTCTTAACTACTAAAACTCTGTTCTGCACATACCAAGCAATGTTCACTGCTATTGGCCATAAGTTGCTAGGCAGTTTAGAGTCAGATAACATAGTTCTTGTAGCTTCAATTAGTGTCCTGTTTCTTCTCTCAGCAACACCATTTTACTGAGGAGTCCTGGCAGCACTATATTGTCTTGAAATACCCTTTTCATCACAAAATGTATCAAGGATTTGGTTCTTAAATTCAGTTCCTTGATCACATCTTATGATCTTGATCTTGTGTTCAGATTGATTCTCAATCTTCAGAATGAAATTCTTCAATATCTCAGGAGTCTCATCCTTAGTTCTAAGGAAAAAGACCGAACTGAATCTAGTAAAATCGTCTGTGATCACTAAACCGTATGAGGTCCTTCCTAGACTCATTACACTGGTGGGGCCAAAAAGATCCATATGTAACAAATGTAGGGGAGTAGTGATGTAGATTCTTTCCTTTGGCATTCCAATGATCATCACTTGTAAACTCTTTCTTTGGCATTCCAGTTACCAAATCATTCTTAATTAATTTATTCATGTTTTTAAAGTTTACATGGCACATTCTTTTATGCTAGAGAAAAGACTCATCACTATTTGCTTTAGACAGAAAGCAAGACACTTCTCCTGAACGGGATGTTTCATGCAAGTCCATCTTGTACATGTTCCATTTAATGGGGGCTCTGAGCAGTATATGCTCCTGAGGAATGACCACCCCGGGCTTGAGAACAATGCACTCATGCTCAGTAAAGAGCATGTTATGCTTTTGATCACAAAATTAAGATACACTAAGTAGATTGTACCCAAGCTCGTTGACAAAGTTTACCTTCTCAATGCAGAGCTTACCATTTGTGACCATGCCCCTTCTAGTAATGTAACCTCCAGCTTCTCCTCCAAAAGCAACAGCCATCCATCAATTTTCTCAAAATTTTGGAGTAAAGAGCCATTGCCTGTCATGTGCCTGGAACAGCCACTGTCAATGATCCACACATTCCTGTTGGTCTTTAGTTGTTCCTGCACAAAAAAAGATGATTAATTACATTTGGAAACCTAAGCCTTGCCGGTCTTGGGCTCATTAATATCAAAGAAGACAATGCAACACTAATTGATCCTTTGTTCAATCTTTGAGGATCAACAACTGTTGTTGATGAAGAATTTTCAGTCACATAGTCTTTCTTTGTCTTCCACACCACCTTTGGAAGCTTAGACTTGACCTTCAATACTTCCGAAGTTTTGACAACTTCGGAAGTTTTAGAGACTGGACCTTCCGAAGATCTTGCTTTCACTGTAGAAGGCTTCAGTACTTCGGAAGCATTCCTTTCTTCCGAGACCAATTTTTCTTCCGAGACCAATTTTTCTTTCAAAGGCAAGTTTACACTTGTCTTCTTCTTCACTTTGGAACTTCCGAGAGGAAAAGATTTTCCTTCAAAAGTTGGCTTCTTCTTGATCTTCTCAGAAGTTTTCTTTTTGATCATGTGGACAGTGCTTTTAGGATTGTAGATGCAATCCTTAACTAGATGAGAAATACTGCCACACATGAAACAATCAATCTGCATTTTTCTGGAAGTCTTCCTTTGAGAGCAAGACTGATCTTGATCACTTTCCATTTCCTTCTTCTTCTTCACAGATGAAGTAGCAAGCCTTTTAGGGAGAGACTTGCTGCTGGATATGGATGGTTCAGGTTGTGCAGCAGTGGTACACAACAAATCAGCCTTCTTCTTATTGTTTGGATGAGATTGACAAGAACTAGAACCCTTGGTAGTAGGATTCATAGTTGAGTCTTCAGCCTTCACCACTTCAAATCCTGCAGAGATGAACATTTGTTTCTGCTTAGAGTTGAAAGTGGCCTTGATCTCTTGAGTTTTCTTGGACTTTCTTTTGGCTCTTTTGATCAAGTTTTTCCTATTGGACTTTGTCAACCTAACAGGATTCCTCTCCTCAGGAGAATAGTGACCCTTCTTAGGATGATTTTCTTCACTCTTCTTAGATCCATCCTTCACTATCCCCTCTTCATCCTCTTCACTTATGGGGTCTATGAGGGGAAGCTCATCTTCACAAGTTCCACACCTTAGAGATCTTACTGATAGTAAGGAGTGTGGAGGAGCTATCTCTGTAGATGTCAGTCCCTGTTTATTCTGATAACAAACTTTGGCATGTAGAGAGGAGGATATAATGTTCTTGAAGGTCTCTTCTTCAAGAACACATTTTTCTGCCCTGTCTTTGCTAATCACAAGCTCAGCCTGGCATTCAGTTAACTTAGTGATGAGATCTTTAATCTGAGTCCTGTAGTTGGTGTGTTCATGTTTAAGAGTTGAAATGGTTTTCTCTAAATCTTCTATTTTTAGTTTATATCCATTTTCAGCTCTTTTGAAATCAGATTTTAAGATATTTAATGACTCAAGATCAGATCTCATCTCTAAGTTATAGGACTTGTATCTATTTACTTTAGCAATACATTCAGGTGTACAAAGATGTTCCAATACCTTGGCTTGATCATGATTTGCCATCAGTGCTTGGTTTGGAGATGCATCTTCAACCTGAAAGCTCCAGTTAAAGGCTCCTTCTTCAACAGCAACTGCAGCTTATTGCTTTGGCTTTTCATTCTGGTTGGCTCCTTCATTGTAGTTTGATCTGGTTTGTGCTTCCCTACCATATGTTCTGGGTGCCTTGCACTCCCTAGCAAAGTGTCCTATTTGGTTGCAATTGAAACACTTTACCTTGCTTTTGTCCAGTCCAAACTTTCCACTGGCTGCATTGCTAGGAAACCTCCTCCCTGTTCTCTTGTAGAACTTCTTGGCTTTGTGAGCGAGAAGAGCCATCTGTTGGACTATCTCCATGTACTCCAGTTCATCTGGATGGATACAGTCCAGGTCTTTAAGGGTGAAGAGAAAGTTGCCTGAACTCTCATCAGCAGACACAAAAGCATGAGAAGAGCTTGTCTCTTGGAATGGACTTCCTTAGATGTAGCTCTCCCTTGGTGTCTCAAGGAAGGTGATGAAAGAACCCTTTTGTGAGTTGTCTGGGTAGCAGATGAGATGATGCCATGGTTCTCTGCAATCCCTTTCAACCATATGGAGGGCTGAACTTTGCTGGTTGCTGGAGTTACCAGATGGATTTTGCATGTTTATCTCCATCTGGTAGCCACTGAGGATACCATACAACTCTGTAAGAGTAAGAGTCTTAAGGTTCTCAGTCCTCTTGATAACAACATAGTAATGGGTCCACTGTCTGGGAAGAGAGGACATGAATTTCCTCACAATGTCCATGTTCTCAAGAGTTACTCCAACATCCATTAGAGTATCCATAATCTCAACATACGTGAAGTATTGTTGAATCATGGTTTCACCTGTCTTGTAGGTGAAGTTCTAAAACTGCTGCTTCAAGAGGTCCTTTTTGTTCTCTTTTGCTTCAGAGGACCCCTCATACACGAGCTTTAGTGCATCCCATAACTGCTTGGCAGTTTTGCACTTCTTGAAGCCCCTGTAGATGGAGTTAGGAAGAGCGGTTTGGAGGGTAGTCATGGCCTTCTGATCAATATCAATCTTCTTTCTATCTTCTTCAGAATAGTCAGCCACCTCTTTTGGAATCATTTCACCTCCAACAGCAGCTGAAGAGGTGCATGGAATGTAAGGTCCGGATACAACAGATTCCCACATCCTGGAGTCTCGAGACTTAATGAAGCCTTCCATTCTTTGACACCAAGTATCAAAGTCTTCAGGAGTGATCAGTGGGGACTTTGTCATAGTGCCAGTTTCCATATCAGCCTTTGAGAGAGCTGCCATTTGAGTTGTTAAGTGTTTTGTGAAAAACTGAGAGATCTAAGAAGGTGAGATCTTACAATCAAGAGCCTAGAAAGCTCTGATACCAATTGTAGGACCGGTGAAGGTGTTCAATGCAAATCAGTTTCACAATAATGAGAGACTTAGAATACTTAACAGATCAAATAGGGAACTGGAACCTTTATAGTGATACTAAGAGAACACAAGTAAACAAGAGAGACAGAAAACTCAAGAACAAACAGATTGGTTTTCAAGGATAAAGTATATTGCTCTCAAGTTCTATTACAAGTATCACAAAGCATAAAAATAAAACACAAGGACCTGATATACTTTATACTACATCCTACAGCCGGCCATACTTTGAAGGCCAGCTGGAAACACTAATCCAGACAACAAGATCAATGTACAGTCAAAAGGTAGATTGCCTTTTGACTAGTGACTATGACATGCCATATCTCACATCCTAATGTAATACAAAAAGGATAAAAGTACATAAAGTAAAAAGTTACAGACTCAAGACCTTAATCTATAGCTTCCTAAAGCATGGACCTTTTCACCAACTTGTATAAGTTGGTGAGTTTGCAAAGAGGCAGCGGAAAGTTGGTTAGCTTTTCTGAAAAGTTGTTGATCACAGAAAGCATGTCTTCTCTGTCTTCGAAAGAAATTAGTCTTCTATCTTTGAGGCTTCGGAAGACTTTGTCTTCTAAGCTTCGGAAGACTTCATCTTTGGCTTCGGAAGATTTGGTCTTTGGCTTCGGAAGATTTTACACATAGAGTAATTTTTTTGCAGTGTGTAAAACTTCCGTAGTAACTTCTACCATGCAGAAAGTGCATGCATGCAGGAGACACCTTGACTGTTTTGAGTGCATCAGCCTCTTTCAAATACCTTATAGTTTCTGCATTTCTATTAACTTTCATATATGTACTCTAAGGTGAGTCTTCACGATCTTTGTTTTACATTCTCTTTTTTTGGGGGAAGAAAGTACGAAAACTATACTATTTAGTGGTTTTATTATTCTTGCTTTATCGCTTGTTATGTTAGTACAAACACATATAAAAGTCATTACATTCTTGAACAATTTAACGAGCTAACGAGGTAATTATGAGTAGTATTACTGGGTTTGACAAACCCCACCCGCGCTAGTTGTGCTACTCTATTGAAGGTTGAACGGGTGTTTAATTGACCTAAGATTTGTCACTATCAGGGATGTGGTGGTCACACACCAACCTATGGCGGAATCATCAGAGGCGGACAAATGTAAATTGATTGCTCATAGTACGTGGTACTAAATATGTTAAAATAATATTAAATGTAATTTTATTAATATATAGTCCAACACATTATTACAATCATACAAAAACTCAAAATAAGCATAATAATTGTCTCTTTATTTGTTTAAGTCCAAATCCTGAATATGAGCTTGTAGAAGTCCACTAAGCTGTATTTCCTAAAATCATGTGTAAAATAACAAGTCAGCTAAAGAATTAACAAATGAGTAAACACAAGTTCACATATACAGATATATTGGATAAAAATAATTGAACAATTCAATTCATATAGTAATGTCAAGACTTAAAGTGCAATAGTATAACATAAAAGAAAAACCAAACACAATCAAATCAAATGACTGAATTGACCCGGTCCACAAACGAAACCTTATAAATAAACATGAATCTGGATTCAATCACCCTCAAATAATCAAATTTGATGGGTTTGTCAAACCTATAGATATATCATTGTAGTCATAGTTTGTATGAATTTAATAATTATGTTAACATCTTGTTTATCTAACTTTGAACACATAAGTGCAAGTTATAATATAACATGATTTGAATTTATTTTTAAAATAAAATAAGAATGAATAACAATAGATAGAATATTGACACATGATTTTCCCAAAATGTACAACACATAAAAATAGGCTATGAATACTCACTAGATAAATATAAATATTTTTGAATTGTAGAATGCAATAATAGACACGAAAAGTCTATCATAGGTTAACATATGGAATAGTGTCCAGAGTTATAATAGTAATGATTAATAACATTACATCTACATTGTTTAATACAACTTGTTTTTACCAAATATAAGCATACATTTATATTGTATTCACTAGTTTCGTAACTCAAGTGTATCATTTGAGGTTTTAAATGAAATCAGTTATGCATACTTGATAATCGAATCTATCTCGAGTTATTTAAACATGCTTTCAACAAAACTGAGTCACCAACGGCTTGTCGGGCCAAACTGGTCAACCTTGGTCAACAAAATTATATACACAAACTCACAAACTTGTATTTGTTAGGTCCCTATTAGCTTTCGCATTTGCTTTAGCTTTCATATATTCATTAAAGGTGAGTCTTCGAGCCTCTATTTTACATTCTCTTCTTTTTTGGGGGAGAAAACATGCAAACTATACTTTTTAGTGGTTTTAGTATTATTACTTTATCGCTTGTTATGTTAGGAACAAACACATATAAAAGTCCTTACATTCTCGAATCATTTAACGAGCTAGGGAGGTAATTATCAGTAATAGTAATAGTTGGCTTGACAAACCCCACTCGCGTTATTCGCGCTAACTCCACTGGAGGTCGAACGATTGTTTAATTAACCTAACATCTGTCACTGTCTTAAATAGACGTGGTGGATGTCACACCCCAACCTATGACGGAATCATCGGTGTAGAAAATATGAATCAATTGCTCATGGCACGTGATATTAAATATGTTAAAATAATACAAAATGCAATTTTTATTAATAATAACTTGTGACACCCGTCACCCTAAGGTCCGTTGATTAAACAAAGCTCGTTATCTTTCGACTATGCATCTATAATTTTCGTGTAATTAATAAGTTGGGGATTGCATTATTTGAAATCGTTGGTAGTCGAGTGAAATTTTAAATATTAAATAATAAATTAGATTATTATTATTATTATTATTATTATTATTATTATTATTATTATTATTATTATTATTATTATTATTATTATTATAATAATAATAATAATAATTATATATAGTATCATTTGTGAAAAATCTATCAAATCGCGCTCCCGACGTCGCTAATCTTGAACAGGCTAATATCATTTTACATCACGTCGTAGCTCGTGTATATATTATCCTTAAATTGATTCGCTAAGGGTTACGCTTAAACTTTGCCTTAAATAAAAGAAAGAAAAGTATAGGGTTCAAAATAAATATTATCAAACTAAAAGGAATTAATTATTTCAAATTAGTGGGTTTTAAGTGTTACTATCAATTATATATATACACATTTCTTCTTCTCGACAAGAACCCTAACCTTGCACACCCTCGAGCCATTCGCGATCGAGAACCACGGAGCACTTCTGATCATCTTCGTCCCTCCGTAACCTGTTCATAGGTTAGCAATTCATAACCGTTACGCATCTTTTTGTTTTATCATGATTATTGTACCACGAGAGGGTGTGTATTCGGGAGTCGGTAGCAGCGTGTGAGTGTGTGCATGTGTCGGGATGGTGCAGCAATGGTGCTTGTGCGCAAATGATGTGTGTTATGTGTGTATGCATCGTATATGTATATAAGTATAAATAGATTGAGTGTACGATGTATATGGATTGATATATATATATATGCTGTGTGTATTGAAATATATATGGTGTATATGGACAGGTTTGATATATATATATATAGTGTGTTTGTACTGATATATATATATATATATATATATATATATATATATATATATATATATATATATATATATATATATATATATATATAGAGGATGGATCATAAGAAAACCACAATGTTATGAGAAAACTAGAGAAAACTAATGAAACCGGTCACATAATTTATAATTGTTTTATCACTACGCTCTATGTATATGTGTGAGTATATATAAATAAGGATATTGATCAAATGAAAACCATAGCATGGTTTTTCATATACGTCACACATAGTTTACGTGTACGTAACCATTTTTCATTCGACATGGTGTTACGTATACGTAAGACTCTTCATTCTCGTATGTATGCTCAACATATATACACCAAATACTTAAATAACATTTTAACAATTAAAATAACAAAAAAGTTATGAATTATGTTATTGGTTTTCGTGGTTTTCTTTGGTTTTCACATAATATATATATATATATATATATATATATATATATATATATATATATATTGTGTGTGTTTAATTTGGTGTTTGTGCGTTTGTAATGTGTATGTGTGTGATGACCCTTAGATGTGGATGATGTATGCATCTGTGTTTAGGTGTTTAGTCTGTGTAAAATATGTGCAATAGGTGTTTAGTGTGTATATGCATGCTATGTGTGTACATGATTTTGTTATAGATAATTATAAATGAATGAGTTTGTGCACATGATGTGTGTGATGGTTGGTGTGTGATATATATATATATATATAAGGTATATGTTATAGGATTGGGTTAGGAAGAGTTCAATGCAACAGTATCACAGGAGTTGGAGAGATAACATGCAAACACTTAGAAGATCAAATGGGGAACTGGCTATAATAAACACAGAACTAAAGGAAAAAACACATACAAGAACAAAATAGTTGATTTTCAAGGATGTTGTATATTGCTCTCAAGTGTTCAACCAAAGTTACAAGGCTTAGTCCTAAGGACCGATACATGAGACACTTTATACTACAGCCTACAGCTGACCATACTTTAAAAGCCAGCTGGAAACACTAATCTAGACAACAAACTCAATGTAGAGTCAAAAGGCAAATTGCCTTTTGACTTGTGACTACGACATGCCATATCTCACATCCTAATGTATTACAAAATGGATAAAAATACAAGACCAGAAAGTTATAGACCAAAGACCTTAATCTATAGTTGACAAAAGTATGGAGATTTTCACCAACTTATCTAAGTTGGTGACTAGCAGAGATGGTAGCGGAAAGTAGTTCAGCTTTTGTCAAAAGGTGATCAGAAAAAGTATGTCTTCTCTGTCATCAGAAGAAATCAGTCTTTGGCTTCAGAAGACTTTGTCTTTGAGGCTTCAAAAAACTTCATCTTTGGCTTAGGAAGATATGGACTTTTGGCCTCAGAAGATTTTATACTTAGCATAATTCACTAAGATGTATTAAATCTTCCAAGGTAACTTTCTTATACTTCAGTGTTGCATGTTAAGAGCTTTTTGGTTGCAGCAGCCTTTTTGTGTGATCCTTACAAACTCCCCCTAGGTTGATGCTATCAAAACAGAAGAGACCTTTAAGCTTTGATCTTCATCAGTTGATAGTCCTCATTAGGATCTAGAGCATTCTTTTCTTCATCATTTGGTCTGTTTCAAAGTATCTCCTCATATCATAGAGATCATGTAGAGGGAGGTCAAGAATGTCTTGCAAGAGGTAAATGTCTTGACTTCCTTGATCTTTAGTGACATACAATCTGTCTGGATTAGTAGTAAACATCCAGGACAAGATGGGATGTTTTGACTCATCCTGAGGTGCAGAGGTGGTTGAGCAACCTTTTTTGGTTCACCCTCTGGATGTTTTGACTCATCCTGAGGTGCTGAGGTGGATGCCTAGGATTTCTTCTTCGTTTTCTTGTCTTTTCTAATGGCCATCTTTTTCCCCTTTCTGAATTTTAACTAAGGAGTGTGATCTGTAGCATCAGTTGTTCTTTTCTTATCCTCCTCAGTTGGGTCTTTTCCCTCCCTTTATTTAGAAGCAGGAGGTTCAGAACCCTGCTGTGGGTCAGAAGATGAAGTTGGCTTAAATGTAGCTTCAGGATCAGGTTGTGTTGTCTCTTATGGTTCAACCTTCACCTTAACTTCAGATACAACTTCACTAGGTGGAGAATGCAAGTCAACCAGTTGACCTTACTTTATTTTCTGCTTGATCTTTCTGATATGCTCATCCATTATGGATAGAGACATAGGACCAAGTTTCCTTTCGGAGAATCCATACAACTTCAAGAAGCTCACCATCTTCATCCTATCAGCAAACTTCTTCTCTTGTACTCTGATGGTGGCTTTTGACTTAGCTTCCTTCATTTTCCTCCTAACAGCTTTTCTTTGAGTTTGAGCTTCTTTTCCAGCTGTTTAAGGTATTCAAATTCAACATATTCTTATGAGAGAGGGTTGAGAGCTGCTGTTTGACAGAGACCTATGGCACTCAGATAGGCTATCATTTTCTGTCACTCTTGTTCTTTGCCTATCTGAGTTTGTTCCTGTTGTACATCCACAGTCTCTTTCTCGAGACTTTCTTGAACTTGAGAGAGGACATGGGCTTTGTAGAGTTTCTTTCTTTTTCTTTCTTTTTTGATCTTGAGGAGCAGTTCTGCAGCCTCAGCCTCCTTACTCTTTTTAGACAACTCTGTGTCTGGCAGTTCATTTAACTCTGCTAAAGGGAGAAAGATAAGTTCATCTATATTATAGTTTCTTAATCCCAGATAATTCAATCTAGCTCCCCTTAACTCATCATCTTGAGTGTTAGGCCTGTGGGCAGCCCTGATTACAGCTTGCATGAAGCTTAGGATCTCTCCTGTTTCCTCTCCCCTAACCTTCCTCTTCCTTTGCAACCTTTCCTCCTCAATATCCTCAGGATTCATCTTCCTTTTTCCTTTGTCAATTCTTGGCCTGTATGACTCAGGGTGGGGAGAGCTTTGGCCTTTTGATGGTTGTGCTAAGCTTGAGCTCTGGCCAGGAAGAGGTTGTGATACACCTTCACCAGCAGGTTTCCCCTTCGAAGCTAATCTTAGGGTCTGCCTTAGTATCCAGTTGACCGATAGTTTTCCCTTCTAACCTTTGTCTATATAATTTTGCTCTACTTCTGAACTCCTGCAACACCCACTCTTGAATCATTTCAGCTAATCTGCCAGCCTGTCTGTTCTGTCTTGGGTTGACAGGTCGCAGATCAACTAAATTTATACTCTCATGGAATCTCAGGGTTTGAAAATTAAGGACCTCCTGCTTCCCCTGAGATCTGGAGATCACCAACGCCATTCTTACATTGTCATACCACCATCCCACTATTTGATTTCAACAGGGTAGGATAGGGCAGGCATGGCCCTTGGAATTCCTTTATCAAATAATTCTTCTAGTACGGCCTCCACATCAACGTGAGCCTGAGTAAGTTGTTGAGTCTTGACAACTGCAATTGAGGGTGGTGAATCCTCATTGTCCATACTCATGACATAACTCCCAGGTTCTGTGGTTGCAGGAACTTTCTCTCCCTTTTTGGTAGCATCACCCACTTGCATAGGTGAGCTAGTGGTTAAGTCCACCACTTCCATAGGTTCTTCTGGACCTGGTTGAGTTTGTCTTGGTGGTCTCTCAGCTAGCTTTCCCTTAAGATCTGTGATCTCAAGTTGCTCGTCGTTGACCCTTTTCTACAAGGCAGTCACCTTTGATACTAAATAGGTGCATGTTTGTGATAATTTTTGCGCCTTTAGTTGTAGACTCTCATCATCTTCAGATGAAGAATCATGGGGGATGAGAGAATTGGACCAAGGTCTTCTTCTTCATCACAAACATATTTTTCTTGGTTGTTGGATTTCGCCTGCTCAATAACAACTTCAACTGAAGAATCAAGGGACTGGTGCCATGGTTGAGGTCTTAAAGATGTAATCACTTGCAAAAGTAAGAGCCTCTTCCATATGGATCTCCTGAACTTGTTCAGGGAGATCCACCTCACTTTGGGGTGGATGATATGGGCTGAACATGGGAGAGGCAGGAGATCTCATCTCTCCTTGAGCAAGGGTGGAGAAGAGAGACTCGTGGTACTCACTGAATCCCATGTTTTCATCATCATAGTATTCAAGGTTAGGAATTGATTGGTTAAGATTTAAAGGCAGGGGATGGTAACTGTTCCTCGAAGGTTGTTCACTAGAGTTTTGAGACTCTGAGTGAAGGCTTAAGGCTTGTTGGATGATAAGCTCATCAGGCTAAGCATGAGGAAACTTAGCACTAATCATTGGTGAGATGGGAGTGTTTGCTCCTCAGGGCAAGTGGAGCTCTAGTATCCACTTCCTCCTGCATAGGTGATATTAGATACTTAAATCTCTTTTCATCAAATGCCTTAGTGAACAGATCAGCATATTGTTCATTTGTGTTAACTTTAATCAGTTTTATCAAGCCTTTATCAAAATTATCTTTTATTAAATTATACCTGATATTGATGTGCTTTGTCTTTGAGTGCTGCACAGGATTCTTTGTAATAGAGATAGCATTGTTTTGTCTATGTGGATGGGAGTCTCCTTGAAGTTATATCCATAGTTTATCATCTGATTCTGAATCCAAAGTACTTGAGCACAGCAGCTTGCAGCGGCAATTTATTTAGCTTCATCAGTTGATGCAGACGCACAATATTGTTTCTTGTATTGCCATGAGACTATCCTTCCACCAAGGAACTGAAATCACCCTGATGTAGACTTTGTAGTCATATTGCAGCCACCGTAGTCACTATCTGTATATGCATATAAATTGAAGTCAGAACACTTTAGATACCAAAGTCCAAGCTTGGGAGCACCTTTGATATATCTAAGCATCCTATTGACAACAACTAGGTGAGACATCTTGGGGTTGGCTTGATATCTTGCACACAGATGCATGTGGCAAACATGATATCAGGCCTACTGGCTATGAGGTACATGAGATAGCAAATCATTGCCCTATAGAGGTGTTTATCAACAAACTCCCCCACAAGGTCAGGACCTAGAGAGTGGTTTCTTGCTATGGGAGTCTTGGCAACCTTTTAGTTAGTTAGATGAAATCTAGTCAGTATGTCTTGAACATACTTGGACTGGTTTATTAAGATACCATTGTCCACCTGCTTCACTTGAATTCCTAGAAAGAAATTGAGTTCTCCCATGGCACTCGTTTCAAATCTATTTTTCATCAGCTTCTCAAACTTTTTGTAGAGACTTGGATTAGGTGACCCAAAAATGATGTCATCTACTAAAACTTGAACCAAAATCAAGTCATTCCCTGTTACTTTGAGAAAAAGTGTGTTGTCAATGCTACCTCTCTTGAATCCATGTTGAACAAGGTACTATGACAGTGTCTCATGCCACTTCCTTGGATCCTGATGGAGCCCATAAAGAGCTTTCTCAAGCTTGCAGACATAATCAGGATGATCTGGGTCTGTAAAGCCAGGTGGTTGTTTGATATACACTTCCTCTTCAATCACATCATATAGAAAAGCACACTTGACATCAAGTTGGTAGACTTTGAAATCCTTGTATGCAGCAAAAGCCAGAAATATCCTAATAGCTTCAAGTCTTGCTACCAGAGCAAAGACATTAGTGTAGTCAATCCCTTCTTCTTGAGTGTACCCTTGAACAACTAGTCCAGCCTTGTTTTTGATGACAAGTCCTCTATCATCCTTCTTGTTCTTAAAAACCCATTTAGTTCCTATAGTAGTCTTCCCATGAGGAAGAGGACATAGGTTCCAAACCTTCTATCTTTTGAATTGAAGTAGCTCCTTCTGCATTGCTTCAACCCAACTTCCATCCTTCAAAGCCTTTTCAATCTTCTTAAGCTCTATCTGAGACAAGAAACAAGAGTGCAGGCAAACATTTTTATCATGGGATTGTCCTCTTGTCCTCATTCCTGTCTCAACATCTCCAATGATGTTTGTGGTGGGTGAGACTTGTGGATTCTTAGTTGAGGAATCCCAGTAAGTTGATTTGACAGATCTAGATTTGTAAAATTCAGATCTAGTGATTGAGGATCACCCACCACATCAGCACACTTATCAAGATTGACTTGATCCAATGAGTGTGTGACATCATTGATATTATCTTTAGTGGAGAGGTCTTCAGTATCATGGAATTCTTGGTCAGAATCACCATCTCCACATCCTCCTACATTGGAAGGTCCTTCATTTGAGTTTGATGCCTTTGAACTGGAATTTGTAGGCACTCAGATGTATCAGCTGAGTTTGTCATTGTAGTGCTGATAGGATCTCCATCTATAGGGTTAGTTACCATTGGAGCTGAAGTAGTATTCAAACTTGGTCTTCTCAGCTCAAATTTTGGGTCAAGATCTCCAGTTGATAAGCTTCCTGCAGATAGTGAAACATCTTCACAAGATTTATTAAATAGTTAGTAACTAAGTCAAGATCAAACAGCCAATCAGGACCAAAACCCTTCACACTAGTTGTATTTTTATTGAAAGTCACATTGGCTGACTCCTCAACTACTTTAGTTCTGAGATTGTATACTCTATAAGCCTTAGCTTGAAAAGAATATTCAATGATGTGTCCATCATCTGATTTCTTAGTAAATTTGGCTAGATGCTCTTTAGTATTCAAGATGGTGCAAGAATAACCAAATGATCTAAGAAAACCAATGAATGGTCTCCTTTTATGCCACAGCTGATAAGAAGTCTTACCATGAGTCTTGACAACTAAAACTCTATTCTGCACATAGCAGGCAGTGTTAACTGTCTTTGCCCAGAAGGTGATAGGCAGTTTAAAATCAGAAAACATCGTTCTTGCAGCTTCAATAAGTGTCATATTTCTCCTCTTAGCAACACCATTTTGCTGAGGTGTCCTAGGAGCACTGTATTGTCTTGAAATACACTTTTCCTAACAAAATGAATCAAGGATATGGTTTTTGAATTTTATACGTTGATCACATCTTATGATCTTGACCTTGTGATCAGATTGATTCTCAATCTTCAGAATGAAGGACTTCAAGATTTCAGGAGTCTCATCCTCAGTTCTAAGAAAGAAAACCTAAGTATATCTTATGAAGTCATCTATGATCACAAGAAAATATGAAGTTTTCCTAAACTCATTACACTTGTGGGGCCAAACAGATCCAAGTGTAATAAGTGAAGGGGGGTAGGGATGGAGTTAACTTTTTTTGGCTTGTGAGACACTTAGTGTTGCTTTCCTTTCAGACATGCAACACAATAGTCATCACTGGTAAACTCTTTCTTTGGCATTCCGGTTACCAAATCATCTTTAATTAATCTATTCATGTTCTTAAAGTTTACATGGCACATTCTTTTATGCCAGAGGAAGGACTCATCACTATTGGCTTTAGACAAAAAGCATGAAACTTCTCCAAAAGGGGAGGTTTCTTGCAAATCCATCTTGTAAATGTTCACTTTTTTAGGGGCTCTTAGGAGAATATGCTCCTGAGGAATGACAACCCCGGGCTTGAGAACAATGCACTCATGCTCAGTGAAGAACATGTTATGCTACTGGTCACAAAATTGAGATACACTCAAAAGATTGTACTCAAGCTCCTTGACAAAGTTTACCTTTTCAATGCTGAGCTTACCATTTGTGACATTGCCCCTTCCAGTGATGTAACCACCAGATTCTCCTCCAAAAGCAAGTAACGCTCCATCAAACTTTTCAAAGTTTTGCAGCATGGACCCATTTCCTGTCATGTGCCTGGAACAACCACTGTCAATGATCCATACATTCCTTTTGTTCTTAAGCTGTTCCTACATAGAAAGAGATGGTTAGTTACATTTGGAGACCCAAGCCTTGCTTGTCTTGGGTTCATTTATATTAATAGAAGATAAGTCAACAATTATAGATCCTATGTCTAAGCTTTGGGGATCTTGAGCTGTTGATGATGAGAAAACTTCAGTCACTTAGCCTTCCTTCATCTTCCATACAATCTTGGAGAGATTAGACATGGCCTTCAATGCTTCGGATGTTTTTACAACTTCTGAAGTTTTGCAGACTGAACCTTCAGAAGTTTTTGCATCCACTGTAGACTTCAGTACTTAGGAAGCATTCCTTTCTTCCGATACCAAAATATCTTCCGAAGGCAATTTTCCACTTATCTTCTGAGCCTTCTTTTTGAAGCTTCCAAGGGAAAGTTGCTTATTTTCTGAAGCTGTCTTTTTCTTCTTCATCTCAAAAGCCTTTTTGGTCATGTTGATAATACTTTTGGGATTGTAGATGCAATCCTTAGGAAGATGAGAAGTACTGCCACACATGATGCATGTAGTTGAGCTGCTTCTAAGAGATTTCTTCTGATAGGCTGGTTGAGCTAGATGACTTTCCAATTCCTTTTTCACCTTTGCAGATGATGCACCAAGTTTCTTAGGGATAGCCTTGCTTTTAGAACTAGATGGTTCTTGCAGTGCAGCAGTGGTGCACTTTTTATCAACCTTCATCTTTTGTCAAGTATGCTTTGAACTTGAACTATGATTCCTGGTACTAGAATCCTTGGTTAAGTTTGCAGTCTTCACCACCTCAAACCCAGCAGATATGAATACTTGTTTCTGCTTCAAGTCAAAGGTAGGCTTGATCACCAGGATTTTCTTGGCTTTTCTCTTCGCATTCCTGATCAATTTCCTTCTGCCAGACTTGGCCATCGTTGTCCTCTTCTTCTTTCTAAGAGAATGGTGTCCCTTCTCAGATTGAACCTTCACACTTAGTTCAGATTCATCCTTCTCCATCTCCTCTTTGTCATCATCATCTTCATATTTCTCTTAAACTGGATTTTCTGGAGGAAGCTCATCTTCACAAGTTCCACACCTTGGATGTCTTACATATAATAGAGTGTGTGGAGGAGCTATTTCACTAGATCTCAGTCCCTGCCTGTTTTGATAAGACACTTTGGCATGTAGAGATGAAGATACAATGTTCTTGAAGGTTTCCACTTCAAGAAAACACTTTTTTGCCCTACCTTTTCTGATTACAAGCTCAACCTAGCATTCAGTTAACTTCACAATGAGATCTTTGATTTTAGTCCTATAATTTGTGTGCTCAAGTTTAAGAGTAGAACTTGTTTTCTCTAAATCTTCTATTTTAAGTTTATTGTCATTTTCTGTTTTTGAAAATCAGCTTTCAAAATATTCAAAAACTCAGGATCAGATCTCACTTCTAAGTAGTAGGACCTATACATGCTTACTTTATCAATGCACTCAGGGGTACAAAGATGTTCTGTTACCTTAGGTTGTTCATGGTCAGCCATCAAGGCATAGTTTGGAGAAGCATCTTCAACCTAGAAACTCCAATCAAAGCCTCCTTCTTCAATAGCTATGCAGCGTGTTGCTTGGGCTTCTCAACTTTTGCAGCTCCCTCAGTGTAGTTTGGGCTGGATTGTGCTTGGCCATCATTTCTTCTAGGTGCCTTGCAGTCCCTAGCAAAGTGTCCTATTTGCTTACAATTGTAACACTTCACTTTGCTTTTATCCAGACCAAACTTGCCACTAGATACATTGCTGGGAAACTTTCTCCCTGTCCTTTGGTAGAACTTCTTGGCTCTGTGAGTGAGAAGAGCCATCTGCTGCACAATCTCCATGTACTCCAGATCATCTAGATGAGTGTAGTCTAAGTCTTCCAAAGTAAAGAGAAAGTTGCCTAAACTTTTATCAGAAGACACAAAGGCTTGAGAAGAGCTTGTCTATTGGAATGGGCTTCCTTGGATGTAGCTCTCCCTTGGTGTCTCCGGGAAGGTGATGAAAAGGCCCTTTTATGAGTTGTCAAGGTAGTTGAGAAGATGATGTTGAGGCTCTTTGCTATCCCTTTCAACGACATGGAGGGCAGAACTCTTATGGGTACTGTATGAGCTGTGAGATGGATTTTGCATGTACATCTCCATCTGGTAACCGCTCAGGATACCATACAGGTCAGTAAGGGTAAGAGTTGAGAGGTTCTCAGTTCTCTTAATGGCCACACAGTGGTAAGTCCATTCTCTGGGAAGAGAGAACATGAACTTCCTCACAATGTCCCTATTCTCCAGTTTGACACCATTATCCACCGGTGTGTCCACAATCTCAACATATCTTAAATACTGTTGAGTCATGGTTTCACCAAATTTGAAGGTTAAATTCTCAAACTCCTACTTTATAAGGTCTTTCTTATTCTCCTTGCCTTCCTCGGACCCCTCATACATCAGCTTCGGTGCATCCTAGAGCTGCTTGGTAGTCTTGCATTTCTTAAAGCCTCTATAGATAGAGTTGGGAAGGGCAATTTAAAGAGCGATCATGGCCTTCTGATCTACATTTACTCTCTTCCAATGTTCATCAGAATAATCAGCCACGTTCTATGGTATCATCTCACCTGCAGCAGTTGCTGAAGGTGAGCATGGAACATGAGGTCCAGAGACACAGATCTCCACATCGTACTGCCTTGAGACTTGATGAGCCCTTCCATTCTTTGGCACCAAGTATCAACGTTACCAGGAGCAATCAGTGGAGACTTTGTGAGTTTGCGGGTTTCCATATTAGTTTTGGAGAGAACTGCCTTTTGAGCAAGTAAGTGTTTTATGAAACTAAGCAGATTTAAGATGGTAAGATCTTACAATCAAGAGCCTTGAAAGCTCCGATACCAATTGCAGGACCGGTTGGGGAGGTCAATGTAATAGTTTCACAGGATGTTTGGAGAGTGATCTTAATAGATAACACTTACCGAATCAAATAGGGATCTAGCTACTTAGAACTTAAATGTAAAAGAGCATAAGCAGATGGTTTTCAAGGATGTTGTATATTGCTCTCAAGTTCTATTACAAAGTGATCAAGTGATAATTCAAAATACAAGACCTGAGATACTTTATACTACATCTTACAGCCGGCCATACTTTGAAGGCCTGCTGGATACACTGATCTAGACAACAAAATCAATGTAAAGTCAAAAAGGCGGATTGCCTTTTTGACATGTGACTATGACATGCCATAGCTCACATTCTAATGTAATACAAAAAAGATAAAAGGTACAAAGTAGAAAATTATAGACACCTAGACCATAATCTATAGTTTTTACTAAAGCATGTACCTTTTCACCAACTTATGCAAGTTGGTGAGTCTTTAGAGTGGTAGCGAAAAGTTGGTTAGCTTTCTGAAAAAGTAGATCAGAGAAAGCATGTCTTCTCTATCCTTGGAAGAAATCAGTCTTCTGTCTTGTTGGCTTCGGAAGACTTTGTCTTCCATGCTTTGGAAGACTTCATCTTGGCTTCGAAAGATCTTGGTCTTGGCTTCGGAAGATTTTACACTTAGAATATTTTTTACGAGAGGAGTGTAAAACTTATGAAGTAACTTCTGCAATGCACATGCAAGCAAGCAGGAACCTTCTTTTGCTACTTTGGTTGCATCAGCCTTTCAATGATTCTTTATAATATGGTCTTCAGAGAGTTGCATCAGAGTGATGATACTTCCTACACATGTATTACCTTGTTCATTGGACTGATCATAAGAATTGAAGAATTAGCAGTTTGAGCACTCTAGCATTATGCCTTGATGGAGTAATTGGATGTCATGTAACTAGTTTAAGCATTGTTTTTGGTACATCATGGATGTAGTGGGAAGCAAGGAACCATATATATAAGCATCACCGGTATACTAAGGATGTGCTTGACTTTAGCTATATGATGATCTTGATGGATTGGAATAGAAAATGGTGGATGAGATAATGTGGTGGGCCATGGTACTAGAGACAATATTGGTTGTACATAGAAGGAATCCTTAGCATGCTAGTCAAAGGAGAATGATTGAAATGGGAGAGCAATGGCCAGACCTGTTCGATTGAGAAAAAATGGAAACTATAATAGATATTAGCAACTATTTTGAAAACCAAAAGATGAAGTGTGTTGCTTGCTCACTAGTGGTTAAAGCACTAACATGGTAGAATACCCAATGCTCAAGATTGAGGTAGGGAGGTTGCGATGGCCATGAATTAGGATGGGCTCAAAGATTTGGTAATTCAGATCTACTACTTAATGAATGAGATGCAAAAGTTAGAGTTGGAATTTTAAAATTATGTAATGGTGGGGTCGAGTCATGCTCCTTATGTTGACAGACTCAATAAATTGGTAAAGCTAGTCCCATACGTTATGACACCTAGATCAAAGAGGATTAAGAGGTACATCTAGGGATTGGTTATATAGATTTGGATGATAAAAAATTGTTTCCTCTTGACATGAAATGTCAGCTATAGTATCAGATGACTGAGGAAACCATCATGTGCAAGGCACATGACGTAACTTAATGTACTAAATTAACAACCGTTAGAGCAAAGGACGACACGTGCAAGCTTTTATATACATAAAGACAGCTAATGTGATTTCTTTAGTTTAGGGATTAAAACTTGAAATTTACTATATACCTAAAAGACGAAAAGTGTGATTTACTCTAGAAATAATAGTATAGAATAAGTTCATAAATGGCATTTTAGTGATTTATTAATGATTAAACAACTATTAGGGTTATTGTGGATAATTAGAGTAAATCTAACAATACTAATAATATTTTTAAAATCATAAGTTATAATATTATTAATATTAAATGTAGTAGTTTAAACTTTTAAATCATAATTTCTTAATATGAATACATAAGTTACATTAATAGTGATGATAGTAACATCAGTCACAATAACATTAATTGCAAAAGTCGTAGTAGTATGAAAAATAATAATAATAATAATAATAATAATAATAATAATAATAATAATAATAATAATAACAACAATAATAATAATAAGAATAACAATAACAATAAGAATAACAATAACAATAACAATAACAATAACAATAATAATAATAATGCAATTAACAATAATAATAGTATAACTACTAATAATAATGGTGCTAATGATAATGATACTATTATTATGATTAGTAACTATATTACTGTTGTAAGTAATAGAGTAAATTACATAGGCCGTCTATATGATTTCATCAAAATTTTGTATTTAGTCTCTAAAGTTTAAAAATTGCGTATATGGTACTTAAGATTTTATTTCTCTTTCATATATGGTCCCTAAATCAGTTAATTAACAATTAATGATGTTAAAGTTGTCAAAATGACCATTTTACCCTAAGGATCATCCATATAATTTATTTTTTAATATACACACACACACAAAGGCACGCGCGCGCACACACACACACACATATATATATATACATAATTAACATGTATATTTTTCTACGAATTTTTGTATTTTCTTATTTTTATTATCTTATTATTATTATGCTTATTATTTAAAAGAAGTTCATTTTATGAACACAAATTATACTCTTTTTAAAACGCCTTTTTTTTTATAATTGTTTTATATTTTATTTTAGTTTTTCAACCCTCTTTCTTAAATCGTTTAAAAACCATGCAAGTATTTTTTTAACATTATGTTTCCAAACGTCTTTATAAAAAAAAATTTGACTTTTACATCTTGCTTTCAAAACCATTCATTTTTCAAGTTTTTTTCGTTAGTATTTAATATTTAAATTCATTCCTCGTAAACCTCTTTTAAAATCGTTTGTTTTTTTAAGCATTTTGAACAAACGTTTGGGGAGGTCAATGCAACAGTTTCATAGGAATGTTTGGAGAGTGAACTTTGAATAACACTTACAAGATTAAATAGGGAACCGACTTCAAATGACTTAAAGTAAAAGAACTCAAGCAGAAATGGTTTTCAAAAATGTTGTATATTGCTCTCAAATTCTATTACAAAGTTACAAAGTAATCAAGTGATAATTCAAAATAGAAGACGAGAGAAACTTTATACTACATCTTACAGTCGGCCATACTTTTAAAGCCAGATGGATACACTGATTTAGACAACAAAATCAATGTAAAGTCAGAAAGGCAGATTGCCTTTTTGACATGTGACTATGACATGCCATAGCTCGCATCCTAATGTATTACAAAAAAGGATAAAAGTAAAAAGTGAAAAGTTACAGAAACCAAGACCATAATCTCTAGTTTACTAAAGGATGGACCTTTTCACCACCTTATGCAAGTTTGTGAGTCTTCAGAGTGGCAGAGGAAAGTTGGTCAGCTTTCTAAAAAAATAGATCCGAGAAAGCATATCTTCTCTGTACTCGGAAGAAATCAGTCTTCTGTCTTGTTTGCTTCGGAAAACTTTGTCTTCTAAGTTTCGGAATACTTTATCTTTGGCTTCGAAAGATCTTGGTCTTAGCTTCGGAAGATTTCACACTTAGATAGTTTTTCTTAGGAGAAATGTAAATCTTCCGAAGTAACTTCTGCAATGCAAATGCATGCAAGCAGGAAGCTCTTTGGCTACTTTGGTTGCATCAGCCTTTCAAGTATTCTTTACAAACTTCCACTAGGCTGATGCTACCAAAATAGAAAAGGATACTCAAATGTTGACAGTCCTCATTAGGATCAAGACCATGCCTTTCTTTATCAATTGGTTAGGATCCCTCAGACTCTCATGGTATCTCCTCATGTCATAGAGATCATGTAGAGGGAGATCAAATATGTCTTGCAAGAGATGGACATCTTGAACTCCTTGATCTCTAATGACATACCATCTGTCTGGATTTGCGGCAAAGTTCCAGGACAGGATTGGTCTTCCAACTGCAAGATGCTCTGCTTGAATAAGAGTTGGTTGAGAAGCCTCTTCTTGTTCATCCTGAGGTGTAGAGGTGGATGCCTTGGACTTCTTTTTCTTCTTCTTGTCCCTTCTGATGGCCATCCTTTTCTTCTTTCTGTACTTTAACTGAGGAGAGAGATCTGCAGTACTAGTTGATCTTTCTTTATTCTCCTCAGTTTGGTCCTTTTCCTCCATATGTTTAGAAGAAGGAGCTTCAGAACCCTGCTGTGGGTCAGAAGATGTAGTTGGCTTAGATGTAGCTTCAGGATCAGGTTTTGTTGTCTTTTGTGGTTCAACCTTCACCACAACGTTAGGTACAGCTTGACTTGGTGGAGAATGCAAGTCAACCAGCTGACCTTCCTTTATCTTTTGCTTGATCTTTCTGATATGCTCATTTAATGTGGATAAAGACATAGGACCAAGTCTCCTTCCAGAGAACCCATACAACTTTAAAAAGCTCACCATCTTTAGCCTGTCAGCAGACTTCTTTTCTGATGCTCTGATGGTGGCTCCTGACTTAGCAGCCTCTTCTTTCATTTTCCTCTTAACAGCTTTTCTTTGAGTTTGAGCTTCTTCTTCCAGCTGTTTGAGGTGCTCAAATTCAACATATTCATATGAGAGAGGGTTGAGAGCTATTGTCTGATACAGACCTATAGCACTCAGCTAGGTTATCATCTTCTATCTCTCTTGTTCTTTGCCTATTTGAATTTGTTCTTGCTATACAGCCACAGTCTCATTTTCAGGACTTTCTTGAACTCGAGAGAGGGTAGGGGCTTTATATAGTTTATTTCTTTTCCTTTCTTCTTTGATTTTGAGGAGCAATTCTGTAGGCTCAGCCTCCTTGCTCTCTTTGGACAGCTCTGTGTCTGCCAGTTCATTTAACTCCGCCAAGGAAGAGAGATGAGTTCATCTATATTGTAGTTCCTTAATCCCAAATAATTCAATCTGGCTGCCCTTAACTCATCATCCTGAGTGTTAGGCCTTTGGGCCGCTCTGATTGCAGCTTGCATGAAGCTTAGGATCTCTCATGTTTTCTCTCCCCTAGCCTTCCTCTTCCTTTCCTTTTTCTCCTCCTCAATCTCCTCATGAGTCATCTTCCTTTTCCCATTGTTAATTGTTGGCATGTATGACTCAGGGTAGAGAGAGCTTTGGCCTTCTAATGATTGTACTGAGCTTGATCTCTAGCAAGGGAGAGGTTGTGATACACCTTCACCAGTAGGTGTTTCACTGAGGGTACTAGGTGCTCAGGATGAGCATGTCTCAATGTTCACAGGGTCCAATACTATGCCTTCAACCATGGTTTCCCCTTCGAAGCTAATCTTAGGGTCTACCTTAGTATCCAGTTGACCAACAGATTTCCCTACTAGCCTCTATCTATAAAATTTTTCTCTACTCAGCCTGTATGTTTTGGCTTGGGTTGACAAGTGGCAGATCAACTAAGTTAATACTCTTATGAAATCTTAGGGTCTGAAAATTGAAGATCTCCTGCTACCCTTGAGATCTACAGATCACCAATGCCATTCTTGTATTATCATACCGCCATCCCACTATTGGATTTTCAGTTGGGTAAGATGGGGCAAACATGGCCATTGGAATTACTTCCTCAAAGAGTTCTTGTAATATAGCCTCCACATCAATGTGAACCTGAGAAAGTTGTTGAGTCTGGATAACTGCAAGTGATGGTGGTGAATCCTCATTGTCCATACTCAGGATAGAACTCCTAGGTTCTATGGTTGCAGGGACTTTCTCCCCCTTTTTGGTAGCATCACCCACTTGCATAGGTGAGCTGGAGGTTATGTCCACCACTACCAGAGGTTCTTGTGGACCTCGTTGAGTTTGTCTGGGTGGTCTCTCAGCTAGTTTGCCCTTGAGATCAGTGATCTCAAATTGCTGGTCATTGACCCTCTTCTGTAAGGCAGTTACTTGAGATACCAAGTGACTAACCTTAGAAACTAAATAGGTGCATGTTTGTTGAAGTTGTTGCATGTTTAGTTGCCGACTCCCGTCATCTTTAGATGAAGAATCACGGGGGGATGAGATAATTGGACCAAGGTCTTCTTCCTCTTCACAAGCATATTGTTCTTGGCTGCTGGATTTCCCCTGCTCCATGACAGCTTCAGTTGAAGTGTCAAGGGGCTGGGTTGCCATGGTTGAGGTCTTAAATATGTAATCACTTGCAGAAGTGAGAGCCTCTTCCATATGGATTTCCATAACTTGTTCAGGGAGATCCACCTTAGTCTGGGGTGGATGATGTGGGCTAGACATGAGAGAAGCAGAACCACTCATCTCTTCTTGAGCAAGGGTGGAGAAGAGAGACTCATGGTACTCACTAAAACCCATGTCTTCATCATCATAGAATTTTAGGTTGGGGATTGGTTGGTTAAGATCTAGAGGCTGGGGATGGTAACTGTCCCCTGAAGGTTATTCACTAGAGTTTTAAGACTCTGAGTGAAGGCTTAAGGCTTGTTGGGTAATGAGCTCATCAGGTTGAGCATGAGAAACCTCAGCCCAGATCATTTGTGAGATGGAAGTAGTTTTCACCTTAGGAAAAGGGGGAGCTCTAGTGTCCACTTCCTTCTGCATGGGTGGTGATATAGGGGCCTGCACAGGCTGAATAGCCTGTGTAGGTGTTTGTTTAGATTTTCTCTGGTAGGTGATGGTTGTTTGAGGTTGAGAGGGTAGCTGAGTGATGACAAGTGTGGATTCAACACCAGCTGGTGCTGTTAGGTTCTCACCTTGAGCAATTTGCTCTAACATTTTTGAGACAAGGCCTGTTTCTACCCAGAGAATCCTATAGTAGGTTTTCTCATAATTTTAAAGATGCCGGGCTTCATTTGTCCCAATTTAAGAACATTACCTGTTCCCCTTAACTGTGAGCCTAGTTCACAGTTAAGAATGTGCTTGACTTATCTAGGAAACATCTAATATTCTAAGGAGTCCAAGTTAGCAAGCAAAATTTGTATAGACAAACTGAGGATACCTGAACTTGACCCCTTTAACCATTCCATGGACTATTTAGGAAAGTTCTTCAGGAAATTAATCCCATCCTCCATGCTATTGGATAGGCTGTGAATAACTACATGGAGGAGCTATTTCCATTAGGAGGAGACCTTTCCTTTTCTAAAGGCTCTTACAGAATAGTCCCCCTCATAGCCCATCTGACCAAAAGAATGATTTACAGCTGCTTTTGGGAAGGACAAGTCACCTTCTACATCATCCAGTGTGAGATGAGAGTTTATGGAGGCTGGAGTGATGAAGATTGTCCTACCTTGCACTGTGGCAGACAATGCATTCTCCCCGTACATGGTGACCTCTTTACAGTTCCGCTAGAACTCCAGAAGTTGATCCTTATAGAGTGGAGTATCAATAGTGAGGGAGGTCAAGTAGTTTAGCACAGATAAGAAGCGACAAACGTCTGAGAAGCTAGGATCTTTCTTAGAGTTCAACAGAGCAACCTGATTATGTTGCTTGTGAAGATGCATGAAGAAATCGGTTGGTTTCTACGGTTGAGGTTGGCCATTTGAAGTAGCTTTGTGGTGAAAGAAGGTAAGAACAAGGCTGGTTTTTTGGAGAATTTAGGTTAGAGAGATTTTGCAGATGAAGAAGATAATGAAAGAGGGGGAACCGTTGAGTGTATATATATGAAATGGATTTGAGACAAAGTTATTGTGTTAAGGATAAACTTTGAAATCCGAATGTTGGTCCCAGCTCTGAAAAAGTACCCAAAAATGTAGTTTTCTTGAAAGTCAAAAATCTTCCGAAGGTATTTCGTCTTCGGATGTTTTTGAAAAACTTCCGAAGCCAATTTTGACTTCAGAAGATATTTATTAGAGTCAGAAAAATTTGCCTCAGTAGAAATTTTCTTAGAGAAAAATTTTCTTTCGAAGTATAATTTGTTTTGAGAGACATTAAGTATCAGATGTTTTACTCAAGAATAAACCTTCCAAGACTAATTTGCTTCAGAAGAAAATTGTTCTTCAATTCATATAAGTGTTTTAAGCTTCGGAAGATGTTTTTTAAATATTTTCCGAAGGTAATTTACTTATTTGAATTGAGGACATAAGTTTCTTCCGAAGTTAATTTTAATGTCCTTAAAAATAAATTATACTTCAAATTCTTTTAAGTCTAAGAAATATCAGTTGGAAAAATTTCTTTCAAGATAACTTGGCTTATATGATTGATTAAATAGACAACATTAAAGACACACATTTTTGAAAATAATTATGAAATTAATTTAAGAAAATCTACTCAAAGTTAATCATCCCAATAGCTGATGTTAGATACCTAAATCTATGTTCATCAAATACCGTCCTGAACAGATCAGCATATTGTTCATTTGTGTTAACTTTAACCAGTTTTATCAAACCTTTCTCAAAGTTATCTCTTATCAAATGACACCTGATATTGATGTGCTTTGTCTAGGAGTACTGCACAAGATTCTCTGTAATAGAGATAACACTGTTGCTGTCTATATGGATGGGAGTCACCTTGAAGTTAAATCCATAATCCAGCATCTGATTCTAAATCCAAAGTATTTGAGAATAGCAGCTTGTAGCAGCAATGTATTCAGCTTCAACAGTTGATGCAGACACACAGGATTGTTTATTGCCTTGCCATGACACTATCCTTCCACCAAGAAACTGACATCCCCCTGATGTAGACTTTGCAGTCATGTTGCAGCCACCATAGTCACTATCTGTTTATGCATACAGATGGAAGTCAGAACAATTTGGATACCAAAGTCCAAGCTTGGGAGCACTTTTGAGATATCTAAGTATCCTTTTGACAACAACTGGGTGAGACATCTTGGGGTTGACTTGATATTCTACATAAATACATGTGTCAAACATGATATCAGGTCTACTGGTTGTGAGGGACATGAGAGACCCAATCATTGTGCTGTAGAGGTGTTTATCAACACACTCCCCCTCAAGGTCAGGACCTAGAAAATGGTTTCTTGCTATAGGAGTCTTGGCAACCTTGCAGTTACTTAAATGAAATCTGGTCAGTATGTCTTGAACATACTTGGACTGGTTTATGAAGATACCATTGTCCACTTGCTTCACTTGAATTCCTAGAAAGAAATTGAGTTCCGCCATGGCACTCATTTCAAATATATTCTTCATCATCTTCTCAAACTCTTTGCAGAGACTTAGATTAGGTGATCCAAAAATGATGTCATCTACATACACTTGAACCAGAATCAAATCATTCCCTGTTCCTTTCAGAAAAAGTGTGCTGCAATGGTATCTTTCTTGAATCCATGTTGGGCAAGGTATTGTGATAGTGTCTCATACCACTTTCTTGGAGCCTGATGAAGCTCATAGAGAGCTTTGCCAAGCTTGCAGACATAATCAGGGTGATCTGGGTCTGCAAAGCCAGTTGGTTGTTTGACATACACTCCTCTTCAATCACACCATATAGAAAACCACCCTTGACATCAAGCTGGTAGACTTCGAAATCCTTGGATGCAGCAAAATCCCGGAATTTCCTAACAGCTTCAAATCTTGCTACTGGAAGACATAAGTGTAGTCAATCCTTCTTGTTCCTAAAAACCCATTTGGTTCCTATAGTAGTCTTCCCATAAGGAAGAGGACATAGATTCCAAACCTTCTGTCTTTTTAATTGAAGCAGCTCCTCCTGGATTGCTTCAACTCAACTTCCATCCTTCAAAGCCTCAGCAATTTTCTTTGGCTCTATCTAAGACAAGAAACAAGAGTACAGGCAAACATTTTTATCATGGGTTTGTCCTCTTGTCCTTACTCCTGTCTCTACATCTCCAATGATGTTTGTGGTAGGGTGAGACTTGTGGATTCTTAGTTGTGGAATCACAGCAAGTTGCTTTAACAGATCTAAGTATGTGAAATTCAGATCTGGTGATTAAGGATCACCCACCACATCAACACACTTATCAAGATTGACTTGATCCACTGAGTGTGTGATATCATTGATGTTATCTTTAGTGGAGAGGTATTTAATATCATGAAATTCTTGGTTAGAATCACCATCTCCATATTCTCCTACATTTGAAGGTCCTTCATTTGAGTTTTGAGCCTCTAAGCTGGAATTTGTAGGCACCTCAGACATGTCAGCTGAATTTGTCATTATAATACTGATAGGATCTCCACCTGCAAGATTAGTTACCGTTGGAGCTAAAGTAGTATTCAAATTTAGCCTTCTCAGCTCAAATCTTGGGTTAGAATCTCCTATTGATGAGTTACCTGTAGATCTTGAAACATCTTCACAAGATTTGTTAAAACAGTTAGTAACTAAATCAAGATCAAATAGCCAATCAGGACCGGAACACTTCACACTGGATGTGTGTTCATTGAAAGTCACACTGGCTGTCTCCTCAACTACTCTAGTTCTGAGATTGTATACTCTATAAGCCTTAGCTTGAGAAGAGTATCCAATGAAATATCCATCATCTGACTTCTCATCAAATTTGGCTAGATGATTATTGGTATTCAAGATGGTGCATGAACATCCAAATGATCTGAGAAAACCAATGAAAGGTCTTCTTTTGTGCCACAGCTCATAAGGAGTCTTACAATGAGTCTTGACAACTAAAACTATGTTCTACACATAGCAGGCAGTGTTAACTTCCTCTGCCCAGAAGGTGATAGGCAGTTTAGAATCAGACATTATGGTTCTTGTAGCTTCAATAAGTGTCATGTTTCTCCTCTCAGCAACACCATTTTGCTGAGGAGTCCTAGGAGCACCGTATTATCTTGAAATACCTTTTTCCTCACAAAATGAATCAAGGATATGATTTTTGAATTCTGTTCCTTGATCACATCTTATGATCTTGACATGTGAGACGCTTTGTGTTGCTTTCCTTTCAGACATGCAACACAATGGTCATCACTTATAAACTCTTTCTTTGGCATTCCAGTTACCAAATCATCTTTAATTAATCTATTCATGTTCTTAAAGTTTACATGGCACATTCTTTTATGCCAGAGGAAGGACTCATCACTATTGTCTTTAGATAGAAAGCATGAAACATCTCCGGAAGAGGAGGTTTCCTACAAATCTATCTTTTAAATGTTCCCTTTCCTGGCGGCTCTGAGGAGGATATGCTCCTAAGGAATGACCACCCCGGGCTTGAGGACAATGCACTCATGTTCAGTGATGTAACCACCAAATTCTCCTCCAAAAGCAACTGGTCCTCCATCAAACTTTTCAAAGTTTTGCAACAAGGAATCATTGCCTATCATGTGCCTGGAACAGCCACTATCAATGATCCAGACATTCCTTTTGCTTTTCATCTTTTCCTTCACAAAAAGAGATAGTTACATTTAGAGACCCAAGCCTTGCTTGTCTTGGGTTTAGTTATATTAACAGAAGATAAATCAACAGTTATGGATCCTATATTTAAGTAGTGAGGATCTTGAGCTGTTGATGATGAGGAAACTTCAGTCACTTGAACTTCCTTTGTCTTCCATATCATCTTGGACAAACTAGACTTGGCCTTTAATGCTTCGGAAGTTTTTACAACTTTGGAAGTTTTGTAAACTGAACCATCGGAAGTTTTTGAATCCACTGCAGACTTCAGTACCTTAGAAGCATTACTTTCTTCGGAGACCAAAATATCTTCCGAACGTAATTTTCCACTTATCTTCTAAGCCTTCATTTTGGAGCTTTCGAGAGATAGAGACTTTCCTTCTGGAGCTGTTTTCATCTTCTTCATCTAAGAAGCCTTCTTGGTCATTTTGAAAGTAATTTTGGGATTGTAGATGCAATCCTTTGGAAGATGAGAAGTACTGCCACACATGATGCATGTAGTTGAGCTGCTTTTGAGAGACTTCTTCTGAGAAGCTGGTTGAGCTAGATCACTTTCCAATTCCTTCTTCACCTTTGTAGATGATGCAGTAGGCTTTTTAGGGATAGTCTTGCTCTTAGAACTCGATGGTTCAGGCAGTGCAGCAGTGGTGCACTTTTTATCAACCTTCCTCTTTTGACAAGGATGGTTTGAACTTGAACTAGGACTCCTGGTACAAGAATTCGTCGTTAAGTTTGAAGTCTTCATCACCTCAAACCAAGTAGATATGAATACTTGCTTCTGCTTTAAGTCAAAGGTGGCCTTGATCTCTTGAGCATTCTTGGCTTTTCTTTTTGCATTCCTGATCAAGCTTTTTCTTGCAGACTTGGCCATCTTTGTCCATTTCTTTTCTGTAGGAGAATGATGTCCCTTGTTAGATTGAACCTTCTTACTCAGTTTAGGTTCATCCTTCACCATCTCCTCTTTATCATCATCATCTTTATCTTTCTCTAGAACTGGATCTTCTGGAGGATGCTCATCTTCACAAGTTCCACACCTTAGCTGTCATACAGATAATAGGGTGTGTGGAGTAGCTATTTCACTAGATCCCCGTCCCTGCCTGTTCTGATAAGACACTTTGGCATGCAAAGATTAAGATATGATGTTCTTGAAGGTTTCCTCTTCAAGAACACATTTTTCTACCCTGGCTTTGCTGATCACAAGCTCAGCCTGGCATTTAGTTAGCTTAGCAATGAGATCTTTGATTTGAGTCCTGCAATTTGTGTGCTCATGTTTCAAAGTAGAAATTGTTTTCTCTAGATCTTTTATTTTAAGTTTATAATCATTTTCTTCTCGTTTAAAATCATCTTTTAAAATATTCAAAGACCCAAGATCAGATCACACTTCTAAGTAATAGAACCTATACATGCTAACTTTAGAAATGCACTCAGGTGTACAAAGATGTTCTGTTACCTTAGGTTCTTCATGGTCAGCCATCAAGGCATGGTTTGGAGAATCATCTTTAACCTGGAAACTCCAATCAAAGCCTCCTTCTTCAACAGCTACTGCACCATATTGCTTGGGCTTCTCAGCTTTTGGAGCTCCATCAGTGTAGTTTGATCTGGATTGTGCCTGGCCACTATTTGTTCTTGGTGCCTTGCACTCTCTAGCAAAGTGTCCCATCTGGTTACAGTTGTAACACTTCACTTTGCTTTTATCCAGTCCAAACTTGTCACTAGATACATTGTTGGGAAACTTCCTCCTTATCCTTTGATAGAACTTCTTGGCTTTGTGAGTGAGAAGAGCCATCTGCTACATAATCTCCATGTACTCTAGATCATTTGGATGAATGCAGTCCAAGTCTTCCAAAGTAAAGAGAAAGTTGCCTGAACTTTCATCAGAAGACACAAAGGCTTGAGAAGAGTTTGTCTTTTGGAATGGGCTACCTTGGATGTAACTCTCCCTTGGTGTCTCCTGGAAGGTGATGAAAGGACCCTTTTGTGAGTTGTCAGTATAGCTGAGAAGATGATGTTAAGGTTCTCTGCAATCCCTTTCAACCACATGGAGGGCAGAACTCTTGTGGGTACTGGATGAGCTGTGAGATGGGTTTTGCATGTTCATTTCCATCTGGTAACCACTCAGGATACCGTACAGTTCACTAAGGGTAAGAGTTGAGAGGTTATCAGTTCTCTTGATGGCCACAAAGTAGTGAGTCCATTCTTTGGGAAGATAGAACACCAACTTCTTTACAATGTCCTTATTTTCCAGTTTGACACTAGTATCCACCAAAGTGTCCACAATCTCAACATATCTAAAATACTACTGAGTCATGATTTCACCAGTCTTGAAGGTGAACTTCTCAAAATGCTGCTTCATGAGGTCTTTCTTGTTCTTCGTGGCTTCCTCAGACCCCTCATATATCAATTTCAGTGCATCCCGGATCTGCTTGGCAGTTTTGCACTTCTTGAATCCTCTATAGATAGAGTTAGAAAGAGCAGTTTGAAGAGTAGTCATGGCTTTCTGATCTACAACTATTCTCTTCCAATCTTCATCAGAATAGTCAGCCATATCCTTTGGGATCATTTCACCAGCAGTAGTTGCTGAAGGTGTGCATGGAAGATGAGTTCTAGAGACAACATATCTCCACATCCTGCTATCTTGAGACTTGATGAACCCTTCCATTCTTTGGCATCAAGTATGAAAGTCATCAGAAGTGATCAGTGGAGACTTTGTCATTGTGCCGGTTTCCATATCAGCTTTGGAGAGAGCTGACATTTGAGCAAGTAAATGCTTTGTGAAACTGAGTAGATTTAGGATGGTAAGATCTTACAATCAAGAGCCTGGAAAGCTCTAATACCAATTGCAGGACCATATGGGGAGGTCAATGCAACAGCTTCACAGGAATGTTTGGAGAGTGAACTTTGAATAACACTTACAAGATCAAACAGGGAACCGGCTTCAAATGAACTTAGAACTTAAAGTAAAAGAACTCAAGCAGAAATGATTTTCAAGAATGTTGTATATTACTCTCAAGTTCTATTACAAAGTTACAAAGTAATCAAGTGATAATTCAAAATACAAGACCTGAGAAACTTTATACTACATCCTACATCCGGCCATACTTTGAAAGCCAGCTTGATACACTGATCTAGACAATAAAATAAATGTAAATTCAAAAAGGTAGATTGTCTTTTTGACCTGTGACTATGACATGCCATAGATCACATCCTAATATATTACAAAAAGAATAAAAGTACAAAGTGAAAAGTTACAGACACCAAGACCATAATCTACAGTTTACTAAATCATGGACCTTTTCACCAACTTATGCAAGTTGGTGAGTCTTCAGAGTGGCAGTGTAAAGTTGGTCAGCTTTCTGAAAAAGTAGATTAGAGAAAGAATGTCTTCTCTGTCCTCGAAAGAAATCAGTCTTCTGTCTTGTTTGCTTCGGAAGACTTTGTCTTCTAAGCTTCGGAAGACTTCATCTTTGGCTCGGAAGATCTTGGTCTTGGCTTCGAAAGATTTTACACTTAGACAGTTTTTCTTAGAAAAAGTGTAAAACTTTCGAAGTAACTTCTGCAATGCACATGCATGCAAGGAACAAGTTCTTTTGCTACTTTGGTTGAATCAGCCTTTCAAGTATTTCTTACACATTTATAAACTATTCTTATTCAAAAGTCCTTTTTAAATGATTTTAAAATCTATTTAAACATTTTTAAAAAAAAAACCATATGTTTATAAAAAATTTCTTTTCCTTGCTCTATAAACTTTTTTTTATTATAAAACCATTTGAATTTTAATCTTTATTTAAACTGCTTGATTTTAACATGGACGTTTAATAAACCTGATGGTTTTAAGAAAAACATTTTAAAAAACTAAATGGTTTTAAGAACGACGTACTGAACAATTTTACAAAAAAAATTTAGAAACAAATCGCTTAAAAAGGTTTAGAAACAAGGATTATAAAAAGAGACATTTAAATATTAAATGGTTTAAATAACTTCAAAAAATAAATGATTTTAAAGTAATATTAAAAAATGAACAATATTAATAAATATGTTTAAAAATGCTGATAATTTTTAAGAAAATGTTTAAACATATCAAAAGGTTTAAAAATATGGCTAAAAAACCAACCATTTTCAAAAAGATGTTTTAAAATACATTTCTATGTCTGAATTTTAAATATATTTTATTAAATAATAAACACTATAATAATGAAATAATAAAAAATAAAAAAAAAACTTAATTAACACCACTAAGTATTAACTAACAAGATAGTCGTTAGGGTAAAGTTATCTTTTTAAAAACTTTAGCACAACTAACTATTAATTAACAAACTTTGTGACTATGGATGAAAGAGAAATAAAATATTAGGGATTATATCTGAGATTTTTAAAAATTAAAGAACAAATCCAAAATTTTGATCAGAGTATAAGGACCATCCGTGTAATTTACTCTAAATAATATAATTAGCATCATTTTTGATAAATTTTATACTATTAATAAAACTTAGTAAAATTTATGTATTAGAAGTATGAATGATACAATTTATAAAAACACCTTTCTTATTCGCACATTATGACAATTATTGATATATGTATTAATAGGTAATAGCAATGTCAAAACTCTTATAATACTTAAAAGTATTTGTTGGTGATAATAATCACTTTTGACCATGAAGATGATCATAGAAATTTTAATCTTACTTGTTTAAAGAGTTTTATATTATTTAGGAAAATTGAATTTTATTAATCCAAACAATTATTTATTTACTAATATTCATCTATACTAACAATTTCATGGGTATTAATCCAAACTTTCGATTATGTTACTAATAACAGTTCAAGTCTAACTGTTCGTTAACTCTTTTAGTTTTTTATGACGTATCACGTAAAGTTATTCGTGAAGTGACGTGCAACATAGCTATAATTAAATATATAAATATATTATTTAATTATTTTTATAATAGATCATTTTCTGAAGTTACTCAACGTAACACGTTTGTTGATGGGTTAGTAGCTTGGAGACAAATAAACGCAAAAATTAAATGATATATATATATATATATATATATATATATATATATATATATATTATATTTTAATTATGTAATATGCCATATCACATGCCACATCACAAGAAACATCACGTGATACGTTATAAAAAACTGAGTTAACAAACAATTAGATTATGACTATTATTAATAACAAAATCGAAAGTTGAAATTAATACTATTCAAATTATTAGTTGAGATTAATATTGTCTAATAATTAATAGTTTGATGTATTAAATTTCAATTATCATTGTAAAATCCATTAATTTTATTAAAAGGGTTATTGGATTTTAATAATCTCAACTTTCATTTATTGGCCAGGATTAATGCCAACTAAGGAAATGTTTGCAGACACTTCCAACTTTGAGCTTATTTTTCTTCAACGATCTCTTACTAACTGAAGTTAACACCGTTAGTTTTTTGATGATTTGAACTGTTTATATGTCCAAAAAACAAGCCGAAAATTGAAATCAACTATCTGGTCCGTCAATCTAAAACTTATGTGCCATAAAACCTGTCAATCTTTAACTTCTGATCTGAACCACTTAACTCAATAGAGGTAGATTTCAGGTGTCGTTGGAGGCTAGACACCAAAAAAAAAAAAAGACTTGATAGAGGCTAGGCGGTGACGTAGTTGAAAAATGGCTTGATGTTGGCCCCATTTCATCAAAAAAACTAACAGAGGTAAACTATCAGTTAGTAAGGGATCGTTAAGTAAGGGATCATTAGAGGAAAGTAAGTTCAAAGTTGAGAGTGTTTGCAAATATTTCTTGAGTTGGGATTAATCCCGGCCAATAAATGAAACGTGGGATTAATAAAATCCAACAACCCTTATTAAAAATATGTATTTATTAGAAGAATTAAAATTAAATAGTTTCATTTTGTTAATTGCAAAAATCATGTCTAAGTAGTTACGATTATCATAGTTATTTATTTACAGTGTTTATTACTAATATTTTAACTAAACGGCTTAGCAATACATTTTATATTGATGATGTTAAGAGCGATAACAATTATTATCATAACTCAGTTTTTATCTATACAGTAGTTATTATTTTATACATTTGTTATCTACATTTAAAGCTCAATTGGTTAAGTATTTTAATCATATTATTGCGATTTGCAATTTAAAGTATGCGGGTTATGCCTTCTTGGTCGTTGTAAAGCCCCGTACTCACGAAACCTCAAAGTTGGTTATTTATAGCATAAAACAATTCTATATAAAATATTGCAGTGGAAATATTTAAAACTTTCATCTCATTACATAACTTTACTTAATAATAAACATTTGTTCAAACATTTGTTCTCAAATCACAATAATCATTTGTTAAAAGCAAAACATTGAATTGTCCTTCTTAAAGTTGAAACATCAATTTTGAGGGGTAGATCCCAGTCTCTTATATGCCATGTAGCTTCATTCCTTATGGCATCCATATAAAGTCAGTCTTATTGAGTTAGTTCTATGTTTGTATATAATATAAAAAATATACTTTTGTTCTCTTTAAGATGAACACACATCATCATTCATATAAGTCTTATAGCCCAACATTACATAAATCATTGTTTTAATTATCTTTCTTCCATTAATTATCTTTCCCTATTTTGTACTAGGGTTTGCACAAAGAAAAAACCCATTCATTTTTGTGACAAAGATGTCACACCTGACTACGGCATTCTTCGGTTAGTTAAACCTCTAGCAGTTGACCCACACTACAAGAAACGTAGCCTGCTCATGGATAAGGGTCTATTCCATTCCTTTGACTCACATAAGTGAAGTCCATTTGTGCTTACAAGGCTTTTTCATTCATTATTATGGCCCGCGTAACATTCATTAGGTTTCACTGTCATTCTTTTCATCATTTAATGTTGAACATTACTATAAATAATACTTTATAGATTCCCTTTAATATTATCACAAAACATGCAGCATCAAGTAACATTTCATAGAATAAGTCACGTAAGAATTCATAGAGTAGAACCATAACATACATCCCTTAGTTGACACTTAACTAGAATTCTTGATAAAGTACTCTAAGTAACTCTTAATTCAGACAACAGTAACCTAATCCAGTTAATAGTAGACTAATGCAAGTAGTGAACCCAACGCGGATACAAAAGACTAATGCAGATGACTATCTTAGGCAAATGTTGTTCAAGTAAAGATATGTGGATTATTGGACTTAACAAGTGCATAAAAGGATAATGCTTGCCATAATCAAACATAATTTGTTATAACATTCAAACAACCATTAACTAACATTTAAACATCATTAATATTCATATCAAACACTAATTAAGCTTAATTTCGTCTTTGGGCTTGTAGATAAAAGAAATTTTTGCTTAAGTGTCCACAGCGGATGAAGAATTGTCCACAACGGTTGAAAAAGAAGATGCAGTGGATGAAGAACATAGTCTAAGTGACCACATCGGATGATCAATCACACACAGCAGATGATCAGGTCCACAGTTGATGAACAGTCCACAGCGGATGTTCATCGAGAGCGGATGAACACTCCACAGCGGATAACTTCAAAGCAAACACCAAGTGTTTACAGCGGACAGCATCGAAGACACAGCAGACAAGTAGTTCAACTTTCACAGCGAACATCTTTTCATCCACATCATACAACTTATCATCCATATCAGACGACTTATAGACTTAGTATTATATGTATTTTGTTAACATAAAGGTATTTTTGAACTGTACATAGATCGTTGTATAGGTTATAAATAGCAGTATACCCTAATCCTTTATAAGCTTTTGAGCAATCAATTAAACAAGCAGTTTATTACCGTTCAAGCATACAAACACACACATTCATACACACACACACACATAGATATGATATCATTTATCGTGGGTTTCCGCACTATGATTAATGAGTATTGAATCAATAACAACTTGTTGTTATATTTAAGAGATTGAAATCGATCCTTGGGGGAATTCATTGTTTTGTTCTTGTGTTCTATGTTCAAAACCATATACTTGAATTCCATCAAATGGTATCAGAGCCTTGCCTCAAATTATACAACTGATTTTGATCCTCTCCATCAATACAACAATATCTATGATTCATTAACTTCATACAATCCATTTCAAGCTGAAAATCATCACAAAAATCCTCTTCTACGTCAAACATTCATCAAATGTTCAAAGCATGATTCAATAATATGTTTTTGTACATTGTGAAAACGATTTTGTGTTTTTAAAGCTCTAAACATCATTCATACACTATTTTTCAAAATAAAACCATCTCAAAACCTCCAAAACCTCATCGGTTCAAAGGTTTTTGATAAAACAGTAACCGAATACTGTTTTATCAGGTTTTCTTCAAGCAAACATTGTTTTTAAACATACTGAATCATTTTGTGTGTTTTAAAATCATCATACTCGAGTATATTCATACTTGAATAAGGTTTTTGTTCTTCTATCAACTAATCGATTGTTGATTTCTTCGAAAATCATCATAGCCGCAACAATACTAGGATAAACCCTAGTTTTTCATTCATACACAACCTTCAAAATCATCGGTGATTTTTTCGGTTTTGCATCAAAAAAAAAGAAGAAACCGATTCTTCTTTTGAATTTTTGAAAAAGTCACTTTTTGATCCAAAAAGTTAACTTTTAAAACATATTATTTGTTTTTAAGATTTTGACTTTTTGACTAACATCATTAAAAAAAAGGGACTTGACTGATTTTCACCTTCCTTAACAGAATATTCCTTTATTCAACCAAGACTAGAATATGACATAACCTACGACATTAATTAATTAATTTCAAATAATTAATTCTTTTATTTGGTAAACAAGATTTAAAAGGTGAAAAACATTAACAAACAAAACCTAGTGACCTTCGGATAAATTATATTTAGCATTAAGCTAAATAATCAAACAAAATTTGACTTAAACCGTTAAGTTCAAAAGCTAACAATCATGTCAGATGAAAGTTCAGGTTCAAACTGTGGTCTCAAACCACCCAGACTCAAGAACAAAGCTGACTTTAAACAATAAAAAATAATTGTCACACCCCAAGAAGCACACGTGAAAGGCAAGCGTGCGACGGAGATAATGGAAGTTGGAATTGTTCCAACAGTTATCAAGCAAATAAATCATGAATACCATCATTAAATGTTAATATTAAAATGTCATTACATCAATACGAGTAGAAGTCTTAAAAATAAAACTTGAGTTGTAATAACATAACATTGTTTTAAACATTAACAAAAGATTTTAATCGGCAGTGGAATTTGATCACAAAAGTGGTATCCAAACTTGATAAGTTTGCCGTTAAAACCCTTTTCATTCCCATGCATGCCTAATCACCAGAAAAACATGCCCAAAAGTATTTCAGCAAAAAGCTGGTGAGTTCATTGGTTTATATAAAAAGGTTATCAAAGTTTCCTTTTATAAAAAGATATGATTATCTCGGAATCAACCCTTGGATCGTCAAGGACTAGCTAGGTCTATTGACTATGATTGCAACCAAGAGCCCCATAATCAAACCAATACATAATATCCCTCAAAACCTTTCAACATATATCCCCTTCGTACCAGACCGGTGTGACCGATCCCGATTAGGGATGGCAATGGGGCGGGTTTCGGACGGGTATGAGTAATCCCAACCCCATACCCGATTAGAAAAGTGTGTCCCATACCCGGCCCAAAACCAGTCGGGTATGAATCGGGTATTTACCCGTCGGGTATCGGGTATATCCGTAGGTAATCGGGTATAGCCGTTAATGTTATAACCCGTTGGGTATACCCATCGGGCATATACATCATACAAAGCTATACTTGCATATACGTATTAAATAATATTTTTTTGTTAATTATTAATACTTTTTGTTTATGCTCCACTACTACTACTATCAAATTTTTATATTTTTATTATAAATTTGTAAGATATCATATGATCAAATGATATGAAGTTTTATAACTTATATTAACATATAATTATTAAATAAAAAAATACTAAGTGAAAAATATAAAAAGATATAACTATATATAGTATAATATTAAATATAATAAATTAATAAATAAAATAACTCCGGGTATATAATCGGGTAAATGGGTATGCTTAATCGGGTAATCGAGTCGGGTAACCGGGTATACAATATAATCCCATACCCTTCCCATACCCGCGAAAAAAATAAAAGTCAATCCCATACCCGGTCCCATACCCGCTTACCCGATCTCATACCCGTCCCAAGTGTCTCGGGTTTCCGGTATTCCCGTCGGGTTCGGGTTTAATTGCCATCCCTAATCCCGATGAGCGGTTGTCAAACCTAATAGATCTACCAATATATCTTGTGGCCCTCAAAGGGTTAATGATTATGGTCAAGGGCAGTAGTGAACAAAATAAAACAACTCAAGGTCAACATAAAGATCACTCAATTATTCCATAATTAAATTATATGACAAATAAAATGTTATAGCATGTGTTTCCGCCAAAATAAAATCGTTATTTAAAAATAGGGGTGGTGAATACTCACCTTAAAATGCAATAAAGATGATCTAGCAAATCGAGCCCGGGGATACACACGACCTATTAACGCCCTAATCATAAAGGATCTATTAATTGTTAAATAATAAGTCTACTATGCAAGTTGTTCACCCAACTTACTAGACTTGTCATGAAATCCATTTTTAAACGTCCCGTTGGTGACTTTCGGTTTGGTTAAACTATCCATAATTATAAGTGCCAACAATTATTTTATTAATTAAAACATTTTAATGTTTTAATCACACCCACACAATACACACAACAACAAACACATAAAATTGTATGAAAAATTTTACCATAAAAATTACTAAATTATGTGTTAAATAAATAAGTAAATAAATAAAAACATAATAATTCATAATAACATTTTATCTAAGATTAATAATAAAATATGTTCTTAGTCTTGTTCTTGTTAAGAAAACTATTTCTTATTTTTATTAGCTTTTTATAAAAATATTACATTACTTAATATTTATCAACATTGATTAATCTTTTTAACAAATAACTTAATTTGCAGTAGTAATACATGTGTTAAATTATTTTAAGATAAGTTTTATTATTAAAATATGTTCAACCCAAATTTCATTCGTGTACGGTGAATTTTAACCAGAAACCGCACGGTTTTACACGTAAAACCGTACATCAACCCCTGTATACCTTATGACCATTATACATGTTTTAAAATGATCCTTTTATATCAAAATATTTTGAAATTTTTTTGTTAAAAATTAGTTTCAAAACAGTCTAATATTTTAACCCAAAAATATCAGTTTTGGGTTTTTCGCGTGTAAAAGAAATCAACACCGATGACCACGCTTGTTAAGGATTTGTTACATACTTAAAAACATAAGTTTTTAACTTAAAATATAACATTTATTTCTATCAAAACCGGACTTGTGCAAAAATACTTGTTTTTGACCAGAAAAATATCGTTTTTGACACGTTTTTAAACGTAAAACATTTACGTGGTTAAACCCAATTATCAAACTTATTATTTCCAGTAAGATTACTTATTTTAAACTTATTATTATCATTTTTTAACTTATTTTTCCAGAAATAAAAAGATTCTTGTATTGATGATGGTTAAATTTTGTAGAATCATTACTTGTGGTCATGTTCCATCAACACTTGATTACTATCATTTTTAACTTGTTTTTATCTTTTTCTTTAAGTCAAAATTTACTTATTATTTCGAAACTTCCAGATCATGATCACCATATACATGGATCATTTCAATCATCTCAAAATTCATAATTCATGAACAAATCAAGATCAAAAATGCCAATCATACATACATACATATATACGACTTATACATACATATATAACCCAACTAATCAACTTTATCTTGTGTTATTAGTTGTTATTTTATCAAAACACATTTTAAAAACCAAAAGATTTCAGATCATGATCACCATCATTCATGGATCATCTCAATCATTTATGAAATCCAAAAGCAAGATAAGCTCAAGAACATCATCCATATCTACATGCATGTATAACCAACTTTCATGATTTTTGATAAACTCCTTTGGAGATCGTTTTCTTATGATGTTCATTATCCATGATCATAACTTGATCATCTTGCTTGTCAAAATCAAACAAAAATGAATAAAGATTTTCAAAACACAAAATCATCAACATCAAACACACACACACACACATATATTCATGGTTCACACACACACATACATTCTTTTAACCCATTTTTCTTGATTAAAAGCCATTGTTGGAACCTTGGATTTTAAGAAAATTAATCTAGTATTTGGTGAACAAAACTTACAACAATCATTCATTTGTGATGTTACAAGATGTTTTTAAAGAAAATAATCTTACCCAAAGATGAACAAACTTCAAGAAAAATAAATGATTTCTTTTCCTTGGAGTTGGATTTAAGCAATTTCTTGCACCAATCTCACGAAGGGATCCTTGAAATCGGGTTTTGGAGCTAAAATCAAGCTTTGGATGATCAAAATCAAAGGAAATGGAGGTGTTTATGGTTGAATTCAGCCATGAGTGTTAGAGAGAGAGAGGAGTGAGAGATGAGAGAGAAAGTGTGTGTAAATGAATAATGAAGAAATGGTTGAGTGTGGAAAATAGGTGAAGTGTTCAAGTGTATATATAGCTAATAATTAGTATTTTTAAATTAAAATAATCATTACTTTTATGCTAGATATTTTGATAGTGGGTCCCCAAGTGGGATGCCACCTAGTGTAAGACGGGTGTCGGTCTCATTAATTTTTTTTGTAAAAATTTTAAACGTTCAGGTTTTTACGCAAAAATTTTCTATAAATTAAAATATTAATTTGAGTCTTTCCAAGGGTTCCAATATTAATAATAATGATCAATTGTCAAAATAATAATTTTTACGCAATATAACATAGCATGCAACAGACTGTATATTGCATCAAGGGAATATTTCAAAAGTCTTAATTTTACACGATCAACATTAATAATAATAATTATTATTTTTCATGGCTAATAATATTTTCACTTATTTAATTAACCTAGTTGTCACCAACGCTCGCTAAAAGCTTTTATCGCAACGCGACCCGTTATTTCTCAAAATTACCAATTATAAAAATTTTTGCACAAAGGGATTTGCTAGACCTAATTATCAGAAAATTAAGTCTTATGACCCATTTAATTAATGTAGAACCACTACAAGAAATTTGGGTCTTCACCTGCACATAGTATGTGTGGCTAAAAGTATATTATGTGTAGGTAGTTGGTTTTATCTACACATAAAATAAGTGTCATGATGTGTTGCCTTGCGCCTGTGGATATAGATCATTACCTACACTCTAGTTATGTGTAGGCATATTGCTTGTACACCTACACATATATATGTGTCTAAAACTAATTCATATGTGTGGGTAGAAGTAAGGCAATTTGTTTGGTTGGCAGCTTACACTGCAGCTGACGTGGCATTGATGTGGCGCTGACATGGCGGATGACGTGTCATAAATAAATGTGTGGGTATATAGTAACATTATATGTAGGTAAAAGTGGTACATGTGTAGGTACTGATTTTAATGTGTAGAAAAAAATATTTATATGTTCATAAAAATATATTTATGTGTGGACATAAACTACCATATATGTAGGTAACAATTATCAAATACATTTAGAACTTACAAAATATGTAGGTGTAAATATAAACACATATGACCAAAATTACCTTCTTAATTGAATATGTTCAAACATCATCATTTAAACCACAAAAGAAAGCACCAATTATAGAAATTCAAATACATAAACATGAACATCACTACGAGTTTTTAGAAAAAAACTAAAACTACTTCACTCATTGATATCTTCACCGCACTCTGATGTATCACCTTGGGATGCTCCCGATGTGCTTGTTGGAGGAGGCATGATATTACTCTCAATTAATGTTTTCTCCATAATTGCACATTTACCTTTTAGTGTTTCAAGTGCATCTACTAGTTCATCATAACTTGGATGCTTTGATTTTTGAGTCATACCCATAGTGTTACTAGCAATAACGGGATCACGTCCCACCCATTTAAACGAACAGAGCTTCGTCCAAGTACCATCTCGATGATCGACTTGTCGCTCATTGATTCCACAGAATGTTGGTTCCTCAGCTTCATCATATCTTCCTTTTAGCAAAAAAGAAGACAAGTATTAAAAAAAACATAATATTTAGCATGGAGATGAGCAAGTAAACTTACATATATTCTAGCCGCATCTGTAGATATCCAACCTTCTTCTGCATCCCAATGTGTAAGCCTCAAAGCCTTAATTTGACCCGACGAAGAATCTAAACCTAATCCACGCTCAAGGTGATAGCGCATTGTACTCTTCGAACCATTTATACTATCAATCTTTCGCTTTCCACGTGCAAGAACCTTTTTTTTTTTTTTTTTTTTTTTTTGCAGTTTCCTTTGAGGACAAACAATCAAATAAAACATCAAATATTAAACTAAATTCAATAATCATTAATAATATAATATTTAAAGTTCTATTAAATTGTTATTACCAAATATTTCGTCTCACTCCACATATCACAAAGATATTCCCGGTCTTCTTTGCTAATATTAGAATAGGGTGTGGTCTTTGCCTTTGTTGGATCTTCCGGACCTCCAATCTCTTTGAAGTAAGCATGCAACTTAGCTCGATGACCTCTCCATGCCCTTGCCATGTAGCTATCGATAACTTTGCAAACATCCGCATTTTCCACATCAATATCAAAAAGTGTCTTCAAGTAATAAATAAATAAATAATCGGTTAGTAAACATGAATGCTAAAAATCATAATGAATTATAAAAAGAAACTTACAGTTAGTTTGTGACGTAATGGCAATCTAACTTCATTAGGTACATGTCTCCACTCTTTGTATTCTAAGCTACAATTATTACACAAAATGTAGCCACACTCATACATGAAAGATGATTCATTTTCATTTACTACTCTCCTCATTTGATAATTGAAATCCACTGGCAATCGCTTCTTGGATGCTTTCATTACCTTTCGAGGTCCCTTGCCACACGTAATGCCATGTTTTGTGCTTGTCATACTATTACGGGCATCTTGCTCATTCTCACAAACTGTGTCTATAAGCAAGTAGAATGATAATTTATATTTATAACATTACTTATAACACATATTAACAAGTAAAGTTATAAACATTAGTGATTGTCATACCATTACCCATTTCTTGCTCTGGTACTTGAGATTGTTGTACATTACTAACCAGGTTTATTGGAGACATATCTGTTCAAAAAGCAAATTACAAACTAATATACTTGGTAAGTATGAATACATATGCAGAATATATTGAACTAGTACTTAAAATTGGAGACACTTGACCACATTCATGACTTTCAAGTGAAGCGATTAAATTTGTTGCTTGTGACATCCCTAAACATGTTCATGAATTTAGTCATAGAAATATAGTAATAACATATTATTTTACCAATCAATCATATCAAGAGTTGAGATTATAATCAATCTTTTATCTTTTCGGGTTTTGCTAATTTATCAATTACTTGTATCTGTAGCGAAATTCAATCAGTTTTGATATTGTTGTGTTGTTATTTTTTTTTAATTTAGTTTTGCAAACATCTTGTCTGTCATATGGTTTTCAATACTTTGAATATCTATCTATTTACACAGTTTCAAATCATGTTTGAAATTTCCTTTTTTGTAACTTTATTGTTTTTGTGAGTTTTATTTGGGAAAAGAATAATCCTAGCAATTTAACTCGACCCATTCTGACCCGAACCTGTTTTGACCCAAACTCATTCCGACCCAAACCTATCCCGACCTGCCTTTTTAATCAACACGTTCAACAACATTAGACAAAAAGAACTTGCAACACAAATAGATTTAGACTTTCAAGAATTAAAAGAACTAGTGAAATTAACAAAAGTCAAACACACAAATATGAATCAACTATCAGCAAATTGTCAAGAATACTAAACAAAATCAAAATATAGCATAAACAGATCCAGAGTAAGTTTAAGCTCGAAAACTTAGCTCAACAGTTGACAAAATTAGCAACATGAGACACCAGATTGACCGACAAATGTGTATCAACACATCAGCAAATGATTTGCTTATTTTATTAACCATGAAAACCATATTCTATTTGATCTTAATAATTAAAGTGTTAAAATGAAAGTTCAAAAGTAATAAAACATAAAATATCATAAGACAATCATGTTTTTCAGAAGATAATTTAACACTTGTAACAACAAACAAACAAACATATTCAATAAATTCTCACTCATAAATGCTTGCTATTTATCAGATTGTTTTTGTTGCTTCTATATGCGTAATATGTAACCTTTTAATAGTTATGTACCTGTATAAGGACACTAGATTCAGATGAAAAAAATGCACAATTTTATCCTTTATGTACATGTATAAAGAGCCTAGATTCAAACAAATAAGTAGACCAAATACAACAGATGATCTAATATCTAAATGTAGCAAATCATAACCTTTTATCTCAGAACATAAGCACCAAATACCCAATTCAACTTTCAAATTACCAAGGCTTATATCATTGATCTAATGATAATTTTTAATTCTCTTAATAATAGTCTAAGTCCCTGTAATTCCTTTATTAATTTGTAGATTACTAACCTATTAGTTATCATATCACAAACAAATTAAACAATATACTTGATAAAAAAATTAACAAAAGGAATAGAGGAGCATACTAGCACATTGTCCATCTTCCACCTTGTCTACCTTGACCACCTCGTCTTGTCATTATGCTCTTTAAAAATATAAAAAGAAGTACGAATTTTATAAGTCTAACATATAATACTAATTTTAACAATAAAAAGATTTTTACTCAAAACTAACCAAATTATCAAGAAAATCATGCAAAAGAGTCATCGTTATCACTATTAGGATTTGGATCATCAGAATCATGGTCAGTTTCAGAATCAAGTATGGATTCATTATTAAAAAAGATAACACCCTCATCATCATATTCGTCATCAATATCTTCTAAGTCATCCACAGAAGGATTTGTATTACGTATTGATACAACGGCTTCATATGGTAATGTTTCTAGTTCTACATCACTTCGAACTAGCAAAGACGTGTCAGGTAATTCTTCGGTAGGTTGAAAAGATGGAAATTCACCGGATTCCTCTTCTTGAAATATATCATTAATCGATAATTCATCTTCATCATGCTCAAGTATATCATAAATGTTGCGATGGTTAACTTGTTGTACCACCATCCAGTTCTTTTTGCTTGCCAAATCATTTAAATAAAAAACTTGTTGAGCTCGATTAGCCAAAATAAATGGTTATTCTTCATACCACTTAGATGTAATGTCAACTGATGTCAATTTGTGATCAACTAACATCCTTTTTCCCTTTAGATCGGTATTATACCACTTGCAACGAAACATGAATACCTTCCTACCGAGTATGAAATCCAACTCTAAAACTTTAAGTAGAACACCATAATAAATCATTGCTTCATCCTCATCCCCTACACAAACTCCACTACACTGTGTTGTGAACTTATCATCACGCTCCTTAGAACGAAATCTAACACCATGGACGATGCAAGTTTGCCAACTACTATAAAGATCATCAGGTGATTGTGACAACGCGTACAAATCATTAGTTGCTTGGGGATCACCATTGACTCTAAGAAAAGCCATCTATTAACCCTTAGGATTAGTTAGAAATGTGCCTAAATCAATTAATAAAGCAATAAGTTGTTAGTTTTACCTTTTTCTTGAACCAAGAGGGAAATTCCTGCTTTTGTATAGTATCTAAATTTTCTTCTCTTATACCTCTTGAGTATAAACCTTCTTTGTGCTCCCTAAATTCAAAAAACAAATGAGTTGTGATTTTAATTAACTAGTAACTAAAAAATAATGTATATCTAAATAGGCTCAACTCACTTTAGATAAACATCAATTTCATCTCTACAATTATTGATGATGTACCATTGCACCACATCAACATAGTCCCCTAGTTGTCTGAATTTTGAAGCCCCTAATGTAGGAACTTTATTGTTGAATAACTCCATCCCATGTTTAGTTCTTGGTACATCCCAATTTCGTTGTACACGGTTGAATTGAGTCTCAATATCATCAACATAACGAGATAAAAATGTGATGCCTCATCGACCACATAAGCTTCAGTAATAGAGCCATCAGGACGTGCAAAGTTACGCACATATCCCTTGTATGTACCCATACGATGTTCGATCCCAAACATCCATCTCTGACTTATCGGCCCTCCTAATAATGCCTCCTCGGGTAAATGTACACACAAGTGAACCATGATCGTAAAAAATGGAGGAAAGATCCTCTCAAGCTTGCATAATATAATAACGATCCCGCTCTTCATATCCTCAAGTTCTTTTGCGCATAGAGTTTTAGAGCATATTTTTTGAAAGAATTGGCAAAACTCGATTAAAGTTGCACGTATTTCCTTGTTTAAGAAAGGGAGAATAGCTACCGGGAGTATTTTTTGAAGTAATACATGACAATCATGTGTTTTCATCCCTACAAGTGTAATATCGTCAGTCACACATCGACTAATGTTGGACGCATAGCCATCAGGTAAACGAACAGACTTGATAAATTTGCAAAACTTCACACATTCATCTTTAGTCAATGTGAAATTAGCATGAGGTTTCTCAAATTTACCATTTCTTTCTTTCAACCATTGTTCCTTGCGAATGTTAAGATCCTCCAACTCTAAACGTGCTTTTGTAGTATCCTTTGATTTTACAGGATCATTTAATGTTGGAGCTCTTGAAGATTAGCATTTAGTCTTTAGATTTTGTTTTTGTCATAGTATAGGGACTTATTGTGTAAATATATGTTCCTTAGTTTCATTGTTAGTATAAATAGGATATTGTTTATATGTGCTGGTAGACTTTTGGAGAATTTCAGTTAGAACTCTCTCTGTACATTGTATCCGATTGCAAATTGCTTTCAATGAAATCACTGTGAATTTTTGAAGTATTTTGCTCTTGTTGATTACTTTGTGCTTATAATTGATCATTGCATTACAATATCATCACAGATCGATCCATTTAAACCTATCAAAGGATATCAGAGCTTTCGGTTCAGTGATTTGAAGCTTAAAATCGAATTTTGAGCTCTGTGAATCACTTGAATCTGTGTTTGATAGCAATTGATCAAGTAGTTGTTGATTTCAGTTGTGTTTCATCATCTGAAACATGAATTGAATCACAATTGAGTGATTTCTTACATTCAGATCTGAATTTTCATCAGATTTGTGTGCGAACTGTTCTTCGTTGTCGAACTCTAATTCAATCAGAAATTCAGATTTGTTGTTGTTAATTGAGAGAATTGATGAATTAGGATTGATTATCGACTTGAATTCTACCTTATTGAAAGTTATCAGATCAATTAATCAAGTTTTGAAGAATTTGATAAGATCAGGTTGTTATGAAGATGATGAATTAGGCGCTTGGGGTGTTAAAATCATCTGAAATTTGCTCAAGTGTTTAGGCGCATTGCAACTGTGTAGGCGCATCAACACTGTTTGGGCATTTCTGAGTTGGACGTTTTGACACTATTTGGACATTTTACCACTGTGTGGATGTTTTTTGAAACCTGAGAGTTCTAGGCGTTTGAAGACTGTTTGGGCGCTTCAGTTGAAAATCCAGAAAATTTGACCAAGTTCTCAGGCGTTTGACAACTGTTTGGATGCTTGACAACTGTTCAGGCGTTTGACAACTGTTCAGGCGCATCTTCGGTTGGACGTTTCAAGAATTCTACTAAGGTATTCCCTTAGGCGTTTCAAGTACAAAGTGGGCGTTTCACAACTATTCAGGCGCATCAGATTTCAAACTTTTCATTCAACACTAAGAAAATTTTTTAAAAACTAAAATCCAAAAAATATTGTCATTTCTTTGTTTCATTTCAAACTTTAAAACAACAAAAACATTTTCTTTTCTTAATTTCAAAACTTAAAATGGCTAAGTCGAAGATTCTGAGAACAGGGTTCCTAAGTTGAAGAATAGAGCTGATTTCAAGAACTGGTCTCTCAGATTAAAACATCACTTAAACTCTATTGATACAGATCTCTGGAAGTCAACAGAGAAAGGACCTCACATTCCTTTTTCATTAGATGGTCCTGACAGAGGATTTGTTTACACCAAAGACTCTCAAGAACCATATCCTGAAGATGGTCTACATGGTGATGATTTGAAGAAGGTTAAAAATGATATTAAAGCTTATTCTCTGATGTGCAAGGGTTTACCTTTGGAAGTGTTAACCAGACTTGATAGTTATCAGACTGGGTATACTATGTACAAAGCTTTAAAGATCATTTGTGAAGGTGGTAAAGAGATTCAAGATCTCAAAAAGCAGAAACTAAAAAGGCAACTTGAATTATTTGAGCATCTTTCTGGAGAAACAATCAATCAAATGATGAACAGATTTGTGTAGCTCATTACTGAAATGTCAACTGTTGGTGTGAAGAATGATCTCAAAAATCTAAATGACAGACTTCTCAATGCTCTTCCATCTTCATGGAAACAAACAGTTACCTTGTTAAAGCATACAGAAAAGTTTCCCATGGATCTTGATCTTCTGATTGCCAAAATAGAATCAGTTGAAATTGATGAGAGTTCAAGAAACAATGATAGATCTACATCAACATCTCAGTATAAGTTTGTTGCATCTCCAGCTAACACAGTGGAGAATGCATTTGTGGCTAAAGATGATAGTTCTTCAAAAGATGAGGGTGATTTGTTTGTTGGAGCTGGTTTCTTTACTGACTCAACCTATACAAGTGCTCCTGTCTACACAAATCAACCACAGTCTTCTCCTAAAACTCAAGTGCCTAAACCTTAAACTGAGACTCCATCTTCTAACTCTGTTAAACCTAGCAAAGTTAAAGATGTCATAAACATCCTTTTACAGGATGAAGAGTCAAAATCTGCTTTTACTGCTTTCATGGCAAGCTTTCAAGCTTATCAAGGTAGTCATCTAACTCAAGTTGATTTGATTTTGCAGGATTTATTTGAGATGGATCCTGATGATATAGAGGAGATGGATTTGAACTGGCAAATGGTGATGATAGCTTACAGGACTCAAAAACACTCTTATGTGAACAGAAATTATAAGCCAAGTGCAAACAAAAAGGTTGGCTTTGACAAATCAAAATCAAGGTGTTTCAACTGCAATAGCTATGGTCATTTTTCAAGAGAATGCAAAGCTCCAAGAAATCAAGGAGGAAATGATCAAGCAGGTTCCAATAGTCAAAGATATCAACATCAGTCTTAGAAAAATTTTCAGAAGCCATATCAGAGTCTTCCTATGCCAGAGCTAAAAGAAGAATAAAAAACAACTGAAGAGCTAAAGAAAGCTCTAGTTGTCAGCATCAAGGATGGTTATGACTGGAGTGCTTATGCAGAATAGTTTACTGCTGATCTCACTTCTTGTTTAGCACTTGTTGCTGAAATTAATGATGAAGACTGGTCTGAAGACAATGATCCAAAGGCAGATGATGATTCAGACAATGATGAAAGCTATGATTGGAGTGACAAATCTGATCCCAAGGAAGATTCAGAAGAAATTGCTCTCATGGCACAATCAGAACAACCAAAAGTTGAACACTCATCATCTAATACTAAGACTCCACCTTCTTATCCAGAAATTCTAATGGAAGTCAGAGAGAAAATGTGCACAAAAGCATGTTTTGAACAAGTTGAACACTACAGAACCTACTCATTCAAAATATGTGATAAACTTAAACAAGAAGAGTTAATGCACAACAAACTCAAAGCTAATCATAAAATCTCTGATGACAAAATCATATCTCTTCAAACATCATGGAACAAAACTTTAAAAGAACTTGAACAAGTAAAAAAGGCAACTTAAAGAGATGACCAAAACTCTAGAACAAGAAAAATTGGCACATGCTGCAACTCAAGTTGATCTTGCAAAAGTTAAAAGTTCAAAAACTATAGTTGAACAACTGGTAAATGGGAGAAAAGATAAAGATAGAACAGGTCTAGGTTTCACACATGAGCCTATGCCTGAATCAATCTCAAACACTTTGCCAGAGAACTTTAACACTCATGATCACTCACCTGTAAACAAAGCAAAGCTCAAAGCATTTCATGAAAAGAAAAAGAATGAGCAATCTAATGAAGAAAGTGAAATTGAAAAGATAAATATTGAAATCTTTGAGGAGAAAGATTCAGAAAAGATAAAAATTGGTCATCCAATAAAAGTCAAATCATATGAACCTTGATCTAAGAACAAGAAGTTGTTTGTCCCAAAAGGATCCAATGAATGTGTTGTTGAACAATGTGTTGAAGAAGTCATTGAAATAAATGACAAAAAAAAGGGAAAGCTAAAGAAGAAAAATTAAAATCAGATACTTCATGTTCTGATGATTCAAGCTCTTGTGAATCAAACCAAAATGAACATAAAATTAAAGAATCTGAAAAGGAATCTTCTCAAAAATCAATTCCTTCCCAAAGCAACAAAACATCTTCAAGATCAAGAAATCAAAGAAGGAGAAAATCAAATGTTAAAACTAAAAATTCTTAAACTCAAGGAACTGATCAATCGAATCAATTGAAACCTGTGAAGTTTGTGTCAGCAAGAACTTTTGACATGAACATAATTTCTGAGACAACATCAAAACCAAAGATCAAATCTAACTCTGATCTGAAAACAGGTTCAGGTCCTAAGTCTTCCACTGTTAAAAAAATATTTGCATCTAAGGAGTCAAAGAATTGTGATAATGTTCAAAAACTTAAACCTAAAAATCAAAAGACCAAACTCACAAATCAAAAACAACAGATTAACTTGCCAACTTCTAAATCTAAACAAGGATCAAATGTGGCATCCACATCTAGGGTTAATCATCAATTCTTTAATTCTTCATAAAGGTACTGTAACATTTGTGACATGTATAATCATAACACATCTGAATGTTATTTTAACAAATACTGTCACATTTGTGATATGACAAATCACACAACTGCTGAGTGTTATTTCAATAAATACTGTGTCTTGTGTGATGAAAGAAATCATAATACTGAAGATTGTTACTTCAGAAAAAAATTCACCAAGGAATGGATATGTTCATCCACGATTTCAAAGAAATCAAAACAATGGTTTTCAAGGTTTATCACAACAACCTTCCTTAGGCTTGAGATCTCTCAAAAGAATCAATTCTGATTATGATGATCATTATACTGTGAGAACAAAACAGTATACACAAGGAAATTTCATTCCACAATCTGTGAGAATGAACAATGGAACATTTCCCAAGCAAAATTTTTCTAAGAATGTTTCAATGAATGGTTCAAAATTTCTTGATGAGGATCTTGAAAATCGATTTAATGCTTTGAGGAGTAAACAAAATAAAGATAATCAGAAATTTGTCAGAAAAGGAATTGATAATTCTAAATATCAAACGAAACCTGACATGAACAAACTCCATTTTAAGCAGTTTACCATTGTTTATAAGTATGGCAAGCCCAAGACCATCTCGGCTTGGGTTGATAACTCAACTTAATTGTCTTTGAAATGTAGGTACGCCCAAAAAGACCAATAAACACGTGGCATGTTGATAGTGGGTGTAGCCGGCATATGACAGGCAATCATGCCTTACTTCAAGACTTTAAGATGAAAGATGGTACACATGTAGCATTTGGAGGTGATGCAGGTGGAAAGATTACTGGAGAAGGAACAGTATCAAATGGGATTATTAGCTTTGATAAAGTCAACTACTGTGCTCAGTTGAACTTTAATCTTTTAAGCGTTTCCCAAATTTGTGATAAATCATATTCTGCTTTATTTGATGACTCTCATTGTTACATTTTAAAGCCAGGTTTTCAGATTAGCAAGGAATGGGTAGTTGTTAAAGCTATTCGTGATCGAGATGTATACAAACTAGATATGTCTCAAGTTGATCCTTCAACAGAAACAACTTGCTTAATTGCTCAAGCATCAAATGATGAAAGCCAGCTTTGGCATAGATGTCTCGGACATTCTAACTTCAAAAACATGAACAAGCTTGCTGCAGGAAATCATGTAGTAGGCATTCCAACAAAGAAGTTTGCTACATCAGATCTCTGCAAAGCATGTTTGAAAGGGAAACAACATCGAGTGTCTTATAAGTCCAAGCTGATAAACTCAAATTCCAAGCCTCTTCAGATGTTGCACATGGATCTATTCGGTCCAGTAAACGTGCAAAGTATTGGAAAGAAATCTTACTGTTTAGTTATCATTGATGACTTTACAAGATTTACTTGGTTTTTCTTTTTGCATGCTAAATCTGAAACGGCTGAATTATTAAAAGAGTTTATCATTAAAGTAGAAAATCAATTAGATCAAAAAGTAAAAATCATTCGAAGTGATAATGGAACAGAATTTAAAAATGCTAATGTTGACATGAATAGTGTAGGAAAAGGAATTGCTCATCAGTTCAGTGCTCTTAGAACCCCACAACAAAATGGAGTTGCTGAAAGGAAGAACAGAACATTGATTGAGGAAGCTCGTGCAATGCTAGCAGATGCGAAGATTCCAATCACCTTCTGGGATGAAGCCATATCCACTGCATGTTTTGTTCAAAATCGTACTCTATTAGTGAAAGATAAACAGAAAACTCCTTATGAGTTGATGTTTGGCAGGAAACCAAACATAGATTTTTTTAAATCTTTTGGTTGTTCGGTTTTGATTTTAAACTCAAATGATCAGATTGGAAAATTTAAAGCAAAATCTGATGATGGATTTTTTCTTCGATATTCATCAGTTTCAAAAGCATTTAGAGTTTATAACTCTAGAAAGAATGTTATTACTAAAACATTCAATGTTAAATTCCTTGAAAATTCATTTCCATCAGTTGCAAATGGTCCAGCTTGGTTATTTGATTTAGATTCTTTGTCAAACTCATTCAATTCTAACCTGTTTGAATCTTCATGTGTCAACAGGAAACAGGTAGGAGATCTTGGATCTTTCAGTGATGATTTAGATTTTGATGATATGGATGATTCAAGCCCAGATTATCCATTCTTCTTATTTGTTAAAGATCCTGTGTTCAATTCAAAATCTCATGATCAACAAGCTCAAGAACAACCTCTAGTTTCTCAAAATTCAAATGTTTCTCAACTTATTCCGAATGATGGACCAGAAATTCTACATCCTGAGTCTGGAACTTCATCTATATCTAGAGATGTAGATATTAATGACAAGCTTGATTATTTTATCAACTCACCGACTCAAGTTCCGAATTTCACTCCACATTCTTCAAACTTGTTGCATCACCTTTCCAACTTGAACCAGGCTAATCTTGATATGAATGTTCAAGAAGATGAGATCCCAACATCTCGTGTTCACAAGAAACATCCTATATCACAGATTATTGGTCCTTTGAATGAGAGAACTACGAGAAGTCATTTCAAACAACCAAACATTTGCTTATACTCGTGTTTCCTATCTCAAATTGTTCCTAAAAACATTTCTGAAGTGTTACAGGACAATAGTTGGATTGAGGCTATGCAAGAAGAGTTATTACAGTTCCGCAAACAGGAAGTGTGGAAGCTTGTGGATTTGCCTGAAGGAGAAAATGCCATTGGCACAAAATGGTTGTTCAGAAACAAATCAGATTATAGAGGAATTGTTTTTCGAAACAAAACAAGGCTAGTAGCACAAGGTTACACCCAAGAGGAAGGAGTTGATTATGATGAAGTGTTTGCTCCAGTTGCAAGACTTGAAGCAATTCGTGTCTTCCTAGCATATGCTTCATATATGAAATTCAAGGTGTACCAAATGGATGTTAAAGGTGCTTTCTTGTATGGACCAATCACAAATGATGTGTATGTCAAGCAACCTCAAGGTTTTGAAGATGCTGAATTTCCTCATCGTGTGTACAAGCTGAGCAAAGCATTATATGGTCTACATCAAGCTCCTAGAATCTGGTATGAAACATTGTCATAGCACTTGATCCAAAATGGATACACAAGAGGGAAAATTGATTCGACTTTATTCATAAAGAAGGATGCAGATGATCTCTTATGTGTTCAGTATATGTTGACGATATCATATTTGGTTCTACAAGTCAGAAATTGTGCTTAGAATTTGAAGATATCATGAAATCTCGCTTTCAAATGAGTTCTATGGGAAAAATAAATTTTTTTCTTGGTTTACAAGTGAAACAGTCTACAGATGGAATTTTTATAATCAAGAGAAATTTGTTGACAAGCTCTTGAAAAAGTTTAAACTGTAAGATTGTCAATCCATCAGAACTCCAACTGACGTTAACACTAAGATTGATCCTGATCCAAAAGGAAAATCAATTGACCAAACTCTATACAGATCTATGATTGGATCTTTGATGTATCTTACTGCATCTAGACCTGATATAATGTATGCTGTTTGTGTCTGTGCCAGGTATCAATCAGACCCGAACGAATCTCACCTTATCACTGTCAAACGCATATTTAGATCTCAAAGGAAAACCGGCTCTAGGGTTATGGTATCCTTATGAAGGAAACTTCGAGTTACATGGATATACTGATAGTGATTATGGGGGATGTTGTCAAGATAGAAAATCTACAACAGGTGGTTGTTAGTTTTTGGGTCCCAGATTAGTATCATGTCAGTGTAAGAAACAAACAAATGTCTCAGTCTCAACTGCAGAAGCTGAGTACATAGCTGCATCAGCAGGATGTTCTCAAATTCTTTGGTTACAAAACCAACTGCTAGATTACGGGTTCAATTTTCTTAAAACTCCAATTTACATTGATAACACCGCTGCTATGTTTATAACAGCTAATCCTGTCCAACATTCAAAAACTAAGCATATCGAAATTCGATATCATTTTCTCAAAGATAACTCTGAAAAAGGTTTAATCATTTTGATTCAAATATCAATAGAAAAACAATTGGCTGACCTATTTACAAAAGCCTTTTTAACAGGAAGGTTTGAGTATTTGGTTGAGTCTATTGGTCTTATTAACCATATTGAAAATTGATTTTGATGGTTCAAAATGAATATAACCCTCCCTTCTTTTAATAAGAAAAATAAAGAGAAATTGTCAAAATTAACTGCCTGATTGTATATATTATGTGTGTGTGCTAAAAGAAAAAGCAAATACAAAACTAGAAAAGTGCAAAATCAAATAGAAAAATATAAAATGAAAATTCAAAAATATATTTTAATTTTTTTAGGATTGAATCTGCCATTGCAATATGTGAGAAATGATAGTACATCAGTTTTAATCAATTGCATACTTCACTCGTTAATAAAGTCTGACGCGATTAGATATGATGTGCTGGTAATCTCATGCAATTATACTGAAAAAGTAGATTCTTGTGATTTAACTAAATCATTATGCATTTGTGTGTATCCGTCTTAGATCTAATGAGTGGTATTGACTTTTCTGATTGTGTGCTTGTTAAGTTACAAACTCACACCTGGTGATGATATGATTAACCATGAGATCTGTTTACAGCATCTGTTCACTTCTTTGTTATGAATCATCATAGACCTGAAGTGACGAGGTATCCTCTGTTGTAAGTCATTACAGACCTGGATATTCTCACCTGATGCAAAAGATGTCAATGTGCACAAACTATTCAAAAGTTCAAAAATGGATATAAACATGAGATCTGGTTATACATATATGTCAGGTTTTTAAGCTGAGAAAAAGTGCTTGCTTGCATTACTTAACGAAGGTCAGACTCTCTAAGTCTAATACTGGGTCACATAATGTCATATCTAATTAAACCAAATCAATCCAAGAATTGAAAAAGTAGGTGTGCTAATACTTTGCCAAAGTACTCATTGTCTGTCCTTAGATCTAGTGTCTCCTCTGCTGCGGGAACGCTGACCTGGAACACAACTGATCAGGATTTAATCATTGTCTATGACTATCCACAATTTTTTTTTGGTTAATGTGTTGATTGCTTACTGATATGATCTCACTGCAAGCATGTGACTAATTATAAGTATAGTGTAGAGTTTTATTCTGCTTTATCTTAATTTTTGCATATTTTCTATGTGCAGGAATGTTGATAATGACTGGTTTGTCTTTCTTTTTCATCAATTAAATAAACTTCTAAGTTTGTGAACTTAAAAGTTTAGGGGGAGTAAAGATTGAAAAAAGAATTTCAAAATAAACAATTGAATGATGAAAAGGATGATGCTAAACGTTTACAAGTATGTGTGTGTTTGATATGATTTAAAAATGAACCTGAAAAGAATTCAAATTAAGTTAAAATGTGGAAAAGCTTCTTGCAATAAAAAATAAAGAACTGAGATTATTTGTAATTTTTGCAATAAAATGACGGGAAATTAATTGAGAAATAAAATGGTATATTTTGGTTGAAAAATAAATTTTTGAATGATAAAAGTCAAAAAGTCAAAGATTTTTAAAGTCAAAAGTCAAACTTTAACCAGGTTGAAATTTCATGATGAACAGTGAAAATTTTCAAAATTAGGGTTTGGATGAATTAGGTGATAAAATGCGAAGTGTTAGACGTATGGAAAGGTCTCATATGCCTGAACAGTGGTCAAAAGTCTAATTCAGGAGTATGATGATATTTCAGGAATATGTTCAAGTGTTGGGCGTTTTGTTTCAACTCATGCGCCTAAACAGTTGTCATAAGTCTGAAAATTTGGTCAAGTGTTGGGCGTTTCAAACAAACTCATGCGCCTAAACAGTACCAGACTTTCCATGCTGAAAAAAATTCCAAGTGTAGAAGCTTTGAAAGTCCATGCGTCTAAACAGTTCTCATACGAACTGAAGGTTCATGAAATTGTCCAAGTGTTAGGCGTTTCAGGCTAGGTCATGCGCCTGAACAGTTCTCATGCGCCTAAACAAGTGCTCATGCGTCTGAACAGTGTCCATGCGCATAAGTCCTTTGATGAAAATCTGACCAAGTGAGTTCATGCGTCGAGGTCTCATGCGTCTCAACAGGAGTAATATGCCTGTACAGTTGTCATGCGCCTAAACCTCATGCGTCTCAGCAGTGGTCATACGCCTTCACAGTGGTCATGCGCCTAAGAGTTTTTCACTCGTATAAATTCAACACTTGACAGAATCTCATTTTACTCGTTCATTCACACTGATACTCTGTTCTTATTCATTCATCCTACAATTATCATCTTCATATTTCATACTGATTTATTGAAATCATTGTGACATTTAGGTACAAACTTTGATTCTAAACAACATCTTGAGTTCAAATCATCAAAACACAAAACATTTAATACACATTTGATTGGGCGTATGAACCCTATTAGGGCGTTCGAACCCTAAGGGTTTAAGAAATTTGAAATTATCAGATTAAATGTGTTAAATTGTTCAAAATTGAATCTGAAATTGTTGAATACATGTGTTTGCGACCTGATTGACATCATCAAAACTCAATTTCATCACAAAAAAAAAAAAAATTTCTTGATGATTCTGTGTTCATCAGTCAAATAAAATAATAATAAAAATTTAAAAATGAAATGAATCGACAAAATTGACATTTTAATAAAATTTTAATTTTAATCATAAAAAACATCTCTTAAATCTCATAAATCAAAAAGAAACAAATTACTTAGTGATTATAAATTTTTAAAACTTGAACTTAACAGTAAGTGTTTCAAACACTTATAGAAAATTTTGAATAAAATTGATCAAGTTTTAATAATTTAAAATCTATTAAGTAAAATTTGAAAACACATTGTTATATGTTACATGGTTTTAATCTCAAATTATTAATTGATTTATATCCAATACAGTATATCAAATACTTAGAAAATTTCTAAGTATTATTGGATAAGAATTGATAAATCATTATGAGATTTACATCAATGTAATACATTCATTCTTATATTGTTTCTTTGTAAATGACAGATGGCAGAACTCAAGTTTGAGCCCAAGCATAATGTAGCTGCTTTCTTAAATGAAGAAGTTAGAGAGGCTACTAGATATGAAGAAATGATCAGATTCTTGTTGAGAACAAGATATGTATATGCTATGTGTGCTCGTCCTATCATCTATGCAAGGCTGATTAAAAGATTCTGGAGGACAACAGAGATTGAAAGAGATGAAAAAGGCAAGAAAGTGCTGAGGGGATTTGTAACCAGTGATAGAATGATAGAAGTTTCTAAAGATTCAATCAGAGAAGCATTAAGACTGGGTGAAAATAACACACAAGATTTGTCAGAATTTACTTTCAATGAGTGCAGAGATACTTTCATGATGATGGGTCACCCAGATTACTTTCCAAAGAAACAATTCTTCAGACCAGAGTTTTTAACCACTGGAAACTTCTGTGCTATATATTTCAACATTGTATGTCTAAAAGGAGTGCAGGATGGAACTCATTTCCTGTTGATATATCTTCTCCTATTGTTGCACTGACAACAAACTGAAGGTTTAATATCGCAAGATGGATTATGAATGGGTTCTTATTCAATTTGGAGAAAGGAAAGAGGAAAAATTCCTGATGTATCCAAGATTCCTGCAAATGATTATAAATGTAGAACACCCTGATTTTCATGTATATGGGGTAAATGGTGAAAGACTGGATTTAGAACACATGTCTGAAACTGTGTACAAAAGATTATCTGTTGTTACTCGAGCTTAGAACATTCAAATGTTTGATTACATGAGGGCAGTAGCTAGAGATAAAGTAAACATCAATCAAGATCACTTTCATTTAATTGAGGATGAACCCGTTAATCCAAATGATTTGATCGAAGATGTTATTCAAGAAGTTGTTGAAGAAGAAGAGGAAGATGATGATGATGAAAATGAGCAAGATGGTGATGAAAGCTCATCAAGTGATGATGGTAATGATGATGATGCTAATGTTGGTGGGAATGTTGAAGAAACCATTCAAGATGTTGATAGTGAAGAAACTATGTCTGATGAAAGAAATGAAAATGCTGATGATGATGAAACTGAAAAGAATGAGCAAGCAGAAAATTAAGAGATTGAAGTTGATAATGAAAATGTTGATGAAAGTTTAGATCAAAATCAGACATTGGATTTTGATTACATTAATGCAATATTATCTGAACCTATTAATGTAACCTCTGAAGATGTGCAAGAGGAACAGATAGTTATTGTGGATGAAAGTATAAGGAAACAAACTCAAAATGCAACTGTGCAAACTGAAGATGACAGTGATGACGAATTAATTGATGAGTTGAAAGTTAAGAATGCAAAACAAGAAGAATTGATTAAGAAGCTTCAAGAAGAGAATGATGTATTAAAAGCTGAGGTTGATAAAAAAGATTTGATAGTAGCTGATCTTGAAGAGAAAGTAAAAAGATTGAATGAAGAAGTTGAAAGATTGAAAGAGAATTTAAAGAAGAAAGAGATAGAATCAGAATCAGAAGTGGAGATAATTGAAAAGATCTCTGAAGCTGATAAAGGAAAAAGGAAGATTGATGAAGTGATTATAGATGTATCTGCTACTCCATCTAAAATTCAGAAAACTGTAGATGAAACAGTGTATGTTGATGAAGAAAATGTGCAACAGCAAATTGAAGCTTTAGATGACATTGACTTTGAATTTAATGATGATTGGTACAACGAAGTACTTAAAGATGAAGATGTGTGTGAACTTGTTGAATCTCCAATTCAAAACATTCAAGATGATGTTCCAATTGACTTTGAAGACAGATACAATTACCTTGTTAAGAATAAGTATAATCATGTATTTTTGGATGGGTTAACAGTTTCTCAAATAAATGAAGAATATGAGAAATGCGTGTTAGCTGAATCAACTGCTCCGGTGGATCCAAATGAAATTTGTATAAAACATGGAGAATGGACACCAATGAGTGAGAGCATAAATATTGATGATATTCGTGTGTCTGAATTGCACCATCCTAATCCTGAAGACATGAGCATACCGGCATTAAGGATGTGGTTGCAGTTAAGGAATTATCCAAGGAAAAGATTAAACAGGCTTCAAGGAGCTTCTCTGAGAAATTTAGTGAGAAGTTTTCAAGAAACAGAAACGCAAAACAATAAAATGATCGTGCTTGATACAGACAATCCTCAATACCTTGAGATCACCAAAAGAACAAGAATTTTGAAACCACAAGAGATAAAGTCTATGGAGCTTATGAAGAAGAGTCATGAACAGAGACAAGAGTTGATGAAAATGTTTCCATAGAAAGAAAAGCAAGCTTATCAAGTCTCAATTGATCAAAAACAACTGTGGAACAAAGCAAGATCTGCTGGTGATATAGTGAGGAATGTGTTGCAAACAGGACAATCAATTTCAGAGCTGTTAAATGCTATGATTGTGCCTGATAATACTAAAGAAGTGACGATTGTTGCATGGAAGTACGATGAAGTATTTGATGCATTTTTGATCAAGAGAGTAAATGCTATCTGTGATGTGTATCATTTTTACTCTAGTATTATTGCTCTTCCGGTCCAAGATTTAAAAGAATTACATAAGTTACCTCTAATTAATCCAACCAAGTCATCAAGAGGAGTAAACTTTGTAAAACTTTTGGATTATGGAATCTCAAGAATGTCATCCTTTCTGAAAACAAGATGTGATCAAGAAGATAAGTTGTATTTCCAATCTTTAAAGAAAAGAAAGAAAGGAGAATCAAGCTCATGAGAAAAAGAAAGCTATCTAGAGACATTCAGTGACAAATATTTTGATAAAGTAACCAATCAAGGATTGAAGGTGATAGATGGTACCCAAACTTCAAAAGCTATTCTTAGATGGTTTTATGATTCAGAATCATTTCAATTGATGTTGGTACGGAATGAAGATGATTGGAACAAGGACATGATAAGTTTGTTTGGAGTGTTTGAGTTGAAACTTTTGCATCCAAGTTACATTTCATTTTTGTCGAATCAAAAGTTTGAAAGAGTGTCATCTGAAGCAGCTGAAAATGATAGAAAGTATTTCTTGACAATAATTAAAGTGATGAATGCAACCATGGAGCGGATTTCGTTGAGGAAAGCTCTGGCTTATGCAAATATTGTTAAGAAAGATGTACATAATATAGAATTTATGAGAATATCGAGCAAAGGAGTGTTAGAGATACATACAAAGGATAATCAAGATCCATTAGAATTTTATGCAAACATTGACATTGCAGGGTTGTCAAAAGAAACCTTGATGGTAATGGATGCCATGGAAATAAAGACAAATGAATCAAAGCCTGAACAAGGCATTTTGGCAGCAAAATTCAAGTCTGCAATAAAGAATGCTTTAAAAGAAATAGAGATATACAAAAAAAAGCCGATGTTCAAAATCAAAGAAGAACCCGAAGATTTTTTTGACTAAAGACTATGCAAATCTTAGGGGGAGTATTGTTGGAGCTCTTGAAGATTAGCATTTAGTCTTTAGATTTTGTTTTTGTCATAGTATAGGGACTTATTGTGTAAATATATGTTCCTTAGTTTCATTGTTAGTATAAATAGGATATTGTTTATATGTGTAGGTAGACTTTTGGAGAATTTCAGTTAGAACTCTCTCTGTACATTGTATCCGATTGCAAATTGCTTTCAATGAAATCACTGTGAATTTTTGAAGTATTTTGCTCTTGTTGAATACTTTGTGCTTATAATTGATCATTGCATTACAATATCATCACAGATCGATCCATTTGAACCTATCATTTAACAATGTCCCTACTATATTATCACATACATTTTTTTCGATATGCATGACATCAAGATTATGACGCATCAGTAATTTAGACCGGTATGGAAGTTCAAATAAAATACTCTTTTTGGACGAGTTCAACTCATCTATACCTCGTTTACGCTTCCTATACTCATTACTTGGCGCTTTTCCAGTAATGCATCTAGGAATATCTGCTAACTGTCATAAAATATCATTTCCTGTAAATTGACGAGGTCGTTCCCTTTTCTCTTGCTTTCCATCAAGCTCTAAGCTCTTTCTCCACCTATGTGATTTACTTAAAAAACAACGATGCCCTGTATAACATTGTTTACCATGAATCTGGTAAGAACGGGTATCCTCATGGCATATTGGACATGCCAATTTGCCCATGGTGCTCCACCCAGACAAGTAAACATAAGCGGGGAAGTCACTGATCGTCCATATTACTGCGGCATAAAGAGTGAATTGTGATTTTGAATATCCATCATATGCTTCAACCCCATCACTCCATAAAACTTTAAGTTCATCTACAAGCAGCCTTACAAAGACATCAAAGTCTTTGCCAAGAGATTTTGGTCCAGGAATCAATAAACTTAAAAGGTAATTGCTCTTTTGCATTGTACACCAAGGTGGCATGTTATATGGCATCAAAAATGACTGGCCACATACTATGTATTTTTGTCATATTACTAAAAGGGTTAAACCCATCTGAAGCCAGCCCCAATCATACACTCCTCGGATCATTTGCAAAATTAGGATACAGCTCATCAAAATGTTTCCAAGCCCTTCCATCGGCTGGATGACGCAAAACTCCCTGTTCATCCTTGCGTATTTCTTTATGCCATAGCATGTCTTTAGAGGTGTGGCATGACGCATATAAGTGCTTCAAACGAGGTGTTATTGGAAAGTATCAGAGCTTCTTATAAGCAATTTTGTTGCACACATAATGACTACTTTGACAAATTGGGCATGTTATGGCATCTTTATTGTCCCAGTAAAAAATAGAACAATCATATTGACAAACATCAATAAGCTCATAACCTAAACTAGCTTCACAAAGCAACATTCTAACATCGTAATAGCTCTGCGGACAATTATTACCATTGAGAAGTACCTCGTGTAGCAACTTCAGCAACATATCAAAAGAATTATCAGTCCATTTGTTCATCAGTTTCAAATTCATCAACTTCACAACAAACTTCAAGGTAGAAGAATTCTTGCATCCTTCATACAAAGGATTATTTAGCGCTTCATGTAGCTTCTCATAATGAGTATTTTCAGTAACCGGTTGTTGATTTCTAATTAGGTCATTTCTAGGGCCAATATTAAACAATGGATGACCAATCGCATCCTCTAAACCTTCTCTTAAGCTAGTAGATTCTTCATTAACAGAATCATTAGGCTCGACCTCTTCTTCATGGATGTCATCCTCACCATGGTACACCTGTTGTGTATATGATTTATCAATTCCTACATTAATCAAATGGGCTGTAATGACACCTATGTTTTGTAGTCTTGAATTAAGACAATTAGCACAAGGGCATAAAGTTAACCCGTTAGAGTTTAAAGTTTGCCGGGCAAAATTTAGAAACTCCTTTACCCCGTCTACATATTTGGTTGAAACCCAATTCTGATTCCTCACCCACTAATGACCCATATTTTGTACCTAACGAGGTAAAAACTCCAATGAAGGTAAGCTATCATCAAACAATCTCAAGCTATTGTTAGCAATTGTTTGGAGTGATAATAAAAAATATTCTTTGTTTCTTAACTCTCATAAGTATTTAAAATGTAAGATAATATATTTTCAAACATTACATGTTCACATGATTTGTTTATGTTCTAAAGAACGATAATAACTTAGGATTGAGATTTAAGTTGTGTGTGATTGTCCATATCTGAAACGACTATTAGGATTACGAGTAGATAGGTCTTCAATATGTTGTTCTATTATGATATAATTTGATGATTTTTAGGAGTAGGATCTGATTTGCTTAGTCTTTAGATATGCATTTTAAAACGTTTCATTAAGTGTGACTCAATAGGCATGCTAATTAAGACTCAACATCTTACTACCTTTATATATTAAATTGAACATTGAACATTTCATTGTGAGTACGCTAATTTGAAGATGACATGTTAACTTGAAAATTAGATTACTAAAAAAGTGCTAATCTAAAAGAACTTTAGACCAAAATCATAATAGTAACTAAACAACAATTATTGGACAACAAAGTATCAATGGTTTGAATAACAAAATAGCAGCTCAATTTTATAAGTTTTATTATCACATTATTGTAGTTGTCAAGCGCCCAATGTTATCTATTCATTACATTAAAAAAATCTATGCATGCATTCACCTTAAATTCTCAATTTTTAAAAAATCTATGCATGCATTCACCTTAGAATAAGTCATTTAAGTGTATCAAGGATCATACAACCTAAACTTAATATTATGAGGTAGTGTTCCATGTCAAAAGGAATGTCAAATATGCTTATTTACTTCAACTCAAACAGATTCCTAGCCACACAGCTTCTTCTCCTTCAATTACAAAACTAATTTTCTTCAATACCTTTATGATTATATCAAATTATTAGAATTTTTTCAGCTTCTAATAAAGCAAAATTAAGTCGCTAGAACAAAATCGAAGTAAAATAAACTAACTTAGGAACACCTTTACAAAACATGTGATTAGAATGGTTACCTTAACAGTGCACAATAACAATTTCGAGTGGTAGACATAAGTGAATCAGAAGAGTCCTATGTGAATTAAACCCGATCCAAAGCGCTGTCTAATCTACTCATTATTAGTAATTAGAACACTTTAAAATTCATCAAATATGCATATTTTCTTCAACTCAAGGCAAATCCCTATCTATACAAATTCTACTTGTTCAATTGCTAGAATAATTATAACCATATTGACAATCAAAATGAATGAGAACCTTTCTATTAATATCAAATTATTAGTATGTTCATCAGTATCTAATCAATCAAACGTTGAACGGTCGGAACAAAATCGAAGTAAAATAAACAAATTTTTGGATTGGAATGGTTACCTCAACTATAGACTTCAAAGCAATTTAGAGATGTAAATAGAAGTGAATCGGAGCTCTCAAACAACGCAAGATTGCCTTGGTACTACTTGATGGCTTCAATCGGTCTCACAATGACCAAATCTTGTGATTCTTCGCCGGTATCCGGTAGAACAGAGGGTTGTGTGATCGGGGGTTTTGGTGAGGGTAAACAGAGGGTTTGAGATGTATTAAACGACAGTTGCATCGTGGAGAAACAGGTCTTTAGAGTCGCTATTTATCTTGGTATTTTGTTGAAACGGTGAGTTAGTTTTGGAAAACCATATCTTCAACCAAGAAGATGAAGATCAGGTTAAAGTAATTCAGGGGTCGAGGAATTGATTGGGTTGGACACAAGGTCTGCATAGTCTGATACAATTTATGTGGGCATATAATTATGTGGGTCTTTACTTTATTGATTTATATTATTCTTTCAGTTTATTATTTATTTGCTTATTTTTATAATTTATTATCATTTTCTAGTGCTAGAATGGTGAACACAGAAAAGAAAATTTTATTTTCATTAAAAAGTTATATTATAAACCATTATTGGAAGATACACATATATAATAAACCCAAAGGGAAATGATAAAGATACGTACGAAACTATATAAACTTTTAAAGTATGGAGATTATATAAATTATAAAACAAGAGATATATTAAAAGAATTATAAAGTAGTTAAATCAACTAAACTAATTGATCTTATTTCTATTATTGTAAGTATTATAGTTTATAGTTTATGTGAGTTGTAATGTGACATGTTAAGTCATAATAAATTATCATGAGTCAAAAACAAGTTAGATTCAATTATGATGAATTGTTCTACATTCATGAATTACTATAATTATAAGGTATGACACACGTTGAATATATTTAAAATAATGTGACACATCATATTATAATGACTCGTAATGATTCATTATAAGCTACAACAATCCATAAGCGGAATTAATATGTCACATACATTATTCTAGACTATGACTAACTATATTTCACAATGTATCACTATCATTGACCATTATTAGTCATACTTGACCAATAATAACCAACATGATCATGAATGGCCATAATTAAATCATCAACAACCTCTAATTAACTAGATGACCAAAATTGACCCTAATTAGCCTTCAAGGATTCTATCTAACCTTATTTACGCATCTATAACCCTAATTAACCATCAATTACTATAATTAAACGTAATTAAATGTTAATGACTATAATTTACCTTACTTGTGCATGAACAACCTTAACTAACCATCAATGACTATAATTGGCAATATTTGAGCATAAATAACCCTAAATCACCATATATGACCATAATTGACCATTACTTACTATAACTGGCCTAAACTATCATCACTATCTCTAACTACTTAACCATATGTGTCCCTAATTGACCATTAATTACTCTAATTCACAGTAATTAACCTTAATTAACCACTAATTCCTTAACTAGTTAAGAATAGCCCTAAATAAACATTAATAACCCTAATTGTTTATCGGTTACTCAAATTAATCATTATTAATAACCCTAATTGTTTATCGATAATTCAAATTAATCATTATTGACTATCAAAGACCATAAGTGACCCTAGTTAACCTTAATTACCCTATTTAACCATTTATTTCTTTAGTTTTGTTTTGATTTTTGTTTTAAATGTTTATTTTCATGTTATTCTATGTTTTCTACAAATTTTAATTAATATATTTTAGGTATGTTACATGAATTTAATTTCTACACACATTGAACATTTTTAAATACACGTAGTTATTTATTTTTCCATGTCATTTTCACAAAAAAAAAAATCATAGATTTGAAATTTACTTAATTTAGCTACATATAAATGCGTAGATATTATATGTTGATAAAGCATAAGCAATTATTCACACAAATTATAGCTTTATCGAATGTGTCGGTATTTATTTTGACAAGTCATTTTTAAATAATAAAATAAAAAATTTATGTACTTAGTTTATCTACATTTCTATTAAAAATACCATGTGTTGGTAAAATATTATTAATTACCCGCACATGTATTAGCTTTTAACATATGTGTAGATAACTATTTTGCCATTTCATTTTGTAAATATTAATTAAATTCTAATTTAATTAATTTATCTATATATTAATTTACAAATATTATGTGTTGGTAAAACATAGTCAATTACCCACACATATATTAGTTTTTACAATATGTGTAGATATTTAATTTTCCACGTCATAATAATAAAATTATATAAAAATTTATTTACTTAATTTAGATACATATTTACTTACAAGTACTATGTGTTGGTATAACGTAGTCATTTACTTACACATATATTAGTTTTCAACATATGTGTAGATAATTTACCTACACATAACAAAAATTACCCACATGTGTGGGTAATGTTACATTTGATTAATCGTCAATTTTAGGGGGGAATTTTCCCACCAATATCAAATGTGACTAAAACGTATTAACAACATATATTAAGTGTTACCTAGCAAGACAATATATTATCAACCATTTACCCACACAAATATAAATATGTATAGTTATTTACGCACACATTTAGATGTGTAGATAAATTATGTGCTGGTAAACACGCTAATTTTTTGTAGTGAACATTTTATTAATGTATGGATATTAACCTGAAAACACGGGATGTCATAATATTGTTTAGAAACTGGATTATTTTTTGAAGACCCGGACTTATGGACTTTCATAACCAAAGGACCATACATACCCGTGACTCTTGGTCTAAATTATAACAATCCAAAACCAGTAAGTTTAAAGACTATAACTGGTGATGACCTGAAAAAGGTTAAAAGAGACATGAAGACTTAGAACATTCTAGCAATGACTCTTTTGTTTGAAGGAAGTGAGGAAATCACGGAAATCAAGAAAGAAAAATTAAGAACCCAATATGAGACTTTCCACCATGTTCAAGGAGAGTCAATACCATGACAGCTCCATAGATTTGTACAACTTGTAAATGAGATGATTGTTTATGGTCTCAAATACGAATCTGTGGAGATCCACAAGAAATTGTTGCATACTCTTCCAGAGAGCTTGACTCAATCAGTCTCTTTGATGAAAGCTACACAAGATCTAGAACCATTATCATTGGATGCATACGTGGCCAAAGTAGAGGCACTAGATCTTGATGATAGATCTAGAAACAACAGTACAATTAGACATATGGAATCATACAAATTCAAGGAGATGCAAACAACAGGCAATGCATTCTTGACATGCACCGCTGAAAATGAAGATGAGGAGTTTCTTGATTTAAGTGAAACTTCATTCATTTCTACCCCCGAATCACCACAAAACAAAGAGAATTCAAAGAAGACTGGTGTGCTTGCTTCACATGAAGCAACACCTTAGAGCAAACAACACCCACATGCTTCTAGCTCCAGCAAACAACAACCTGTAAAGACCCAAAACATACATAAGTTTGAGAAACCCATGGATGCTCTCACAATCATTCTGCAAAGTGAGGAGTACCTTTGCAGCATTCTCCACAAGCTTTAAAGCTTATTTGGGTGCAAATCTCACACCATCACAAATCATCCAGCAAGATTTGGATGAATTGCCACCTAACATGGTTGAAGAAATGGATCTTCAGTGGTCAATGGTAATGATAGCATACTGTCACACCCTCAAACTCCACGTCAGGGTTTAACCGCGAGGCGTGTGAACAAACCAGGATCCAAGTCATTAGTACTCAAAACGACACTATATGGGGCAATCCCTCTTGTAATGTCCTTCCTTTCCACATTCAAAACAGTCTTTTGGTGTTTTTTGAGGCTGTTGAGGCTTTCTCATCAACTCGCCAAGGCAATCCTTCATCGCGTGTCCTACTTTCCCAAAACGCTGGCATCAAAAGTTGTCACACTTGCCACTGTGGTGGTAATTACATACGCTGCACTTGGGATACTTCCGCACGTATCCACTTAGTGCCTGAGCTGAGGAAGATGATTGATTGAAGTTACGGTTGTTGTCAAACCTTCTCTGCTGCTGCTGTTGCTGGTGCTGTTGAGGCTGGTTGTTTGATGACGAGCACTTCTTCCTAGAGTTTTCCCACTTGCATTTGTTGTCGGGCACGCTTACCACAGCGCCCTGTTTGGGTAACTTGCTTTGCTCCACCGCTTGATCCGTCAGCTTGTGAGCTAGTCGGATAGCTTGCTGAATAGTGGTGGGGTTTGAAGCAGTCACCATACTTTGTATTTCTGGCACCAACCCACGCAGAAAAAGTTTGATTTGCTTGATTGGCGGATTGATCATTACAGGGCAAAGAGTCGCCAACTCGTGAGACCACTTGGTGTAGGCCTCAATCTCAAATCCCTCCATCTTTAACTGCCAAAACTCAGCCTCCAACTTTTGGACTTCATCACGAGGACAATATTCCTCCATCATCATTGCTTTAAACTCGTCCCACGGAAGAGCATTTGCCATTGCTTTGCCGAGCATCTACACCTGAGCGTTCCACCACAAGAGTGCTGCACCCTCTAAAGTTCCCATGGCGTATTTCACCCGATCTACCGCTGGACAGTTGCACTTGGCGAAGACCGACTCGGTCTTCTCAAACCACCGCACAAGTCCCACGGCCCTTTCAGCTCCACTATATGTGTGAGGTTTTCAAACCATGAACGCTTTGTACATGCACGCTGATGGTCCTGACTTTAACAGTTCAGAACGTTTAATCAAATCAATTGGTTAATCGTTTAACAAAATATTTGCGTAAGTGATGACCAGGATCATCATTACCTCCAAACAGAGCAGCTTGAGCGTTAACCGCTGCTTGCACATGCTCATTGATAAGATCTGCTAGTTCAGTCAGGATCATGTTCATAGTCGCCGCACCATGACCACGACCTCGTCCGCGTCCACAACCACGTCCTCCACCTCGTCCTTCATCGTGTCCTTCACCACGTCCGTCCATATTTCACTTTACATTCACAAATACAATAATAAGTAATATCCAACATATTAATCTTATTGAAGTATGGTTAATAATAAGAGATAATGAATTTATCACAACCACAACATTTATAACCAAAATAATAACTCATCATAAATAAATTGTAAGTAACTCACAAAATATCCAATAAGTGTCAAAATTTCAAGTTTTCAGTTGGGTGGGAAACAACCCTTCCCACATAGGTTTTTTTTTAAAAAAAACACCATGTAGTCCAAGTCAAATGAATAAGGAAATCAGTCTATCACTTTAGACCCATCGCTGTCCTCTTCCATCTCTTCCGGTTCTTCTTCAGGTTCCTCCTCCCGCTTTTCCTCTAGATCTTCTTCTGGTTCCTCCTCGGGTACCTCCTCTGGTACCTCCTGAAGCTCCTCCATCGAGGCCTCCTGAGGCTCGAGCTGCTTTTCCAACTCATGTATGCGAACTATGCCCTCGTGAAGCTGATCATGCGTCGCGTTTAGAGTAGCCGTCAACTCAGCAACCTGTCCACGTAGAGCCTGTATCTTTCCTATCTGAGCATCCTAGCGTCCTTGCATATCAAGCCACAAGTCTTCCATCTCCTCTTACACTCTGCTGTCGTGCTCCTGTCATGCATCCAACCTTTTGAATTTCTCCTCGACAGTCCGTCGCAGTCGATCAGGTGAGGCCACCAAAGCGGTGATAGCCCTATAAGGAGTACAGGTTAGGGGGTATAATATGGCGTCTCTAGTAATGGTGGGGATCATAAATGGAACATTCTCCTTTTCCATCATCCTAATCAGTGTAGTGCAATACCAGTCCCAATTGTCAGGATCAACCATGTCCCATTCAATCTTCGGCTCGTCCGGAAAGTACATATCAGCTATGAACGTAGGGATTCTAGAACCATAACTCACAGACAATGAAAGAACAATAGGAACGTTGGGTTCCTTTCCCGGCGGGTGTTGAATAGGGGATTAAAATGATGATGATGCCATACTGCGGTGTATGTGATATGTATGCCAATGAGTAACAGTAAGAGGATAAGTAACGAGTAACTAACTAACTATGTGCGGTTATAGACTAGTGTGTATGCAACCTAGTTCCTTATAACCAATGGCTCTAATACCAGTCTGTCATGCCCTCAAAATCTACGTGCGGGGTTTAACCACGAGGCGTGTGAACAAACCAGGATCTAAGTCATTAATTACTCAGTCCGACACTATATGCAACATTTCAAATATTTCAAAGTTTAAAGCTTTAAAACATATGCGGAAGCGTTTTGTAAATATTTCAAACCCAAAGTACTTAATGTAAACTGCGCATAACGCGCGCCCAAACCAAAGTACGTAAGTATACAAATAGCCAAAAATAGATAAATGTTTGTTCAAATTATGCATGACTCGTGTGTGCTCCTACGGCAGCTGCTAGTAAGGACCTGAGAAAAGCATACTAAAAGTGTCAACACGATGGTTGGTGAGTTCAAGAGTTTGTAATCATCATAACATTAGCGTTTGCAAATATAAACAAATGCATTGACATAGATAGCTAGTATAATTTCATTAGTAATAACCAATAGTGATTTCGAAATCGAAGCTTACTATGTTTGTCTATTTGCCTCCCGCCACGACATACCAGGTCGTGACACTATTAGTCGGTTAGGACGATATTGCACCCACTTGACATCCAGTCGTACGGGTGGGGCTTGTCAGACGCAGTAGTACTACCCAAGATTTCCCGCTAGTTTCCTTAATTAACGATCCGAAAGTGTGAGGTCTTTCAATGGTATACAACACTATGTTATACTATGCATATTTCATAATGGTAAAGCGTTTGTAAGAGTATGCTATCTCCTTCAAAAGAGAGTGTTAAAAAAGTGAGGCATGAACTTATATGGTGTTCAAACAAACGATAAATGCAAAGCTAGTGTTGAGTTGAATGACAACCCGTCAAAGGTTACCTAGATCATGTGAGTACATAAGTACGTGTAACCAGAAAAACATAACAACCATAAGTGCTCAACAACACTATGACACATTTGACCTAGTTGACCCGTTTGACCCGTTGGTTACATGTTAATTGAAATCTTGTTTGATCAAGTACAACAACTTATACACACGATCATCATGTAAGCTATTCACGTATGCCACATCATCAATCTTAAGTTCTATCAAGATCATCATACCAACATATATTATCATATCAACATAGTTTATCATGCAACATAGCTTGTCATACAACACATGCAAATCTAACTCAATCGTCATGCTCAACACAAACATAATTACATCAGAACTAGTAAATTATACATTGAGTTTAATCATGCACTACATGCCATGTGAAGCCACTCACAACTTCACACCCTAAATCCTACCAATCCTACTAAGTAGGGGCCTTAGATTCGCACGCGTGTATGATGATCTTTATCATGTTATCCAACACAATTCACACCAACTAACATACACCACAATGATCTATTATAATACCAAATATGATTCCAAAATCTCCTAACATAACCCAACATCTTACAATATTCCATAAAACCTAGATTTCTCAAATAATGGATCAAGCATCCACATGATCCAATTAACGCATTCCAACACCTTAAACATCATCAATAAACACTCTAGCATGATCCTAACATCATAAACATGCCCAATTCACAAAATCTAATGTTTTACATCAATAAAGTTTTCGTTTTGGGAAAGTAACACCCAAAATCAATCTATCACCCAATTCATTCATAAATTCATCAACTTTATACCTAATAAAGTTCATAACAATCATCTAGACATGATATATATCATCCATTCATCATAATTCCTAAACCACATGCATAAAAGTTTCTACTTATGAAAAACCATTCAAATCCATGAATTTCTTCCATAATACACATAAACTAACATCAATACAATTCGACTAACAACAAAACATCACTAAACAACATCAACTTCGACTTTAATCATGTCAATTGAACTAGGGTTCTTCTTGAATCAAAAACAATGAAAAAGTTGTTAAAACTTACCTTGAGTCGAGTAATGATCAAGAATTGGACTTGCTAACGCGTTGTAATGATCACAATATCTCCAAAATCGATTGTTTCTTGATGTTCAAAGCTTGAAATCGCAAAGAATGGGGTGTGGGGAAGAGGTTGCGGCCAAATTAGGGTGGAATGGGAGGTTTAGGTGTATTTTGGTTTATATATGGTAAGTTTTTGACTAAAATTACCCTTGATGTTTTAAAATTTGTAAAACTAATCTTTTATTTAATCTTTTAAGTAGTTTTTCATCTTATAATTTATGAAATTTGTTAACTAACACAAGGTTATGAAAGCCAATTGATAATATACCATCCATAAGATCATGCATTGCACAAAGTCACATTGTAAAACAAAACACATAAAATGATGCTCAACTCTTTAATTCACATAATCAAATAATTGAAATCAAAACTACAAATTAAGTTATCATTTGTTAACCATAGTTAATTATTTTTTGGTCACCAACGTTCAACGACAACTAGTGTGTGCTCATGACACGTGTATGCAAGACCTAACGACACTAACGGAGTTTGGTAACAGAAAATTACCGAATGTCACACATACGGATCAAAGAAGTTTCTGCAGAGAAATAGGGGTTAATATGGACAAGAAAACAAAGATTGGTTTTGATAAAACCAAAGTGAGCTGCTGCAACTGCCAGCTCTATGGTCACTTCTCTAGAGAATGTCAACAACCTAGAGCTGACATAAACAACCAACAATCACAAACTTCAAGTGGTTACCATACAAACAAACAAATTCCACCTCTCATTAGCATTCCATCTACACCAACACCAGCACAAATCACACACTACAGCCCCAATCAACACTCCAAGTCATCTTCAATGATAATCAAACAGGATGGTGAGTGTAACTAGAGTATGTATGAGGCAGAGATACAATCTCCTGGCCATGCCCTCATGTCACATGTTGAGGATAAAATTGTTGAAATCTCAAAGGATGTAAAGGAGAATCTTTGTTCTCAAGCATGCATTGATGAAGTCACAAGATAAAAAGAACATGCAGACCAACTTTCTAACAAAATAATTGAAACAAACATTTTAAATGATAGTTTAAAATCAAAACAAAAGCAATATGAGATCAAAATTCTTTCGTTGAAAAATGATTTGGACAAACTGTTTTCTGAAAACTTAACACTAGCAGCTCAAGTTGCGCAACTCTCTATTGACTCAGTCTAAAACATTACAAGCCGAAATTGAAGTGAAACTTCAAAAGTTTCAAGTGAGCAATAAGAAGTTTGAAGAACTTCTTGCTCAAAAAAAGATATTTAAAGACCCATCAGGTTTGGGATATAATAAGGTTAACCCACCTTATAATGATAACTATATCCCACTACCTGAATCAATAACCAACAAGCATGGGGAATCACTTGACCCTCATGACAGGACAGATGAGTCCAAACCATCATCATCATCATCATCAAAATCATCATTACCATCAAAATCACCTCTGATTAAATTTGTTAAAAGTCAAACACAACCACAAATTAAATCAATAGATTTCTATCAAGGGGAAAACAATGAATTTGATGTTCACACCTTTGATGAAGATGATGAAGATCTACTATATGATGAGCGAGATCAACCAATTACTAAAACTGAAAAGGTTTCAAGTATGGTTGATACATCACCAAAACATACAAAGCAGAAGCAAATATTTGATATCTGCTCAGGTGGAAGAAAGGTTGAGTCTTCCACTGTCTCTCTAAAAGAACAAACAAAGGGAAAGGAAAAGCACCCATTCAGCCAAAACAACCAACTATTACTTTTGATATTCCATTAAAGTGAAAATTAAAATCAAAAGCTTTCAACAAACAAAGTACTTCAAATTTGTCTTACTGTGAGTGGTGTGATCAATACACCCATACCACTATTAAGTGCAAAAATGGTAAGTACTACAAATACTATGATATGAACAATTATAGTGCAGAAACATGTCATTTTCACAATTATTGTTCAATTTATAAAGAAACAATCATAGTACAGCCAAATGCTTTCTCAATAGGAAAAACAAGAAGCAAAACAAGCAACCTCAAGTTGAGAAATCAACTGAGAAAAAGACATGTGTTCCTAACAAGAACAAAGGTGGGGCACCAAGGCAGACTCCACACACGAAAGTTGTTTCAAACAATGATAAAACATTTAACGACAACTTTAAACAAATAGACAGAAGGCATAACTCAAAACAGACATCAATCAGACGTTAGCACTAAAAGGAGGAGAGCTCAAAGCACTTCTCCTGATAAAGCTAAAAACATGCAAAGGAAATCTATGTACCTAGAATTCCTAAGCCAATAGATAATGCTAACTTAGAAGAAATTTGTGTTATGGGAAAAGACGAAAAACCCATGACCATATTGGCTTGGGTTGCACCTTATAATTAATTTCTTTGTCTATGTAGGGACATCATATAAGGCCTAACAATATCTAGTATGTTGAAAGTGGATGCTCCTGACATATTACTGGCAATTGTTCCCTCCTTCGGGATTTCAAAAGCAAACATGGAGTAAACGTAGCATTTGGAGGTGACAAGACAGGTCGAAAGATAGCTGGTGAAGGAACAATATCCAACGGATTGATTAGTTTTGAAAATGTCAATTACTGCTCTAACCTCTAGTTTAATCTTCTTAGTGTATCCCAAATTTATAATAAAGGATATGCAACCCTATTTGACTCCAACAATTATTGCATCCTCAAGACGCGTTTTCAAATACCTAAAGACTATATCTTTTTGAAAACTCCTCGTCAAAATAACAATACATTGTTGATATGAACACAGTTTCAGCATCAACCCCTAAAACTTGTTTACTATCAAAAGCATCAGAAGATGTTTCCCAATTATGGCATATACGATTAGGACGCTCAAATTTTAACATAATGAATCCACTAGTAAAAGGTGACTTAGTAATAGATTTACCACAAAGAGAATTCTTTAGTACAGACCATTGCACTGCATGTCTGAAAGGCAAACAACATTGAGTGTCTCATAAGTTGAAATTGGTAAACTCTAACAACACCCCACTTAAATTGCTTCATATGGACCTCTTTGGCCCTACAAACATATTAAGTATAGGAAAGAAGCAATATTGCCTTGTCATAGTGGATGATTAATCTAGATTCACATGGGTTTTCTTTCTATTACACAAGTCAGAAACAGCAGAAATCATCAAATCATTTATCATCATAATTGAAAATCAATTGGACCTTAAAGTAAAAACTTTAAGAAGTGATAATGGTAATGAATTTAAGAATGACATTATTTCTTTCTTTTGTGCAGAGAAAGGAATAAGTCATCAATTCAGTGTGACAAGGACTCCTTAGCAGAATGGATTTGCTTAACGAAGAAACAAAACATTAATTGAAGCTGCTAGATCTATGCTAGCTGACTCTCCATTTCCAATATTCTTTTGGGCTGAAGCAATCAACACAACTTGCTACATTTAAGACAGAACATTAATAATTAAAGAACATGCCAAAACTACATATGAATTAATGTTTAAAAGAAAACCTTTTATTGGATTTCTTAAATCATTTGGATGTTTTGTATCTATATTAAACACCAGACAACAATTATCTATGTTTACTCCTAAGGCAGATGATGGATTTTTTGTTGGAAACTCTGAAAGCTCTAAAGCATATAGAGTATACAATCTGAGACTACACATACTGGAAGAAACAACATATGTTGTTTTTAATGAACATTATTTCCCAAAGAAAGTCATTGGATCAGACTGGTTGTTTGATATTGACTCACTAACACAATCATTTGACACATCTTATTTTGATGTTCCAGGTACCAAGGATGACATTGAATATCCAATGGTTCCTCCACCAAACATTAATGTTCATTTAACTGCTGATCCTCCAAGAAGAACAAACATTACTCTTTCCTGTACAACAGTCATAACTCCTCCAGATCAAACAAACACATCAAAAGGAACATTAACAAACACTCCATCATCATCAACTCCAGTGACCAATCAACCATAAGCTTTAGTTGACCCTCAACCAAGCAAACAAACAAGGTCACATTATCCAGACACAGTTAAAAAAGATGATGACTATCATTCAGTACCAGTTACCCATCATGATGATGAAATCTTAGATTTCTTTCATGATTCACCACAAACATTCCATGAGTTTGCACAGCCAGATAATCCAACAACATCAAATACCCTTACTCACCCATCAACACCTGACCAGGCAATCACAAATCTTGATTCAACTATCCCTGTTGATCAGATTGAAACCATAAGAACTCACAAATATCATCCTTTGGAGAATATCATTAGTGATCTCAATGTCAGAGTGACACGAAGTCAATTTGATACAGCAAACATTTGCATATTTTCTAGCTTTCTATCTCTCACTGTACCCAACAATATCACAGAAACACTCAAAGCTAATAATTAGATAGAAGCAATGCAAGAGGAACTACAACAATTTAGGAAGCAAGAGGTGTGGCAGTTAGTTGATCTTCTAGAAGGCCAATATGCCATTGGCGCAAAATGGCTATTTAGAAACAAAGTAGATGATAGAGAGATTGTCATCAGAAACAAAGCAAGGCTTATTGCCCAGGGTTACACTCAAGAGGAAGGCATTGATTATGATGATGTCATTGCTCAAGTAGCTAGACTAGAAACCATCAGAGTGTTCATTGCATATACCTCATCCAAGAACTTCACTGTCTTCCAAATGGATGTGAAATCTATATTTCTCTATGGAAAGATAGATGAAGAGGTATATGTTGCTCAACGACCAGGGTTTGAAAGCCTAGATTTCACTCACAGAGTCTACAAGTTAGATAAAGCTCTGTATGGTCTTCATCAAACACCTAGGAAGTGGTATGAATATTTATCTAAGTTTCTACTACAGAATGGGTATACCAGAGGGAAGATTGACCAGACATTGTTCTTGAAGAGAAAAGGACAAGACTTGTTAGTTGTACAAGTCTATGTGGATGACATCATATTTGGCTCCACCAACATATAACTTTGTAGAGAGTTTGAGGCTTTTGTGCAATCAAAATTCCAAATGAGCTCAATGGGAGAACTCACCATCTTCTTTGGTCTTCAAGTTCAACTATCTACTAAAGGAATCATTATCAATCAAAGCAAGTATGTGAATCAGATCTTGAAGAAATACAACATGTCTGATTATAAATTAAGCAAAACACCATTTGCAACTGGATTGAAGTTTGGCCTCGATCCAAAAGGAATATCAGTTGATCAAAAACTTTACATATCCATGATAGGCTCACTAATATACCTAACTGCAAGCAGACCAGGCATCATGTATGGAGTTTGCTTGTGGCAGATCCAAAAGAATCGCACATCAATGTTGTTAAGAGGATTTTCAGATACTTGAAAGGCAAACCAGCACTTGGCCTATGGTATCGCAAAGATGGAGATTTCTTTTTATTTGCATACACTAACAGTGATTATGGTGGATGCAACAATAACAAAAAATCCAAAACAGCAGAATGTCAATTTCTTGGATCAATATTGATCTCATCACAGTGCAAGAAACAAACAAATGTGTATGTGTCAACAGCTAAGGCATAATACATAGCTACTTCTTCATGTTGTTCTCAAGTGCTTTGCATTCAAAACCAAATACTTGATTATGGCTTTAATTTTCTTAAATCACCCATACACATAGACAATTCTGCTGCCATGTTTATAACTAATAATTCTGTTAAACATTCAAAAACAAAACATATAGATATCAGATATCACTTTTTGAGAGATTGCTCAGAAACAGGTTAGATAAAGTTAATCAAGGTCCACACAAAAATCAATTAGCTGACATGTTTACAAAACCATTTGATTCAACAAGATTTGAATTTCTGGTTTAGTCACTTGGTATGATCAACTATGAATCAAACAAGTAATGTTTTCAAAATAGTAATTTCAAACAAGCTTGATTTTGTTAAAGTCAAAGTTTAACATCAACCATACATCTTTTTAAATAAGTTATCACACAAATATTCATGCTTTTTAAATCAACAAACAAGTGTGAATCACATATGACCACTCATGAGAAATGATAGTACACTAGATTACTTCTTCACTTGAGTCATTTTCCACCAATAAAGACTGACAATACCTTGTTTGATGTGTGGATAGACTCAGCATGGGACACCTAACATTACATACAACAATGAATAATTAAATTCTCCTGATTATGTGGTCAGAAAAATCCATCTTGGTTTATGGTAAGTTTTGCTCTATCCAATATAGATTGCTTGTAAAGTAACTCATATACACCAGGTGAAACAGTTTATAAATTTCTCAATCATACAAGTGTCTCCTTTGTTATGATTCTTATAAACCTGGAGTACAATAAGGCATTCTTTCTTATGGTAAGCACAGACCTGAATGACCTACATCATGATCCAAAATGATTCTTGTAAGGAATATGAAAAAGGCTGATGCACCCAAAACAGTCAAGGTGCTTCCTGCATGCATGCACTTCCTGCATGCATGCACTTCGTGCATGGTGGAAGTTACTTTGGAAGTTTTACACACTGCACAGAAAATACTCTAAGTGTAAAATCTTCCAACACCAAAGACCAAATCTTCCGAACCCAAAGATGAAGTCTTCCAAAGCCTAGAAGACAAAGTCTTCCAAAACCATGAGATAGAAGACTGATTTCTTCCGAAGACAGAAAAGACATGCTTTCTCTTATCTACCTTTTTAGAAAGCTGAATGATTTTCTGCTTCCACTCTGAATACTCACCAACTTGTATAAGTTGGTGAAAAGGTCCATACTTTAGGAAACTATAGATTATGGTTTTTGTGTTTGTAACTTTCTACTTTATGTACTTTTATCCTTTTTTGTAATATAATAGTATGTGAGCTATGGCATGTCATAGTCACTAGTCAAAAGGTAATCTAGCTTTTGAGTTTACATTGATCTTGTTGTCTAGATTAGTGCTTCCAGCTGGCCTTCAAAGTATGGCCGGTTGTAGGATGTAGTATAAAGTATCTTAGGTCCTTGTAGTTTATTTCCATGCTTTGTAACACTTGTAAAAGAACTTTAGAGCAATATACTTAATCCTTGAAAACCATTCTGTGTTGTTCTTAGTTCTTTCTCACTCGTTTGCTTGTGTTCCTTAGTATCATACAAAGGTTCCAGTTCCTTATTTTATCTGTTAAGTGTTCTAAGTCTCTCCTCATTGTGAGACTGATTGCATTGATCCCCTTCAACGGTCCTCCAATTGGTATCAGAGCTTTCCAGGCTCTTGATTGTAAGATCTCACCATCTTAGATCTCTTAGTTTTCACAAATCACTTAACAACTCAAATGGCAACTCTCAAAAAGGCTGATATGGAAACTGGCACTATGACAAAGTCCCCATTGATCACTCCTGAAGACTTTGATACTTGGTGTCAAAGAATGGAAGGCTTCATCAAGTCACAAGACTCCAGGATGTGGGAATCTGTTGTCTCTGAACCTTACATTCCATGCACCTCTTCAGCTGTTGCTGGAGGTGGCATGATACCAAAAGAGGTAGCTGACTATTTTGAAGAAGATAGAAAGAAGATTGATATCGACCAGAAAGCCATGACTGCCCTCCAAACTGCTCTTCCAAACTATATTTACAGGGGCTTCAAGAAGAGTAAAACTGCTAAGCAGTTATGGGATGCACTGAAGCTTATGTATGACGGGTCCTCTGAAGCAAAAGAGAACAAAAAGGACCTCTTGAAGTAGTAGTTTGAGAATTTCACCTACAAAACAGGTGAAACCGTGACCCAACAATACTTCAGGTATGTTGAGATTGTGGACACTCTAATGGATGCTAGAGTAAATCTTGAAAATAGGGACATTGTAAGAAAGTTCATGTCCTCTCTTCCTAGACAATGGACCCATTACTGTGTTGTTATAAAGAGAACTGAGAACCTTAAGACTCTTACTCTTACAGAGTTGTATGGTATTCTCAGTGGCTACCAGATGGAGATGAACATGCAAAATCCATCTGGTAACTCCAGCAATCAACAGAGTTCAGCCCTTCATGTGGTTGAAAGGGAATGCAAAGAACCATAACATCATCTCATCTGCTACCCTGACAACTCACAAAAGGGTCCTTTTATCACCTTTCCTGAGACACCAAGGGAGAGCTACATCCAAGGAAGTCCATTCCAAGAGACAAGCTCTTCTCATGCTTTTGTGTCTGCGGATGAAAGTTCAGGCAACTTTCTCTTTACCCTTGAAGACCTAGACTGTATCCATCCAGATGATCTGGAGTATATGTAGATAGTTCAACAGATGGCTCTTCTCACTCACAAAGCCAAGAAGTTCTACAAAAAGACAGGGAGGAAGTTTCCTAGTAATGCAGCTAGTGGAAAGTTTGGACCAGACAAAAGCAAAGTGAAGTGTTTCAACTGTAATCAAATGGGACACTTTGCTAGAGAGTGCAAGGCACCTAGAACTAATGGTGGCCAAGCACAAACCAGACCAAACTACACTGAAGGAGCCACCCATAATGAGAATCCAAAACAGCAAGCTGTAGTTGTTGTTGAAGAAGGAGGCTTTGACTGGAGCTTTCAGGTTGAAGATGCATCTCCAAACCAAGCACTGATGGCCTTTAGAGATATTGGAACATCTTTGTACTCCTGAATGTATTGCTAAAGTTAACAGATATAGGTCTTATAACATAGAGATGAGATTTGACCTTTAGTCTTTGAATATCTTAAAAATTGACTTCAAAAGAGCTGAAAATGGGTATAAACTAAAAATAGAAGATTTAGAGAAAACCATTTCCACTCTTAAACATGAACACACAAACTATAGGACTCAGATCAAAGATCTCATCACTAATTTAACTGAATGCCAGGCTGAGCTTGTGATCAACAAAGCCCGGGCAGAAGAATGTGTTCTTGAAGAAGAGACCTTCAAGAACATGATATCCTCATCCTTGCATGCCAAAGTTTGTTATCAGAATAAGCAGGGACTGGGATCTACAGAGATAGCTCCACACTCTTTACTATCTGTAAGATCTCCAAGGTGTGGAACTTGTGACGGTGAGCTTCCCCTCATAGACCCCATGAGAGAAGAGGATGAAGAGGAGATAGTGAAGGATGGATCTTAGAAGAGTGAAGAAGATCATCCTAAGAAGGGTCACTATTCTCCTGAGGAGAGAGATGCAGTTGGGATGACCAAGTCCAAGAGTAAGAACTTGATCAAAAAAGCCAAGAGAAAGTCCAAGAAAGCTCAAGAGATCAAGACCACTTTCAACTCTAAGCAGAAACAAGTGTTCATCTCTGCAGGATTTAAAGCGGTGAAGGCTGAAGACTCAACTATGAATGCTAGTACCAGGGGTTCTAGTTCTTGTCAAACTCATCCCAGCAATGAGAAGAAGGCTGATCAGTTGTGTACCACTGCTACACAGCCTGAACCATCCACATCCAACAGCAAGTCACACCCTAAAAGGCTTACTACTTCATCTGTGAAGATGAAGATGGAAATGGAAAGTGATCAAGATAGTCTTGCTCCAAAAAGAAGATTCTCAGAAGAAAACAAATGGATTGTGTCATGTGTGGTAGTACTTCTCATCTAGCTAAGGATTGTATTTACAATCCTAAAAGCACTGTCCACATGATTAAGAAGAAAACTTCTGAGAAGATTGAAAAGAAGCCAGCTTCTAAAGGAAAATCTCTTCCTTTTGGAAGCTCCAAAATGAAGAAGAAGGCAAGTGAAAACTTATCTTCGGAAGAAAAGTTGGTCTCGGAAGAAAGGAATGCTTCCGAAGTACTGAAGCCTGCTGCAGGGTAGAAAGATCTTCCAAAGGTCCAGTCTCCAAAACTTCCGAAGTTGTTAAAACTTCTGAGGTGTTGAAGGTCAAGTCTAAGCTTCCAAAGGTGGTGTGGAAGATAAAGAAAGACCATGTAACTGAAAGTTCTTCATCAACAACAACTGTTGGTCCACAAAGCTTGAACATAAGATCAATTACTGTTGCATTGTCATCAGCTAATGTTAATGAACCCAAGACCAGCAAGGCTTGGGTTTCCAAATGTAACTAACTGTCTCTTTTGTGCAGGAACAGCTAAAGACCAATAGGAATGTATGGATCATTGATAATGGTTGTTTCAGGCATATGACAGGCAATGGCTCTTTACTCCAAAATTTTGTGAAAATTGATAGAGGGCCAGTTGCTTTTGGAGGAGATGCTGGAGGAGGAGATGCTGGAGGGTACATTACTGGAAGGGGCATGGTCACAAATGGTAAGCTCAGCATTGAGAAAGTAAATTTTGTCAAAGAGCTTGGATACTCTACTGAGTGTATCCTAATTTTGTGATCAAAGACACAACATGCTCTTCACTGAGCATGAGTGCATTGTTTTCAAGCCCGGGGTGGTCATTCCTCAGGAGCCCATACTGCTCATAGCCTCCAGGAGAGGGAACATGTACAAGATGGACTTGCAGGAAACTTCTCCTTCAGGAGAAGTGTCTTGCTTTCTATCTAAAGCAAATAGTGATGAGTCTTTTCTCTGGCATAAAAGAATGTGTCATGTAAACTTTAAAAACATGAATAAATTAATTAAGAATGATTTGGTAACTGGAATGCCAAAGAAAGAGTTTACAAGTGATGATCATTGTATTGCATGACTGAAAAAGAAGTAGCACAAAGTATCTCACAAGCCAAAGGAAAAAAACTCTATCACTACTCCCTTACACTTGTTACATATAGATCTTTTTATCCCCACCAGTGTAATGAGTTTAGGAAGGACCTCATATTGTTTAGTGATCACAGATGATTTCACTAGATTTACTTGGGTCTTTTTCCTTAGAACTAAGGATGAGACTCCTGAAATCTTAAAGAATTTCATTCTGATCACAACATCAAGATCATAAGATGTGATCAAGGAACAGAATTTAAGAACCAGATCCTTGATACATTTTGTGATGAACAGGGTATTTGAAGACAATATAGTGCTCCCAGGACTCCTCAGCAAAATGATGTTACTGAGAGGAGAAAAAGGACACTAATTGAAGTTGCAAAAACCATGTTGTCTGACTCTAAACTACCTATCACCTTCTAGGCAGAAGCAGTGAACACTGCTTTCTATGTACAGAACAGAGTTTTGGTAGTTAAGACTCATGGTCAGACTCCTTATGAACTATGGCACAAAAGGAGACCTTTCATTGGTTTTCTCAGATTATTTGGATGTCCTTGCACCATCTTGAATACCAAAGATCAAATAGCCAAATTTGCTAAGAAATCAAATGATGGATACCTCATTGGATACTCTTCCCTAGCTAAGGCTTATGGACTATACAATCTCAGAACCAAAGTTGTTGAGGAGTCAGCCAATGTGACCTTCAATGAACACACTCCTTCTGTGAGAGGTTCTGGTCCAGATTGGCTGTTTAATCTTGATTTAATTACCTACTGTTTTAATAAGTCTTGTGAGGATGTTTCATAATCTAAAGGTAGCTTATCAACAGAAGATCCTGACCCAAGATTTCAGCAAAGAAGACCTTCAAATCAAACTACTTCAGCTCCAGTGGTAACAAATCCTGCTGATGGAGCTCCTATCAGTACAACCATGACAAATCCAACTGATACATCTGAGGTGCCTTCAAATTCCAGCTCAGAGGCACACAACACAAAAAAGGAAGCTTCAAATGTAGGAGAAAGTGGTAGTGGTGATAGTGATCAAGAATTTCTTGATGCTGACAATCACTCCATGGAACACAACATCAATGATGTCATACACTCATTGGATCAAGTCTCTCTTGATAGGTGTGCTGATGTGGTGGGAGGTTCCTCACTGCTAGATCAAAATTTTTCAAATTTAGATCTCTCAAATCAACTTGCTGTGATCCTTTAACTCAGGATCCACAAGTCTCATCCCATTACAAACATCACTGGAGAAGTTGACATGGGGGTAAGAACAAGAGGACAAACCCACAACAAAAATGTTTGTCTCTACTCTTGTTTCCTATCCTAGATATAGGCAAAGAAAGTTGAAGAGGCTTTAAAGGATGGAAGTTGGGTTGAAGCTATGCAGGAGGAGCTTCTTCAATTCAAAAGGCAAAAGGTTTGGAACCTATGTCCTCTTCCTTTAGGGAAGACTACCATAGGAACCAAGTGGGTATTTAGAAACAAGAAGGATGATAGAGGACTTGTCATCAAAAACAAGGAAAGACTAGTTGTTCAAGGGTACACTCAAGAGGAAGGGATTGATTACACTGATGTTTTTGCTCTAGTAGCAAGAATTGAAGCTGTTAGGATCTTCTTAGCCTTTGTTACATCCAAGAACTTCAAGGTCCACCAACTTGATGTCAAGCGTGCTTTCTCATACGGGGTGATTGATGAAGAAGTGTATGTCAAACAACCACCTGGCTTTGCAGACCCAGATCATCCTGATTATGTCTGCAAGCTTGATAAAGCTCTTTATGGGCTGCACCAAGCTCCAAGGAAGTGGTATGAGACTCTATCTCACTACCTATGTCAACATGGCTATAGAAGGGGTACTATAGATGGAACTCTTTTCATCAAAAGAACAAGAATGACTTAATGCTGGTTCAAGTTTATGTAGATGACATTATCTTTGGGTCAACTAATTCAAAGCTCTGCAAGAACTTTAAGAAGCTGATGAAGAATAGATTTGAAATGAGTGTCATGGGAGAACTCAATTTCTTTCTAGGAATTCAAGTGAAGTAGGTTGACAATGGCATCTTCATAAGTCAGTCAAAGTATGTCCAAGACATACTAACAAGATTCAGCATGATTGACTGTAAGGTTGCAAAGACACCCATAGCAAGAAACCACTCCCTTGGTCTCGACCTTAAGGGGGAGTGTGTGGATGAACATCTCTACAGGGCTATGATTGTGTCTCTTATGTATCTTACAGCCAGCAGGCCTGATATCATGTTTGCCACATGTATTTGTGCTAGATATCAAGCCAACCCCTAGATGTCACACCTATTTGCTGTCAAGAGAATTCTAAGATATCTCAAAGGTGCTCCATCCTCGGCCTTTGGTATCCAAAGAATTCTGACTTCAATCTGTATGCCTATACAGATAGTGACTATGGTGGCTGCAACATGACTGCAAAGTCTACATCAGGGGGGTATCAATTTCTTAGTGGAAGGATAGTCTCATGGCAATGCAAGAAACAATCTTGTGTATCTGCATCAACTGCTAAAGCTGAATACATTGCTACTGCTAGCTGCTGTGCTCAAGTGCTTTGGATTCAAAATCAAATGCTAGATTATGGATTCAACTTCAAAGAGACTCCCATCCACATAGAAAATAATAGTGCTATCTCTATTACAGAGAATCCTGTGCAGCACTCAAGGATAAAACACATCAACATCAGGTATCATTTAATTAGAGATAATTTTGAAAAAGGGTTAATCAAACTAGTCAAAGTTAACACAAATGAATAATACATTGATCTGCTCACCAAAGCTTTTGATGAACAGAGATTTAAGTATCTTATATCGGCTATTGGGATGATTGACTTTGAGTAGCTTTTTCTCAAACTTAAATTCAATATTATTTCTAAAATCTGTGTGTCCTAAGTTATCTATTTTATCACCTTCATAAGCCCCAAACCATCTTGGAAAAAGAGTCTTTTAGAAAATATTCCTTATATTTTTGAAAATTTTGAACATATTTCTTTTCAAAAGATATTAAGTTACCTTTGGAAGAAAATTATGTCTTTAACATAAAATAACTACTTATGAAGATTTACCTTCGGATGAAATTTTTACAATATCTTTCAAAGCCAAATTTACTCATAAGTACTTATATGCTCTTGAAGAACAACTTTCTTCGGAAAGTAATTATGTCTCAGAAGTGAAAAATTCTCTAAGTATTTTTCTTCCGAAGCAAAATTTTCAAAACTCTTAGAAATATCTTCCGAAGCCAAATTGGCTTCGGAAGCTTTTATCAAAAACATACAAAGCCAAATTACATTTAGAAGATTTTCGACTTCTAAGAAAACTACTTTTCGGCGCTTTTTCAGAGGTGGGACCGACTTCCGGATTTTAAAGTTTATCCTTTTGCATTAACTTTGTCTCAAATCCATTTCATATAAATACCCAACAGTTTCCCCCTCTTTCACTTTTCTCTCTTCATCTACAACTTCTTTGTAACCTAAATTCACTCACAAACTGCCTTTGTTCTTATCTTCCCTCACTCAAATGGCCAACCAAAATCGCAGAAACCAACCCAATTTCTCCATGCAACTTCACAGGCAATGATCGCGTGGTAATAATTTAGTGTTTAATTGATCTAAATGTTTGATTTTACGTCATGATTATTATGGAATAAGTTGACTTTGTTTATGTTTTGATTCATAGGTATTTGAAGCTTAAAGTAGCATAATTAGATCCAAAAGAAGAAAAATACATAACTACAAGGACTGAAGATGTAAATATCAAAAGTTACGCAAAAGGCACAAAATTCAGGGTTCCGGCGTATGATACGCCGGGTTTGGGGGTATGATACGCCGGGCGGCGTATGAGGCACTTATCAGTGGGCGTATTTGAAAAAAATTACAGAAAGTTGGGCGTATGAGGCGGCGTATGATACTCCAGTTGGGCGTATGATACGTCGGTGGCCTAACAGCATCCGGATTTTGTGGATTTTCAAGTTTATTTAAACCAAATCAACCCCAATTCGATCTAGAACTTCTTGGGAACAAAAATTGACGAACTCTAGGTGATTTTTGTTCTTCCAAGACGCCCGAAATCATCCATAAACATTCTCCAATTCAAGATCGAAGGCATAATGAAGAGGATGTTCGGCTAGTTCTTTCGTGATTGCTTCCGGTAGAATCGATTATGTTAAGTAAGACTTTTTATGTGTTTTCATTAGGATTTTGTTAAACAATGGTTTTGAATGTAATTCTACTTTTTGTTTAAGTTAAGAGATTCGTTTATAAATAAAATTACTTGTTGAGATTATCAGTTTTTCGGTTTCCTTGCATCGTGAACTCATTAAGATTGAGAAGTAGTTTGATATATACGAATTAATAACATTGTGAATGAGCGAGTCTTAAAAGTTTGATCCTTTGTTATTACTTTAACTAAAAGTTGAAATCTTGGGAATTAAGTTTTGACAAACCCTAGTGAGGCATATAATTTATTGATCTTGCATAATTAAGGATCCGGAAGTGATTGTATTAATTTATTTAAGCAAATTAATTCTAAAGTTTATTGCTTTATGCACGTGTGTTCATTAATTAATCCAAAGTTCCAATTTTTAAGTTCAAAGTTTGTGTCTTTTAGTTAATTGAGTCGTATTGATTAAACACTTTCAACATATTCCTCGTGGAGACGACCTTACTTACCCTTACACAATAAAGGTAGCTACGACCGATATATTAAATTGTTTTTGATCGAGTCTCGACAACCAGATCAAAATGGCGCCGTTGCCAGGGAATTAGTGCGCTTAGTGTTTAATTGTGTTTATTTTCCTTTATTAAAAATTCATAAAAAAACCCAAAAATATTTTCTTTTCTTATTCTATTTTGTTTTTTAATTTTTTTTTCTTGTTCAGTATTACGCTCGGTGTTTTATGTCTTGCAGGTTACGCTCAAGGAGTTAAACCTCACCATGACTAGAGTTTATTATTCATGTACAGGTTGTGAAAGTTCAGTTCACACACGAGATAATTGTCCTGAGTACTTGCAAAATTGTGAGGATGCGAGAAGAAAATTATATATGTTGGATGTTTATTATGATGATGTACTATCATCTTATCCGTACTACGAGGCATCTTATCCATATTATGAAGGATATTATCATTCAGAAGTAAACTACAACATTGAGCAAGATTTGGATTGCAACAGTTATAAACCGGAGACGGTAGAAAGCTCAAGTTATAAGAAAGACCATAACAACTACCACCAAGCATACTCTCAACCAGCATATGACGATTTTGATAGGCGTGATCAAAAGGATTTTTTTGGATGCTCAAACCAATCAAAGACTTCTCATTGTTATAATCAAAATCAATGTCAGTTTCCTTCTCAACAACAAGAAGTTGTTGCTAACCAAAGTGACAAGAAATTTCAAAACGTTTATCAATCTGAGGAGGAGCAAAAGATTATGCAATTGCAGTCGACGTTGTCTTTGATAGATGAGAATCTATCACATCATCAACTTTTAAATCAATGACGACTCCATTACCTTAGCAAAAAATGTGAGGTGCTCTTGATGAAAATTCAAATTGAAGAGTCATTAGAGGATGAGGTACTGGAGGAGGTTGTAGATACTAATACAACATTACTTCCCTCAGTTGTAGAAGAAGAGATTGAATCCACCATGGCTGAGGAAACAATTGAAGAACCGTTTACGAATCCTTTAGAGCAAGACATGAAACTTCTTAAAACAGCAAAGACTAAGGTAATCAAAGTTTATCCTAACCCTTTGTTTGTGCTTACTATTCCATCTGTAACACCCGAAAATTTTAAAAAGAAGAAAAAGAAAAAAAAAGCAAAATAACCCAAGTTGAGGGTTAAAATTATACAAGGAGCAAAGTTTGATATTATTTTATTCAAAAGTGGGTGTGGCCGCCCACACCCATGTTCCATCAACTTTCCATCGGTTTTAGAAAGAGAAAGTAGCTAAGATCTTCGAGTTTCAGAGAGAAGAAGAAGAGAAGATCAGTTTTAAGGTTAGTTTTCTGATTTTTGGGTTGTTCTTGGCTGATTTTCAGCCTTCGGGTATGTGCTTATGTGCTTTTGTATGTTCGGTTGTGCGTTTTTGGTGTTTTTAGGTGTTTGAACTCATAAGCATTCGGGTTTGAAGAAGTCTTACTCAAAAGTTGCAAGAGGTGAGTTCTAGATCCCAGTTTTTAAATGTTTTAACTTGTTTTGGGGCTGAAAATGCATGATAAAACATTTTTACAAATGTTGGGTGTGTACCCGTATGTATATGTGTGTGCCCGGTTGGGTGGGTGTATGTACGGGAAGGATTTTAATGGTGTTTATGTTCTATACTTGTTTATGATGCTTAGCATGTTAGAAACTAGGCCAGAACAGGTTAGAAATCGATTTGGGGTCTGAAAATGGTTTAAAGTTTAAGAACAGAATGTCCATGCGCCCAAATAGTTCCCATGCGCCTAGAAATCTACCCACGCACGTAAGTGTGTGCTCATGCGCCTGAGTGCCCATGCGCCCACTGCCCATGCGCCCAAGTTCCCCAGACGCCTGAGTGCCCATGCGCCTAAGTAAGGCACATGCGCCCCAATAGTGCCCATGCGCCTAAGTATTCATGCGCACGCATAGTTATCATGCGCCTGCATAGTGCCCATGCGCCCAATGCCTTAGAAAATATTCTGAAATTTTTGGAAAAAAGGGGATTTTTAGGCTATGATTTGGAATGTCTCCGGGGGTGATGTATGATGATGTTATGCATGTTTATGATCTGTTTCCTTATGTTCCTTATTTCGTATTATTACGTGGCTTTACGTGGTGTGATTATGTTAATAAATGTAAAGTATTATCTTAACGAAGCGAAATATTTAAGATAATGAAAGTGGAACATAATGAATGAACGAATGAAAGTCTTGCAAGCAAAATGTAAGGAGGTTCACAACTCATTGAGAGTTGTTAGCTCAACTGTGTGTCATACAGCATGCGATTTTGGCTAACCCATGAGGGTTCACACACAAGGGATCAGTCTTAGTGACTGCTCCATACGTACGATATGGGATCCTTGTCGTTAAACCCTAGATTAGATGGCTTCGTGCCCAAGAGGGGGGTTTAGCATATGACAGGATCTGGATAGAAGTGAAAGATATTGTAAAGTGCGAAAGGTACGAAAAGAACGATGACGGAAGATAATAAATAGTACCTTGATGTATGTATGATGTATGATCATGTGCAAAGGTAAGAAAATGTTTTAACGAATGAAAGGTAATATAAATATTTTTATAAAACTAGAACTCACTTAGCAACGCTGACTTTTATGCGTTTTCAGTTGGCAGGTAATGGTTGTTGTGGATGGCACGAGGTGAAGCTACTTGGCAAGATTTTGGATGGCATCCATTTTATGTTGTAATGATGTTTTTGTGTTATAATGCAACCGAACGATGTTTTGTAATGTTAACAATGTTGTATTATTTGGCAAAAGCAATTGTTAATATATGAAATGGCTTTTTGTTAAATTATTCCGCTGCATTATTTTAGTAAATGATTATGAGTTTTTAAATATCATGTGTGATGAATGTCCAACTGTGAGCGTTCCGGGAACGAGCCCTTACACCATCCAAAAAAGTTGGAAAACAAGATTTAAGGATAAAGAAAAAGAGGGTGACTTTGCATGATATTGGACATGTTATCATGAAGTTGTTTCCCAACTACTTCTCATTTTACATACTAATCATCGGGAAACGAATATGGAACTGCCATGACAATTATCGAGCATTTGTTGGGAACTCGGTAGGCAAATGTGCACTATGACCACCATAAGTGGTCTCAGGTAAGGTCTGGCTGAAGACCTAAAACTTAGCGCTTGCGGGAGGCTACCCGAGAACTTTGTGGGTGTGTTCACTAGAAACCCTCACGAGACTATAACTCGTCCACTCGGGTCTACCGAGGGGTTTAAAGGCTTGTTGCATACGCTAAATGCAACCGTGATTCCTACGAAGGTTAGCTGAGGCTATTCAAGATTGGGTGCTGCAGGAATTCAGACAAAGAGCAAAATTATATAGACAGAGGGTAGCAGGGAAAACTGTTGGTCAACTGGATACTGAGGTAGACCCTAAAATTAGCTTTAAAGGGGAAACCTCAGTTGAAGGCCTAGTAGTAGAACTTGTGAACCTTGAGACAGGCTCACCCTCAGCACCTAGTACCCTCAGTGAAACACATGCAGGTGAAGTTGTATCACAACCTCTCTCTGGCCCAAGCTCAAGCTCATCACAACCATTAGAAAGCCAAAGCTCTCTCCACCCTGAGTCATACAGGCCAACAATTGACAAAGGGAAAAGGAAAATGACTCCTGAGGAGATTGAGGAGGAGAAGAGAGAGAGGAAGAGGAAGGCCAGAGGAGAGAAATCTAGAGAAGTCCCAAGCTTTATGCAAGCTGCAATCAAGGCTACTCGTAGTCCTAACACTTAGGATGATGAGTTAAGAGCAGCCAGATTGAACTATCTGGGACTAAGAAATTACAATATAGATGAAATCATCTCTCACCCTTTAGCAGAATTATATGAACTGGCAGACAAAGAGCTGTGCAAAAAGAGGAAAGAGGCTGAGGCTACAGAACTGCTCCTCAAAATCAAGGAAGATAAAAGAAGAAAGAACTTCAAAAAGCTCATGTCCTCTCTCTGGTTCAAGAAAGCCCTGAGAAAGAGGTTGTGGCTAAACAAAAAGAACAAACTCAGATAAGCAAAGAGCAAGAAAGGCAAAAAATGATAGCTTATCTGAGTGCCACAGGACTCTACCAGGTAGCAGCTCTCAACCCTCTCTCATATGAGTAAATTGAGTTTGAGTACCTCAAACACCTTGATGAAGAAGCTCAAACTCAAAGAAAAGCTGTCAAGAGAAAGATGAGAAAGGAGGCTGCTAAAACAAGAGCCACCATCAGTGCACAAGAAAAGAAGTTTGCTGACAGACTAAAGATGGTGAGCTTCTTGAAGCTGTATGGGTTCTCCGGAAAGAGACTTTGTCCTATGTCTCTATCCACAATGGATGAGCATATCAGAAGGATCAAGCAGAAGATAAAGGAAGGTCAGCTGGTAGACTTGCATTTTCCACCAAGTCAAGCTGAACCTAAAGTTGAGGTGAAGGTTGAACAATAAGAGACAACACAACCTGATCCAAAAGCAACATCGAAGCCAACTTCATCTTCTGACCCACAGCAAGGTTCTGAATCCCCTGATTCTGAACAAATGGGCAAGAAGAACCCAACTGAGGAGAATAAAGAAAGCTCAACTAGTGCTATAGGCCATACTCCTCAGTTGAAATATAGATTGAGGAAAAGGATGGCCATCAGAAGGGACAAAAGGAAGAAAAAAAAGTCCAAGGCATTCTCCTCAACACCTCAGGATGAGTAATAACATCCTGAGGAAGTGCACTAAGAGGCTGTTCAATCAACCCCATTCAAGTAGAGCCTCTCGCATCCGGAAGACCAATTCTGTCCAGGATCTATACTGCTAATCCAGACATGAGGACTGCAAACTGTTAAGCATCCTCTCTGTTTTGGTAGCATCAACCTAGGGAGAGTTTGTAAGGAGTATGAAAAAGGCTGATGCACCCAAAACAGTCAAGGTGCTTCCTGCATGCATGCACTTTGTGCATGGTGGAAGTTACTTCGGAAGTTTTACACACTACACAGAAAATACTCTAAGTGTAAAATCTTTCGAAGCCAAAGACCAAATCTTCCGAAGCCGAAGATGAAGTCTTCTGAAGCCTAGAAGACAAAGTCTTCCAAAGCCATTAAGATAGAAGAATAATTTCTTCCAAAGATAGAGAAGACATGCTTTCTCTGATCTACCTTTTCAGAAAGCTGACCAACTTTCAGTTGCCACTCTAAAGACTCACCAACTTGCATAAGTTGGTGAAAAGGTCCATGCTTTAGGAAACTATAGATTATGGTTTTTGTGTCTGTAACTTTCTACTTTATTTACTTTTATCCTTTTTGTAATATATTAAGATGTGAGCTATGGCATGTCATAGTCACTAGTCAAAAGGCAATCTACCTTTTGACTTTACATTGATCTTGTTGTCTAGATTAGTGTTTTCAACGGGCCTTCAAAGTATGGCTGGCTGTAGGATGTAGTATAAAGTATCTTAGGTCCTTGTAGTGTATTTCCATGCTTTGTAACACTTGTAAAAGAACTTGAGAGCAATATACTTAATCCTTGAAAACCATTCTGTGTTGTTCTTAGTTCTCTCTCACTTGTTTGCTTGTGTTCCTTAGTATCATACAAAGGTTCCAGTTCCTCATTTGATCTGTTAAGTGTTCTAAGTCTCTCCTTATAATGAGACTGATTGCATTGATCCCCTTCAACAGTCCTGCAATTCCTAAAATGGAACACATCCATCTTGGATGATTAATCAATAAAGTCTTTTAGTGTAAGGCCCCGATTCCGGAACGCTCACAGTTGGACATTCATCGCACATAATATTTGAAAACTCATAATCATTAACTAACATAATGCAGCAGAATAATTTTAACAAAACCATTTCATGTATTAATAATTGCTCTTGTCAAATAATACAACATTGTTAACATTACAAAACATCGTTTGGTTGCATTACAACACAAAAACATCATTGTTACACAAAATGGATGCCATCCAAAACTTGCCAAGTAGCTTCACCCCGTGCCATCCTCAGCAACCATTACCTGCCAACTGAAAATGCATAAAAGTCAGCGTTGCTGAGCGAGTTCTAGTTTTATAATAAAAAAATACTTTACTTTCGTTTAAAAACCTTTCTTTACTTTTATTCATGAACATACATCATACGAACACATAGATAATATTCATTTTTATCTTTCATCATCTTTAATCATCGTACATCATTCATACATTCATCATTTATCTTTACTTCCATTCCGAACCAATGCCATGTGCCATACTTCGAACATTGTGCACGAAACTGGTTACTGGGCCGAAGTCTATAAATAGACCCCTAACATTGTGCACGAAGCTGACTCCAGTACCTGGGGCAAGCGACAAGGGTCCCATTCGTTTGGTCAATCACATGGATTAGACCCCCGTGTGCATCCTCCCGGGTTAGCTAAACTGCACACAGTTGAGCTAACACCCTTCATTGGGTGTGAACCTCCTTACTTTTTGCTTGCAAGACTTTTCATTCATTCTTTACGTTCCACTTTTCATTATCATTAACTTCCGCTTTCATTACATAATACTTTAAGTTTATTAACATAATCACACCACGTAAAGCCACGGAATACTACGTAATAAGGAACATAAAGAAAACAGGCCATAAACATACACCACATCATCATATAACATCACATACAACATCATACATCATCATACATCATCCCCGGAAACATTCCAAGTCATAGCCTAAAAGTCCCTTTTTCCCAAAAATTCAGAATATTTTCTAAGTCTTTAGGCGCATGGACACTATGCAGGCGCATGGCCACTATGCGGGCGCACGACTGCTTAGGCGCATGGGAATACTTAGGCGCATGGGCAGGTTTTGGGCGCATGGGCACTATACGGGCGCATGGCCAACATTTAGGCGCCTGGACAACTTTCTAGGCGCATGGGTACTATGCAGGCGCATGGGCACTTAGGCGTTTGGGCAGTTGGGCGCATGGGAACACTTAGGCGCCTGGGCATAATTCTAGGTGCATGGACACTATTGGGGCGCATGAACCTTAGGCACATGAGCCCTTAGGCGCATGGCCAACTGTTTTCTAACTAACATCATTTTCAAACCCCAAATCATCATTCTAACGTGTTCCAAGCCTAGTTCTAACATACCAAGCATCATAACAAGCATGAAATCATGAACACAACCAAAAATCTTCCCGAAAATACACCCACCCAACTGGGCACACACATATACATACGGTTACACACCCAACTATAATAAAAACATTATAACATGCATTTCCAGCCCCAAAACAAGTTAAAACATTTAAAACCGGGGATTTAGAACTCACCTCTTGCAACTTTCGAGTAAGACTTCTTCAAACCCGAATGTTCTATAAGTTCAAACACCTAAAAACACCAAAAGCACACAATCGAACACATACAAGCACATAAGCACATACCCGAAGGCTGAAAATCAGTCAAGAACAACATAAAACACCAAAAACTAACCTGAAATCATCATCTTCTTCTTCTTCTCTCTAAAACCCAAGAGAATTCTGCTCTTTCTCTCTCTAAAAAATCCGATGGAAAGATGGTAGTACAGGAGTGTGGGCGGCCATGCTCCTTTTTGAACAAATTAATAATAAAGTTTGCCCCTTGCATAACTTTAACCCCTTAACTTGGGTTATTTTGCTTTTCTTTCTTTTTCTTCACTTTTTCTTCTTTTAAAATTTCCGGGTGTTACATTTAGACTACATTCCTGGTGAATGAATCAACAGAATCCCAAAGAGGATCACCTTCCAAAGTGAAATGAAAAATAATCCTAATGTGGATCAAACAATATGGATCAAATTGAGCAACTATACTCCTATGTACCTAGCTCATTAGTATTGAAAATGCTTTCTAGCATATCTTGAGGAGGATTGATCTTAACATACAATCAGGTGTGGGGTACATACATATCCTCTTAGTACACCCAGAACATGATAATCACTCACTGTTTCAATTAATCATTACTACCATGCATGACTTTAAGTGGATCATAATATCTACAATTAACATTGTATTAGTCTATGTCTATTCTCAAAATCATCAAATCAACTCAATAAGGATTTCAAACTAGTATGATCCTATGTCATATGAAAATGATTCATGTCCAAGCATGAAACTCATACGTTTCTTAGTTAGATAGAGTTTTATCTTTCTTAAAAAATCTATCGTGCAAATAATCAAATTGAACTTTGATAATTTCCATAAAACTATTTCAAATTTTTTTCATTTTATAAAAAAGATTTTATAAATATGCAATAATTTTGGGAGACAAAACTGCACATGGAAATACCAAAGTCAGCAGATTATTAAAATTTGAAATATTAAAATTTTGAGGATATTAAAATTTTAAGTTTTAAATAAAAGCCAAGTCAAGGAAGTACTCAACAAACAGCATTTTGACACATAAGCATGCATAATATTGATTGTGAGTGATATTTTATCATCCATATATTAAGGATGTTAAACATATAAAATTTTAACAAATATTCAAAATTTTGAAACATTTCAAAATTATTTCAAGCAAAAACAAAAAAATCAAGTCTCTACAACATATGCATTAATTTACATAGCTGATGAGCAAGATTTTCAAAACAAACAAAAAGTTTTAAATTTTGTCAACTGTAGACATAACGGACATTCAAACATACATCTGTTGTAGATAAAGTTAACCAATAAGCATGCAAAACACATCAAGTGTTTATAGTGGACAAACATGTATGCATCCGCTATGCATTATTGAACATTGCAGGACCGTTTAGGGAGGTCAATGCAACAGTTTCATAGGAGAATGAACTATGAATAACACTTACAAGATCAAATAGGGAACCAGCTAGGTAAGAACTAAGAACTTAAAGTAAAAGAACACAAGCAGAAATGGTTTTCAAGAATGCTATATATTGCTCTCAAGTTCTATTACAAAGTTACTAAGTAATCAAGTGATGATTCAAAATACAAGACCTGAGATACTTTATACTACATCCTACAACCGGTCAAACTTTGAATGCAAGCTTGATACACTGATCTAGACAATAAAATCAATGTAAAGTCAAAAAGGCAGATTGCCTTTTTGTCATGTAACTATGACATGCCATAGCTCATATCCTAATGTATTACAAAAAGAATAAAAGTACAAAGTAGAAAGTTACAGACACCAAGACCATAATCTATAGTTTACAAAAGCATGGAGCTTTTCACCAACTTATGCAAGTTGGTGAGTCTTTAGAGTGGCAGTGGAAAGTTGGTCAACTTTCTGAAAAAGTAGATTAGAGAAAGCATGTCTTCTCTGTCTTCGAAAGAAATCAGTCTTCTGTCTTGTTGGCTTCAGAAGACTTTGACTTCTAAGCTTCGGGAGATCTTGGTCTTGGCTTCAGAAGATTTTACACTTGGATAGTTTTTCTTAGGAGAAGTGTAAAACTTCCAAAGTAACTTCTTCAATGCACATACATGCAAGCAGGAAGCTGTTTGCCTACTTTGGTTGCATCAGCCTTTCAAGTATTCCTTACAAACTCCCCCTAGGCTGATGCTACTAACACAGAGAAGGATACTCAGATGTTGACAGTCCTTATTGGGATCAATACCATGCCTTTCTTTATCATTTGGTCAGGATCCCTCAGACTCTCATAGTTTCTCCTTATGTCATAGAGATCATGCAGAGGGAGATAAAACATGTCTTGCTAGAGATAGACATCTTGACCTCCTTGATCTCTAATGACATACCATCTATCTAGATTTGCTGCAAAGCTCAAGGACAGGATGAGTCTTCTAACTACAAGAGGCTCTACTTGAAAAGGAGTTGGTTGAGTGTAAGGCCCCGTTTCCGGAACACTCACAGTTGGACATTCATCGCACATAATGTTTCAAAATCACATCAAACTTTACTAAAAACACTGCAGTGGAATAATTTAATGAAACCATTTCATATATTAATAATTACTGTTTACAACATTGGTACATTACAAATCATCATCTGGTTTCATTTCTACACAAAATGGATGCCAACCAAAATCTTTGCCAAGTAGCTTCACCCCGTGCCATCCTCAGCTACCATTACCTGCCAATTGAAAATGCATAAAAGTCAGCATTGCTGAGTGAGTTCTAGTTTTATAATAGAAATACTTTACTTTTGTTTAGAAAACCTTCCTTTACTTTCATTCGCGATCATACATCATATGTACATACAGATAATATTTATTATTATCTTTCATCATCATTCATCATCGTACGTTATTCGTTCATTCATCATTATCTTTCACTTTCATCTGACCAATGCCATGTGCTATACCCCGAACATTGTGCACGAAGCTGGTTACTGGGCCGAAGTCTATGAATAGACCCCTAACATTGTGCACGAAGCTGACTCCAGTACCTGGGGCAAGCGACAAAGGTCCCATACGTTTGGTCAATCACAAGGATTAGACCCCCAAGTGCATCCTTCTGGGTTAGCTAAACCGCACACAGTTGAGCTAACACCCTTCATTGGGTGTGAACCTCCTTACGTTTGCTTGCAAGACTCTTCTTTCATTCTTTACGTTCCACTTTTCATTATCATTAACTTCCGCTTTCATTATATAATACTTTACGTTTATTATCATAATCTCACCACGTAAAGCCACGGAATAATACATAATAGGAACATAAAGAAAACAGGCCATAACATTCATAACATCATCACATAATCATCACATATCAACTCCAGAAACATCCCTTGTCATAGCCTAAAAGTCCTTCTTTCCCGAAAATTTCAGAAAATTTTCTAAGTCTTTAGGCGCATGAGCACTATACAGGCGCTTGGGCACTATGCGGGCGCATGAATACTTAGGCGCTTGGACGACTCAGGCGCATGGACACTATTTGGGCACATGATCCTTACTTAGGCTCATGGACAGGGTTTCTGGGCGCATGGGTACTATGCAGGCGCATGAGCATGGTTTAGGCGCATGAGCACTTAGACGTTTTAGCAGACTTAGACGCATGGGCATACTTAGGCTCCTGGGCATAATCCTAGGCGCATGGGCACTATTTGTGCGCATGAACCTTAGGCGTTTGGGTACTATTTGGGCGCATGATCTCAGGCACATGAGCACTTAGGCGCATGGCCAACTACTTTTCTAACTACCATCATTTTCAAACCTCAAAATCATCAATCTAAGCTGTTCTAGCCTAGTTTCTAACATACTAAGCATCAAACAAGCATAAAATCATGCACATAATCATAAATCATCCCGAACATACACCCACCCACAACAGGGCACACACACATATACATACGGGTCACCCAAAATTTATAAAACGTTTATACATGCATTTCCTGCCCCAAATCAGTTAAAACATGTAAAAATGGGGATTCTAGAACTCACCACTTGCAACTTTCGAGTAAGACTTCTTCAAACCCGAATGCTTATGAGTTCAAACACCCAGAAACACCAAATAAACACACAACCGAGCACACACAAACACATAAGCACATACCCGAAGCTGAAAATCAGCCAAGAACACCCTGAAATCTGAAAACTAACCTGAACTCCGACTTCTTCTTCTTCCTCTCTCTAAAACCGAGAGAATTCTCTGCTTTCTCTCTCTAAAAATCAGAATGAAAGTTGGTACAGGGGTCATGGGCGGCCATGACCACCTTTTTGAACAAATTAATAATAAAGTTTGCCCCTTCCACAACTTTAACCCCTCAACTTGGGTTATTTTGCTTTTCTTTCTTTTTCTTCGCTTTTTCTCTTCTTTTAAAATTTCCGGGTGTTACATGGGGTCCACTACTGAGCCTTCAACCAAGGTTTCCCCTTCGAAGCTAATCTTAGAGTCTACCTCAGTATCAAGTTGACCAACAGTTTTCCCTGCTAGCCTCTTTCTATATAATTTTGCTCTGCTTCAGAACTCTTGCAGTACCCACTCTTAAATCATCTCAGCTAATCTGCCAGCCTGTTTGTTTTGGCTTGGGTTGACAAATGGCAGATCAACCAAGTTAATACTGTCATGGAATCTTAGGGTCTAAAAATTAAAAACCTTCTGCTACCCCTTAGATCTAGAGAGCACCAATTCCATTCTTGTATTATCATACCACCATCCCACTATTGGATTTTCAGCAGGGTAGGATGGGGCTGACATGGCCTTTTGAATTCCTTCCTCAAAGAGTTCTTGTAATATGGCCTCCACATCAATGTGAGCCTGAGGAAGTTGTTGAGTCTGGACAACTGCAAGTGAGGATGGTGAATCCTCATTGTCCATACTCAGGACAGAACTCTCAGGTTCTGTGGTTGCAGGCACTTTCTCCCCCTTTTTGGTAGCATCACCCACTTGCATAGGTGAGCTGAAGGTTAAGTCCATCACTTCCACAGGTTCTTATGGACCTGGTTGAGTTTGTCTGGATGGTCTCTCAGCTAGCTTGCCCTTGAGATCGGTGATCTCAAGTTGCTGGTCATTGACCCTCTTCTCTTCTGTATGGCAGTCACTTGAGATTCCAAGTGACTAACCTTAGAAACTAAATAGGTGAATGTTTGTTGAAGTTATTGCACCTTTAGTTGCAGACTCCCCTCATCTTCAGATGAAGAATCATGGGGGGATGAGAGAATTGGACCAAGGTCTTCTTCCTCATCACCAGCATATTATTCTTGGCTGTTGGATTTCCTCTACTCACTAACAACTTCAGGTGGAGTGTCAATGGGCTGAGTTGCCATGGTTGAGGTCTTAATGATGTAATCACTAGCACTAGTGAGAGCCTCTTCCATATGGATCTCCTAAACTTGTTCAGGGAGATCCACCTCAGTTGGGGGTGGATGATGTGGGCTAGACATGGGAGAAGTAGAAGCACTCATCTCTCCTTGAGCAAGGGTGGAGAAGAGAGACTCATGATACTCATTGAAACCCATGTCTTCATTATCATAAAATTCTAGGTTGGGGATTGGTTGGTGATTTAGAGGCTGGGGATGGTAAGTGTCCCTTGAAGGTTGTTCACTAGAGTTTTGAGACTCTGAGGGAAGGCTTAAGGCTTATTGGGTGATGAGTTCATCAGGCTGAGCATGAAAAACCTCAGCACTAATCAATTTTGAGATGGGAGTGGTTTGCTCCTCAGGGAAAGTGGGAGCTCAAGTGTCCACTTCCTCCTGCGTGGGTGGTGATATGGGGGCCTGCACAGGCTGAATAGCTTGCATAGGGGTTTGTTTGGATTTTCTTTAGTAGGTGATGGTTATTTGAGGTTGAGAGGGTAGCTAAGAGATAATAGGTGTGGGTTCAACACTAGCTAGTGCTGCTAGGTTGTCACCTTGAGCAATGAGCTCTAACAGTTTTGGGACAAGGGCTGTTTCTACCCCCAAAGAATCCCACCGTAGGTTTTCTCATAATTTTAAAGATGTCGGGCTTCATCTGTCCCAATTTAAGAACATTACAAAGTAGTCCCCCTCATAGCCCAACTAGGCAAAAGAATGATTTACAGCTTCTTTTGGTAAGGTCAAGTCACCTTCTGCATCATCCAGCATGAGATGTGTATTTATGGAGGTCGGAGTGATGACGATTATCCTACCCTACACTGTGGTAGACAGTGCCTTCTCCCCGTCCATGGTGAACTCTTGACAGGTCTGCCAGAACTCCAGAAGTTGATCCTCATAGAGAGGAGGATCAATAGTGACGGAGGTGAAGTAGTTCGACGGAGATAATAAACGACAAACCTCTAAGAAGCCAGAATCTTTCTCACAGTTCAACAGAGCAACCTGATTATGTTGCCTGTGAAGTTGCATGGATAAATCGGGTTGGTTTCTACGGTTGAGGTTGGCCATTTGAAGTAGCTTTGCGGTGAAGGAAAGTAAGAACAAGTTCGGTTTTTTGGAGAATTTAGGTTAGAGAAATTGTGCAGATGAATAAGACAGTGAAAGAGGGAGGGAACCGTTGAGTGTGTATATATGGAATGGATTTGAGACAAACTTTGAAATCCAAATGTCGGTCCCACCTCTGAAAAAGTGTCCAAAAAGGTAGTTTTCTTGAAAGTCGAAAATCTTTCGAAGGTATTTTGTCTTCGGAAGTTTTGAAAGAACTTGCGAAGCCAATTTTGGTTTCGGAAGATATTTCTTAAAGTTATAAGAATTTGCGTCGGAAGAAATTTACTTAGAGAAAATTTGCTTTCGAAATATAATTTGTTTCGAGAGACATAAAGTATCAGAAGTTTTACTCAAGAGTAAATCTTTCGAGACTAATTTGCTTCGGAAGAAAATTGTTCTTCAATTCATATAAGTATTTTAAGCTTCGTAAGATATTTCTCAAATTTTTTCATAAGGTAATTTAATTATTTGAGTTGAGTACATAAGTTTTTTTCGAAGTTAATTTTAATATCCTTCAAAATAATTTATACTTTAAATTCTTTTAAGTCTAAGGAATATCAGTTAGAAAAATTTCTTTCAACATAACTGGGCTTATATGAGTGAAAAAATAGACAACATTAAAGACACATGTTTTAGAATATAATTCTGAAATTAATTTAAGAAAATCTACTCAATGTTAATCATCCCAATAGCTGATGTTAGATACCTAAATCTATGTTTATCAAATATCGTCGTGAACAGATCAGCATATTGTTCATTTGTGTTAACTATGACCAGTTTTATCAAACCTTTCTCAAAGTTATCTCTTATCAAATAATACCTGATATTGATGTGCTTTGTCTAGGAGTACTGCACAAGATTCTCTGCAATAGAGATAACACTGTTGCTGTCTATGTGGATGGGAGTCTCCTTGAAGTTAAATCCATAATCCAGCATCTGATTCTGAATCCAAAGTACTTGAGCACAGTAGCTTGTAGCAGCAATGTATTCAGATTCAACAGTTGATGCAGACACACATGATTGTTTCTTGCATTGCCATGACATTATCCTTCCACCAAGAAACTAACATCCCCTTGATGTAGACTTTGCATCATGTTGAAGCCACCATAGTCACTATCTGTATATGCATACAGATGGAAGTCAGAATAATTTGGATACCAAAGTCCAAGCTTGGGAGCACTTTTGAGATATATAAGTATCCTTTTGACAGCAACTAGATTTTGCAGTCATGTTGCATCCACCATAATCACTATTTGTATATGCATACAGATGGAAGTCATCAACACACTCCCCCTCAAGGTCAGGACCTAGAGAGTTGTTTCTTGCGATGGGAGTCTTGGCAACCTTGCATGTTGGACTCAACAAAGTGCATTAAAAGGATAACGCTTGCCATAATCAAACATAATGTGTTCTAACACTCAAACAATCATTAACTAACACATTAGCATCATTGACATTCATAACATACACTAATGTTGCTTAAATTTCTTTTTCAGGTTTGTAGATAAAAGAAATTTTTGTTAAATGTCGGCAGCGGATGAAGACATGCCCACAGCGGATGACTAAGAAGCTGCAGCGGAAGAAGAAAAGCACCAAGTGTATACAGTGGATGAACAAGCATACACAGCGGATGAACAAATGTCCATAGATTATGATCAACTCCGCAGCGGATGTTCAATCCACAACGGATGAACATTCCACAGCTGATGACCATCAAGACAAACATACAAAGTATTCACAGCGGACAACATCCAAGACACAGCAGACAACTTATTCCTCTCCACAGCGGATGGCTTAGACTCCACAGCGTATAGTCTTTCATCCACAGCGGACGACTTATAGACTTAGGATTAATTATGTAATTTTCGTTTACATAAGGGTATCTTAGTAATTGTACATAGCTTTTGTATAGGCTATAAATAGCATGATACCCTAATCCTTTGTAAGCTTTTGAACAATCAATACAAACAAGCAGTTTTTATCATCCAAGCATTCAATCCCTAGCAATCACACAATCATACACATTCATACACTGATATCATAGCATTAATCATGGGTTTCTGCACCATGTTTATTGTTTGTTGATTAGAGAGATTAGAAAAGATCCTTGGAGAAATCATTTAAACAACCTTCCATCCTTCTTGTTGTTGGTTGTTGTGTTTAAACTTTGATTTCAACAGGTGGTATCAGAGCCTTGGCTCAAATCAATCACTGATTTTCGATCCCCTCTATCAACAACATGATATCCGTGGTTCATTAGCTTCATAACACACATGATCTCTTAATCTGCTCTTGTGCATTTTGTAGAAGCATTTTGTGTTGTTTAGGCTCTAAACATCATTCAATACTATTTTTCAAAACAGAATCATCTCAAAACCTCAAAAACCTCACCGGTTCTAAGGGTTTTTGATAAAACAGTACTCGAGTACTGTTTCATCAACTTTTCAACATACAAATCTTATTTTGAACATTTTTGAATCATATAAAAGTGTTTTAAATCGTCATATTCAAGTATATACACACTTTAATCAGGTTTTTGCTCTTCAATCAACAAATCGATTGTTGATTCTGTGAAGAACAAGATAGCCGCCAACAAACCCTAGGATAAACCCTAGTTTTTATTCACATATATTCTTCAAAATCAACGGTGATTTTGTTGGATAATCATCAAAACCAAAGAAGAAACATATTCTTCTTTGAATTTTGAAAAAGTTACTTTTTGATCCCCAAAAGTTAACTTTTTAAAACAAATATTTGTTTTTTAGGGTTTCCACTTTATTTGACCGGATTCATTAAAAGGGTTTTGACTCTATTGACTGATTTGACATTCTTAACAGAATATTCCTTTATTCTACAGAGATTTGACAGAGGCCTAACCTTGGACATTAATTAATTACACATAAATTAATTAATTTCATTTATTCGATAAATATTAAAAGGTAACACAACAAATCAAGCAAATCCTAGTGACCTTAGGATAAAAATAAATTTAGCACCATGCTAAATAATCAAACAAATTGATTTAAACTGTTAAGTTAAAATTTAACAAACATGTCTGATGAAATTTCAGGATCAAACAGTGGTCTTAAACCACCAAGACTGAAGAACAAAGCTAACTTCAAACAATGGAAGATCATGTTCAGAAACTGGATTATCTTTCAAGACCCGGATCTATGGACATCCATAACTGAGGGACCATACATTTCTGTGACTCTTGGTCCAGATTACAACATACAAAAACCAGTAAGCTTGAAAAGTGTAGCTGGTGATGACCTAAAAAGGGTCAAAACAGACATGAAAGCATACAGCATATTGGCAATGACTTTGCCATGTGAAATTATAACACAGGTTGAAAATTTCAAAACAGCACACGAATTGTGGAAAGTACTTCACACCATGTGTGAAGGAAGTGAAGAAATCAAGGAGATTAAGAAAGAAAAATTAAGAACCCAGTATGAAACCTTCCACCACATACAAGGAGAATCAATTCCACAGCAACTCCACAGATTTGTCCAACTTGTAAATGAAATGATAGTGTATGGACTAAAGTATGAATCTGTGGAGATCAACAAAAAGATGTTGCACACTCTTCCAGAAAGTTGGACTCAATCAGTCTTACTTATGAAAGCAACATTGGATCTTGAAGCCTTAACTTTAGATGCTCTAGTTGCTAAAGTTTAAGCACTAGAGCTTGATGAAAGATCTAGAAACAACAGCACTATCAGACATGTGGAATCATACAAGTTTAAAGAAATTCAATAAACAGACAGTGCATTCTTAACATGCATTGGAGAAGATGAAGATGAAGAATTTTTGGATTCCAGTGAAACATCTTTCTTCTCAGCTCCAGAATCATCACACACAAAACAAAAGTCTAAAAAGACTGGGGTTCATGCTTCTCATGAATCTACACCCCAAAGCAAACATCATCCACATGTCTCAAACTCCAACAAACAACAACAGACAAAGAGCCAAAACATACACAAGTTTGAGAAACCTATGGATGCTCTCACAATTATATTGCAAAGTGAAGAACAGAAGGCAGCTTATGCAGCCTTCTCCACAAGCTTTGAAGCTTATTTGGGAGCAAACCTAACACCATCACAAATCATCCAACAAGATTTGGATGAGCTACCACCAGACATGGTTGAAGAAATGGATCTTCAATGGTCTATGGCAATGATTGCCTACAGATCAAAAAGGTTTCTTCAAAGAAACAGGGGATTCAACATGGACAAGAAAACCAAGATTGGTTTTGACAAAACAAAAGTAAGATGCTACAATTGTCAACTTTATGGTCATTTTTCAAGAGAATGTCAACAACCAAGAGTTGATAGAAACAACAATCAAACACAAGCATCTAGCAGCTATCAAACAAACAGACAAATTCCACCTCCCATCAGCATTCCAACAGCACCAACTCCACCTCAAATCACACAATACAGCCCTAATCAACACTCTAAATCATCAGCCATGATCATCAAACAAGATGGTGAGTGTGATTGGAGCATGTATGAAGCTGAGATCCAATCTCCAGATCATGCCCTTATGGCAAACATTAAAGATAAGATCATAGAAATCCCGAAAGAGGTGAAAGAAAATCTTTGTTCACAAACATGCATTGACGACGTCAACAGATATAGTGAACATGCAGACAAACTTTCCAAGAAAGTTATTGAAACAAACATTTTAAATGAAAGTTTTAAAACAAAACAAAAACAATATGAAACCAAAATTCTTTCATTACGAAATGATTTGGACAAATTGATGTCTAAAAAACTATCACTAGCAGCTCAAGTTGAGCAGCTCTCTGCATCCTTGACTCAGTCAAAAACATTACAGGCTGAAACTAAAGTGAAACTTCAAAAGTTCCAAGTCAGCAACAAGAAGTTTGAAGAACTTCTTGCTCAGCAAAGGGCATTCAAGGACCCTTCAGGTTTAGGATATAATAAAGTTAATCCTCTTTACAATGATAATTACATTCCTTTACCTGAATCAATGACAAACAAACAAGGTGAGTCTCTTGACCCACATGACTGAACTGATGATTCAAAGCAATCACCATCATCATCATCAAAATTAGCCTTGATTTCAAAAACACCAATGATCAAATTTGTTAAAAGTCAAGCAACCCCTCACATTAAACCAATAGACTTTTATCATGGTGAAAGTAATGAATTTGATCAACAAACAAGTGATGATGAAGATGATGTTGATCTACTGAATGATGAGTCAGATCAACCAATTACTGAAACCATTAAAGTTTCAAGTGTGGTTGATATTCAAATCAAACAAACAAAGCAGATTAAAGGTGTTGACATATGCTCTGGTGGAAGAAAATCTGACTCTTCCACTCAATTGAGCAAACAAGTGCAAAAAGGAAAAGAAAAAATCACTACATAGTCCAAACAATCCATTGTAACTTTTGACATTCTTTTGAAGTCTAAGTTAAAATCAAAAGTGGTAAACAAACAAGGCACTGTAAATTTACCATACAGCGAGTGGTGTGATCAATATACTCATACCACTAACAAGTGCAAATATGGTAAATATTGCAAGTACTGTAACATGAACAATCACTATTCAATTTGTGATTGTTCACAGTACTGAAACATGCCATTTTCACAATTACTGTTCAATTTGTGAAAGAAACAATCACAGCACAGCAAATTGCTTTTTCAACAAGAATAATTAGAAACAAAACAAACAAATTCCAGTTGAACAGCAAATTGAAAAACAAACAGTTGTTCCTAACAAGAACAAAGTAGGAGTTCCAAGACAAACTTCTCACACAAAAGTTATTTTGAATAATGACAAATCATTTTATGACAACTTTAAACAAACACACAGGAGTCATAAGTCTCAAAATAAAGATCAAACAGACATTGGCACTCTTAGGAGAAGAGCTCAAAGTACTTCTCCAGATAGAGCCAAAAACAATCAAAGGAAATCTAGTATGTCTAGACCTCCTAAACCAGCAGACAATGCCACACTTAAAGAAATATGTGTAATGGAAAAGGATGGAAAACCCAAGACCATCTTGGCTTGGGTTGCACCTTCTAATTAATTTCTTTCTTCTTGCAGGGACATCATCGAAGGCCTGACAACATCTGGTATGTTGACAGTGGATGATCTCGGCATATGACTGGCAATTGTTCCCTCCTTCGGGATTTTAAAAGCAAACATGGAGGAAATATAGCCTTTGGAGGTGATAAAACAGGAGGAAAGATAATGGTGAAGGAACAGTCATAAATGGGTTGATCAGCTTTGAAAATGCCAACTACTATTCTTACCTCCAGTTCAAATCCTAAGTGTATCCCAAATCTGTGATAAGGGATATGCAACACTTTTTGACTCCAACAACTGCTACATCCTCAAGACGGGTTTTCAAATCCTTGAAGAATATATCCTTTTGAAAACTCCCCGTCATAACAACACATACATTGTTGATATGAACGATGTTTCAGCTTCAACCCCTGAAACATGTTTATTATCAAAAGCATCAGAAGATGTTTCCCAATTATGGCACAGACATTTGGGTCACTCTAACTATAACAGAATGAATCAACTTGTCAAAGGTTACTTAGTAATAGGTTTACCTCAAAAGGAATTTTTCAGTACAGACCACTGCACTGCATGTCTGAAAGGCAAACAACATAGAGTGTCCCATAAGTCAAAATTGGTAAACTCAAACAATACACCACTCAAATTGCTTCATATGGACTTATTTGGTACAACAAACATCCTAAGCATAGGAAAGAAGCAATACTATCTTGTAATAATGGATGATTACTCTAGATTCACCTGGCTTTTCTTCCTCTTACACAAGTCAGAATCAGCAGAAATCATCAAGTCATTTACCACTAAAATTGAGAATCAATTGGATCTTAAAGTTAAATCTTTAAGAAGTGATAATGGCACTGAATTTAAGAATGACTTTATTTCTTCTTTTTGTGCAGAAAAAGGAATCAGTCATCAATTTAGCATAGCAAGAACTCCACATCAAAATGGAGTAGCTGAAAGAAGAAATAGAACATTAATAGAACCAGCCAGATCGATGCTTGCTGACTCTCTATTGCCCATATCCTTCTGGGCTGAAGCAATCAACACAGCTTGCTACATTCAAAACAGAACACTAATTATCAAAGAACAAAACAAAACTCCTTATGAGCTAATGTTTAAAAGAAAACCATTTATAGGCTTTCTTAAGGCATTTGGATGTTCTGTATCAATTTTAAACACCAGAGAACATCTATCCAAGTTTGCTCCAAAAGCAGATGAAGGATTTTTGGTTGGATACTCTGGAAGCTCAAAAGCTTAGAGAGTATACAATCCATGACTAAACATTCTGGAAGAATCAACTGATGTTGTTTTTAATGAACATTCTTTCACAGAGAAAGTCATTGGATCAGACTGGTTGTTTGGCATTGATTGACTAATAAAATCATTTGACACATCTTATTTTGATGTTACAGGTACAAAAGAAGACATTGAATATCCAATGGTACCTCCTCCATCAAATGATGTTCCTTTAACTGCTGATCCTCCAAGGAGACCAACCGTCACTCCTTCTAGTACAACAGTTACACCACCTCAAGATCAACCAAACACATCAAGAGGAACTTCAACATCAAGTCCATCATCGTCATCACTAGTAATCAATCAACCATAAACAGCTAGTGACCCTCAGTAAGACAAACAAACAAGGTCAAAACAGCTAGACACGGTTGAAGAAGATGATGATTATCATTCACTACCAGACACACATCATGATGATGAAATCTTAGATTTCTTTCATGATTCACCCCAATCATTTAATGATCATTCATAAACAGAAAATCCCACCATCTCCAATACCCTTGCTAAACCATTCACACCAGATCAAACAATTACCAATCTTGATTCAACTATTCCTGTTGATCAAATTGAAACAACCAGAGCTCACAAATATCATCCATTAGAGAATATCATAGGTGACCTCAATGTCAGATTGACACGCAGTCAATCTGATACAGTAAACATTTGTTTATATTCCTACTTCTTATCTCTAACTGTACCTAAAAACATCAGAGAAGCGCTAAAAGACAACAGTTGGATACAGGCCATGCAAGAGAAATTACAAAAATTTAAAAAACAAGAGGTATGAAAATTAGTTGACCTACCTGAAGGTGAATATGCCATTGGCACAAGATGGCTTTTCAGGAACAAAGCAGATGACAGAGGGATTGTCATTAGAAACAAAGCAAGGCTTATTGCCCAAGGTTATACTCAGGAAGAAGGAATTGATTATGACGATGTCTTTGCTCCTGTAGCAAGACTAGAAGCAATACTAGTGTTCCTTGCATATGCTTCCTCAAAGAACTTCACAGTCTTCCAGATGGATGTCAAATGTGCATTCCTTTTTGGAAAGATAGATGAAGAAGTATATGTTGCTCAACCACCAGGTTTTGAAGACCCAGACTTTCCTCACAGAGTCTACAAGTTAGATTAAGCTTTGTATGGTATTTATCAAGCACCTAGGAAGTGGCATGAAATATTATCAAAGTTTCTACTACAGAATGGGTACACAAGAGGAAAAATAGATCAAACATTGTTCTTAAAGAGAAAAGAACAAGACTTGTTAGTAGTTCAAGTCTATGTGGATGACATCATTTTTGGCTCCACCAACATTCAACTTTGCAAAGAATTTGAAATTCTTATGCAATCAAAATTCCAAATGAGTTCAATGGGAGAACTTACCTTCTTCCTTGGTCTTCAAGTACAACAATCAGATGAAGGAATTTTTATCAATCAAAGCAAGTATGTCAATCTGAAGAAATACAATATGTCTGATTGCACATCTAGCAAGACACAATTCTCAACTGGCCTGAAGTTTGGCCCTGATCTAGATGGAACATCGGTTGATCAAAAGCTTTACAAATCCATGATTGGCTCACTGCTGTATCTAACAGCTAGCAGACCAGATATCATGTATGCAGTTTGCATGTGTGCAAGATATCAAGCAGATCCAAACGAATCACATATTAATGCAGTAAAAAGAATCTTCGAAAGCTTAAAAGGCAAACCAGCACTTGGTTTGTGGTATCCTAAAGATGGAGACTTCTCTTTATTTGCATACACAGATAGTGATTATGGTTGATGTAATCAAAACAGAAAATCAACAACAGGAGGTTGTCAATTTCTTGGATCAAGATTGATCTCCTGGCAGTGCAGGAAACAAACAAATGTGTCTGTGTCAACAGCTGAAGCAAAATACATTGCTGCTTCTGCATGCTGTTCTCAAGTGCTTTGGATTCAAAACCAAATGCTTGATTATGGCTTTAACTTTCTTAAAACACCCATACACATAGACAATTCTGCTGCCATGTTTATAACTGACAATCCTATTCAACACTCCAAAACAAAACACATTGACATCAGATATCACTTTCTGAGAGATTGCTCAGAAAAAGGTCTGATAAAGTTGATCAAAGTTCGCACAGACAATCAATTGGCTCACCTATTTACAAAACCATTCGATTTAACAAGATTTGAATTTCTAGTTCAATCACTTGGTATGATCAACTATGAATCAAACAAATAATGTTTTCAACATTAACATACAACATACATGACTTTGTCAAAGTCCAAATATCTTTTCAAACAAACATTCAAGTTTTTTGAGTCATACATGATACTACATGAGATACGATAGTACACTGGTTTAGTTTTCACTTGAGTCATTTTCCACCAATAAAGACTGACTTACTTTGTTTGATTTGTGGATAGGCTCAACATGGGACACATAACATCACATACAACAGTAAAGAACTAAATTCTTATGATTGTGTGGTGTTCAAACATCCATCTTGGTTTATGGTAAGTATTGATCTCTCCAAAATAAATTACTTGTAAAGTAATTGCTAAACACCAAGTGAAACAGTTTATAAATTGCTCAATCATTCAAGTTCTCCTTTGTTATGATTATCATAGACCTAGAGTTCACTCAGGCATTCTCTGTTGTGTTAAGCACAGACCAGAATGACCTACATTATGATCCTAAAAGATTCCCAAAGGGAACACATCCTATTTGGATGAGCAATCAATAAAGTCTTTTAGACTACCTTCCAAAGTGAAGAGAAAAGAATCCCAATATGGATCAATCATCAAGGATCAAATTGAGTATTTATACTCCTAAGTAACTAGGTTATAAGTATTGCAAGTACTTTTCTAGTATATTTTGAGGAAGATTAATATCAACATACAATCATATGTGGGGTACATACATATCATACAAATACATACAAAACATGATAAATCACTCACTGGTTTAATCCATCAATAATACCATGCATGAGTTTAAGGGGACCACAATATCCATAATCAACATTGTATTTGTCTATGTCTATTCTCAAAATCATACAAACAATTCAATGAGAATTATGACTAGTATGATCTCATGTCATGTAAATTTGATTCAAGTATCAAGCTTTCAAAACACAATCTTTGTGTTAGTTGAAGTCATCAAACAATCACTCATTTTGGCCTTTGATAATTTCCAATAAATCAATATCAAATTTTTGTCATTTTATAAACAGTGTATAAATATGCAAAAATTTAGGGGGAAAATTGAACATGGAAATATCAAAAGCAGCAGAATATATGCAAAAACATACAAAATATTAAGTTTTAAAGAAAGCCAAATCAAGCCAGCACTCAAACACAGCGATTTGACCCATATACATATGTTTTTCATTGTATAATATTGCTTGTGAGTGATATTTTAACATCCATATATTGATCATGTTAACATTTTAACATTTTAACAAACATTTTAACGATCAATCATTTAATATTTTGACAAACAATTAAACATTTGCTTCGGAAGAAAAACAAACAAAATTTGCTTTGGAAGAAAAACAAACAACATTTGTTCTCGGAAGAAATTTTCAAAACAAACAAAAGTTTAAGTTTTAGACAACTGTTCACACAGCGGACAGGCACACTTACATCCGCTGTAGCTACAGTACCATTTTCCAACGCATGAACAATTATTCATCCGCCGTGTATCTTAAAACAATCAAGTTTTTACAGCGTATGAACAAAATTCATCCGCTGTAAACCAATCAGTCAAACAAAGTCAAAAAGGGTCCACAACGCATGACCAAGTGGTCATCCGATGCAAAATCAAACAAAAAGGGTTCACAGCGCACAAGTGTTCAGCGGACATTGTTCACACAGCGGACACAGTTCACACAGCGGACACTATTCATACAGCGGACGTGTAAATTCACAGCGGACACTGTTCATACAGCGGACGTGTAAATTCACAGCGGGCACACAAAATCAAATTTTTTTAAGTTCTCTTTACACAGCGGACATACACACTGTATACACAGCGGACATACATTTTATTCGTGGTATATATAGTTTCACACTTGTAGCTTTTCAGTTATCACGAGTGAAAGAGAGAGAAAAATTAAAATTTCAAAACATTCAAATCGTCCGTTAAACCCTCTAAACCCTTAAACCCTGTTCGATACCCAAACACTAATCTGTTTGATTACTGATCTTAGTTACTATCAAACAGGTATCACAACATGATTTCGAGTATCAATCATTCATTTAAAACATCTGAATTTGTGTTTTTGATCAGAACATGTGTTGACCTAAGTCGACTTACTGTTCAAAATCAAAACAAATCTTAGAAAGTTTTTAATCCAAATCAATCATTGATTATGTGATAGAAGATCTTAGTCAAATGTATTAGGATTGTTTATTTGTTGAAATTTGATTAAGTGTTCATCAGGATCATGAACAGTCATGATGTTCATGACAAAATCTGTCAAAATTGATTTTTGATCTTCAAAATATTTTAACAAATGTTGAAATGTGATATATCATTCAAATGTGTTCAAAAATCATTTGAAAACAAACAAAATCAGTTAAACTTGATAAAACAATCATCATAGAGCATTAAATGTACTTGCATTCAATGTGCATTCAATGACAGAATTGACTTTCAAAGTCAAATCTAAATGTTCAAAGTGTATTGCTAACAATGAAATCAGTATGCAAACAAACAAATTAACACTTTGTGTTATGAAATCAGTTTCAAAGAAGTTGTTCTTGATCAAAATTGTCAAAACCTTGAAATTTAAAAGGTCAAAATCCATCAAGATTGTATTTTGGCAAGTCAAACTTCAAACTCACACATACATCAATCACAAGTCTTAAGCATACTCACATTTTCATTTCATAGCAATCATACCATTCATGTGAACTCTTAATCAACTTTCATCATTACAAGCAGTGCATATCATCAATACAAGTAAACTAACTCATTTTCATTTTTCATTACAGATGGCAAATCTAGTATTTGTTAGAGATCATAATCTCTGTGCCTTCCTTGATCCTGATTCATCAAAGGCTGAGCATTACAGAGATATCATACATGCTATCAGACAAACAAGACTCCTTTATGCTATGACAGCAAGGCCTGAGATCTATGAAGATCACATTGTACAATTTTGGACTCATGCACACTTGGAACAATTAAATGATCAGCAAGTAGTAGTACCTACTATGCATAATCATCAGATTACCATCTTAGAAGATGTGATCAGGATGGTATTACAATTGGGTGATGAAGATGCCCAAGGACCAATTAAGTTTGATGAGAATTATGTGCTACATGTATTCAGACAGATTGGCTATACAGGAACCATTGACACGAAACAAATCAAGAAATCATACATGTGTGCCCAATTTAGATTTTTAATGCACACCTATCAGAAAACAATGACAAACAGAAAGACAGGCTGGGATACAACCTCTTTAAGAAGCTCATCATTAATTGCAAGCATCATTGCCAGAAGACCTTTCAACTTTGCTGCACAAGTCTTAAATGGCATGATTTACAATCTAACTGAGGTAAGGAACAAGTTCCTGATGTTTCCAAGATTCCTCTAGATGATAATTGATGATCTCTTGCCTAACATTCCAAAAGAGGGCGCTATGCTTCAGCCAGTTCATTTTAATGAGCATGTGTTTACAAGAATCAAGTCTAGTTTGTATCAAGGAGATGAAGTGCTTGTGCCTGTACACATGATCAATCATGAAATCCCTATTCCTGATGTCTTTATGAGGATTCCAGGACAATGTGAACCAACCATGATCTTTCAGAATGTCATTCATCAACAGCCAATCATTCAACAAGCACCAATCATCCAAGAGCAAGCTGCTCCTGAAACCTGAACCAATCATTGAGCAAGAACAAGCTCAGGAACATGAACAATTTCAAGCAGAACATCAAATACCATCTCCACCTCAAAGCCCAAACCTGTCTGATCAGCAAACACTATCATCTCTGTTGAGAGACATTGATGAATCACTAGCACAGCAATCTGATGAACAAGAAGAAGTTAGCACATCAACACATATTGAGCAAGAACAAGCAGAGCCAAGCTCTCATGCAATGCAACTGAATTTGATGATCAAACAAGTGAGATTCCAACAGAGGAAGATATTGACTACTCAAAAGTATTTTTATTCACTGAGTACAATAAGCTCATTGAAAGATCAAACAACAGAGCTAAGAGATTAAAAGAAAAGCTCAAAAGCAAAGATAATGAGATTGAAAAGCTCACAGCAGATCAAACTGCACAAAAGTTGATTGTTCAAGTACTGGAACAAAAACTCAATCAATCAAAAGAAGAGCTTAAAGATAAAGATCAGGAGCTTGATAACATAAGATCAGATGTGGCTTATCTTACCAATCAACTGGATGCTAAAGAATCTGAGATAGATGAGCTGAAAAAGATGATATATGCTCAATCTAAAGAGATAAATAGACTGAACAGAGAGCTATTGCATACACACACTCTACTGAATGAGGAAGAACATTCAGAAGGTCAAGAACAAGACCTGAGTGATGAGTTTGAAGAACAAATCATAGCTCAAGCAGAAGAGATTAGCAACAGAGAATATGATCAATCAATTATCATTCCTGAGGAAACTTATTCAATAGATCAATTGTTTAGTGAAACAAATCCATTTGAAAACATTCATTATTCACCAATACTAAGACAGCACTTCCATTCCACAGAAACACAAACAGAAGAAACAAGCATTGTGACTGAACAATCTTTAACTGAAAAACAAAAGGAATTGATCAAACAGTTCGCTGATTCTGTAAAAGAAAAACAAACCTCATCATCACAACAGCAATTCAAAACTTATTCCAGAAAAAGGAAAAGGTAGTATCTGGCTGCCTTAGTAAAAGGAAAGGAAAAAAGCAAAAGAGGTTGATGAACCAGAATCTCCACCACTCAAGCTATTAAAAGTTAAATCTGAGCCAGTGGATGAAGATGAGCAAATACAGAAAACTTCTGAGCCAAAGGTGCTAGAAGAAGGTGAAATAGAGCAAACACTTGACCAGAAATCTAAGTCCATCATCATTCTAAGTGATAGTGATGAAGATGATGAAGAAAATGATGAAGTTAAGGAAATGCAAAACATGCAAGAACTCTTTACTAATGATCCTCAGTCTTTGATGGGATTAGAGCTAGCAGCAAGAGGTTTTCCTTATGATGCATTCATGAATCTTAGCCTCACTGAGGTTAAAGACTTGCTCAAGGACTTTCAAGAAGTTATGAAAAATAAAAGTGAGCAAACATACAAAAGATATAAAGAAATCAAGGATCAAATTGAATTTCAAAAGAATCTGCCAAAGGATCCTCAAATTGACAAGATGACATACTCCCAGGTCAAAAGCTGGTTGAGTCACACAAGGATGCCTTACAGATCATATGCAGGCAGATCATTAGCTCAAATGAAAGATCTTGCTAGAGAAATCTACAAGAACATGCTAACAAGTGCCTTAAATCCTCAATCATCCAAACCTCATCCTGCATCATCATTGTCAACTTATCATCAAGCTCCACCTGAGCTTCATCCTATTGAAGAACCCAAACAGTTTATGCCACACAGGCTATGGCCTGAAGGCAATGAGGTGAGGGAAATGATCAATGAAAAGACAAACTTTATAAAACTCTATGATAGGATAACACTCACAGCCTCTGCTGATGAAAGAAAGATAGTAGCATGGAAATATGATGAGATATGGGATGTGCTTATCAAAAGAATATCTGGCCTTGTCCGGTATTTATCATACATATCCCAACTGGGATCCTTGAGCTATGAAGACAGATTGGACCTGATGCAATTGAGGATGGTCAATCATTCTAACAATCCTAGGGGAGCAGACTTTTTTCACATTCGAAGAGCTTACATGAACAGACAACATCATGAGATGAAAAGAAAAGCAGACAGAGAAGATAAGTTACACATTGAAAGATTGAGAAGAGAACAGAAAGCAGTAGGTTATCAAGAAGAACACAATGTTGAAAGTGTTGATTCAGAAATGTTAGAAAGGGTTGGTGTCACCATGAGGCCATCAGACCTAAAATTCATCATGAAGAAGATAGAGGGAAATCAATACAATCATCCAATCACCAAGTAGTACTATGATGAAACACATTTTGAAGTGGTGTTGGAAAGAAAGCTTGAAGGAAAAGAAGCAGCAAATATAAGGTTGTTTAATCCTGTGGAAATCAAACTTCTTCATCCCTCATATGTCTCATTTTTGAAAACCAAGACATTTCCTGCAATAGAAGATGTATTATGCAAGGGAGACTGCTGCTATTTCATACATATGCTAAGAATCCTAGGCACAGTCTATGTGAATACTGCCTTGAAGCAGAGATTAGGATCTAATGAGCAAACATTGACTAACATTGACAACATCACAAGTTTAAGAATTTAAGAGAACAACAACTTAGAAGTGCTTAAAGGAAATCATGTTGTAACCACCTTGGTTTGCAACATTGAAATTCAAAGCTTTGATCAAACAACATTGGAGCAGATGGTGCAGCTTCCAATCAAATACAAATATGATGATCAAAAGAGTGCAGTCCAATACTTTACTGAACAAGCAGAACAAGACCAAACAATAGAGAAAGATGTTGAAGAGTCTTTGAAGGCTACAACAGAAGTAAAGCAGAGTGTTGATGAAGCTGGTCCATCATATTCATAAAGGTTTCTAACAATCAAAAAGGAAAACAAGCAAGCAAACAATGTCTAACCAAACAAACAAATCAACCAATCATCCAAATCAGACAACAAACATAACTAGCATCAAGCATACATAAGCATATCATACAAAGTTAGCAAAACAAACAAACAAATCAGACAAACAATCAAACATTGCACCAACACACAAGAACAATCTGATTACACATGTGTGTAATCAGTAAGTCATACATGAAATAATTCAATCATACATAGCCAACATGAGGCAACCACAACATTCAATTATTCATAACAGACAACAAACAGATCACAAGTTCAAACACACAAGTTCCAAACAGACAATGCAATCTGATTAAACATATGTAATCAGTAAATCTAACATGCAATCAAACAATCATACATGAAAACAGACAAACAAACATAACATTACAAACATAAGCATACATAAATAACAGCAAACAAAACATACCAAATAATCAATCAAGCAACACTACATTCAAATAATCGTACAAAAGCCAGAACAACCATCACAATCTGATTACACATGTGTAATCAGAATAACATTCAATCAAGCATACATAATATCAGACAACCATGACAATCACACATACAAACACAAACACACATTATTACTAACAATCAAAACATTAAACAAGCAAACACTAAAGAGATGGCAGCATCATCCTTAGGGGGAGTATTGTTGGACTCAACAGAGTGCATTAAAAGGATAATGCTTGCCATAATCAAACATAATGTGTTCTAACACTCAAACAATCATTAACTAACACATTAGCATCATTAACATTCATAACATACACTAATGTTGCTTAAATTTCTTTTTCAGGTTTGTAGATAAAAGAAATTTTTGCTAAGTGTCGGCAGCGGATGAAGACATGCCCATAGCGGATGACTAAGAAGCTGCAGTGGATGAAGAAAAGATCCAAGTGTCTACAGCGGATGAACAAGCATACACAGCGGATGAACAAATGTACACAGCTGATGATCAACTGCACATCGGATGTTCAATCCACAACGGACGAACATTCCACAGCTGATGACCATCAAGACAAACGTACAAAGTGTTCACAGTGGACAACATCCAAGACACAGCGGACAGCTTATTCCTCTCCACAGCGGATGGCTTAGACTCCACAGCGGATGGCTTAGACTCCACAGCGGACAGTCTTTCATCCACAGCGGACGACTTATAGACTTAGGATTAATTATGTAATTTTTGTTTACATAAGGGTATCTTAGTAATTGTACATAGCTTTTGTATAGGCTATAAATAGCATGATACTCTAATCCTTTGTAAACTTTTGAACAATCAATACAAACAAGCAGTTATTATCATCCAAGCATTCAATCACTAGCAATCATATAATAATACACATTCATACACTGATATCATAGCATTAATCATGGGTTTACGCACCATGTTTATTGTTTGTTGATTAGAGAGACTAGAAAAGATCCTTGGAGAAATCATTTAAACAACCTTCCATACTTCTTGTTGTTGGTTGTTGTGTTTAAACTTTGATTTCAACATTGCACTCAGTTAAATGAAATCTGGTTAGTATGTCTTGAACATACTTGGACTGGTTTATGAATATACCATTGTCCACTGCTTCACTTGAATTCCTAGAAAGAAATTGAGTTCCCCCATGGCACTCATTTCAAATCTATTCTTCATCAACTTCTCAAACTCTTTGTAGAGACTTGGATTAGGTGACCCAAAAATGATGTCATCTACATAAACTTGAACCAGAATCAAATCATTCCCTCCTTTAAGAAAAAGTGTGCTGTCAATGGTACCTCTCTTGAATCCATGTTGGACAAGGTATTATGATGGTGTCTCATACCACTTCCTTGGAGCCTGATGAAGCCCATAAAGAGCTTTGTCAAGCTTGCAGACATAATCAGGATGATCTGGTTCTGCAAAGCCAGGTGGTTGTTTTACATACACTTCCTCTTCAATCACACCATATAGAAAAGTACACTTGATATCAAGCTGGTATACTTTATAAAATCCTTGCCTGTAGCAAAAGCCAGGAATATCCTAACAGATTCAAGCCTTGCTACTGGAGCAAAGACATCAGTGTAGTCAATCCCTTTTTCATGAGTGTACCCTTAAACAACTAGTCTGTCCTCTATCATCCTTCTTGTTCCTAAAAACCTATTTGGTTCCTATATTAGTCTTCCCTTGAGGAAGAGAACATAGGTTCCAAACCTTCTGTCTTTTGAATTGAAGCAGCTCCTGGTGCATTGCTTTAACCCAACTTCCATCCTTCAAAGCCTTATCAATTTTCTTTGGCACTATTTGAGACAAGAAACAAGAGTACAGGCAAACATTTTTATCATGGGTTTGTCCTATTGTCCTTACTCCTATCTCTACATCTCTAATGATATTTGTGGTAGGGTGAGACTTGTGGATTCTTAGTTGAGGAATCACAGCAAGTTGCTTTGACAGATCTAAGTTTGTGAAATTCAGATCTGGTGATTGAGGATCACCCACCACATCAACACACTTATCAAGATTGACTTGATCTAATGAGTGTGTGTCATCATTGATGTTATCTTCAGTGGAGAGGTCTTCAGTATCATGGAATTCTTGGTCAGAATCACAACCTCCATATTCTCCTACATTTGAAGGTCCCTTATTTGAGTTTTGAGCCTCTTAGCTGGAATTTGTAGGCACCTCAGATGTGTCAGCTGAATTGGTCATTGTACTGCTGATAGGATCTCCACCTACAGGGTTAGTTACCATTGGAGCTAAAGTGGTACTCAAACTTGGTCTTCTCAGCTCAAATCTTGGGGCAGGATCTCCTGTTGATGAGTTATTTGTAGATCCTGAAACATCTTCACAAAATTCGTTAAAACAGTTAATAACTAAATCAAGATCAAATAGCCAATCAAAACCAGAACCCTTCACACTGGGTGTGTGTTCATTGAAAGTCACATTGGCTAACTCTTTAACTACTCTAGTTCTGAGATTGTATACTCTATAAGCCTTAGCTTGAGAAGAGTATCCAATGAAATGTCCATCATCTGACTTCTCATCAAATTTGGCTAGATGATCTTTGGTATTCAAGATGGTGCATGAACATCCAAATGATCCGAGGAAACCAATGAAAGGTCTCCTTTTGTGGCACAGCTCGAAAGGAGTCTTACCATGAGTCTTAACAGCAAAAACTCTATTCTGCACATAGCAAGCAATGTTAACTGCCTCTGCCCAGAAGGTGATAGGTAATTTAGAATCATATAGCATGGTTCTTGCAGCCTCAATAAGTGTCATGTTTCTCCTCTCAGCAACACCATTTTGCTGAGGAGTCCTGGGAGCATTGTATTGTCTTGAAATACCTTTTTCCTCACAAAATGAATCAAGGATATGATTTTTGAATTATGCTCCTTGATCACATCTTATGATCTTGACCTTGTGATCAGATTGATTCTCAATCTTCAGAATGAAAGACTTTAAGATTTTAGGAGTCTCATCCTTAGTTCTATGGAAGAAAACCCAAGTATATCTTGTGAAGTCATCTTTGATCACAAGAAAATATGAAGTTTTTCCTAAACTCATTACACTTTTGGGACCAAACAGATCCAAGTGCAATAAGTGAAGGGGTAGTGATGGAGTTAACTTTTTTTGGCTTGTGAGACACTTTGTGTTGCTTTCCTTTTAGACATGCAACATAATGGCCATCACTTGTAAACTCTTTCTTTGGAATTCTAGTTACCAAATCATCTTTAATTAATCTATTCATGTTCTTAAAGTTTGCATGGCATATTCTTTTATGCTAGAGGAAGCACTCATCACTATTGACTTTAGACATAAAGCAGGAAACTTCTCCAGAAGGGGAGGTTTCTTGCAAATCCATCTTGTAAATGTTCCCTTTCCTGGGGGCTCTGAGCAGGATATACTCATCACTATTGGCTTTACACTTGGACAGTTTTTCTTAGGAGAAGTGTAAAACTTCCGAAGTAACTTCTTCAATGCACATGCATGCAAGCAGAAAGCTCTTTGGCTACTTTGGTTGCATCAGCCTTTCAAGTATTCCTTACAAATATACATGTGTTCACAGCGCATGATGTTTTGTAAAGCATCCGTTGTGAATACAGTAAGTTTTCACAGCCATTACAAATTTGTTGTCCACTGTGAACAACCAAACAATCAAGTATACACAGCGCATGAACAAATATTCATCCATTTTGTGAACACTGGTCAAACACACAGCGTATGACTTTTAGTCATCATTGGTGATGAATTTTCATTTCACACAAGTGTGCATAGCGCATGACCAAATGGTCATCCGATGTGAACACAAAAAATCATTCAAGGGTCCACAGCGTACACCTTAAAAATTGTATAGTGGATGCACTGTTCATACAGCGCATGTGTAACTTACAGCGCATGACTTAAAATTAATTTTAAGTTATACACACTGTATACACAATAGACGTTCATTTTGTCTGTTGTATGTATAGATCAACACTTGTCATTTTCATATTCATCACGAGTGTGCGAGGTAAAATCAAATTTCTAAATGTTGCTATAGTGTGTTAAACCCCTGATCATTCAAAACTCTAGTTCTGGTTGATTTCATCACTAACATTTGTTCAAATAGGTATAATAACATGTTATTAATCATTAAACAATCATCAAAACACACAATTGCTCGTTTTTTATTCGAACATTGATAAACCCTAAGCCGAATCATGAACCTAAGCTTACTAAAATCGTTTGATGATATTAGTAAAATCATTCATGGAATACATGTTTAACATCCATTGTCGCATGTATTAGACCTGTTTATGTGATTAATTTTGATTAAGTGTTCATCGGGATCATGAACAGTTAATGTGTTCATGTCAAAAACACTCAAAACTGATTGTTGATCTTTGAAAAAGTTGAAAATGATTTGAAATGTGTTATAACTTAGTAAACATATTCAAAGTTCAGTAACAAACATGTAAAATCAGTTAATTTGGCATGGTATTAAACATAACAACATTAAATGCGCATACATTCAATGTGCATTAAATGATCAGTTTTGACTTCAAAGTCAACTGAAATTCTGTGAACTAGTTGTTATGAGACATAATCAGTGTATGATTTGAACAAAAATAACTCATTTTTTTTTAAATCAAACATGATCCAAATAAATTTGGACCAAAACAACTTGAAATCAGCAAGATTTCCAAGATCAAAATTTAATAAATTTTACTTTTTAAAAGGTCAAACTACACAAATTGGTAATTATCAACTAACAAACACTTTGACATAATCAATATTTTCAAACTTACATGATTCATCATCTCATATCATACAAACGATCAGTGAATATATAATCAAAATTTAATCATATTAATATCATACATTACCATCATACAAGTTACTAACATACTCTTCTTGTTTGCAGATATGGCAAACCTTGTGTTGGTTGGAGATCACAATCTATGTGCATATCTCAACCCTGATTCACCAAAGGCTGAGAACTATAGAGATATTATACAAGCCATCAGACAGACCAGGCTTGTACATGCCATGGCTACAAGACCTAAGATATATGAAGACCATATTCACCAATTCTAGACAAATGCTCATCTGGAGCGGATGCAAGATCAACAAGTTGTGGTTTCTGTCCATGATCAACAAATCACTATCTCAAAAGAAGTGATAAGAAGGGTACTGCATTTGGGTGATAAAGATGCAGAAGGCCCAATAGAGTATGATGAGAACTATGTTCTACATGTGTTCAGACAGATAGGCTACACTGGTACCATTGACAGAAGCAAATCAAGAAGTCTTACATGTTTACCCAATTCAGATTCCTTATGCACACATATCAGAAGACTATGACCAATAGGAAGACTGGTTGGGATGCCACATCACTGATAAGCACATCTGCAATTACTAGTATTATAGCAAGGAGCCCCTTTAATTTTGCTGCTCAAGTGCTAAATATAATGATCTACAATCTTACTGAAGTGAGAAACAAGTTTCAGATGTATCCTAAATTCCTTCAGATGATCATTGATAATATTTTACCAAACATACCAATAGAGGGAGTAATATACCAATAGAGGGAGTAATATTTCAGCCTGTTCACTTCAATAAACATGTGTTCAACAGGATAAAATCAAGTTTATACCAAGGTGCGGAAGTTGCTGTGCCACCTCACATGATAGATCATGATCTCCGTGTACCTGAAGTGTTTTTGAGGATTCCTGGTCAAGGTGAGCCACACATGTTGTTTCAAAATGTGATTCACCAAAATCCTATCATTCAGCCTGTACCAATTATTCATCAAGATGATCCAGTTGCACCTGAACCAGAACCAATCAATCAAGAGCAAGAAGAAGCTCAAGAAGAAGCACAAGAACAAGAACAGTTTCATTTTGAGCATCACATGCCTTCTCCACCTCAAAGCCCTCATCTATTAGAGCAGTAGACTCTTTCATGTTTGTTAAGAGATATTGATGCAACCATGGCTGAGCAACCTACTCATCATGAACAGGTTGGAACTTCATCTATGCATGAGTCTGAGCAAGAAGAACAAAGTGCTCATGTTAAGCAAATTGAAGGTGAAGAACAAGCAAGTGATATCCCAACAGAAGAAGAAATTAAGTACTCCAAGGTGTTTTTATTCATAGAGTACAACAAGCTAATTGAGAAGTCAAACAACAGAGCCAAAAGGTTAAAAGAGAAGCTCAAGAGCAAAGATGAAGAGATAGAAAAGATCATAGCTGATCGGAAGGCTTAGAAGTTGATTGTTCAGTTTCTGGAACAACAACTTGAACAATCAAAGGTATAAGTGAAGGTAAAAGACCAAGATCTAAGTAGTGCTAGACTTGATATTGCCTACTTAACTGAGCAGACAGATGCTAAAGAAAATGAGATTGATGAGTTAAAGAAGATAATCTCTGATCAAAATGAAGAAATTAAGAGATTGATAGAGAATTAGAGCATGTAGACACTTAGCTGAATGAGGAAGAACATTCAGAAGGTCAAGAATAAGCAATGAGTGAAGAATTCTTTGATTAGACAATGTCTCCTATTGAAGAAACAAGCACAAGGGAATATTCACTACTAACCCATTTTAAGAAAAGACAATGTCTCCTATGGAGACATACTCAATAGATCAGATGTTTGGTGAAGCTAATCCATTTGAGAATATTCACTACTAACCCATTTTAAGAAAAGACTTCCATACACCAGACACTCAACAAGCTCAATCAAGCATCATTCCTATAAACCCTTTGTCTAAAAAGCAAAAGGAATTGATCTGATAGTTTGTTGAATCACTAAAAGTCCAAACTGAAACATCCAAAGATCAAGTAGCATCATCATCATAGCCTCCATTGAAAACCTATGAAAGGAAGAGAAAGAGACCGTACCTATCTTCATTAAGGAAGGGAAAACAAAAGGTACAAGAATATGAAGAACCTGAGTCTCCACCTCTTAAACTTCTGAAAGTGAAAGCAGAACTAGTTGATGAAGATTAGCCTAAAAAGAAAGATTCAAAGGCTGCAAATTTAGAAGAAGGAGAGATTGATCAATCTCTTGATAAACAGCAAGAGCTAATCATCATCATTACTAATTCTAATGAAGAAGAAGAAGATAAAGATGAGTAGGAGATTGAGAACATACAAGACTTATTCCCAGATGATCTAGAGACTCTTATGGGCATTGAGCTAGCATCCAGAGGTTTTCCTTATGATATATCTATGAATCTTAACCAATCTAAGGTTAAAGACTTGCTCAATGATTTTCAAGAAACTATGAAGATTGAGACTGAGCAAATATACAGAAGGTATAAAAAGATCAAAGACTAACAAGAATTTCAGAAAAACTTGCCTAAAGATCCTCAAATATAGAAAATGACATACTCCTAGGTGAAAAGCTGGTTGAGTCATACTAGGATGTCTTACAGGTCATATGCTGGTAGATCTCTATTCCATATGAAAGACCTTGCAAGAGAAATATACAAAAACATGCTCACAAGTGCCTTAAAGCCTCAAGTGATTAGACCTCATCCATCAGCTTCACTCTCAACCTATCACCAAACTCCTCCAGAGCTTCATCCAATAGAAAAGCCTAGGCTGTTTATGCCTCACAGGCTATGGCCAGAAGGGAATGAAGTCAGGGATATGATAAATAAGAACACAAACTATGTAAAGCTTTATGATAAAATAATGCTTACAGCATCAGCTGATGAGAGAAAGATTGTTGCATGGAAGTATGATGAGATCTTGGATGTAGTGCTAATTAAGAGAGTATCTGGACTTGTCCAATACTTATCATACATATCCCAACTAGGATCATTGTCATATGAAGACAGATTGGACCTAATGCAGTTGAGAATGGTCAATCATGGTGCTAATTTCTTTTATATCATGAGATCATACATGAATTGATAGCATCATGAGATGAAACTGAAGGCTGACATAGAAGACAAACTTCATATTGCCAAGCTAAGAAGAGAACAAAAATTAGCTGGCAAACAACAAACAAATGAAGAACAAACAGAACATCTTGATAGTGAGATTCTAGAAAGAGTTGGATATCCTATGAGACCATCTAATCTAAAGCAAATCATGAAGAAGATTGATGGTAATCAATACAACCATCCAATCCCTAGATGGTTTTATGATGAAACCCACTTTGAAGTGGTGTTGGAGAGGAAATTAGAAGGCAAAGAAGCAGCAGACATAAGATTGTTTGATCTTGTAGAGATCAAACTTCTACATTCATCTTATGTGTCATTTCTAAAGACAAATTCATTCCCCGCAATTGATGATGTATTGTGGTGACTGTTGTTATTTCATACACATGCTAAGGATTTTAGGCATAGTGTATGTGAATGCTGCATTAAAGCAAAGATTAGAGATAAACCAGTAGTCATTAACACACATTGATGGAATAACAAGCCTCTAAATCTTAGAAAACAACAATCTTGAAGTTCTAAAGGGTGATCATGTTGTAACCACTTTAGTTAGCAACATTAAGATTCAAAGCCTTGATCAGACCATCCTAGAACAGATGGTTCAACTTCCAATAAAATTCAAGTATGATGATCAAAAGAGTGCAGTTCACTGAACATAGTAGTGAACTGCCTTAATGCTTTGAAGATTACACCATTGGCTGATCAAATCAAGGAAGCTGAAAAGGACCTAATCACAGAAAAGGATGTGGAAGAATCTCTCAAAGCTACCTCTGAAGTGCAGAAGAGTGTAAATGAAGCTGGTCCATCTTATTCTTAAAGGTTTCTAACAATTAAACAGGCAAAACAATAATCATACATATCTAACCACTCAAACAATCAAAACATTAAATCATACATAATAGACATAACAAACATATTAGAACATCAATCATTCATAAATATTATCAAACATAACAACAATCATGCAAGTAACAAGTCAAACAAGCAAACATATATGAATCAGAACATACAAGGGAATTTGATTGCACATGTGTAATCAGTTAATCATACAATCATACAAATAATCAATCAAATCATTCACTATAAGTGAATTCATGCAATCACTCAAATCAAACATAAACAATCACATTATTACTAACAAACAAATAATTAACAAGCAAACATCAATGGTTGGCAACATCATCCTTTGGGGGAGTATTGTTGGACTCAATAAGTGCATAAAAGGATAATGCTTGCCATAATCAAACATAATGTGTTCTAACATTCAAACAACCATTAACTAACATTTAAACATCATTAACATTCATATCAAACACTAATTAAGTTTAATTTTCTTTTTTAGCTGTGTAGATAAAAGGATTTTTTCCTTAAGTGTCCACATAGGATGAAGAATTGTCTACAACTGATGAACAAGAAGATGTAACGGATGAAGAACCCAGTCTAAGTGCCCACAGCAGATGATCAATCACACACAGCGAATGACCAAATCCATAGAAGATGAACAATCCATAGCGAATGAACACTCCACAGCAGACAACATCAAAGCAAACACCAAGTGTTCACAGCAGACAGCATCCAAGGCACAGCAGATAAGTAGTTCAACTTCCACAACGAACATCTTATCATCCACAGCGGACAACTTATCATCCACAGCGGACGACTTATAGACTTAGGATTATATGTATTTTGTTTACATAAGGGTATTTTTGTAACTATACATAGATCATTGTATAGATTATAAATAGCTGTATATCCTAATCCTTTGTAAGCTTTTGAACAAATCAATCAAACAAGCAGTTTATTATCATTCAAGCATACAAAAACACACATTCATTCAAACACACACACATAGATATCATATCATTAATCATGGGTTTCCGCACTATGATTAATGAGTATTGAATCAATAACAACTTGTTGTTATTTTTGAGAGATTGAAATTGATCCTTGGGGGAATTCATTGTTTTGTTCTTGTGTTCTAAGTTCAAAACCATATACTTGAATTCTATCACAGATGTCTTATGCATGGTCAATGTGGGGCACAATAACAAATGTGGGTGGACAACTAATGCGGATGACCAACACTTAGTCAATGCGAGTGGAGAAATCAAATGCGGTAAACAGTAACTTGGTACTTGGCCATATACTGGTGAATGATTTAATGCAATGAACAATAAACAAATGAGGGTGACTTAAAACAAATATGGGGAACAGTAAAGAAATGCAGCTGAGTAAGCGTTCTGTCTAATTTCTTCCTTAGCATTTATACACCTTAAACAAGTCATACATGATCCTAATTTATAAATCTAGACCTCATAAGACTAGGTTACATCACTAGAGCACATCATGCATGAATAATCACCCTAAATCAAGTTGAAACATGGTAGTTCACGTAAAAATATAACCTTTATTATAAAAATCATAGGTTTAACAAAGGTTTTATCATTTTAGTATGCACACCAGCCCTAAAAAGATAGAAAACATGAAAATAAGAGGATTTAGAACTAACCTTTTGAAGCCTTTAAGCAAAACCCTAGAACCGAGAGTAGAAATTGAGATCTACACACATGCAGACATAAAGATTCAAGCTTTACACATAAGGACACATCAAAAACGTTTTGAGAGCTTGGATCTAACTTAGATCTATGAATAAATATGATAAAGATCATACTTTTCATGAATCTTTGACTTTCTTTCTCTAGCTGAGAACCCTCTCTCTCTCCAAAGCAATTATGGTGAATGAAAATATGGGGAGGGGGCGACTCACCTATTTTATTCCCACTCAAAGGTAACCTTTCGCTTTTGCCATCCTTTGGCACTTTAACTTATTTAAAACTATCACTTATTCCTTTTATTTCTTTTAAAAAATTTCAGGTGTTATAGTCATTTGGTTTACTAATGTTTGATCATGGTTGACCACCAATTTTGACCTTGTTTAACCTATCCAAGCAATCCTATTTTCACAACCAAACACTACTCAATAACTCTCTTGCAATCAAACACTCCCATAATACCAACCTATTACCCAAAGACACCATCATAATCTACACCTATCGCCATACAACACCGACCTCTGTAACCATTATTGGTAGCCACCACCTCTTTTTCACCGGAACTTAATCGAGTCAAATCAAGAAAAGTAGAAAAAAAGGACATTTTAAACACGTTCAAAGTTGCATGAAGTCTAATTTTATGAATAAAAACTTGTTATGAATTATTTAGAGTAATGATGGTGCCATAAATTGTTTTTGTAAGGGATAATGTATTTTGAGGTTGTTTTTTATGGTCATGTAATTTTATTTCATGTTTCATTTTCATAAGCAAATATGATGTACCAAGTGATCAAAATTATTTCCTTTGTTCATACTTTTTCTGAAGTCAAATTTTTCATTCATCAGGTAAGTAAGAAAGTGGGTTTCATTTTACTTATTCACGGATTACAAGTTGAATTTTGCCATGAATTTAAGTCAAATTTTCTATTCAACTGGGTTGTTAGAAATTGGTGTTGAAATTTCTTATAGATTTAAATTTTAAGGTATACTCATGCCCACTATTTTCATTCACATTTTCAAGAAATTTTACCCGGGTAACTTATTATCAATGCAAAGTAATTTAATGATAGGTTCAAATCTACAACACATCACCAATCAAAATCATTATTAACTAATTGACTATGTGACCTATGTTTGGATTAAAGAATTTGCATTTGATGATAGGTTATTCATGTAATCCTTTCTATAGTGTTTTACTAGATTCATGAAGAAACTCCCTGTTAACAAGTACCATAATTAGATTTGAAGGAGGTTGTGTTCTGCACCTTTATAATTTGTTTTTGACATTGCTTCATTTTTTACTTTTTTTCATTTGTTGATACCACTATTGCCTTTTATACTCTAACTTTCCTTATCCTTTGTTTTTGTTTTAGCTAAGTTTTCTTACTATTTAATGACAAATTATTTTTTTTTATTTAGTAAGTAATAATTAATATATTTTGCATCATGAAATTATTTTTTTTACATGTATCTCCCCAAAGGTAGTGGGTTCGAATCTCATACATTCGTGTAACAATACGAATGCAAGTCAAACTAATAGAAGTACTACAGAACACAACGCGACATGATTGATAAGCTAACATAAAATAGGTACCATATAGTAAATTATCATCATCATCGCATAGCGCGGGTTTCCTACAAGCGTGTGTGTGCGCGCACGCGTGTAGACACACTCACTCAAGAAAAGAAGAATTTCATATTATTTTATGGCTTCCTAAACTTCTTTCTTTCGTCCTTTTTAGCTTAAAACCCTGATTCTTAAGATTTTTTTCATTTGTTCTTTATATTATATCACTTTAAAAAAAGTCTTTAACGTCTATCTCAACTTCCACTTTTTGTTGTCTATCTCAACTTCCACTGTTTGTTGTCTATCTCAACTTCGACCTCTTTGCATATCCTTCAAGCACACTCATACTACTGTGAATGTACCACTAATAACAAGTAATTTGTGGTTGTAAAATGTAAATCAGTTTTGTTATACAACAGCGGAAAACTCCTAGATAGACAGATTTCTTTAGATGGAAAAACTACAAATTGATAGTTGAAGGTCATTATTATTATATAAAAATCTGATCTCATACAAATTAGAACATCCTTTTATCATTGTTAGAAAAAGTTATGATCTAAAGCTTCAACACATTATTAATCGTGAAGATACCAAAAAAATCTATAGTAACCCAGGATCACCAATAACATTAGACAGTACACATAATTTTTTTTGAAAAATAAAATCTTCTACAATACAAGTGTAGGATTGGTTAAAGGGTGATGCAACAGTTTCACAAGGTTGGATAGAAATAAACAACACTAAGCAGATCAAATTGGGAACCGGCAAATGAAACAATGAACAAAAGTAAAGAACACAAGCAAAACACAAAGTGTTTGGTTTTCAAGAATGATGTATATTGCTCTTAAGTGTTTTACCAATGTTACAAGGCTTAGTACCTAAAGACTGATAAATAAGATATTTATACTACATCCTACAACTGGGCATATTTTGAAGGCATATTTTGAAGGCCAGCTGGAACACTAATCTAGACAACAAGATTAATATAAAGTCAAAAGACAGATTGCCTTTTGGCTTATGACTATGACATGTCATAAATCACATCCTTATCTAATACAAAAAGGATAAAAGTACAAAGTAGAAAGTTACAAACTCTAAGACCATAATCTACAGATGACAAAAGTATGGAATTATCACCAACTTGTATAAGTTGGTGAGTCTTCAGAGATGGCAGCGAAAAGTGATTCAGTTTTTGTCAAAAGCATGTCAGAGAAAGCATGTCTTCTCTGTGTTCGAAAGAAATCAGTCTCTTGGCTTCAGAAGACTTTGTCTTGAAACTTCGGAAGACTTTATCTTTGGATTGGAAGAAATGGTCTTTGGATTCGGAAGATTTGACACTTAAAGAATTTCTTAGTGCATTTGTCAAAACTTCCGAAGTAACTTACTTTGTGCTTCAGTATGCATGATGAGAGTTCTTTATTATGCATCAGCCTCTAAGATAACTCTTACAACAAGTCTACAAGTTCACGATTGAAGAGTAATTATTCTACTGACACATTCTAAAAAGCTAAAAATGCTCTCAAAAGAATAAAAAGTTTTTTCTCATGTTGGCTCTTTTAATTATTGTGTCCATTTCTTTTTTATATTAGCACATGTAGTTTGAATCCTTTGATTTTTTTTGTTTTACTTTTATAGTCACACAACTTGATTACTGTATAGATGCTTATGGTCTTATTTTCCTATAAATAAGTAGTTTTCCTTTCATTGTAACATAGACGAAAAACTCAAGAAAAAAAGAATTTGATATTACCTTATGACTTTCTAGACTTCTCTCTTCCGTCCTTTTCGATAGTCATCTTAATGGTAACCATAAAAGTTAAGTTTAAGTTTGAATGGCTAAGAGGTAACATCAAAATGGTTACCTCATAACCATTCAGACTTAAGGCTACCTCTTAATCATCAAAAGGTCATGAACAACTAATCGATAGTCTCTTACTAGCCATTAAAAGACTACGAAACAAACCCTTAGTATAAGTACGAGTTACGTGTCATTGTAATTTGTATTTTGCTTTAATAAAAGTTGATAGTCTAGATGAGAGTTGCTCTTAAAACCATGAGTAAGAATTAATTTTATGCCAATATACCTTCAACAATTAGTTCAGAACTTGAAAAAAGATAAATTTTGGAACCGTAGTTTCACAACCGCTAACTAAAAAGCAAGAGAAGAAAATAGTAAGCAAAAGATACAAAAAGTGATAGTGTTTTCGAATTTTTGTACCTCACATCAGGTCAAGATAAGAGGATGGTTCTCACAATTGAGTTATAACATTGTTTTTAAGTTCTCTTGGGTTCTACATTCTAACCATTTGTAACATTATTTTGAGTTCTAAAGGATATGCTACAGTGTACTTTTCTAAGTACCTATTTTTGGATGTGGTTGTGTTTGATTAACAAAGACAGAACATGTGTTCTTGAGATGCGTAAATTGCATTTGAGCGATGTGCTTATTAGCTTAAGAAATGTGCTTGTTAAATAAGCATAATAACTTTGATTCAAACACTTAGGGTGATGGTGATACTATCTGGATATATTAGCAAAAACCAAAAGATCAGAATGATCATATGTTAATCGGTTGTAATCAGATAAAAAAAAGAGCGTATTGTTCTTAAAGTTTTGATTGGTCTCAAAACCAATAATAAGAAAAATTAGTAAGATGGAAGGAAGCAATGCAGCAATTGCTACCGTGCAAGCAAGAGAAAAAGTAATGGAATATTATTAGTGTGTCATCTTTGTAATATTTATTCTAGTTGTACTTTTTTGTAATTTTTATATTCTTGTAGCATGTAATTGTAATTATGTTTCTCCACTAATTGTGGAGTATTGAGAATTTTCATTCAATATGGTATCACAGAGCCTTTCTCCCTTCACCTCCCCAAATTAATATTTCCCTTCTTCTTCCCTCCCTTCCCCTTCCCTACATCTCTCTCTCTTCACATTCCATTCTGCTTCTACCATGGCCTCCTCTTCCAATAATGATGGCTCCATACCTATGAACACCATTGTTCATATGCTTACTATCAAACTGTCTTCATCAAATTATCTTTTATGGAAGAACCAAATCATTCCGATCCTTGCCTACGAGAATCTTCTTGGCCATGTTGATGGATCTGCTTCCGCTCCCGTCTCCACTCTTCTCCAAACCGAAAAACCTATTGATAACCCGGCCTATCTTGCTTGGGTTGCGGCTGATCAAAAGACCATTATCATCTTGCACGCTTCATTATCGGAAGAAGCCGTCTCTCTTATTGTCGGATTGCCAACGACTCGGCAAATTTGGACCGCTCTTGAGGCTGCCTATGGCAACTTCTCCATTGAGCGGGTTCATACTCTTCGCGATCAACTCCGACTTATACACAAAGGATCAAAATCAGTTGCTGAATATGGGCGGTCATTTAAGGCATTATGTGATCAACTCTCTACCATAGGCCATCCTGTTGATGTCAATGACCAATTGCACTGGTTCTTGTGTGGACTCGGTCCATCGTTTGAAACCTTCTCCACCGCGGTTCGCTCTACTCGCCCTACACCTCTCTTTGCCGACTTACTTGCCCGACCCGAAAGCCATGAATTGTTCCTCCAAGCCCTCCATCGCTCCTCCTCACCAACCATTGCCTTCTCTGCTAAAACCCATGCCCCATCTGGTCGAGGTCATGGTGGCCGAAACCCACGCCCCATCGGGTCTGTCATGGGTTGTGGACGTGGTAGACGACCACCTCACTGCCAACTTTGTCGTACAAACGGTCACTATGCTAACGCGTCCCAAACTTTCTAGCTATGCTTCTCAGTCATGCTCGACCGATGATGAATTAGCCAAAGCATTTGTTGCTCAATGTCACGTCAATACTTTTGGTCCCGATTGGTATGTTGACTCGGGTGCGTCGGACCACATGACCACATCCACTGAAACCGTGTCAAATCCCTCTCCTCTTCCGGGTAATGATTATGTGACTTTTGGGAACGGGCAATCTCTTCCCATCACTCACAAAGGTTCTTGTACTCTTCCTAATAATCTTCTTCTAAAGGATGTTTTAGTTGTACCTTACCTTATCAAAAATCTTCTTTCCATAAGCAAATTAAGTAAAGATAATAATGTTGATGTTTTGCTTTCTCATCCACACTTTTTTGTCCAGGATCGGCTAACCAAGCAGGTGCTAGCCAAAGGAAGAGTTGAAAATGGTCTATATGTTTTGTATCCGAGTCATCATGCTTTACTTGCTTCTCATAAAAGTCCTCATGCCTCTTTTGAAGTTTGGCACTCCCGTTTGGGACATGTTGCATTTGATACTATTGTTAAGTTACAAAAATTGGGACTCTTATCTATTAATGCTTTATTACCTAAACCGGGAGTTTGTTCGTCATGTGAAATGGCCAAAAGCCACAAATTACCATTTAATCTTAACACCAAACGTGCTACTAACCCTCTCGACCTTGTCCATTGTGATGTTTGGGGACCCTCCCCGGTTGTGTCTCATGATCATTATCAATATTATGTTGTTTTTGTTGACGACTATTCTCGTTTTTCGTGGCTATATCCTCTAAAACACAAATCGGAAGTTTATAATGCTTTAGAGGTTTTTGTGACATTTGTACAAACACAATTCTCACGAAAAATAAAAGTTTTTCAAAGCGACGGGGGACAGAATTCGTTAATAGAAGAGTTCGGTCACTTTTTGAGGCAAATGGGACTTTTCATCGTTTATCTTGTCCTTACACTCCTCAACAAAATGCTCGAGCGGAACGCAAACATCTTCATATTGTTGAAATGGGGTTGGCCATGTTATTTAACGCTCGCTTACCCCCCCCCCCAATTTTTGGGTTGATGCGTTTACATCATTAATCGATTACCGACTCCTATCTTAGATGGAAAGTCCCTGTTTGAACTTCTCTATTTACGTGTTCCGAACTACGCCACATTTAGAACATTTGGTTGTCGTGTGTTCCCATACTTGCGTAACTACTCCAACCATAAGCTATCACCACGAAGTATCCCTTGTATATTCATTGGCTATAGCCCAAAATACAAGGGTTTTCAGTGCTTAGATCCCGACACTTCTCGTGTGTATATATCAAGGCATGCTTGGTTCGATGAGAGTGTTTTTCCATATGCCAATACTCCAAATGCTATTACCACTCCTGATTTACAACTTGTCACCTTCTTAGATGTGGACTTCCCATTAATGCCATCACATACATCCAACCCTCCTTCTGTCACGACTACCTCAATCGTGACCACCCCCGTTCCATGCAATCTTTGCATGGATAGTCCTGTCACATGCACCTCTTTACCATCCCAAACTAATTCCTCACCTCAACCCACTTCTACTAATCATATCCTTCCATCCACCAATAGCCCATCCACCTCTCCTCCATCATCCGCCATCTTATCAACAAATCCCGAAACCCCCTCCTCTCCTGCATCTAACCCCCCATCCGAGCCCACCCACTCAACTGTCGACCCACCACCTATTCTCGAGTCTACTTCCGCATCTATCGACCATGCAACCATTACCCAACCCCCCTCCTCACCTATTACTGAAACTATGTCACCCCATCCACCACCGATATCCTCTGCTTCAACACACCCTATGGTTACTCGGTCAAAAGTTGGTGTGTTCAAGCCTCGACACGTGGCTGACCTATCTCAAACCGATCATAGTGCCCTTCACTCAGCTTTGTTTTCTTCTACAGACCCTAAAACTTTCAAATTAGCTGCCAAGGAACCCAAATGGGTTGATGCGATGCATCGCGAACTTGATGCCTTGCATCGAAACAATACCTGGTCTCTCATCCCTCGCCCAACAAATAGACATGTTGTTGGCTCCAAATGGCTTTTTCGCTCCAAATTTCATGGATGGGTCAATTGTCCGCTACAAAGCTAGGCTTGTGGCCCAAGGATTTAGCCAAACTCCGGGCATCGACTATTCTCACACGTTTAGCCCGATGGTCAAAGCGTCGACTGTCGTGTCATTCTCTCTCTAGTGGTTTTGAATGATTGGAAGCTGCGTCAACTTGATGTGAACAATGCTTTTTTACATGGGCACCTTGATGAATGTGTGTATATGGAGCAACCACCGGGATTTCTTAACCCAAAATTCCCCAATCACGTTTGCAAGTTACATAAAGCCCTTTACGGTCTCAAACAAGCTCCTCGGGCATGGTTTCATCGTTTGAGCACTTTTCTCATTGCAAATGGTTTTATTGGAAGTCGGGCTGACCCATCTTTGTTTGTTTTTAAAAAAGATTCTTGTGTTATGTATTTATTGGTGTACCTAGATAATTTAATCTTAATAGGGAATCAAGACACGGTGCTTAAGGCTTTCACTCAAAGGCTACATAACGAGTTTGCCATCAAGGACTTGGGACAATTGAATTATTTTCTTGGACTTGAGGTTACGTATTCTAAAGATGGACTCTTCCTCAATCAATCTAAATATGCTCGGGAAATCCTTGATCGCGCCAACTTGTCAAATGCCAAGCCCGCCACCACCCCGCTTTCTACAAACATATCTCTAACTAAAGATGGTGAACCGTATTCAGATCCTACTCACTATCGCTCTCTAGTGGGGGTGTTGCAATACTTGACAATTACTCGTCCCGACATTTCCTATGCCGTTAACCAAGTCAGCCAGTTCTTAAGTGCTCCAACTGTTGACCATTTTCAACAAGTAAAAAGAATCATACGTTACATCAAAGGTACCTTTGCATTTGGGCTATATTTTAGAAAAAAGGGCAAAGTCTTCCCTACTTGGGTACTCAGATGCTGATTGGGCACGCTGCCTAGAAACAAGAAGGTCTACGTATGGTTACTCGATATTCTTAGGTGGAAATCTTGTTTCTTGGAGTGCAAAGAAACAACCCACGGTCGCCCGTTCAAGTTGTGAATCTGAGTATCGGGCAATGGCTAATACTACTACTGAATTAATTTGGTTGACTCATCTCTTGCAAGAACTACACGCTCTACCACCGGATCGCCCAACAATTCCATGCGATAATCAAAGTGCCATCTTTCTTACTCAAAATCCCATTTCTCATAAACGGGTTAAGCATATCGAGTTGGATTACCACTTCATTCGTGAGTTAGTTGTTGCGGGAAAATTACACACCAAATTTATTCCGACCAAGCTTCAAGTGGCGGACATATTTACCAAGAGCTTACCTCGTCCTCAGTTTGAAGTATTTCGGTCTATGCTCCGTCTTGGTCCGCCGCCCTCTCGCTTGAGGGGGGATATTAGTGTGTCATCTTTGTAATATTTATTATAGTTGTACTTTTTTGTAATTTTTATATTCTTGTAGCATGTAATTGTAATTATGTTTCTCCACTAATCGTGGAGTATTGAGAATTTTCATTCAATAAATATTGTTTTAATGCATGTTGTTATCACCAACGAGCTCCACAATTGTCTATGGATAAGAAAAAAAAGGTTCTGGATGTAGAATTAAAGGCCAATTGTTGCCATAATTCTAAATATCAAAGAGAAATGCAAAATCTAAGATTGCTTAAAGAAATAGGATGGAATTTTAAAATTGGTTTAGAATTGTGTTCTGGTTTACTTCAACAATTATGTTACCCATTCTTAGTTTTATTACAATCTCACTATAACTTAACGCCCGAGTAGTAATAGTATAAATAAAAATTATGAGTCATGTGTTCTGGTTTATTAAAAAGTTACAACTAGTCTAGGAACGAGTTGCAACAAAAATCAAGTTCATTTGCTACCGTGCCATTAAATGACCATTAGTTTTTAAGATTTGGTGGGGATAAACCTATCATTTTACATTCTTTTTTATTTAATTCTTTAAATGATTATTTTTACAATTTTAAGTTATTATTATATGTATTAATTAATTAAAAAAACTCTCATACCCATCTTCAACCCTCCACCTCCCCTTCTCTTCTCATACTCCAACATCGTCCCCACTCCCCCGTAGTTTCAATTCCGTTTTTGATGTGTACAATAGAGTCTTCTTGGTAATCACACATGGACACCCATCAAAGACCTCGATCCAAATCTGTCGGCCCTTTTTAATCTCCTAAATCACAACGTCGTTATCTGGCTTGACAAAATTAACAATCATTGGGTAGTTTTCGATGGAGATGGCAATGATGTTATGGTTGGGTTGCACCGTAAATGGTGGTACGGTGGTCAACGATGGTGATGGTGGTGGCGGAGGCGGTAAGACAAGTAAAATCTTGAGGTTTTCTTAAGAATGATAATAATAACAATAAATAATATTAATAGGGCAAAAAGAAGTATATAATAACTTATATATAACGAAATTCTTGTAAATTTAAAGAATTAAATAAAAAGAATATAAAATAACAAGTTTACTCTTACTTGGTCTTAAAAACTAATAGTTAATTATGGTGGGACTATTTTACAACATCTCATTAAACTATGAACTATCTTTTCTATTTTTAAATTTTAGATACTAAACAAACAATCTGACTAAATTTCTCATACATTAATAGTACGGTTATATACTCTCATGGAAAGACAAAAATAATTCTATATATTAACATGAATGGTGGACTTCTTTCACATAATGAATACTAATATTCATGTCGTTTAAATAGAGCGATACAAATTTTAACACTTGACTGCAACGTGCGTGATACAAATTTTAACACCTCACCTCAACATGCGCATTTCGCCCACCAGGATCACCTTATTATGTGACATATCCTTTCAGTTTCAAATGACAGGAACACACTGCATGTGCTCACCAACTACAGGATTTTTTTTTTTTTTCCCTCTTAAAAGTAAAAGTAGTAAAAGTAACATGTTCTACTAGTTTGACCTAAACTACGATATATCATATTTACAAGGATATTCAATTTCTATTCAGGATGAATGAAACATGGCGCCTGTTCCAGATGGTCAAGATCTAAACGCCAAATCACAAATCGCTTTTTCCACAGATGTCGTCGAAGTGCCTACAAAGATCCACATAAGAGTGCTTCAATCGATGCTCTTCCAGTTCAAAATGGTCTTGACGATGTTGTGGCTTATGCCTCGTCTCCCAAGCTTGGATTCTAACAACGTAACTCCATTGGTTGATTTATCTCTTTGCATCTCAGAATAAACAAGACAAAAAAACAAAGTTGCGTTCTACTTTGATGTTATCATTATCCTAACTTGATCACCCAAAGAAAGGAGATGCATCGCATCGTACACCTCGAGTTTATTCATTGTGTCAATCCTGTCATACGCTCAACAAATTTGATAAACTGCTTCAAGATTGCAGTAAAAAGAAGCTTAATGTTGGTGTTTGGTTTAAGCCATTAAAAAATGACATCCAATTATGTCATACCCCCAAAGATTCCATCACTGGCACACCTAAATCTTAAACCCTAATGAAATAGCTGTTGGAAACTTAGAGGATGTCATTTTGATCAGATGCTTTTTAGAAGTAGATCTACAAAGCATTACCATTTCCTGTGACGGTGTGTTCGGTTGAGAAATTCATTTTATTTGGTTGCTAAATGTTTAAAATTATTCAATGGGTCATCATATTTGATCCTAAAGATAAATAAAGGCCAGGACAGCCTCAAGACAATATCACTTAAAATAACCGAATATGTAAATCTATTAGATATCGTACAAAAACTAGTCCAATATGATCCCAGCATCAATCTCTCCTACTTAACGATGGCAAAATGATCGTACAAAATAGGCCTCAGCTTCAACAACCACTTGGTCAAACCAGTAAAGATCAACATGTTAAGGTATTTACAAGGTAGCCATCAGAACGTTTCAGTTGACTCGCTTCAGGTTCAAAAAGACTTTGCATATTGGAACAAAGTTTTGTAAAGGCCCCCATGTAAATTGAGTTTATTTTGAGCAATATGTTGTATATTTTGAGGAAAATTTCAAACCTTAACCAAATGTGCATCAGCAATTGAGCAATTAAGGTCTTCTCGAGACTGTGATCGCCTGCTTTGGAGACGCATTTGACCTCGGTGAGGGGCCGAGTAAAATGAACCCATGTTACTGCTACTATCGAATTGGGCTTGACCCAGACTACTTGAGGAAAAACTATGTGCAACACTGCTAGATGATGGGTATAGCGAAGATTCTGCCAGCTGGATATCTGGACCAAAGGCCCTGTTTTGAGCACTTGCTACTGGGCTCAAAGGCATCTTAACTCTTCCTTCCCCTGAAAAGCCACCACAAATCATGTGTTAATCCCTTGTTAAATGGTTACCGTTAATAAAAAATCTATATTAAGAGAAATAACCTGAAATAATAGGACTCCAACGCCGGAAATTAAAAGGGCTTGACATATTCAGAACAGAAGCCCCCGAGGCGCTGTTGTGCCTGAAAATTGGCACATATAGCCTACGGAAAAATCTGCGCCCACAAGTACCCGCACAAGATAAGGCACAGACTACAGCAAACAAAGAAACAACCAAAACCACAGGAATGATAAATGGGTTTATCTTCATTTGTAATAATCTGTAATTGTGCAGGCCTGCCCGTGTTGATATTGCTTTCCCAGCTTCCATCAACGCAACACCTGTTGTCCATGTAATACCCCCTGAACCAATATTCACTTGACGATCTGTTATGTGCAAGCCTTCCCTTAATAGTATAACAATATATGGTGCCCTGAAGCAATATTGCTCTATAAAAGGCTGAGGTGGAACACTCTTCTTAGCAGAATCCCATGTTTTTTCACAAAATTCACGACCTTTTTCTAAAACATCATCAAGAGCAGCATCAGAACTCAAGTTGAAAAACTTATAGACAACATAAAATCCAGACATGGCGTAAAATTGTCCCTGCGGGAGAGGGAAATTTTTTTGAAGTGCACATGGGTGTAAATCACAATCGATTCCTTGACTTTTAGTTGACCATTCAGATGAATTAACAGTAATTTTCGCTAATGCACTGCATTCCTCCCATTTCGGTGCACCAATTAACTGAACTGGAATTCCTGATTTTCCTCCTTTACCCAAAATTTTTCTTCGGTTTGGTTGAAATGTAGACTGACATTGCGAACATATGTATTTCTCTTTATACCCAGACTGCAAGCAAGGATGTCGTATTACAGCTTTTCCTTTAAGTAAATTGGGTTGAGGATTTTTCTTTAATAGATGAACTACTGATTTATCAAAAGCATCATTCAGACCATAACCAGCGAGAGAATAAGCACTTAAGTGATGATTAAGTGGACCAATTCTTAAGTTTAGGCTAGTCTCATTGTTAACAAAATCCTGGCTCTCAAATGTCACCTGTAATGATGAACCACCCAAATCAAGTGCACCAAATGTTTCTTTTTTCGGTATAGATCCAAGCACATGAGCATGATAATTCAAAGCAATCCAGCCATAATAAGCTTCTTCCATACCACTAATGATCTTAATCCACTCTTTTCGACACAAAAAAGATGAATGCTTGATTACGGACCAGGCATATTTCAGAAGCCAGTCGGAGTCAGAACTTGGTAGCCGACGAACGCCACCTGTAGCATACAGAAAGACTGAAGTCGTCTTATGAGAATGTTTAGGTATTTGTTTTTCTGCCCACTTAAGAAGTGGTTTTATAGCTTGCTTCAAACCAGAGGTGTTATAGACTAATTTGTCAAATCCAGGTTCGGTTTCCATACGGTTATAAGCCCTCCCGCTTTGTGAACTAGGTCTGCTCTGAAGATCCTCTGGTATTGATTTCAATAAAATAGGAAGGGAGCCAGATTTTTGGTGATTTATGGATGCTTGGTAGACATAAACACGCGTTCCAGTGCTACCACAATCAAGTACGACGTAAAATCGCGCTGACCCGTGAGCCCAGTTGGAATATAAAAATAGCAACCCATAAATAACAAAAGCCAAAAAAAGAAAGCAGAGGAGAACCATGATAACACGCACCCATTTTCTTCTTACACTGGTTTGTGATGATGATTTCTCCTTGGAGAAACTTGTCCCACCATTAACAAAATGATGTTGGTTTGTATTTGTTGAATTCTTTTCAATTATAGGGGTAGAATTGCTATCTTCTGGATCAAGTCGCCGATATGCAGAGAAATCTTGAAGTGATGATGAGAGTCTTAAAAGATTCTTTTGTCTAGAACTAGGAAAACCATAACCATGAACAGAACCACCAAGCGGTGGTAAACCTGATGATACATAAGGGCCGGTAGAAGATTTGGAGGATGAGAAACGACTTGTTACTGAGGAAAAGAATTCTTTAATTCCACTAAATGCCATGATTGCAATAACTTGAGAAGTTCTAAGCCATGTATCATTCCATCCCAAGACTTAACACCAAAATATGTATAGAGACTTGCATCTCCCCTTTGTGGAGCTTTTAAGAACAAAACCGTTCGTGTATCTATGCAGTATGCATCACTAACATTGACAGTTGAAACACATTTGATCACCTGCAATACCACATTGTGAACACTAGGTTATCAAGTAATGCCACTGTCCTTTTAAAGTTACATATGGCACACGTTCAAATCTCACTTTTGTGGACAACCAAAAAAAATATTATTCTTTCCTACTTAGTACTTACTACATGAAGATTACCTCAGAAATAATGCCAATACGAAACTTAATCCCCCTTCACACCACAAGTCTTAATCCTATTCTTACTTTTGAGAATCAAATGTTACTTTCTAAATTCAAAGTTAACGCAAACTTGATAGATCATCTGTAGGTATACTGAACCATATAAAAACTTTGTACACTCAGTACAAAGAAGGTGAACATATTCATGTTAACCATAGATTTAAGAAGGTCTAGGGTTGACATTCATAGGAGGGGTGGAGTATATATATGGACCAATTCTACATCTTGACCACAGCACCGTGACTTTTACTTCATCACACGATCTTTAGACGCAATTAGCCTACGATGCCAACACATAAAACCTAAAATTGAGATCAAAATCATTTTGACACTTTAAAATTACTCTTGCATCTGCAATCTCCAACTTCCGAATCCTATCTTCCTCCATTTCATATTGATTATAACTAAACTCCTAAATGCAATTAGCGTGATAACTATGCTAAAGAAAAACCAAGCATCATAGCACATCCACAATCATGAAATTCTAAGATACACAAATTCAGATCTCGTAGTAAGAGCGAGTAAAGAAAAGTAAATTTGGAAAACAAAATAAGATTTGCAAATACTTACAGAATCAAGAGCAATGAGGTTCTTTCGAATAATGAGTACAGGAGGACTTTGGATCTCGAAGGATGAGTATGAATGAAGTGACAGCTTTAATCGGATAGATTGAGAGGAAGAATAATATAATAATCAATAATTTAAGAAAGAAAGTTGGATTTGTTGTTGCGGTTGCCGGAGATCGTGAAGAACCGTCGGCCGTCACCGGAGTTTGATTGGATCCAGAAAGGCAATATTAGTCACATAGGCTAGGCTTCCTGCGTTGAACAACTCCAACGCACACATCATACCAAAGTAATTTTGAGCCTTCTTTTCAATTTTTTTGCATTTTACGATCCTACCCCCAAGTTTTTTCGAATGATTTCACATTTATAAATAAATACTAGCAAGTCTAAAGCTTCGGCCTTCGGGCGACCGCCCGTCAGGGGTTTCCAGCACAAGGCCTTTTGTAGGTCTTATTGACGGTCTTGGATCTTCACGTTTGATTCAAATCTACCAAACGTACGTGCGGAATCGATATGCTTAGCGTCTCGTGTTTGTGACAACAATCATCAACGCATAATCAAGATCTTCACAACAATAACGCGCATGTAATTTAAACGTTTCTCTTCATTCCGCCATAAAACTGAGGTTATACAAAAGTTACACACACAATCACCTTGATCCGCAACCTCTCTAAAAAAACCTCAAATGTACACACAACATGTTATTTATATTGAAACACTAAGCTAATTTCGCTTCCTAGACAACTTAAGTGAAATTATCAATTTCACCTACGTCAGGAGATATTATATGATAAGAACAAAGAAGTCGCTATAGATTAGTAAACAAAAAAAAAACAGATAATGTAGTTCTCTTCGAGATGGACAGATCTCCAAAACAAAAACTAGGGATTCAAATATAAATTCTCTTTACCCTAAACTAGAACATCAAATACATTTATATAAAACTAATCAGCTACTAACTACCCATTAAGCCACCCACTTTCCTGAATAACTAGGTTAGCCCCCACCTCCTGGACCAAGTCCCATTTTCCCGCCATTCCACATTGACTGAGTCTGACCCAACCCAGTTTGACCCAGTTTGTTCGTATCACTTCTGCCCGCTCGAAGAACCGACTTGTCCACGAGTCGAGATGAAGCTGGGCGGTTAAGACTTGACTGGTCATCACCCAAATGAATGATCTAGTCATCCTCGTTCTTAGCAGCTTCTAAAAGCTTAAACGTCCTTGTTTTACAATGATACCCAGGACTATATATTTCCCACAACGATAGCATCCCTCCCCCTTGTGCATACCGGCCCTGTTTCTCTGCATTGGTTAGGTGTGGTTCAGTGGTCTTTAAGGTGGTGACTTTCTGGTAAACTTCACTTGAAGGAACTAATTTGGACTCTTGATTGGTGTTAGAACTAGTAACCTTTTCAGGTTAAGACACAATAAACTTGGACTCGAACTTGATCGCAAGACTCATAACCTTATAAACAATCCTAGGTTTATGGATTCTTTCATCTACCCTTAGTCCTTCTTTGGGTCCATTTAAGAACAACCCGAGAAGGCAATGATCTAGACGGTTAGAAACCCACGTTGATCTTCTAGTGAACTTTTGGCGGTATTCTTGCACGGAACCGGTTGGAGAAATGCTGCATAGGAACTCATCTGGATTCTGGAACTCTGCTGGCCCAAAATGCTTCTACAGAGCATGAGTAAATTCTTCTTAGAATGAGATAGGCTACTCGGTCGATGTAACAGCCCAAGCACCGTACCAGATATTGTCTGTTTTGGCAGCGGCATACCCTCAGGTGCCCACCCCTCACAGTTTTCAAAACGCATCTGATAAGAAAGGTATTCAGCCCCATATAAGGAGACTTTTGTTCTTCTTCCCAACCGATGTGGGATGTTACATCCTCCCCTGCCTCTGATATCATTTCTAACAGCCCAAAGACCATAACAGATATCGTCCGCTTTGGCGGCAGCACGCCTTTAGGCGCCCACCCTTCACGGTTTATAAAACGCGTCTGATAGGGAAGTCATATATAAGGAGATTTTTGTTCTTCTTTCCCAACTGATGTGGGATGTTACAGGTATCATTTGTTCTCCTTTCTCAACATGCACTGAAGTACAAGGGAGGAAGCATTTCAGAAGATTTGACTATGTACAAAGAAAACAACTAAGTGTCAAATATTCTAAATCCAAAGACAGAAATCTTCCAAAGCCAAAAGTGAAGTCTTTCGAATCTTAAGGACAAAGTCTTCTAAAGCTAGAAGACTGAACTCTTCCGAAGATTAAGAAGACCTATGTCTTTGACACACTTTTGACAAAAGTAGAAGACCTTTCCACTGATATCTCTAAAGACTCACCAACTTATATAAGTTGATGATTACCTTTTTACTTTTGTCAACTGCCAACATGGTCTCTTGTCTGTAATTTACTACTTTAGTACTTTTATCCTTATTGTAATATAATAGGATGTGAGCTATGTCATGTCATAGTCACATATCAAAAGACAATCTGCCTTTTGACTCTACATTGATCTTGTTGTTTAGATTAGTGTCAAGCCGGCCTTCAAAGTATGGCCGGTTGTAGGTTGTAGTATAAAGTATCTCATGTAAGCAAGCAGAACCAAGCTTTGTAATACTTGTAAACACTTGAGAGCAATATACATCAGCCTTGAAAAATAATCTATTCTTGAGTATTCTTACTTGTTTTATTCATTGTATCACTGCCCCGTTTCTTATTTGATCTAGTAAGTGTGTTTAGTTGATAATCTACAACTGTGAAACTATTGTTTGAACCACATCCGGTCCTGCACAATATATTTATATGCCTTAAACTGTTGTTACCTGAAAAATATATTAGAAAACATGTCAACAAAATGTTGGTGAGCTTGTAGTTTTTCCAGACTTGATAAAATCTTTAGTTGCATCACATAATTTAGTTTATATGTATCTACATTAAGCCCACAAACCACAGACTAAGTGCATTTGATCAGTGCCCTGGATAAATACATATCAGAAATACTTGCAAGCATTACCTTAGTGAGGAAAATAATCATTCAATTTAGTTGATTGTGGATTTACATGTTCCAATCAATCAGGATAATGAAGGTTGTTAGGCCTTAATAGTACTATCTATATCAATCCATAGGCTGCATCCAATGGTTAAGTGGTTTTGTTTAGTTCAGTTGGGGAATTCAAGTGTGATAATCAGTTAACTCAAGTAATACATCATCGAATATACTAGCATGCTTATTAGAAGCAATATGATTCAAACAGTTTATAGTTAACATGTTTCAAGTTTAAAAGTATGTAAAATCAGTAATAAAATAGTAAAGCTGTGCTATGGGAAATTCATTATCAAGTAGCAGTTTAACACGGTAAATTGTTTAGTGGGATATTCACCGAGCGGTACCAGCGTTATTAAAGATTACAATTATGGTTTAGTTCCTATTCAATTGATGTTTTTCTAAGCATCCTTGTGTCCTTCAAGTTGGTATTTCGTTTAATTGGTTTCATCCGTTGATTATTGTCAAATCTTTAGGTGGTATAGTAGTTGACCTTTGGTGGATCATTGCTGATTTAAGCGTGTCACGTGAGGTCACTTGATGAAAACTATAACTTAATGTTCTGGTATATCCATTAAACTTATTTTTAGGTTCATGTCGGTTCCACTACATTTGAAAAACACTATAAGTGACATTTGGGGGGTTTATGTACATGTATATATATTGGAAATATCATGACTAGCTAAGTTAATACGAATAGTATTGGTTATCGTATGTAAACCTTTAACCAACTACAGTTACTTAAAATCGAAACTTTTATCAAAAGTGAGTGGAAGCGTTTAATGATTAATCTTATTAATCGTACCCAAATCAGGTATCTACTTACACGCATTAAAACAATAACAACCATTAATGGGCAAAAAGGTTATACATTGACGTCAAAGTTCAAAGCTTTGAACCTTGGGAGCAATCAATGATCTTGTTGGTTGAGCCCAATCATGAAAAGCTCCAACCTTTGCAACAATTGTAACTCGAAAAAGGTTCCGACATCTATTGTGGTTATCCATGATGGCTGTTAGTGGTGGTGGTTTGGTCACGGTTGAACCTAGAGAGGGGACAAACGTCGATGGCAATATGGGGTTTGGGGTTAGGGATTAGAGTTTTCCCCTAATCCTTTTATTTATAGTACATCATAATTACGTTTTAAATCTTGTAATATACGTTTTAGGTCCTTGGTTAATTAACAGTTAATAACCTTTGATAATTAACTTTTAATTATAAAAAAACCTTGTGGTTTATTGATTAAATTTAATTAAATAAACCTTTAAACGTTTAATTGTTTAACTATTAAACATTAAATATTTAACCATCTTTTTATTATTTCACCAAATAATTAGTCCTTGTTATTTCACTGAATAATCAAACAACATTTTTAATCTCGCGTTTCGTGAGTAAATGTTGTTATTTGTTGTTGCCCAAAGTGTAACTCTTTAGATCGTACCTTGATAGTAGCATTGAAATAATCGATGATTAGACATCTAATGTCCAACATGTTTAGTAGTGTGGAAATTAAATAATTACTACACTTGTGATGTTAACTAATGTCAAAGTATGTATGTGTGTACACAAATAAAACTCTATTAGGTATAGAATGTTAGATAAATCTTGGTTATGCCATGAGATCACTATTGTGGAGATGTCATTTGTACAATTTATGAATTGATTCATGCATATGCACTGGAAAGCCAAGATATGAATTTCAATTCAAGATAGGTTCTTTGTTTTGCTAAACAAAGAGCTGAAGTTTTTATCTTATCAATACATACATGATATTTACATTTAATCATGTAAATCATAACTAATTCTAAATTCGTTTAGATTACAGTATTTATGTGCTAATTGATTCTTCATCACTGCAAAGATTGGGATAAGTTTAACCAAACCTTACATGTCTTGAAAATAGATTTTTTTGAACAGTAGGTTGGTGGTAAGTAACTAGTAACACCAAGTTAATAATTATATGATAATGCCAAGGTTTGAACCCTAGACATCCAATAGAGGTAGATTCTTCCACCTCCCCTTGCACCATTAGACCAATAGATCATTGGCCTTGAAAATAGATAATGTTTATGATATTATTAACTTTTACCATGAGGAACACAATGTAAACGCTAATATACCTAACTCACATGAAAGACGGTTTTAATTAAAATTCAAACATTTATTGAAAAAAAATAGTTATTATAGGTCTTGATATGAGAAAAAAATATAAATAGAATACTTAAATATTTATTATAGTTCTTGGTATGAGAAAGAAAATATGATTAAAATACTTACTTTGAACTAATCCTAACTACATAAAGTAAAAATTAAATGTTGAAGATGTGATTATTTTCATGTTATCAAATTTGTGCATAATGTTTTTTGTAAATAGATACAAGTCTGAAAATATGCTCTAGTATATTTTTTCAACCGATATGATTCTCTTACACATGTTTACTCACCAAAAATATAATTTATGTTTAAAATTTCATTTGAAAATATTCAAAAATGACAAAAAGATTTTTGATATGTTTTAGCATAAATTTTCTAAAAGGCAAAAGCATTTTGTTTCAAGCTTCCATGTATATTATTTGTATATTTGGGAAAATCACATTGTTATTGATAAATAAATCAAATTTGTAGAAGAAATAAATGAATGCTCCTACTCTAAAATCTTATTTCTTAAATAGACTTTAGACCAAGACTGTGAATAAACCTTGAATGCTTAGTATATAAAATGTACAAAAACTCACTCCATAAAGACAAGGGGAGTCTGGAGCTACCAGCTAAATCATTATTTTAAATTCATTGAGCTTGGATCTTAGGATTCATCATGTTCAAGACCTAAAAAGTCAAATTGAAAATGGGTGTATGTGTGTGAATCAGATAACACAAGAAATAGATGATGATGATAATAATAAGATTTCACAGCTATTGATGATCAAATTACAATATGATTTATACAAGATCATGAAAATCAAACCTACCCAAATGAGAATTTCTCCTTGGGTGATGATTCACACCATAAGAACACACACTTAAATCACACACTTGCAAATTGCACTAGTGAGTTCTATTTATACTATTATAGAGAACATTACATCATAAACCCTAATTTTGTTTTTTTCTTTTTGTTTTGATTTTGACTTTGTCTTGTATTCTTTTTCTTTCTTTGATAAACTTGGTCTCTGAATCTGTACAGTGAGATCTTCAGTTGGCTGTGATTGTGATTTGGAAAGCTTTAGTTTATCGTCTTGTTAAACCCAACACTACCATTCAAGGGGAGTCAAACAATTAACTTTTTGAAGACTTGGAACGAAAGCCAATGACATCATTTGAACATATCAACATCTGATGCTATTTACAAGGGGGAGTCTATTGAATCATTTGGTGTGACAATAGCTTGGATGATATTTTTTAGTCATTTCGATATGTATTTGATTTTACTAGAATGTATAGCTTTCAATTGATCAAAGTCTATAACATTTTGCATAGAAGTTGTACCAAGCAAAATTACATATATATAGTCATACCAACCTAACTACGTCAGGTCAGACCTAATTAATGTGGAATGGCGGGAAAAATGGACCTAGTCTAGGAGGTAGGGGCTAAACCGGCTATTCAGGAAAGTGGGTGACTTAATGGGCATTAGTAGCTGATTAGTTTCCATACAAATGTATTTGATGTTCTAGGTTAGGGTGGATAGAGTTTAGTATTTTAATTCCTAGTTTATGTTTTGGAGATCAGTTCATCTCAAAGAGTACTACATTATCTGTTTTTCTTTTTTTTTTTTATTAATCTTTAGCCAACTTATTTGTTTTTATCATTTGGTTCCATTTGTCGGAAATCATGGTGCAAACGCGAAACCGTTCTGACGATAATGGAGTGGGTCAATAAGACCCGATTGCTGTTCAATTAGTAGCAATTGCAGCCAAAATGGAGTCATTTAAGTCCCTTAAACAAGATATTGCAGCACTGAAATCTCAGCCAGATAAATCTAGTGGATTGAAGGACGGTTTAAAGATGGGGAGAGCTCGTGGACCCGCAACCATCAGTTCCGGCCAATTACCAAGATTGTGTTCCCTGCCTTCAATGAGGGAGATCCGCGTGGCTGGATTTTGAAGACTGAAAAATACTTCCGATACTACAACATTCCGGATGAGGAAAATTTGGATGTCTCCTGAATGCATCTCGAATGATGCATTGGATTTGTATTTCTGATTATCAAATGTACCAACCCAAATTTTAGGCTTGATAGTTTTTTCCTATTACTTGATCGATACCAAATCTACCAGCTTAAACCATAGTTAAAACATGCGTTCAAAAAACCATGAGGGGTGGGCGTCTGAGGGCGTGCTACAGCCAAAGCGGATAATATCTGGTATGGTGCTTGAGCTGTTACAAATGGTATCAGAGCCGGGGCCGGATCGGAGCAAGGACGTTGGTCTCATAGTGAGGAAAGATGTAACATCCCATATCGGTTGAAAAGGGGAACAGAAGTCTTCTTATATGGGGCTGAATACATTTACTATCAGACGCGTTTTAAAATCGTGAGGGGCAGGCTCTTGAGGGCGTGTTGACCGTCAAAGCGAACAATATCTGGTACAGTTTTTGGGCTGTTACAATAACAACATTCGATAGCGATACAGATTCATGTGGTATCGTTTGCAGGCGATAGTTATTTTTTCTTCTTTCAGTTTTAGAAAACAAGATAGCTGTGTATCACTAATACGACGATACAACATGATTGATACAGCTTACTCCGTAAGATTTGGCAACGTTGCTTCCTTCTTTCGATGAAAAAATTGTTAACATTGTGTTCTCGATTTTATTTTATAAGAGAAAAGAAGGAAAGCGGAAGAAGAGAAAAAATAATATATTTTAGAAGTTTTTTATTAAAAGAAAGTGAAATAAAAATATAAAAGTTGTATTTTTAAGCTTACTTAACTTAGTAAAAGAAAAGAAATCAAAAACTAAATAAAATTAATCATTTTAAATTAAAAAGATGGTTGCATGAAGAAAGAGAAAAGAAAATTAAAAAAAAAGAAGAAAAGATAGAAAAAAAATAAAGAAAATGAAATGGTTTCCTCAAAATAGCCCGTCGTCTCTCTTGTGTATCAAAAGTCCCTCATGTCATTAAGCAGTTTCAAGGAAGTTCTCAGGCCCTGTTCTAGCCAACCTCAGCCACAATCCCAATCGTCACAGTCACAACTACAATCTTCCACTTCATACTCGCAAACTTCAGTGACTCTAAACCCCAGAAAGCCTCCTAAATCTTGTCTCTCTCAGCAACTCTTACGCCTCGAAGATGATTATAATTCATTCCCCTCATTGCTTCCTGCAAAGCAATTGAAGGAAATTAGTCAACGGAAGCAACAATCTCCTTGCCCGGATGTTATCCTCGAAGACGATGATGCCCAATTACAAGGAGAAGAAAAAGAAGATGCAAGACGAAGGCTCGAAGATTTTGATCCTACAGGTCCTTATGAACCCTTGGTGCTTTCGATATCCGGCCAGAACCCTGTCGTACAGGTGATTTATGAAACACCCTTTCTAATTTAAAGAACCCTGTAAGCAATTGGCTTATGGTTTCTTCTTTTGCTGATTCTGTTGTTGTGTAAATGGTTCTGAATGTTTGGATTTTTAGTTTGATTCCGGTTATTGTGGAACCAAGAATTACTATAATAGCAGACTATGTTTAGTTTTTGAATGTCAAAGACTCACACGCCAAGAAATTTAAGACTATCTTGAGCCTGAATAATCAATGAATCAGAATAATAGTCACTTTTCATGATCACATATTCAATTCTGGTTAATTGTGACTTTAAGCTGCAATTATCACTCTATATGCCATGGAAAGAGCCTCCTACATCAATCGGGAAGCGATTCGGCCCCTTCCCGGACCCTGCGCATAGCAGGAGATAAATCAAGCACTGGAACGCCCACGCCCAAACACCCTTTTATTGTTTTCAAGTGTTGGTGGATTTTTTCTCGGGATATTAGCTCTAGTAATAGCAGTGCAGGCGAATCAAAGGATGCAAACATTTGCATCATTTGGTTGGTAATGCTCGAGCCTAGGACTCCTTTCCAGTTTCTTTGTAAAACTTAATGTTTTGAGGAAATCTAGTTTACTACTTCATTTGCTTCAATTTAGCCTTAACTTTCCATATTGATATTTCTCCAAGTATGTCGTGCCATTTAATTGGATAATAGATAAAAAGTAGACGATTTCTCATCTGACAACACACTCATTGCAGGTACCGGCCTCCATAAATTGCAGGCTTTTAGAACATCAAAGAGAAGGGGTGAAGTTTTTGTACAATTTATACAAGAAAAATTGTGGAGGTATTCTTGGAGATGACATGTGAGTGGTTCTTAATTTTGCTTTTGCATATGAAGATTTCATTATTCTTCCATGCTATCTTTAAATCTGTTGCCTTGGAAAAATATTAGCAACTACATGTGTATTCCCTTCTTTTATCAATTTGAAGCAATATCAAGTGATGACATGAACATGCCTAATTAATACACAATTCATGAATTTGTGCTGATTGAGAAAGTTTTCTGAGTTCATTTGTGAACTCTCAGATTTGAGTAATGCAATTTTAGAAAAATTAGGAAAGCCATGGAGGCTTGGAATTCCCTGAAAATTGAATTCTATGGTAGTGCTTCTTGATCTGTATTTTATGACTTTCAGATTTCATAAAACAATTAACCGATTATATAGCCTGATACTTTTTAGTGTCACTCATTTCAACTCAGTACTAAAGTTAATGGTTTATATTGGTTAATATTGTAGTGGATGTGCTTATTTGGGTACCAGTAGAGACATAAGACAAGACTTATTTGGGCACCTGTAGTGAATATTTATGGTAGTGCTTCTTGATTTGATATTTATGACAGTCAAATTTCTTAAAGCAATTAACCGATACTTATATGTATAGGTTGATTCTTTTTTGTGTAGCCCATGTAAACGAGTTTTAAACGTAATGGTTTATGTTGGTTAGTATTGTAGTGGATGTGCTTATATGGGCACCTATAGAGACGTAAGAGAAGATTACTGAAAAAAGCATGAAGATTATAATGGAATATATGCCTAGGTTGAAGAAATACATTGTAAGAGGTGTTGGTATTAGCGGAAATATAATTTTCTGCATCTCTTTATGTCTTTTCTTTTCCCAATTGATCAGGGGATTGGGGAAGACTATCCAAGCAATTGCATTTCTTTCTGCTGTTTATGGAAAAGATGGAGACACAACAAGTTCTCCGAAGGGGAAAGAAGAAAAGAAAGGCCCAGGGCTAATAATCTGCCCGTCATCTGTAATAGAAAACTGGGAGTCTGAATTCTCTAAGTGGTCAACATTCAACGTTGCTATTTACCATGGCACTAACCGTGATATAATTCTTGAGAAAATAGAATCTCATGGAGTGGAGATACTTATAACCAGTTTTGATACATATAGAATTCACGAAAAGAATTTATCACAATTGATGAATTGGGAGGTTGTGATCATTGATGAGGCTCACCGTTTGAAAAATGAGAAATCAAAACTTTATGAAGCTTGTTTAGGCATTAAAACTCGAAAACGGTATGGTCTCACAGGAACCATAATGCAGAACAAAATTATGGAATTATTTAACCTGTTTGACTTGGTTGTACCTGGAGGGTTGGGGAGTCGTGAACACTTTAGAGAGTATTATGAAGAGCCGCTAAAACATGGGCAGAGATCAAGCGCACCAGAAAGATTTGTTGAGATTGCTCAAGAGAGGAAGCGGCATTTGGTTTCTGTTTTGCATAAATATCTATTAAGAAGAACCAAAGAGGAGACTATTGGGCATCTTATGATGGGTAAGGAAGACAATGTTGTATTTTGTGCAATGAGTGAAGTACAGAAGAGAGTTTATAGGAGGATGCTACAAATACCAGACATCCAATGCCTTATTAACAAGGATGTTCCGTGCAGCTGTGGAAGCCCACTAAAGCAAGTGGAATGCTGTAAAAGAACAGTTCCAGATGGTGTTATTTGGCCCTATCTTCATAAAGATAATCCAGATGGTTGTGATTCTTGCCCCTTTTGTCTTGTTCTTCCTTGCCTTACAAAACTCCAGCAGGTAGCTTATCTATACTTTATACATATATACATAAAATGGAATTCAATAGCTGATCAAAGTAATTCAAGAAAAGAACAAGATAGTGCCTACAATTTGAGAAGTAGGTGATCTTGCAATATAAAATCCAAAACTCTCATATTATACTATTAGCTCTAAATCTCTAACACCCTATTTAAAATTAAGAAACTACATTAAGGAGCAAGTATGCATGCTCAATAAGTAAGCAACAGGAAACCTATTATTAACGGAAAACATCAGCCAACTCTTTGTTGTTCCTAATAATTACTGAGACCCCCATCACCCCTCAAACACCACCACCACCACCACCACCACACACACACAATCACTCTATTGCTTTAAACTTTATCTAATCGGTCTTGACCCCGGATCCACAGTTTGACTTGCAGATCCATCTCATATGCCTCGTCACTCTCATACTGTGTACGGGTTCGCCTATGGCCTCTGGACACATTGACCAACCACGTTTGCAAAGACTCCCACACCAGTTGGTGTGAATTTCCCTTGTCCTTTGTGACTGCATGTCCCATCCCACCTTATATGTCCCTTGTCCTGCGGTCATCTGTTTGGTATCATAGCTTATGATAAACTCTCACCACTATATCTTACTACCATCAAGAATTCCTAACTATTGCTTGGGAACAAGTTCATCATATTGTTGAATACTCCTCACTTTAAAATAACGATCTATACATAAATACATCCATAGGTAGATTCCCAGCTTGAGCATGTTCAGTTTCTTCATAGTAGTGTTTTAAAAATCGCGACCAGCCTCCGATTAGTCGCCGATTAGTCGCCGATTAGTCGCTAATCTGAGGTTAGCCGCTTCGATTTCACCAAATCGGAGGTGCTAGGCGGTAGTCGGTCAAAATTGGTCAAAGCCAGACCAAATCGTCCTAATCGGCGGTGTTCCAGCGATGATAACCGCCGGATTTTTCCATTCCGGCGCCGGATTTGCTGATTCCGGCGAGGTTGTGCGACTCCGGTGACGGGAATGACGGAAGGCTGTGACCGGCGGTGATGGAACAATGGAAGGGGATCGGGCTGTTCTATATTTAGGGTTAGATTATTTAATTAAGTTTGTGAATTTTTACATTTAACCCCCTCAATATTCACCAATTTACAATTATTGTCCAAACTTGTAAATTATTTCATAAAAAGTATAAAATTTACCTATATATGAAAAAAGCAAAGCCATGAATAGTATTTTGGGGGTATTATGGGAATTTTGCTTTCTTCCTCTACTGATGTGCTACTCTCTTTATTATCTGTCCACTCCTTTCCATTTTTTTGGGGTATTATGTGAATTTTGCTTTCTTCCTTGACGGATGCGCTGCTCTCTTTATTATTTGTCCATTCCTTTTCATTTTGGTTTTACCGACTTTCTATCGGTGATGGCGGTGCCGATGAAGTTATTTTATAGAGAGATAGGGTGAATGGTTGGGAACGACGGATTGGCCAGCTGTTGTGTCGCCTCCACCGTCATCAGCCAGCCGGAAAACCACCTCACGCGCCTTAATTTGGGTGTTTTGAAGGTTGTTTTAGAGAGGGACCATGGGTATGACCTTTGGGCCGCCTTAGTGCCGCCGCCGCCTCCGGTTTGGTCTACGATCATATCCACCTATCTTCTCTCTTAATCTTTGGTTTTACCGAGTTTCCATCGCTGATGGCGGTGTCGATGAAGTTGTTTTAGAGAGAGAGAGAGATGGAGCGTGGTTGGGAACGACAGATTGGCCAGCTGTTGTGTCAGCGCCACCATCATCAGCTTGTCGAAAAACCACCTCACACGGCTTTGTTTGGGTGTTTTGCAGGCTGTTTTAGAAAGGGACTATGGGTGTGAGCTTTGCGCCGCAGCCGTCGTCTCGGGCTTGGCCTGTAACCTTACCCACCTATCTTCTCTCTTAATCGCCTGTGATTGACTCATTGTGGTTGTTAGAGGTCGCCGTGGTGGTGCTGGTGGCACATTTGTGCCGCCTAAGCTTCTCTCTCTATTTTTTTGTGTTGAGATGGTAGTATTGGTGGTTTGGCTGTCGTTGTTGTCCCTCCGCCTCTATGTCTTACTATCACCCTTTTAGGGTTTTTAGATCTAACCCTGGTATGGTTTAATTCAGTGTGTCGATGCTAATGGGCGTCTGCTTTATTTGAGGCGCTGACGTTTCGGCCGTGAATATTGTAAATTGCTGTGTTGACCGGTTTTGCATGTTGTGCCTCACTGTTTTTATGTGTTGATGATGATTAACCATTGCTCATCTGAGACCTTCCACTGTTTTGGTACCTTAATGACTGATGCGTCGATGATGATGAAGTTGACTTCATCTGAGACATTTCGCGGTTACAAGGCTATGATTGTTTTGCGAAAATTAAGCCAATTGCTTTGGCGTGGCATCCCTTCGTGGTGTGCAGCCGTAACTGGCTATTAGTTCTGAGCCTTGCTGTACCCGTATCATTATAATTTCAACATGTTCGGTTTGTTGTTTATATAGTGATCTCATCTGTTAATTATATAGTGTATGCATTAGAGAATTGGCTGTTGATATTGATATTACACTTGGCACGTCCACGGCTGTGATGGTAGTCTTAGCCCCTGGTTGCCTAACGGAGAACCCCGCTGCGAAGCGCGGGTTGGAAAACCAACTAGTTATATATAAATTTGCAAAATTATACACAAAAGTCTGATCCGATTAATCCCGATTAATCCTGATTAATCCCGATTAATCCTGATTAATCCCTAGTCCCTACCTCACCGCCCGACTAGCGCCTAGCGATTTTTACAACATTGCAGTTCATACGGTAATCAAATTCTTTCGCCCCGTGTTTATCAGTTAAATAATATTCTGAAACTAATCCATCAAACTTTTCACTATCTCTGGGTGATTATTCCTGCGATGTGATCCCCCTGCTTTATCCTATTCATCTTTGAATCTGTACCACAAATTATCATATTTGAGCCAAAATGGCCCAGATTTTGTGGCTTTACATTGGTGTCTTCTTCCTCTCTACCAGAGCATCCATAACCTGATATAATCGCTGATTTGATTCCTGCTGCAAAGTTTTCAACTGGGTTCCCACCAGGGCGGCCAACCATTAACCGCGGACACCTGCCATTCACCTGTGTGCAGAATTCGTGCTATGTCTGCCTCCAGATTTTCAATTTTTGTTACCCATAGTTTCCAAAAATCAGGATTCTATTCTCAGTGAAGAGTACCGATTTGGACAGTAGCCACCTATGAACAGTGCCTCCCATGAACAGTCTGTGCATGAACCATATGTGGATAAACAATAATTTGATTTTTTTAATGATTCGGTTCAGAATCAATGCTTTGATCAGTAACAATTGATTTAAACAAAATTGAATTCAATTGAGAATCAAAGTAATTTAAAAACAAAATAAGGCCTACAAATCAAGAAGTAGGTGATCTCTCTTTCATAACTAAACTATTAATGCGCCCTATATATAATAAAATACTACCTTAAGGAGCTAGTTTTCTTGCTCAGTAAGTGAACTATTGGAATAATGAACCTGCTACTTGTTAGAAACAAGTCGTAACACTTGTTATTTTTAGTAGTTACCTGGACCTAGACAATTTTGGTTTGTATCGGGATATTTATTCACTGGCTTGCTTTTTGTTGTTGGATTTTGTTACTTGCGCAGGTAAGCAATCATTTGGAGCTCATAAAACCTAATCCAAAAGATGAGCCAGATAAACAAAAGAAAGACATGCTTTTTGCATCACAAGTGTTTGGTAGTGATATTGATGTGGTGGGTGGGTATACACAGAATGAGAATTTTATGGGTCTAAGTGATGTTGAGCATTGTGGGAAGATGAGAGCATTGGAAAATTTGATGTCATCTTGGATTACACATGATGATAAGATTCTTCTCTTTAGTTACTCTGTCAGGTAACTTTGAGTGATAAAATTTCCATTTCTATAAGCTTGTCTACTCTTGTTTGTGAACATCTGATACATAAAATACATTTGAATCAAGATAAGAAACAAAAACCAATATTAGTAACATCCATATATTCAATCGTTTAGATGTCTATTCGATGAACATGCCAAAATACTAGCTTTATAGGTGTCTCACCTCTTTACTTTTGGTTTTTATTGAATTGTGATGATTTCATAACCCCCTTCAAAACTTGGTATAATATCATAATATCAACTATTACATTTATGTTATGCCAGCTTGGAGTGTAAGAAGAAAGAGAAGGACATAATGGGCAAAGTGTAATAATAAAATGATTAAATATTAAATCTATTAACTTTGAATGGGTGTATTTGATATAAAATTTTTTGATTGGATATGTTTAAAGTTTGTTTTGTATGTTTGCTTCTATTGAATTGGTTAATAGCAGTAGTTCTTGGTGATGCATGAGTGACAAAATGATTGAATCACGCGAATTGGATAACAATTAATTTGTTTAGGGCATGTGAAAACGTGATGGGTTCACTCACCAACACTTTGTTTGTCATTTCTTTAAATTTCTAAAGTAATTGATGTATTAAAACAATTTACTTTCTGTGTCCTCTGTTCTTTGAAAAATATTCATGATCTGATTCTTTAAATGAAGCATTTAGTTTATACAACTTACAATACACAGACCCAATTGCAACAGAATAAGGATTAAACTCTCATATAAATGGTCTTTTGATTACTTCTTACAAGATGAAATATATAGAATTTTCATTTTCATGATGAAAGAAGGATTGGCACTGTTGTAGGATGCTGGATATACTGGAGAAGTTCCTAATTCGAAAAGGGTATAGTTTTTCAAGGCTAGATGGGTCTACCCCAACCGGCATGCGTCAATCTCTTGTTGATGACTTTAATTCAAGTCCAAGCAAACAGGTAAAAGAAAATAATATGATTACTGCAAACCCCTTTTATTACAAAGTTAACTAAAACTTTTAACTAAACAAGGAGGGTATTTCTATGAAGCACGGAAGCGCCTCTAGGTAAGCCGAACCCGTTTCGGGTACCTCTTCGAAACGGAAACGCCTTCGAAACGCGTAGGAAACGTTTCTTGCGCGCTTCGGTTTCGCGGGGACTGCACGGGGACGTTTCCAACACGTTTCCTGTTAATTTTAGTTGCTAGATTTCGTCTGTGTTGTTGTGGTTGCTGGGCTAAAACTTGAAGAAGAGATAAAGAGGAAGGAGAAGATAAGAAAATGAAGAGGAGTTTAAAACTTACCTTTTAACTAGTAAAGATACTTTGCAAAAAGTTGTAATATTTTGCAGATTGCACTGTTTAAAAACAGTGACTGACAATTGAGTAAAAGAAATTCTTTTTCTTCAACTGTTTTTCTTTTTAATTTATATAACTAGTCACCTATAATTTTTGCACTGATTATATTTTTTGGAAGGTTTCAAGTCTTTTTGAAATTTGTTTAATAATTTAATGTCTATTTTGGAATTTGTTTAATATATTCCTATTTTTTTATATTTTTTGCCGTACCTATGCCGTACCCGTATCTTGAATTTTTGATATTTGCCGTTCCCCGTACCCGTACCCCCCTCCCGTACCCGTTCCGGTGCTACATAGGGGTATTTTTATACATATGAATACACTTTGGGATGACTTTTGGCTCACTCCTATAGCTAAATGATTAAATATTTTAATTTACCTGTTAGAGATACATCATAACCTGAATTGACACACACACATTAGCATAAATGGGGATCCAATATAAGTGTTCTAATTTCAGGTTTTCCTTATATCAACCCGTGCTGGCGGGCTGGGACTGAATCTTGTGAGCGCCAATCGTGTGGTTATATTTGACCCAAATTGGAATCCAGCTCATGATTTGCAAGCACAGGACAGGTCATTTCGATTTGGACAGAAGCGTCATGTTGTGGTTTTCCGGCTTTTAGCAGCTGGTTCTCTTGAAGAACTTGTTTACTCTCGTCAGGTCTACAAACAACAGCTCTCAAATATAGCTGTTTCTGGAAAACTGGAAAAACGTTATTTTGAAGGTGTTCAGGTATATTAGACACAGACACAGACACACACACCCCTGCATATCTAGGGAAGGGCTGGGTTGCAAATTACATTGGATAACTATGTTTGATAAAGCAAACTTGATTTGAAGTCAATCCAACACATAGAGCTTGATTAGGAGACTTCTTATGTTTTAAGCTCACTTACACAAATAATTAAATATACATTAGATATTCCTATATGTATCTTGGTTTCTAATATAAGGAAACTGTGCGTCAATTACATTAGCACCCTTTTAATCCAGGATTGCAAGGAGTTCCAAGGTGAGCTTTTTGGGATCAGCAACTTGTTTCGTGATCTGTCTGATAAACTTTTCACAAGCGAGATCATTCAGTCATATGACAAGCAAGAAACAAAAGAAGAGCATGACCATGAGCATGTGAACGAAAATGAGCATGTGCATGAGCATGAAGGCGTTTCTTGTGAAAACCACATTTTGTCCGATTTTGGGATGTGTTTTCTACCTCCACAAGCAAGGGACACACTTCCTGTAGTGTCTGAAAACAGCCAAGTTTTTAATAAGGAGAGTGATAAAAGAATTGCACCAGTCAACCAAGAGCTAGGTAAGATTTTTCTTTTTCATTTTCCATAATTCATGAATCATTTCACTACACACAGTTCAACATGGGTTCTTTGACTCTTAAAATACTTTCATAATGGCTATATACAAGTATCTATTTATCAAATCACTTGCATCAACAATTTTGAGGATAAATTATGGCCAGACGGGTTGCGTAAGATTGGGTAGTGGGTTAATATGAATTCATTTTAACAACTCATTTCTTTATTCATTTCCAATATAATAATGTGACTTTAGCTTAAATTTTTGTGTTGTTACACATATACTGCTATGTTATATGAGTTTCTTATGCTTCTGTCATTCCATGAGGAAGAAAATCTCAAAACTGTCATGCATTATCAACTGCTAGTTAATCAGTTTAAATATTATAAGCTGTGTGATTCCATGCCACTTTTCTGGGTCCATGGGATTCCAAGCATTGCATATTTCAGCAAGAACACTTAAATGCATTAGATATGATCCGACTCTCCTTGAATAAGTTTGTGATGTAATTCTCAGGTATTGTTTATGCTCATCGTAATGAAGATATAATCTGCCACAAACATGGATGTGATATGAAGCAAGAGGTCGGTACATGTAAGTCGACAGAAACATATTCACGTGTACCCCAACAAGTGCCGAAGAAGAAACATGCTGCACCCACACTTGGTGAAAAGGGAAATGCTTCATTGAGGATTAACAGAGGACACAAAATAAAGCAGTACAGACTCCTTGCCAGTTCTATGGGTATGGAAGTGGTTGAGTTTAGCAAGTGGTTTTTATCAGCAAGTTTTGCTGAGAGAGAACAAGCATTAAGAAACTACAAAAGGCGAAGGGAGAAATTGCCTCGGACATAAGTATGCATGCTACATGTAGTCATCAAAACCTCATGGCTGATTTCTTCTGTTTGTAGATATTTTTCATTTAGGGAATGTCAACAGTCTTGTTGATTTATGGTTGTAATGGAATTACCATCTGTGATTGTTTCTTTTCTTTTTCAGCAAGTTTATCGAGTTAGGCTGATAAACACGAGTGTTTTCTAGTAAATGTTATATTTGTACATCAGGATCGGCTCATCTGGTCAAATCTATAGGAATATAAGGTTTTTCCAAAAATTTCTTATGAGATTCGAACTTAGAGACCTGAAGGTTTCTGTTTTAGATTTAGTTATTATTACATGCTTAAGGATCAGTTGTGTGGACCTCTATTTGTACTTTTGATTTTAAGTATTAAAAGTAATTACATGATCGAATACACTTCACCCTACAAACTTCTTTTGTTTACAAAACGAGAGACATTTGCTGTTTTTCATCATCCCTTGCTAGTATTTTGATATTGTAGTTTGAAGATAAGTATGCTTCTTCAAACAAAAAGAAGTGAATATAATGTGCGTCTGTGAATGATAAGTGGGCAGAGCTGTTTTTTTAACCTGTCCTTGATTTCTTAGGTTTACCAAATGGGTTTATGCTTATATTAGTTTAAGTGGAAAATAACTCGCGATTTATGACGAAAGTTATGTATGTATAAACAAGAAATAAATTGCAGCTTGATAATATACAAAATCTATACAGCAACATTATATAAAGAAGTCGGTTTTAAATACAATTCATACCAAAAGGTTGATAAAAATAAACATGTTAGACGGTATAAAATGCATTATATTTTAAAAAGTAAAAAAAGCAAAACTAAATATATTTAAAAGTTATGAGAAAAAAAAGTAATATAAGAATATAAAAAATAAGCATGTGATAGACGAGATCGTTATAACACATTGGATGGTAAAGAGAAATACTACATGATATTTCAAGCAGTGGATCATGACGTCGCTCGATACAAATGTGACTTATGCACTACCGAATAAACAAGTAAAAACAAACAAACACAATCCAAGTTTAGGTCCCACAAGCCTGCTAAAAAGCACGGCCTATCAAATATCCAAGTTCAAACAACCAACACAAATATGTCCACCAACTATAAAAAAAAAACCCAAAACATAGTCTTCGCCTAGCATATTCGTATATTTTCAAGACTAAATTTCAATCAAAGATATTACCTAAAAAGATTACTCGAAAAAATTAACACATATTTGGTAAGTTTGTAGGCTTAGTATAATAAAATTTGTGTTGTGTTATATAAGTAGGACATATGTGTATGTAAGCTATACGCAAAAAGAATAAAATGTAGGCATGATTTCCACCACCAAACCTAGGGACGTACACACAAAATTGTCAGATTATATTCACTTAAGTATCTCATGTACAGAGTCTCTAGACTAACCTTTGTAATACTTGTAAACACTTGAGAGCAATATACCTCATCCTTGAAAATCAATTTCCGTCTTCTTGTGTGTCGTGTTCTTGAGTGTTCTTACTTGTTATTATTTGTTTCTTTGACTGCTTCCGTATTTGATCTAGTAAGTGTTATCAGTTCTCATCTGTGAAACTGTTGTTGATCTCCTTTAACCGATCCTGCAATTGGTATCATAGCATCTTAGGCTCTTGATTGTAAAATCTCACCATCTTAAATCACTCCTTAGTTTCACACTTTACTTTCTCAAATGGCAACTATCACCAAAGCTGATATGGAAATCAGCACCATGACTAAGTCTCCACTGATCACTCTTGATGATTTTGATACTTGATATATGAGAATGGAAGGTTTAATCAAGTCTCAAGATCATAGGATGTGAAGATCTGTAGTTCAAGGACCTCACATCCCAAGTACTACTTCAGCATCTGTTGGAGGTAGGATGATACCAAAGGATGTACCTGATTATTATAAAATATTGGAAGAAAGTTGATATAAAACAAAAATCCATGACTGCTTTTCAGACTGCTATTCCAAACTCCATCTATAGTGGCTTTAAAAAGTGCAAGAATGCAAAATAACTCTGGGATGCACTTAAGCTGATGTATGAAGGATCTGCTGAAGCCAAGCAGAACAAAAAAGATATTATGAAGCAGTAGTTTGAAAACTTCACCTTCAAGGCAAGTGAAACTATGACTCAATAATAATTCAAGTATGTTGAGATTGTAGATACTTTGATGGATGTTGGAGTCAAGCTTGAGAACAGGGACATAGTGAAAAAGTTCATGTTCTCTCTTCCAAAAGAATGGACACACTACTGTGTGGTCATCAAAAGAACTGAAAACCTCTCTACCCTCACTCTCACTGAGCTGTATGGTATCCTAAGCGGTTAGCAGATGGGGATGAACTTGCAAAATCCTTCTCCCAGCTGTTCCAACACCCAAAAGAGTTCAGCCCTTCATGTGGTTGAAAGGGACTGAAGAGAGCCACAACATCATTTTATTGACTACCCTAATAACTCACAAAGGGTCCTTTCATCACCTTCCCAGAGACACCAAGGGAGAGCTACTCTCAAGAAAGTATTTTCCAAGAACCCAGCTCTTCCCAAGCCTTTGTGTTTTCTGATGAAAGTTCTGGCAACTTTTGCTTCACTCTTCAAGATCTAGACTGCATCCATCTAAATGATTTGGAGTATATGGAAATAGTCTAGCAATGTCTCTTCTCACTCACAGAGCCAAGAAGTTATACAAGAGAACTAAAAAAAAGTTTCCAAGCAATGTGTCCAGTGGAAAGTTTGAACTGGACAAGAGCAAAGTCAAGTGTTACAAGTGTAACCAAATGGGCCATTTTGCTCGAGAGTGTAAGGAACCAACGACAAATGGTGGCCAAACACAGTCCAGTCCAAACTACATTGATGAGCCCCCAGAGCTGAGAAGCCCAACCATCCAAAGCAGCAAACTTCAGTTGCTACTGAAGTAGGCTTTGACTGTAGCTTTCAGGCACTCATGGTAGATCATGATGACTCAAGATATTGGAACATCTCTGCTCCCCTGAATGCATTACTAAAGTAAACATGTATAGGTCCTACAATTTGAAAGTAAAATATGATCTTGAGTCCTTAAACATTTTGAAAGATGATTTTAAAATAACAGAAAATGACTAGAAACTTAAAATAGAAGATTTAGAGAAAACTATTTCTACTCTAAAACATGAGCAAACAAACTATAGGACTCAGATTAAGGATCTTGTTTCCAAACTAACTGAATGCTAGGCTAAGCTTGTGATCAGCAAAACCAGGCTAGAAAAGTATGTTATCGAAGAAGAAACCTTCAAAAACATCATATCTTCATCCTTGCATGCAAAAGTGTGTTATCAGAACAGACAGGGACTTGGATCAAATAAAATAGCTCCTACACACATTACTATCTGTCAGACAACCAAGGTGTGAAACTTGTGAAGATAAGCTACCTCCTATTGACCCTGTCCAAGAAGAGGATGAAGATGAAGTTGTGGAGGGGAATATAATAAAGAGTGAACCTATAATGAGTGAAGAGGTTCATTCTAATAAAGGTCACTATATTTAAGATGAGAAGAAGAAACCAAGAATTGCCAAGTTTGCTAGAAAGAACTTGATAAGGGCTGCTAAAAGAAAATGCAAGAAAATACAGGGGATCAAGCCCACCTTCAACGTCAGGCAAAAACAAGATTTCATTTCTGCTAGGTTTGAGGCGAGAAAGACTAAATACTCAACTATGAACTCTAGTACCAGGAGTTTTGGTAACTATCCAAACCATTCTGGTATGGAGAAGAAGAATAAGGCTGAGCAAATATGCACCACTGCTGCACAGACTAGACTATCCTGCTCCAAAAGCAAGCTTCACCCTTAGAAGCTGGCTGCATCATCTAAAAAGATGAAGAAGGAGATGAAAAAGGATCTGTAGAAGCCTTTTCCTCAAGACAAGACTCTTAGAGAGAAGACTATAGAATGCATCATGTGTGGTGATACTTCTCATTATGCTAAGGATTGCATCTACAATCCTAAGAGTATCATCCATATGAACAAAATGAATACCTCTGAGAACAAGAAGAAGAAGTCTGCTTCAGAAGAAAAATCTTTTTCCTTCGAAAGCACCAAGGTGACTCAAAGGAAGATAGGTGGAAAACTATCTTTGGAAACAAATATGTTCTCGAAAGAAAGGAATGCTTTCGAAGTACTGAAGTCTGTTGCAGAGGATGTAAAAGCTTTCGAAGGTTTAGTCTCCAAAACTTCTGAAGTCATACAAACTTCCGAAGTTTTGAAAGCCAAGTCCAATCTTCCAAAGATGGTGTGGAAGATGAAGGAAGGCCATGTGACTAAACACTGCCTGTTATGTGTAGAACAGAGTTTTAGTAGTCAAGACTAATAGTAAGACACCTTATGAACTGTGGCACAAAAAGAGACCATTCATTGGTCTTCTCAAATCATTTGGTTGTCCTTGAACCATCTTGAATGCAAAAGGTATTATAGCTAAGTTTGCTGAGAAAGCAGATGATGGATACTTCATTGGTTATTTTTCTCAAGCTAAGGCTTATACATTATACAATCTTAGAACTAGAGTAGTTGAATAGTTAGCCAATGTGATTTTCAATGAACACATTACGGGTGTGAAGGGTTCTGGTACTGATTGGCTATTTGATCTTGATTTAGTTATCAAGTGTTTTAACAAATCTGGTAAAGATTGTTGGACTCAACAAGTGCATTAAAAGGATAATGCTTGCCATAATCAAACATAATGTGTTGTAACATCAAAACAATCATTAAATAACACATTAGTATCATTAACATTCATAACAGACACTAATGATTGTGTAAATTTCCTTTTCAGGTTTGTAGATAAAAGATTTTTTGCAAAAGTGTCCATAGCGGATGAGGAACTATCCACAGCGGATGAACAAGTCTATGCAGCGAATGAAGAACAACTTCCATGTGTCTACAGCGAATGACCAACTCACACAGAGCGGTTGACAAATGTCCACAGCTGATGAACTGTCCACAGCTGATGTTCATCCACAACGGATGAACACTTCACAGCGGACAACTAGCAGGTCAAACATTCAACAAGTGTTCATAGCGAACAACATCCAAGACATAGGTGATAGCTTATTCAACATCCACAGCAGACGACTTATCATGCATATTGGACAGTTAATCATTCACAGCGGACGACTTTTAAAGTTAGGATTTTTATGTAATTTTGTTTTACGTAAGGGTATCTTAGTAATTGTACATAGCTTTTGTATAGGCTATAAATAGCATGATACCCTAATCCTTTGTAAGCTTTTGAACAATCATCAATACAATCAAGCATTTTATCATTTAAGCATTCAATCACTAGCAAACACACACAATCACACATTCACACACGGATCATCATATCATTAATCATAGGTTTCCGTACCATGATTCTTGAGTGTTGAATATATAACTTCTTGTTGTTATATTTAGAAAGATTGAAAAAATACTTGGGGAAAACTCAAGTATATTTGAACTAAAAATACCTAGTGTTCAAACTTCTTCATCTCCGATGGTAACAGCCACTGCAAGTGGAGATCCATTCAGCACCAGCATGACAAATCCCTCTGATACATCTGAAGTGCCCCCAAATTCCACTTATGAGGCATAAAATTCAAATGAAGGGATCCATTGTAGGAGAAAATAGAGATGGTGACAGTGATTAAGAATTTCTTGATGCTGATAATCTTTCCACTGAAGACAACATACATGATGTTACACACTCTCATGATCAATTCATGATTGATGGGTGTGTTAATATGGTAGGAGCTTCTCACCAGATCTAAATTTCTTAAATTTGGATATGTCAAATGAACTTGCTGTGATTCCTCAATGTAGAATCCACAAGTCACATTCTACCTCAAACATTATTGGGTGATGTTGGATCTGCTATGAGATAAAAAGGACAAACGCATGATCAATATGTTTGTCTACATTCTTGTTTCTTATCCCATATAAAGCCAAAGAAAGTTGATGAAGCTCTAAGAGATGGAAGCTGGGTTAAAGCAATGCAGGAGGAAATGCTTCAGTTTAAGAGATAAGGTGTTTAGATCTTATGACCTCTTCCAACTAGGAAGATGCCTATAGGAACCAAATGGATTTTTAGGAACAAAAAGGATGATAGAGTACTTGTCATCAAGAACAAGGCTAGACCGGTGGTCCAAGGTTATACTTAAGAGTAAGGGATTGACTACATTGATGTTTTTGCTCCATTAGCAATACTGGAAGTTGTAAGGATATTCCTTGCTTGTGCTACATCAAAGGACTTCAAGGTCAATCAACTTTATGTCAAGTGTGCATTTTTATATGGGGTGATAGATAAGGTGTATGTCTACCAACCACCTGGCTTTGTAGATCCTGATCATCCTAATTATATCTGGAAGGTAGACAAAGTTGTCTATGGGCTAAATCAAGCTTCTAGAAAGTGGTATGAGACACTGTCACAGTACCTTTTTCAACATGTATATAAAAGAGGTACCATTGGCAGCACCCTCTTCATAAAAAAAAAGTAATGACTTGATGCTAGTTCAAGTTTATGTTGATATCATTTTTGAGTCAACTAATAAGAAACTCTACAAAGAGTTTGAGAAGCTGATGATGAATATATTTGAAATGAGTGCAATGGGTGAACTCAATTTCTTTCTAGGAATTCAAGTGAAGCAAGTTGACAATGGCATCTTCATAAATCAGTCAAAGTATGTTCAAGACATACTAACCAGATTTCAACTGACTGAATGTAAGGTTGCTAAAACTCCTATAGCTAGAAACCACTCCTTAGGACCTGATCTTAAGGGGGAATGTGTTGATAAACATCTTTACAGTGCAATGATTGGGTCTCTTATGTACCTAATAGCCAGGCCTGATATCTGCTTGTCACATGCTTATGTGCAAGATATCAAGCCAACCCCAAGATGTCACATCTAGTTGCTGTCAAAGGGATTCTAAAATACCTCAAAAGAGTTCCCAAACTAGGATTTTGGTATCTAAAGAATTCTAACTTCAATCTGTATGCTTATACAGATAGTGACTATGGTGGTTGTAACATGTCTACAAAATTTACATCTTGGGGATGTCGGTTCCTTGGTGGAATGATAGTCTCATGGCATTGCAAGAAACAATCCTGTGTGTTTGCATCAACTGCTGAAGCTTAATACATTGCTGCTGCGAGCTGCTGTGCTTAAGTACTTTGGATTCAGAATCAGATGCTGGACTACGGATTCAACTTTAAGGGGACTACTATCCACATAGAAACAACAGTGCTATCTCAATCACTGAGAATCCTATTCAGCACTCAAAGACCAAGCACATCAACATCAGGTATCACTTGGTAAAAGAAAATTTTGAAAATAGATTAATTAAACCGATCAAAGTTAACATAAATGAATAATATACTGATTTGTTCACAGAAGCTTTTGATGAATAGAGATTTAAATATCTTATGTATGCTATTGGGATGATTAACTTTGAATAGTCTTTCTTAAACTAATTTCTAATTGTTTTTACAAGAGATGCGTGTCTTCTAGTTGTCTAAATTCTATCACTAATATAAGCCTTGTTTATCTAGGAAGAAATTTTTCAAATAAAATATTCCTTTGAATTTTGAGAAGTTTGGAAAGTTTTCTTTCATAAGAAATTATATTGAATTTGGAAGAAACTTATGTCATCAAAACTAATAAATACTTACTAAGAAATTAATTTTCAGAAAAAGTTTCAACATATTTTCCAAAAGTTAAATATGTTTCTAAGTATTTATATGTTCTGAAGGAAAATATTTTTCCGAAAACAATTTAGTCTCGGAAGTTTGTACTTCCTAAGTAAAACTTCTGAATCTTAATATCTTTCGAAACCAAATCTGTATCGGAAGAACATTACTTTTAGTTGTTATCTTTCGATGCTATTCTTCTCAAAATGAGAAATATCTTCTAAAGCTAATTTAGCTTCGGATGTCTTTCATTAAACTTCCTAAGCTAAACTATATTTGGAAATTTTTTTTAAAAAACTTTCGAGATAACTAACTTTTTGGGCACTTTTTCAACGGTGGAAACGACTTCGGATTTCAAAGTTTATCTTCCAAAATAACTTTTCCTCAAATCCAAAACCATAAATAGCCTCTACAAAGGATCTCACTATATCTCCTTAATCCTCATCCATATTGATCAAGCCCTAAATTTTCATCTAACTTCTGTGTTTATTCCATTCTCTTATAAAAGCTTCATAAATGGCCAATCTTGAACCTCAAAACCAGCCTGTACATTTTGTTATGCAGCTACACAGACAAAATAACCAGGTTGCTCCGTTAGATGCTTCTAAAGACACTGTTTTATCAGAAATTTGCCTTGATTTTTCACACTCTTCATATTTCACCTCTCTCACCATATATCCTCCTCTCTATGAGTATCATCTCCTAGAATTCTTGAGAACTTGCTGAGAAGTTCTCATGGACGGTGAGAAGGCACTATCTGTATTAGTGCAGGGGAGGAGAATTTTAAACACCTCCAGCCTCAATCAACCACCACGTACAACTAGATGATGAAGATGGTAAACTGAACTTCCCAAGGAACATGTTAACCGGAGATTTCAGCTGATGGGTTACGAAGGTGACAACTCTTTTATGACTTTCAGAAAGGGTAAGGTCTCATCATAGTAGAAATACATACTCTATGTCATCATTCACTTATTATCCAACAAACATGGAGGATGGGACAAAGTTCTAGTTGATCTTTCCTTCATAGTCCATGGAAAGGTTTAGGGAGTCAAGTTCACGTATTCTCACTTCGTATATACAAATATTTTTGCTAACTTGGCTTCCCTTGAGTATTACATGTCCCTAGATATGTTCAAAACATTCTCAATTATAAACTGGGCATACAGTTGAGGGGAACAAGAAATATTCTAAAATTGCGACAGATAAATCCCGACATCTTTAAAATAATAAGAAAAACCACTACGGTTTTTCCAGGGTAAAAACAACCCTTGTCCCTCAAATGTTAGAGCAAACTGCTCAAGGTGACAACTTGGCAGTCCCAGCCAATGTTGAACCCCCGGCTGCATTTGCTTCACCCTCACGACCTACTATATCGATCATCTTCCAAAGAAGAATCCTTCGAACCCTTGCTCACTCTAAGCAGAGTGAGCAATCTCCTATACATCCGCCCATGTTGGAGATAGTGGACACAAAAGCTCACACTTCTTTAGAAAAGCAGTTTAAATATGTATATATATATTCACATATGAACTAGCTCCCTTTTGTAATCGGCATTGTTAATACCTTTACAACCAAACATGTTTCTTAGATAACTAAGATATGAACTTTTGTTGGATAGTATTCAAACTTGTATCAAATAACACAAAATTTGTTGTTGTGTCACTTGTTTGTTTATAATAATTACAAATAATTTTATGCTACTTTTATACTTGTTTTTATTTGATTTATAAAATTTACGCATTCACAAATTTAATGCCACTAAACATTCTATTATTAATCCTTAATTCCAATTATTATCCCATTTTGATTGCTTGTATAAAAACCCTTAAAATTGTAATTGTTGTAAAATAATTCTGCTGTTTGTGCATGGATTTTGTAAAATTTGTTTAGAGGTTGAAACGATAACGAGATGCTGCAAAACCAACTGTATCCATACTACTATATAATTCATATTAGAAGGATAAGATGATAATTTCATTTAAAGTGTAAGACATCTGTACAACATTTTAAGCATAAAGTACAAGTGTTTTATGTAATAATTCTATTTTTGCCCCCATTTAATTACTTCTTCTAATTATTATATTGTTTAATTAATTCATTATTTAATAATATGATATTACTTAATTCACTTTATTAAGTTTTATTTTATTTATAATAATATAAATTGACATTTAAATTTATAATTACTAATCATACTTTTAAAAATAAAGTTTTATTTTATTTATAATAATATAAATTGATATTTAAATTTACAATTAATAATCATATTTTTTAACTAAATATTATTTAAATTAAGTATTATTTTATTTAAATACTTATATCTATACTACTTTATAATAAATCTCTTTGGATAAAGATGTAATTTTACCAAACATATAAGTTTTGAATCAATATGTACAAAGGAGAGCAAGACATTTAAAAGGGGTATAATAGATAATTGATTAAGATTTTAAGACACTTTTGGATAATATGGTAAATTTATCAATTAAATTTTATATAACTTGGCATTTTTGCCATTGTCTTTTTCATGTAATTAATAAACATTATTAATACATTATTTAATAATATGATATTATTTAAATCACTTTATTAAATTTTATTTTATTTATGATGCTATAAATTAACATTTAAATTTATATTTACTAATTATATTTTTGTAACTAAATATTATTTAAATTAAGTATTATTTTAATCAAAGCACCGAGCCAATACTGACTAAAATCGAATTCCTAAAAAATCACGCAACAACCGTACCGCCGCAACGCGCAGGTATTTCCACTAGTTTTAAAGAAACACATGGAATTAATTTTTTTAGAAAAAATCACATCATTTATATAAATTTTGATAGAGTTATACGTCTTTAAAGTCGGACAAAACAATCTGCTAAGTAAATTTAGTTTTGACCAATATTTTTCTATCGACTGTGTGGGGGTACAAAACTTGTAAAATTTTAATGAGATCACTTGGATCGGAAAGTAGCCTCTTTGAAATTAGTTTGAGACTCAAACTTTGTTCATTCTGATTTTGTTATGACTAAGTTACGACTACTACAAAATAAGGTTAATATTATGTCAAAAATCGTAGAATACAAGTTGTCAACTTTGTCAAAATTTAGAATTTCAATGTTATTGTCCCCAAATTTATTAATAAATATTTTAAAACTATATTTTAAAAAATTTTAAAAGATTAAAAACCATTATCATTTATCAAATCGAAGTTTTTATGTTTTAAATATTAATTACGTAGTTTAGTATAAATTTGGCTTTTTTTTATATCGTTTAGTGTGTCTAGTTTTACATTATTTGTTATGTAGTTTACCAATTTATTTGTACATTATTTGTTTCAAGTCTCGCATTGGTCATTTGAATATTTGAAGCAAAATGGATTACAAAAAGAATGAAACAAAAATCAAATAATCAAAAGATAGAATGACGATAAATTTAAAATGGTGACCATCAATTGTAGAGTCTTTGAATATGTCTAACTAGTTTTAGTAAACCCGTGTATTACACGGGTTGAACAAATAAAATATTAAATATAATAAAAATTTATTAAGTATAAAATTGTAACACCCTGAAATTTTAAAAGTAGAGATAAAGTGAAGAAAAAGAAAGAAAAGCAAAATAACCCAAGTTGAGGGGTTAAAGTTATGCAAGGAGCAAACTTTATTATTAATTTGTTCAAAAGGTGGCTTGGCCTCCCACCCCTTTGCACATCACCTTTCTGTCGATCTTCTAGAAAGAGAAAGGGCAGAGAATTCTCTCGGGTTTTAGAGAGAAGAAGAAGAAGAAGCTGAATTCAGGTTAGTTTTCTGATTTTAGGTTGTTCTTGGCTGATTTCCAGCCTTCGGGTATGTGCTTATGTGTTTGTGTGTGCTCGGTTGTGTGTTTTTGGTGTTTTAGGTGTTTGAACTCATAGAGCATTCGGGTTTGAAAGAAGTCTTACTCGAAAGTTGCAAGAGGTGAGTTCTAAATCCCCGTTTTTAAATGTTTTAACCTGTTTTGGGGCTGAAAATGTATGTTCTAACGTTTTTATGAATGTTGGGTGCGTACCCGTATATGTATATGTGTGCCCTGTTGGGTGGGTTTATGATTCGGGAAAATTCTGATCATGTTCATGCTGTATGCTTGTTTTGATGCTTAATATGTTAGAACTAGGCTAGGACAGGTTAGATTGATAATTCAGGGGTCTGAAAATAAAGTTAGTTAGAAAACAGTTGGCCATGCGCCTAAGTGCTCATGCGCCTAAAGTCATGCGCCCAAATAGTACTCATACGCCTAGAATTATGCCTAGGCGCCCAAGTGTGCCCATACGCCCAACTGCCCAAACGCCGAACTGCCCATACGCCTAAGTCAGGCTCATGCGCCTGCATAGTACCCATGCGCCCAGAAACCTGCCCAAGCGCCTAAGTAAGGCTCGTACGCCCAAATAGTGCCCATGCGCCTGAGTCGCCCATGCGCCTAAGTATTCAAGCGCCCGCATAGTGGCCGAGCACCTGCATAGTGCTCATGGACCTAAAGCCTTAGAAAATATTTTGAAATTTCGGGGAAAAAGGGATTTATAGGTTATGACTAGGGATATTTTCCGGGGATAATATGTGATGTTACATGATGATGTTATGCATGCTTATGGTCTGTTTTCTTTATGCTCCTTATTATGTAATATTCCGTGGCTTTACGTGGTGTGATTATGTTAATGAACGTAAAGTATTATATAATAAAAGCAAAAGTTAATGTTAATGAAAAGTGAAACGTAAAGAATGAAAGAAGAGTTTTGCAAGCAAACGTAAGGAGGTTCACATCCAATGAAGGGTGTTAGTTCAACTGTGTGCGGTTTAGCTAACGCACACGGGGGCCTAATCCTTGTGATTGACCAAAAGTATGGGACCCTTGTCGCTGAGTTAGCTTTGTGCATAATGTTAGGGGTCTATTTATAGACTTCGGCCCAGTAACCAGCTTCGTGCACAATGTTCGGGGTATAGCACATGGCATTGGACCGGATGAAAGTGAAAGATAATGATGAATGTACGAATGACGTACGATGATGAACAATGATGAAAGATAATAATGAATATTATCTGTATGTACGTATGATGTATGATCACGAATGAAAGTAAAGAAAGGATTTTAAGCGCAAGTAAAGTATTTTATTATAAAACTAGAACTCACTCAGCAACGCTGACTTTTATGCATTTTCAGTTGGCAGGTAATGGTTGCTGAGGATGGCATTGGGTGAAGCTACTTGGAAAGTTTTGACTGGTAGTAAATCAAACTCTTACTTCTGTGTTATTTGATTCTAGTGCTAGTAGGGGTTTCATTTCTGCTGCTTTCTGTGCTAATTTGCCTGTTGGAAGTAGAAGCACTGATGAGCCCTTCGATGTACAAACTGCCATAGGTAAGTCTATCAGGATTTCTGATCTGATAGAAGGTTGTGACATAGAGCTAGAGGGTCATAGGTTTCCTGCTAGACTGTTTGTGATGACCTTAGGCGGGTTTGATGTAGTCCTAGGGATGGACTCGTTAGCGGCCTATGAAGCGAATATTGTATGTCGTAAGAAGATGATCCGACTGACTACGCCTGACGGGAGTTCGGTGACGGTCTACGGTGATCGAGTTACTATGGTTCCGAAGGTAATTTCGATGGCGGTGGCTGGGAAGTGCATGAGGCGTGGATGTAGCGCCTACCTGGCTTACGTGAAGGATGTGAACACGTTAACATTTCAACTGTCGGATGTACCGGTTGTGTGTGACTTTCCCGATGTGTTTCCAGAAGATTTACCAGGTGTGCCACCGGACCGTGAGATCAAGTTTTAGATTGACTTGATACCGGTTGCTCAACCGGTTGCCAAGGCACCGTATCGATTGCCTCCAACAGAGATGAAGGAACTGATGGTTCAATTGCAAGAACTGTTGGATAAAGGGTTCATTCGACCGAGTATCTCTCACTGGGGTGCTCCGGTCTTGTTTGTAAAGAAGAAGGACGGTAGCATGAGAATGTGCATTGACTACCGTGAATTGAACAAGCTGACAGTGAAGAACTGATATCCCTTACCCCGAATTGATGACTTGTTTGATTAGCTCCAAGGTGCCAGTTGGTTTTCGAGAATAGATCTTCGATCGGGTCATCATCAGCTGAAGGTGAAGGAGCAGGATATTCCTAAAACAGCTTTTCACACGCGTTATGGACACTACGAGTTTCTCGTTATGTCTTTTGGTTTAACCAACGCGCCAGCTGCTTTTATGGATTTGATGAATCGAGTGTGCCGGCCGATGTTGGATAAATCAGTGATTGTGTTTATCGATGATATCCTGATTTATTCGAGGAGCGAGGAGGAGCATGCCGGTCACATTCGGGAAGTGTTAGAGTAAAAGGGAGAAGTTGTATGCAAAGTTCTCCAAGTGCGCATTTTGGTTGCGCGAAGTTCAGTTTTCGGGTCACAGGGTGAATCCCGATGGGATTATGGTCGACCCGGCTAAAGTAGAAGCTGTGATGCAATGGAGGTATCCAAAGACGCCATTCAAGATTCGTAGTTTCTTGGGATTGGCGGGATATTATAGGAGATTCATTCAAGATTTCTCAAAGATAGCTTCTCCGTTGACCAAGTTGACCCGTAACGACGTGAAGTTTGTATGGGGTCAAGAGCAAGAGAAGGCTTTTGAGGTGCTAAAGGCGAGGTTGACTCAAGCTCCAGTCTTGTCCTTACCCGAAGGAAGCGAAGATTTGGTAGTTTACTCAGATGCTTCTTATTTGGGATTGGGTTGCGTGTTGATGCAAAGAGGGAAGGTTATAGCCTACGCATCCTGACAGTTGAAAGTCCATGAGGTTAATTACCCTACTCATGATCTGGAGCTAGCGGCTATGGTCTTTGCATTGAAGATTTGGAGGCACTACTTATATGGGACGAAGTGCACCATCTTCACCGACCACAAAAGCTTGAAGTACTTCTTCGAGCGGAAGGATTTGAATATGAGGCAGAGACGATGGTTGAAACTTATTAAGGATTATGATTGCGAGATCCATTACCATCCGGGCAAAGCCAACGTAGTGGCGGATGCCCTTAGCCGAAAGGAGAGACCTGAACCGATCTGTGTGAAAGCTTATCAATTGGTTATGACCTCCGATGTGATGAAGCAGGTCAAGGAATTTCAGGATGAAGCACTGAAGGAAGACCGGATTAACTCTGAAAGGATGAGAGGTCTAGTCACGGAATTGGGTGAAAACACTCTCGGTGTTAGAACCCGATTTCGGCCAATGTGGATTCCTCGTTATGGAGATTTACGTGGAAAGATCATGGATGAGGCTCATAAGACTCGATACTCCATTCATCCCGGTGCTACAAAGATGTATCATGATATGAAGAAAGATTATTGGTGGCCGGGTATGAAGCGCGACGTGGCGGAGTACGTGAGTAAGTGCCTTACTTGCTTACAAGTGAAGGCGGAGCATCAGAAGCCATACGGGAAGATCCAACCTTTGGATGTCCCTGAGTGGAAGTGGGAGCATATCACCATGGATTTTATTACGAAGCTGCCACGAACGGCAAGGGGATATGATGCCATACGGGTGATAGTAGACCGCTTGACGAAGAGTGCTCACTTCCTACGGATCCGTGAAACGTATTCGTTTGAAAGGTTAGTGGATCTGTTCATCAAGGAGATTGTGACTCGTCATGGTGTACCCGTGTCTATTGTGTCTGACCGTGACACTCGGTTTACATCCAAGTTTTAGAAGAGATTCCACAATGCTATGGGGACGAGGTTACATATTAGTACGGCCTATCATCCTCAAACGGATGGTCAATCATAAAGGACTATTCAGACGTTTGAGGATATGCTTCGGGCATGCGTCATTGACTTCGAAGGAAGTTGGGACGAACACTTGCCGTTAGCTGAATTCTCATACAACAACAATTATCATGCCAGCATTGGTATGCCACCCTATGAGTTGCTATACGGTAGGAGGTGTAGGACACCCGTATGTTGGGGTGACATTGGTCAGAAGGAGTTAGGGAGCATCGAAGTGATCGAGGCTACGACTGAGAAGCTGGAAAAGATCAAAGCCTTTATGAAAGCAGCCAAAGATAGACAGAAGTCGCATGCCGATAAGAGACGTAGACTGATTGAATTCAAGGTGGGTGATAGAGTTATGTTGAAGGTTTCACCTTGGAAGGGTATCATTCGGTTTAGGAAGCGGGGCAAGTTGAGCCCGAGGTACATAGGGCCTTTTCGAATCATTGCTCGAGTAGGAGAGGTGGCCTATAGATTGGAGTTGCCTGATGAGTTAAGTGGAATTCACCCGACATTCCATGTATCTCATTTGAGAAAGTACTTAGCTGATGAAGATATGGTAGTACCACTGGAGGACATTGAGGTTGACGAGCAGCTCAATTATGTGGAACAACCAGTGGCTATCATTGATCGAAAGGAGAAGAGGTTATGGAATAAGGTGGTCCCCTTGGTGCGAGTACAGTGGAAGCATAGAAAGGGATCCGAGTCTACATGGGAACCTGAGGAGGAGATGAAGCAGCATTATCCTCAGCTGTTCTAGTAGTGATAGGTTTCGGGGACGAAACCTATATAAGGGGGGTGGACTTGTAACACCCTGAAATTTTAAAAGTAGAGATAAAGTAAAGAAAAAGAAAGAAAAGAAAAGTAACCCAAGTTGAGGGGTTAAAGTTATGCAAGGGGCAAACTTTATTATTAATTTGTTCAAAAGGTGGCATGGCCGCCCACCCCTTTGCACATCACCTTTCTGTCGATCTTCTAGAGAGAGAAAAGGCAGAGAATTCTCTCGGGTTTTAGAGAGAAGGAGAAGAAGAAGCAGTATTCAGGTTAGTTTTCTGATTTTAGGTTGTTCTTGGCTGATTTCCAGCCTTCAGGTATGTGCTTATGTGTTTGTGTGTGCTCGGTTGTGTGTTTTTGGTGTTTTAGGTGTTTGAACTCATAAAGCATTAAGGAAATCTTACTCGAAAGTTGTAAGAGGTGAGTTCTAAATCCCCGTTTTTAAATGTTTTAACCTGTTTTGGGGCTGAAAATGAATGTTCTAACGTTTTTATGAATGTTGGGTGTGTACCCGTATATGTATATGTGTGCCCTGTTGGGTGGGTTTATGATTCGGGAAAATTCTGATCATGTTCACGTTGTATGCTTATTTTGATGCTTAATATGTTAGAACTAGGCTAGGACATATTAGATTGATGATTTGGGGATCTGAAAATGAAGTTAGTTAGAAAATAGTTGGCCATGCGCCTAAGTGCTCATCCGCCTAAAGTCATGCACCCAAATAGTACTCATACGCCTAGAATTATGCCCAGGCGCCCAAGTGTGCCCATACGCCCAACTGCCCACACGCCTGAGTGCCCATACGCCTAAGTCAGGCTCATGCGCCTGCATAGTACCCATGCGCCCAGAAACCTGCCCAAGCGCCTAAGTAAGGCTCGTACGCCCAAATAGTGCCCATGCGCCTAAGTATTCAAGCGCCCGCATAGTGGCCGAGCGCCTGCATAGTGCTCATTCGCCTAAAGCCTTAGAAAATATTCTGAAATTTCGGGGAAAAAGGGATTTATAGGTTATGACTTGGGATGTTTTCCGGGGATAATATGTGATGTTACATGATGATGTTATGCATGCTTATGGTCTGTTTTATTTATGTTCCTTATTATGTAATATTCCGTGGCTTTACGTGGTGTGTTTATGTTAATGAACGTAAAGTATTATATAATGAAAGCGGAAGTTAATGTTAATGAAAAGTAGAACTTAAAGAATGAAAGAAAAGTATTACAAGCAAACGTAAGGAGGTTCACACCCGATGAAGGGTGTTAGCTCAACTGTGTGCGGTTTAGCTAACCCAGAAGGATGCACACGGGGGTCTAATCCTTGTGATTGACCAAACTTATGGGACCCTTGTCGCTTGCCACAGGTACTGGAGTCAGCTTCGTGCACAATGTTAGGGGTCTATTTATAGACTTCGGCCCAGTAAACAATCTCGTGCATAATGTTCGGGGTATAGCACATGGCATTGGTCCGGATGAAAGTGAAAGATAATGATGAATGTACGAATGACGTACGATGATGAACGATGATGAAAGATAATACTGAATATTATCTGTATGTACGTATGATGTATGATCACGAATGAAAGTAAAGAAAGGATTTTAAATGCAAGTAAAGAATTTTATTATAAAACTATAACTCACTCAGCAACGCTGAATTTTATGCATTTTCGGTTGGCAGGTAATGGTTGCTGAGCATGGCATTGGATGAAGCTAATTGGCAAGTTTTGATTGGCATCCATTTTGTGTAACAATGATGTTTTTGTATTGTAATGCAACCAAACGATGTTTTGTAATGTAATAATGTTGTATTATTTGGCAAAAGCAATTATTAATATATGAAATGGTTTGTTAAATTATTCCGCTGCAATGATTTATGAAGTGTAATATGTTTTAATTAACATGTGTGATGAATGTCCAACTGTGAGTGTCTCGGGAACGGGGCCTTACAAAAATGATATTCTATGATAAAATTTGATTGAAATTACGTATGAGTAAGAATAATATGTAATAAAATAATTATATCAACTTTTTAAACTTTTGTTATAAAACTTTTTTTTTCAAAAAAAAATAAATATTTTGTTTCAAAAGAAACTGTATTAAAAATATAATTTTAGAAAAAATTATTATAATTTTTAATTTTAATTATTTTTTGTTTATAAAAATTTACTTTTTAAAAGCACTAATTTTAAAAAAGTTTGATGATTTATAAAATTTCTTATTTTATAAAAATAGTTTTTAGAAATAACATAAATAAGAAGATCTTTTTTTAAATTTATTAAGAAACTATTTTTATTCTTAAAAAAGTTAAATAATATATTGGTAATTAAATTAATTATTTAAATTTATTAAGAAACTATTTCATGTGTCAGCCCAACATACTATTTTATTAGAGTCAAAAGATTTCTATAGTTTTTGTTGATGAATTATTTGAAAAAAAAAAAAATATCGGGTATGATTTAATTTTCAAAAAAAGATGTGCTCTAATTTAGGGTTAAATTTTAAAAATTTCCTTAAATATCCCTTGTATCAGAAGTTGACTTTTAGTCAAATGAACCTAGACTAACACTAAGTACAGATACATATTTAGGCGGGAATCGAAAAAATAAAGGCTTAAGATAATGACACATGTCAATAAAGTTATTCTTTTATTAATAAGTATAGATTATAATAAATATTAAATATGTAGATGATAATTCATGGATTTTGAAGAAGAAAAACTTCAGATTAAAAAGGAATTCAATAAAATATAAAGAAACAATAACTAGCACATACCTACACTTAAGGGTTTCTTCAATTCAAGAATAAAATCCTTGATTGTATGACGAACTTTTTGCATATATTTTTGAAGCTTGAAGAAATGAGAGAATCTGGAAGAAAAAGGAGAAAATATAGTGAAAGAGAATTATAGAATGAATAAATGAGGAGGTTATAAAAATTAAAGCGAAAAATCCCATTCTTGGCCAAGAATTCAAGGGGTTTAATTAAGGGGGGGGGGTTATTTAGGTTATCTTATAATTAATTTTGTTACTTATAATTAGGCGTGACATGTTATTTATGTTGCATTTGTCTTTTATTATCATATAATTGTATCATTTATGATTTTTGGTGACTTTTGTAGCATAAAATCATGTGATTTAGTTTATATAATTAATTTTTAGTTTTTGAAGTTTATGTAAAGTCCCTATAGTAGCTTACTAATATGAATCTTTGATGTAATCTACAAATTAATCATATATTACATGAGTTTACTTGAATTAGGGCGCATCTACTATACGAATATACTTAAATAACCACTTGAGTTCTATCAACTTGATGTCAAAACCTATGTGTCCATTTCATGAACTCGGACTTGGCATAACACAAATCCTAAGTATGACACATAAGTACTATTCACATATAATAAATTTAAAATTCTAACTAACTTAAATTAATTGCAAATTTAAGTATTTAGATGATAAATATTAAGTATGATTACTTTTTTTTTATGCATTTGATTAAGTTGAATAGGTTAACTAGGAGTTGGAAGTGATTTTTTAAGTAAAACAATCAAGTTCGAAGCTTACATGGTGAAACAAAGCATTGGATGGGTCAAAAAATAAAGATTTAAAGTGCAGCAGAAAAACTCCCACAGTAGCCTACTGTAGCCACGGTAGCCTACTGTAGCCACATTAGCCTACTGTAGCCACAGTATCTTACTGTAGCCACCGTAGGCTACACCAACTTCAATCTTAAAACAACAGAAAGCATCCTAGCTAGGCTACGCTGGCTTTCGTTGCCTACAGCAGGTCCACCTTGGAACATCTATAAAACCGCATTTTTATAAGTTTCACCCACCACTAGCTCCCCATTCGACCGAAAACAATTTGAGACGAATTTTGGGAATTTTTAGGTCATTAATTCACCATTCCACCTCTCTCCAACAACATACAATCATGCGTTATGCAAATCAACAACGGTTTTGAAGATTATTCAAGAACGATGAGCGGCTAATCTTTTCGTGATCTAATTCGAGCATTAGGTTTTGTGTGATTAGGTTTTCGTTTGTGTTTGACTTGTGTTTGGATTAAACTTTGGAAACTACTAAGTTATTTTATAAGTTTAACTTGTATTTTGAATATTTAAACAATTGTTTTGGTTAAAATTTATTTGAATGCCATATGATATTGCGCGAATCATATGGTTGTAAAGTTTTTGTTGTTAACTAAATTGGTATTGTATGTTAAGACCCATTAAGTCTTGATTTTTGATTGAAGATTTTCTATTAAGTTGAACTAAAGGATTACTAAAAACCAAACCTAAACTTTGGAGTGGATTACTATTTATTATAATTGTGTTCTTAATCAAGTTTCATTATTTGCAATTTGCTTTCTGAGTTTATTTGTTAATCATTACAAAATCCAATTTTTATAGCCAAGAGGCACTACTTTAATTAAGTAATTTAGTAATTTGATCATTTCTTATAAATTGAAGTACAACACTCTGACCACTAATTCCACGAGGATCGACAACCCTATTTACCCTAAGTAGTTTAAGGTTAATAAAAATACATATTTTACATTTTATTTGATTGGTACTGCGATATCAATCAACCAATTAGCTCCTGAGGTTGTTTTAACTAATATGGCACATGGCCAATCATTTCATTGACTTTGGATGGCCCAAATACATCAGAGCCACCTTTTCTTTCTTCTTAAATGGTACAATGCCCTTCCACATATATACCTTAAAAGATCTTAGCTTTTTTGATAATCTTTAGCTGACTTGAGTTTGTCATTGATTTGAAAGATCTTATCAACTCTCTCTTGGATAATTTATAGACATGTTAATTGACTTTCACGAACTTCAGACCAACATAATGGTGAATGACACTCGTACGATAGTTTTATAGGAAAATGCTATCAATGACATACTGACACAAATATCCTACTCATACAAAACAACACAACTTTTATAATTTAAAACTACGAACTCATCAAACATGTGTTGACTTTTAGAAACATTTATGTTTAGGTAAAAATTCTTAAGCTTAGTTATGGTGTACTTGGGCTTTTTGAAGACTTTTAGCAAAACTCATACACGGGATAACTTTGTTTAGATATTTAGACATTGTGTTGGTTTTGGACATGTATTTTGTCTTGGAACATATTCTATGTCAATAGTTTGGATTGATGTATCTTTTGTTTACATAAATTCAATTTATCGTATAGCTTCTTGAAGTCTTTTTTAGTGTTAAATTCTTCAAGCATTTAATTTTTATAAGGCTTAGGCGAAATTAGGTGAAACTAGTTAACTCTACCTGATTTGCTCTAGGCGAAATCGCTAGTGCTTTTGACTCACTGTAAAGAGGTTTAGTCTTATTTGTATTTGGTTGATGAACTTGATAGAGCTATGACATTTGATGTAACACCACAAACCTTAAAATAATAGTTGTAAATGGGTGAAATACGGAGTGTTTTTTTCATATATTGTCGTATGAGTAAGTAACAAATAAAATGACTATTTGAAAGATGAGACATGGCACTGAGAGTTTATTATTTTAATAAAAGGTCTAATAATAATAAAAATATATTATATTCATTCTTACTCCGTTTTTAACGAAACTTAGTTTGACTCATAGAGAAAAATGAACTCGTCCCAATGACGTATTCAAAATTTTTTAGAATGCTATATTTTAAAAGTTATAAGAGAAAAATAAAGTAAGTTTGCTGAATTAATTATATAAGTAAACAACCAGCCATACTAGTTGCTCCATGTATCTCACATTGCCTTGGCAAAGAATTCACCTACCTGCCTGCTTTCTTATATATAGAAACCTTAAGGTTAAATTTAAAATATAAGTTTTCATAGGAACGTTTTAATATAAAAAGAATCTCGAGCAGTAAATAGCCCACTGGATGTTGATAATAGTCGTTTTTGAAGCTTTAGTAGGAGCACGAATAGAGAGACTATATATCAAATTGTCATAGATAACTTTAAGGTATGGTTTCGTTTAAGTTTATGTGAAGTTAATTATTATTATTTTTTAGATTATTATTATTATTATGAAGTAGTGTTAATATTAGTAGTATTATTATTTTTAAGGGTTAGGGTTATTATTAAGTGTGGGTTTTGGGTAGCCTAGCCCTAGTTAGGTATGGATTGATCACGCATGCTTAAACAAGATAGGCTAGCCAATATCCAACCATGACAATAACTAGTTAACCGTACCATTACTTAACCTAGGATTGCTTAATTGTATTAGGAACTGTTATCAACTGTTACACAAGTGAGTTATCATGCTTATTTATAAAACTGTGATTGTATACTCGTCCTGTCTAAACTTGAAATATACAAGAATGCATTTAATATGCAATTATCATTAGGGGTATGTTTGGATACTTCTATGCTTAATGGGATGTGTAGTAGAAATGGCTAAAAAGAGGATTGCATTCCTTGTATGCATCACAACACTGTCATACCTATGCAATGGTCGCCCGGGGGGGGGGGGGGATGACAATTCCATTGCTGGTGGTTGTGAAAAGGTCAAGTTGGCATGTGTAATCCCCGGCCCAAAATATCACAATCCATGTTTTCATGCATGTCATTTGTATTGTGTTGTTTTTGGTAAACTGTATAACATGTGCTCACATGCTTTGAGTGTACATGTCACGGGTAACAAGTAAGAAAGCTTTAGAAACAATGTGGAGACAGTGGAATCCGAAGCCCTAAAAGGTCCTAGTTGTTTAATATTGTATATAAATAATGTATCGTACTTATAATGTTGTATGTTTTGAATGTAAACTTGGTTTGCTTCTGCTGTAAGTTTTATCAATCATGCATGCTCGCCCGAGTTTCGGGTAGGGTGTTACGATTGGTATCAGAGCTTGAGGTTTTAGCAAATTAGGTATTATAGAAATGCTTAAGTTTTAACCAGTTGAGCTCTATAGGAGTAATGTCAAACTCAGGTTGTGTCAAATTGCAAGTTTATAGAAAAAGTACTCACATGGTCTTATGTCATTACATAAGATGTAATAACCTGTGTCATATATTTTTATTCCCTAAATGTGCATTATATAAGTAGTTATATGTAACATAACTATTACGTTATAAGTATGCTTAGTATAATGAAGTGACTCATGTATAATTATATATCTTCCTATAGGAAGGTACGATGTCTGAACATAGAAGGAACAAGGATCCAAACATGAACAAGGGTCTAGACATGAACAAGTTAGCAGTAGGATGGGAGAAAGTTCTCATAGGGCCCGAACTTCCTGCCATAGTGTTAGTTTTTTATCTAATCTGAACTCCCTTCTAAGTGCTGAAGTTATTCACAACATAGTTGTGAAAGTTGCAAAGAGATTAAAGAATAAACATACTAGCAATGTTGATAAATAAAAAGAACAACCCGAAGAAAGCTCGGCTACCTCCATGCCATTACCATTAGAAAGAAATTCTAAAGAAACTAAATTAAATTATTGTATTTATAGGCATTTCATGTCCTTTAAACCTCCATCCTTCAACACAAGAAAAGTAGCTGTAGAAGATCAAGACTGGCTAAACCGGATGGAATAAGTATTGGATGTCTGTGAATGTAAAGATCATAATAAAGTACGATTTTCCATGCATATGTTCGAAGCTGAAGCCCTTCATGGTGGAACATTGTGGTTTGAACCGAGGGTATAGAAAAAGTTAAGAAGATGATCTGAGAGGAATTTGTTTATAAGTTTCTTGCTAAATTTTGTCCTTCTAGTGAAACTAAACAACTGGAAGTGAAGTTCTTCTAGTTGAAATTGGGAAACAAGACATACCGAGAGTATGTTACTCATTTTAACAAAATATATCGATTGGTTCCTCATCTAGCCACAACCAAGGAACAATTGATTAATATGTTCATTTGGGGTTTACCCTCCAAAATAAAGGTGTTCATCAAATCTAAATTCGTAAAAACAATTTTAGAAATGGTTGAAGTCGACGCCATCATTGCTGCCAGAATGTTATGACGACAAGCTAAATCTCCCATACCAAAAAGAAAATGGGAAGAAGGAAGATGCGACATAGGAACAACAAATTCAAGAAACCTAGAGAAATTCATTAATGTAAATTTTGTCAAAACTACCACTTTGGGGCATGTAAAGCACGACCTTACCCAGATTGTAAGAAAACAGGACACTCCTTTCATGAATGCCAAGATAAAAAAAAATGGTGTTTTGAGTGTGGTGACTTGGACTACATGAAACAAAATTGCCCAAATTGTAAGGAAACAGGACACTCCTAGCTAAGCCCAAAGGTCGCGTATTCATCCTCACCACAGAGAAGGCAAAAACACTCTAGATGTCATCACAAGTACGTATCCTGTAAATAATATATATGCATGTGTGTTATTTGATACTGATGTCAATAGATGTTTAATGTCAACTACACTTAGACCTTATTTGAACCGGACATCTCAATGTTTATATCATAGTTTCCTCATAGAATTGGCTTCAGAAATAAATAGTTGACATTTTTAAGAACTATATCATATGTTTTAATAATCAAGATATCCTTATAAACCTAATGCCTATAGGACTTGGAGAGTTTGATATAGTCATAAGAATGGACTAGTTGGCACCGTATCACGCAAAAATTATATGTGACAAAAAGATTATTTGACTTTGATTACCTAATGGAAAACGGTTAACCATATAGGGAGGTCATAGTAACAAGTTTAAAAACCTTATCAAGATAGCACAAGCACAAAAATATCAAAGAAAAGGGTGTATTGTATTTTTAGTCATGCTGTAAACACCACAGGGACAAAAAAGATTAAGGAAGTGCCAATAGTATGGGACTACCTTGATGTATTTCTAGATGAGTTCTCAGGACTTCCATCTGATAGACAAGTTAAAAATCAAATTGACTTAGTACCCAGCCAATTGCCAAGTCTCCGTACATACTAGCCCCGATAGAAATGCAAGAACTCAAGAAGCAGCTACAAGAACTACGTGATAAGGGACTTATTCAACGAGGCTCTTCGCCCTAGGGAGCACGCATTCCGTTCGCTAAGAAGAAAGACAAGATTATGCGTATGTCAATAATTTCACATTAACAACAATCTAGTAATAATTTCACATTAACAACAATCTAGTATATTACCATTTTAGACAAAATGAGTATACAATCATAGTTTTGAAAATTAACATGATTACTCAACTATTTAACAGTTCCTAATACGATCTAGTGATATCTCAAGGTCCTAATACAGTTTAAATAATCCTAGATTAGGTAATGTTACAACTAACTCGTCATTGTCATGGTTGGATATTGACATACGGTGCCTTGTTTAAGCAGAGGTGATTAGTTCATGCCTAACTAAAGCTAGGCTACCTAATACCCACCTCTAACAATAACCCTAACGCCTAAAATTAATAATACTAGTAATACTAATACTACTCCTAATAATAATACTACTAAAATAAATAATAATTAATTTGCATAAACTTAAATGAGAACATACCTTAAAACTATCTACGGTAGGTTGATGTAGTGCCTCCCTACTCGTGCTCCTACTTGTGCTATAAAAATGACTACTAATAACACTCAACGGGTTTTTGAGAACACAGGATTCTTGGTTCCCAAGAAAACTTATATTCTAAATTCAACCCTAAAGTCTCTATTTATAGGAAGGAAGCAAGCAGCTCAATCCAGGGATGTGGATAAGATTAAGTAGCTAGCATATTTGCTTGCTTACTTATATAATTAAGGTAGCGTTTGATACGCAGGAATGAATGGCGGAATGGAATGAACCATTGAGGGTAAATGAAAAAACACATGTTTGGTTGGCGAAGGTAATGGAATAAACCATTACATATTTGATTACATTCCCTCAAATTCATTCCATTCACCCCTCCTTTTTTTCATTTCTTTCCTTCTTCCATCATTAGTCATCAACACCACCCACTCACTTACCACAACAACAACCACCAGCCACCGAGATCGATCGTCATCGGCCACCACCCGTCCCCCTCCGTCGTAGCCAACCGGCGGGGCCGGCGCTGCTAATCACCGGCCACCCGCGCCGCCGCCAACCACAGGCCACCCCTGGCGCCGCCAAACATCAGCCACCCACGGCCCTGCCTACCACCAACCACTCGCGACACTACGTGCCAACCACTAGCCAACGCGACCAACCACCGGCCCCCGCGGCGCCGTCTACCACCGACCACTTGCGACACCGCGCACCAACAACAAGCCCGTGCATTCGCCGCTGTTGCTGCCAACCACTTGCACCACCGCCATTGTCGTTGCCACCAACCACTGGCCACTTCTGCCACCGCCAGCCACCGGCCACCCGTGTCGCCGCTAACCACCAGTGGCTGCCAACAATAACCCCTACTAAGAACCATCACTACGATAACCACTTTTACATTTCATTCTTTTGTTTCTTTTTACATAACAAACAACACAAACTAATTATTTATTTTGTTCTTAAATGGTAACAAAAAATGACAATGGAATGTAATGATTAATTTCATTCTTTCATCCATTTCATTTCTTCATTCATTACATTTATTCGTTCATTCCATTACCCCATACCAAATAAACCCTAATTATACTGCTTACTTTGTTTTTTTCATAAATTTGAATATATAATGTTTTATTCAGTTTCAAGTACATCATTAGGACAAGTTTATTTTTCTTTACCGGTCGACAAAATTTTTGTTAAAATCGGATTAGGTTCGAATATAATATATTGTATTATTATTAGACAATCTCCTAAAACAACAAACTTTCGTTAACATATCTTATACTTCAAATAACCATGTTACTCGTTACTTGCTTATTCGCCAATATATGAAAGATAAAGTTCATATTTCATACATTAATAACTATTGCATTAAGATTTTTGGGTATTACATGAGTACTCATCCATGACTTACATCATCTCATTGTATCTCTATATTGTAATTCAATGATCATTAACATAGTTTCGCTGAAGCTTCGTCTTTTGTCTCTTCAATACTATTTGGCCTTAGCATGGCTAATCCATTAAGTGATTCTTGTAAACTCTTTCACTTCTTTGGTGTTTTGGTTCTTTGCATTCAGTCACAGATAAGTTTATAGTTCTAAACTTTGCTAAGCAAGAGTCTGTATGCTTATTATTCCATGCCATCTACGCAACCTCACAAGAGTCGTTTTAGAGTTTCTAACATTTGAAATTCTAGACCAAATTAATTATCTTAGATTTTCCTTGGAGTAGTGTTCTTACTTATTTGTTAGGAATGCTTCTAAGCTCCCATTTGCCTTTATGTAACTCAACTTAGCTCTTCACAAGAAAATGCAAATGATTTTCTCATCAAGAATGTGACTGTTGAAATATATGAATAATTCAATTCAATAAAAAACATTTATATGTAATGAGTTTGATATTGTTTACTTTTTGCATGTTAATAATGTCAATGGGCTTGATTGTTCTTATTGGGCTAAGGTGGCAATTGGGCTTATTCGTGGATTCTTTGTTTATGGATCGTTAGTGCTTTGACTTGTTCTATATAAAAAGAAGACATAGAGAGGGTTAGGAGGGTCCGATCTTCTCTATCATCAGATCATCTTCACTATCTCCATCTTTTCTAGTCTAGTCTAATGATAGGAAGATAAAAGTCTTTGTTGCTCAACATCATAATCAAGAGAACAAGTATTCATCAAGATCAAAAACATGTGTTTATCATCTGATGTGTATTATTTCATCTCATCTTGATGTTTTGAACGTTTTTTGTTAGGGTTTCTCAAGTATGATAATATTGGATTGTGTTTGAGTAGACTTAGAGTTGTCTTTTATCAGATGGATCTGAGTCTCGTTATGTTGCTCTTTGTTCATATTATTTTTCTTGTAATAGTTGTTTGAGTCTGTTTATTTTTCTTGATTATGAAATGTTTTTGTTTAGAATTAATAAAAGATCTAATTATCATATTTTGACAGTGACATCAGTCATGAGACGATTACAACTTCATAAGTTTGAATTATGTGCTTCAATACCAATCTTTAGACTGCTATCAGAACACATTGATTTTCTTTTAAATTAATGTTGTTTCTATTTAAATCACTCACTTAAAAAGTACGATACCTAAAATAATAACATTTTAGACTAGAGAAAATAATTTAAGCAACATCTTGGTTTTTGATAATATATTATTTTGTAAGTTCAAATATAAATTTTTAAGTTAAAATTAGTTCATGTATTATGTTTACAATACAAAGTATGGTTCACTAAATACTTTTTAGTAGTAAGAAAAACTTTTAATCCATGTTGATACATATATGATGATTATTAAATATTTATTTTGAGATTAAATGCTATTATAAATTATCTAAATGTTTCTAAAATACGCCACCAATTGGCTAAATCAACTATTTGAGACAACAAGCAAAAGTAAAAGTATCAATAAAAGTTTTAACCCAAGAAGGAAAATGATCAACACTAGGTATATTGTCGGTTCACGGTTAGAGCCGATCGTCATCTTTCTTTCGGAGATAAACAAATCAACTGAAGACAACAAGCTAAACAGTCGCACGTACAGCCGCATTACTTTTGGACAAATACCAAGAAATTGATGGTGCGCTCAAATGACATTATTAATTACGTCAATATACCTTGAGTCAAGAATAGACATGTTTTGGGACTCTGGTGAATGGTTGTATGTCTACCCATACTCCATTTACATTGGTTCACGGGCTAGCTACCTGTGTTCCCTCTGTTCAGTTACTATATGATATGATTATTAGCTCGGGTTACATTCTGTTATCTATATATCTGTTATGTTATCGTGTTCTCTGCTATCATTACATCTGTTTATTCTATTATCTGTTATTCAGTTCACTCGGCGTTATGCTCAGGCGTGCTTTTTTTTCATGCACGTCAGGTCAGCAAGGTCATCCGTGAGGGGAGTGAAGAGTGAAAATCTGGATAAAGGAGACTGATCTTTATTTTATTTTTGATGTAATAGACCTCAGTTGAGATTTAGACTAATGTTTTATTTTCTAGCATTTAGACTTTTTATTAATTATGGAAATGTGTTTTGGATTTTGATTACTGTGATAGTAGCACGTCAGCCTTGACGGGTTGGGGTGTTACATAAGTAAATAAATTAAAAAATATATAATATATAAAAACTAATTTAACAAATAATTTGAGCGAAACCGAGCGAGCGACTAGTGAGCATACCTTTGCTCGTGCTCAATTTGTTTCCAAACCGAACCAAGCCGCTCGATTCGTTTACAACCGAGCCAAAATTCGAATGAGCAAAAATCAAAGCTTTTCTCGAACGAATTTGAGCGAGTTTCGATCTTGAAGCTATTTGAACAGCCCTAATAGTGTCACCTAGTGAGATGATAATTATTGAGCAAATGAGTTGGGACTTAGGTATGACTTATTGATCTCACGGGTTGAGTAATACATTAAAGAAAAAACTTGTGTTCGGGTGGATTTGGCCGGGAAGGCTTTTGTCAAACTCTTATAAATAACTTTATACAAACTTTACATGCATTAAAAGTGTACCAAATAAAAAAAAAAATAAAAAAAAAAATAAAAATAAAATAAAATAAAACTACATTATTACAATTATAACAAAAGTTAACCGAATATATACTAATGGATGAGCACATGTAACAGAGCTTCCAATATGTAGTATTTGTTAAACAAGTTCACTGTAGGAAAAGCCGACCCACACGACTATTCAATACAAAAGCAAGAGGAATACGTTATTTACAAGAAAATACGACAACAATAAATTAGCATGCATCCTCGGGCATAAAATCAACTTAATGCCATAAATTAAGAGATTCGACAAGCATACCCATTTTGAATTCAGGTCTTTAGATGACTTCGACCTGCTCTTCATCATACCTCCGACTTTTTTCCTGCTAAAGATACATATTAGTAACAAGCGTTCAAAGTTAAGAAACTCATGACATAAATCTGCATACGCACGAATGAATAGAGGGAGGTAGGTTAGACGATAAAGATAATTTTTTGATCATACCCATGAACTAAAAGCAGAATAACGAGGACTTCAAATTGGATTAAAAAACAAGAACTAAAACATCAAGCTTTGAATTGAACCCGAGCCCCAAGAATAATGTGACTGACCAGGAGTGTTTATTTTTTTTTTTTACCGTATTGTGGCTTGTTTACAACTTGGAGAATTTTTTAAACAAAAATATCGGTTAACTAATGTATAGGTAAACCGACTGAGAAAGGTTGAACTAGTAAAGCATTTTGCTTTTGTGATTCTCTATTGTTTCCATCTTTGTTCCCTAATTTTAAGCAGCCATCCATAGGATGAAATAAGAGGTTGACATGAATCATCTTCTGATACAATATGAGATCAGCATATTCATACATTATTCCAAGTAGTCGAAGGCACAAGGGGCTTAAAAAGCCGCAAGTATAACTAAACCATTTGTAGTGGTTTTAGACGTGATAAAGGCTGTTTTAGGCTAGATTAGACACGTTCCAAACCATTTTAGATGTTTCAGACTACTTTTTAGATGATTCAGACATGTTTTGGCCAGAATACTATATTGAGCCCTTGATGGACGCAAGGTAATACGGCTGCGCCTCGGCGCTGCCTTTTGTGCTGACTACACATACATCATTATGACATTTGAAGAAAGCATGGACTTTCTATGCAACATTAGTGAAATAATATAGCAGGGTTTTCATACACCAATACCACCAGAACTACAGAAATGTAAGGGGTTGCTTAGTCATGAATACTTGGGTCATCAACAAGTAGCTAAATGAATGTTGTCCGAATAGTCGAATAGCCAACAAAAACCCATTAAATATTCACTATCACACAAGTCAAAATGCTAATTTGGGGCTTTTCCGCTTTATCTCATAGTAACAAGGGAGTTCAGGTAACACCAAATACAAACACGCATCTTTAGATGAAATAAACTTGAAATGAAATTCAGATATCAAAAATAGATAGGATAACAGTTGATCTCAGAAGCAGCATTATACCTGTACTCAAAGAATCTGTAGCAGATGGCCTCTTCTTCTTCTTCATCTTCATCTTCTCAAGCTCAAGTGTGGTCTCCATGAACATATTCAACCTCTGAAACTCAACTTCCCTGGTGAATTCCATTCTCTGCTTCTCCAACTTCATCATCTCTTCCTGCTTTGAATTCTCCATCCGTTCATAAACCTCTCCAAACCTAACAATCGCCATCGCCAGCTCCTTATAACCCGCGGTTCCCTCTGCAAAACCCAAACTCTCCATCCCGCTAACACTTTCGTCGCGAGGTAACGATCTACCAGAGTACACAACAGCTTTCACACTAGGGTTAGGGTTCGAGATCGATTTAACAGTAAGAGCAACCGATGCCGATTTGGGAGCGGTTATTTTCTTCCTGCTGACGCTGTTAGCAGCTCCAATAAGATCATGAAGACGGTGAAAAAAGGGCCAGCTGGAGGGGATCGGGTGCTTGGATTTCTCAAGCTTGTACTTCTTCTTCAAGGTATCGATTCGGTTCTTGCACTGAACGTCGGTCCTGCGAGGCTTCAATGCGTCGCGATTGGCGTTGACGGCATCAGCGACGTCCTTCCAGTCCTTCTGACGGAGATTGCCACGGTTGAGCTGAAGGTAGCGGTGACCCCATGAGTCGATGAGCGTCTCGGTGGCGGACTCGGTCCAGCAGTCTTCTCGGTGGTGGCGTGAGCTGGGGTCCATCGGTGGTTAGGTTAGGTGGGGGGTGGTGAAGGGACGCCGGAGCAGGAGGTGAGGGGGGGTGGATAAGAAAGCATCGGAGTGATGTGGAAAGAGAGGTGAGGGGAAGGAGGGGGATGGCCGTCCGTTCATGTGACCGGAGATTTAACGGTCAACGGTTATTGGGAGGTTTCCACGGGAACGGGCAAAGTGTGGGTCTTCATTTCACTTCGCCCTTTGTTTTCAAATTAATCTTTACCCGGACAAAGCAAATTTACCCGGACTCGACTCTCTGTTTTACCTCTTTTCACTGTTTTTTATTTAATTTTAAAGGAATTGTTTTTCCGAAATGGAGTTTTGTTATATTTGTTATTTTTAGCAAAAAAATTTTTATTTGACTATTCAAAATGTAACATCCTGAGCTTTTGGGTAAAATTTAATTGTTAAAACACAATAAATATAAACTTCACATTTCTTATATTATTATACGAGTAATGATATTTGAATAAATATACATGTTAATAATACATATATTTCCTCATTTTAAATGATTTTTGTTTCAAATTAATCTTTATGGATATTTAATTGTGATAGTTTTGTAGCTTAAATGTGATTAATTTGATTTTATCATGTTTTCTTCCATTGTTATGAGTTTGGTTGTGGTTTTTGTAAATCTTATGGGCTAAACACTCTTTATCACTTAGATTAGATGAAGATTAACATACTTTGACATATTATTTGTAACTTTTGGTTATGATTAGGTTAATGTTTATTTGAAAGCTATGAATGTTCTTCAATGGTTGTGTATGTTTGTTGAACTTGATGAAATGATGAACTTGTGTATGTTCCTCGCCATAACCATTGCCACCTTTAGAAACTCACTTTACCATCACCACCGCCTTTGTTTCACACCACACCTGCTGCGTTTTAGGTGAAACCACAGCCAAAATCGTGATCGGGGCGTCGAGGAGTGTAGGAGGATGCTAGGCACTCGCCGCCACTCTCCACCAGCGCAACTGCCGACCACCGGCAGCCCGAGTTGAGAGGGAGATGGGGTTGAGGCTGCCGCCTCTCTCTCTCTCTCTCTAACTTTTCCTTTAAAACCCTAAAAATGACTAAAATGTTGCTTATATAGGTGGGTTTAACAATTGGGTTTCTTAGCGAGTTGGTTCGTATCGCGTTTGAATCAGTTTCACGTATCAATATGAATTCTACTTCACGACAGTTTTAAATATTAAATGATATAAATATTTAACGTAAATTTTATTGTATTTAAATTTATCTAGTTATTAAATGAATTAAGATATGTTAATAACGTGTTTTAACGCGTTTAATCGTTTATTATTTTGAACGTTTAACTACTTTTTAAGCGTGTCAAATTTCAGGGTTGTCATATCCTCCTCATCTTAAAGGAATTTTGTCCTCGAAATTATTGTGTTGCTAATATTGTTTCTGATTGATGTGTTTTATTCTTCTCAAAGGTTGTGGAATCACTTAACCAAGTAATGGTATCACTAGGAATCGAGATTTTAGAACTAAGATGAATATACGAGTAGATTGCCTATGAGTATTTGTATCAATTTCTATGAGTTAGATTGAACTTTGAAATTGTCACACCTCCGCTTATAGCGGAAACGCGAGGATGTAACGGACGGGATCGTTATAACACATTGTTAATTAATAGAGAGCATTAAATGATATAATAACGTGTCATGTCAGCCGACACAAATGGTGACTTGTGTCGTAGTTAGTCAATTCACGACAGCATAGTCAAACAAACATAATCTAAATGAATTCCCACAACCCGGGAACAAGTCTAAGTAAATCAATATTCAGAATGACGAAACAAGTCAACATCATTGTTTATAATATCAAGGCATGCCTAGCTCGAATTCCTTAGGTCATCACTAAGGTCTTATAATTAGTTATCCTTGATTTATGTTACCTGAAAAGATATGCTCAAAAAGGTCAACATATTATTGGTGAGTTCGCAGGTTTAAATAATAAATAAACTTAATGTTGTGTAATTGTTTGATAGGACATAAGTGTATATACAGTTATAAGCAAGCAATATCACATGTAAACATGAGCCTCACAACTAAACCTATGACGTACACACAGATCTTGTCGGAACATATTCACCCTAGGGCCCGTCCGTGGCCACTGTCAGTCCCAACTAGTATATAACAAACAAGTGTGGGGGTGTCAGTCCAATAGTACTATCAATACTGGCTCCAACACTGGAGTTAAATAGTTGTGAATGAAGAACCACACAGATAACTCATGTATGTACAAGATATTTACTTACCAACAGTAAACACAATAGTCCCGAAATGCAAAGAGTTCACAGCATAAAAAGGGTGAGCATATTTTTCCCCATAGGTTTTGTAAGTAAATGTAATGTAAAGGGGCCGCGAAACTCCCCTTGAATATTTCGGAAGTAAAGCAAAAAAACGGCTTCTAAGAATGCGACCACAAACGATCAACCACCTATAATTAATTATAACTTAATCCTTAAATAGGTCTAATGAGAATATATACATTCGGTTGGTTTCAGGTCAGTTTGGGTCGACGCGCGACTCACACTTAAAATAGAGGTATTTATAACTACTTATATATATATATATATATATATATATATATATTTAGTTTAAATACACCACTATTATATACCTTTATTGATATGTTTTAGCTACATAATTAAACGCAACTCATTCTTTATGTTTATATATTCTACCTATACTTATTTGCACCCATCTTCATATATATATATATATATATATATATATATATATATATATATATATTTGACATAATTCACAATACATATATAGTTATAAGCATACTCCATACTTATATTTATATATTTATAAGTAATATATAACGCTCAAACACTTGATAACTTACACTCACATGAACCATATACACACACCTATAAATTCATATACCACTTATATGATTACCATGCTTATATATATTTGATACTCACACCCACATACAACCCAATTTCATACGTACCAACACACAACACGCCGTATATATACATATACATATATATATACATATAAACACACTAATCACAAGCACACACTCACATATCACATACACACATATCACGGCACATATATATATGATGTGTGTAAAGTATATATATATTTTAGTAAGGATTTTTCACACAATCGAGTTTTAATTTAAGAACCGATTATCGCTCTTAAATAAACTACACACAATAGGCAAGTGCACCTATCGCATAGTAGTATAGTTTTAGGCAAGAACCGAATATCGATTCGTGGACACAATGGCTCCCAATACTAAATCATCATCACCATTTAACCGATCAATTGATATTTGTAAATATTAAATTAACTAAAATGATTAGCAAGTTAAACTAATAAAGCGAGAAAATAAAGATGAAGATACACAATCAATAAAATATATCACTTGGACTTTGATTTCACTTAGCATAGAACTAACAACTAAAACAAATTCGAGGTGAGACCATTTTTATACATGATATATGGAATTAGCCTAAACCCCCGTCAAGGATATCTAGACATATAACCATTCGGAAAGCTAGAACGATAAACACATAATAGCCACCTAAAGTTATGCCATAAGGAACTAATGATATAATTATGTTAATGTTAAAGATGAATTAGACTCCCGCTAGGGTTAACTAATTCCACAAATATTTGGAAAGCTAACACGATAAACACATGATAACCACCTCAACTTGCGTAAAATAAACAAAACTACAATTACTCTTCAACTCATAAACTTCATACCATGATTACAAAACAATCTATAACCAATGACAAGAGAGATATATGACATACACCATGGTTTTCTAAAACATAGGCATAAGGATGCACATTTGATCAATTTTACTAAACCTTCAATCTTCATTCACCATTTCTAGTCATATGTCACAAGATTACGTATAAAAGATGCAATTATATGCATAAGTCTTGTAAAAACATGAGGTTTTCCAACATAACATGCTTTCAACACCCACAAGGTTGAACATTTCATCAAACTAGAACAAACACACACAATCATTGAAAAATAATCAAGCTTCATCATAGCATCAACATAAACATCACCAAGAATCATGTACAACTTGTCAAATCATGCTAAGTTTCATCTAATCCAAGTGATAATAAGTATTTAGCCCATGAGGCTTACAAAAATCACACCCAAACTCAAGAACATGGAAGAACTCATAGTAGATCTAAAAGAGTTCAAACAAATTTTGAGTGGAAATGGAGTGGATGATGTTAGATCCTCCTTGAAAGTGTGAAATCTTCAATCTTGGCCTTCAAATCTCTCAAAAACTCTTGAAGTAGACCCAAAATCACCTAAAGGGGTGAGTGAGGCTAGGGTTTGAGTTAATTTGAAAGTTATGATGAAATGGGGGTGAAATTAGGTTAAAAACCCGAATCTGCTGCTTACATGGCCATGTGGGAGTAAGTGAGTAGCTAGTGTAGGCTGTAGTTTTTGACAGCATAATACTACACACTGAATTGGCCATGTAGGGTGCCTACATGCCCGATTTAGGAGCTTTTCTTCACAAACTTCAGCTTTTCTTCAGTTTTTTCATCAAAAAACATCAAATAACCACCGGGGACTACAACATTCAAATATAACACAAATAAGTGTATAAATAAATGAATTTTTAACAAAAATGCTTCAAATGAGGAAAGATATGTATTGTTAAAATGTATATTTATTCACATATCAAACATCCCCACACTTGAACTTTGCTTGTCCTCAAGCAAACTCTAATACAATAATTTAACAAAATAGCTCCCATTGACAGAAAAATTTGGTAAGAAGCAATCCATTGGTTAAATAAAGATCCACACTCATGATTAACAGTCGAGGAGAGCACAATTATAAGATAGAACCTAGTGTTTTAAACAATTTGTTCTTCTAAAAAGAAATCTAGCAATATTCATATGAGCATCACATGCCAATGACATTTATTTATGCATGTGTGTAAACCCCTCACAAAAATAAACTCAACACTTGGTTATTTGTAGGTATAAGTGTATAAGTGAATCACTCAATGCCAATCGATGAGACATACATAGTAATATGCTTGCAAAGCGATCAAATCTCCACCAACTAACATGAGCAAATGCATGAATCAAGAGGACTTTGTCGGGTTGTAATGGGGCTTGAGTTATAAGGTATGGAATTTTGGTAAAAGTGACTAAACGGTTAAAATCCGGATTCATAGATTCTAAATGTATACAATCACAAATATTACACGGAAAAGCAAAATGACATCTAATTCAAAACATTCAATAAAATGAGCTGATACTATGATTCTTCTATCTAAAGCATAAAATTGCTCACTTTTTATCATTATTTCCTAATACGAAGAAGAGAATCTACAACAATATTTGTTTCTTCTTTTCTCTTTTTTTTTCTTTTTTTTTTTTCATGTTTTTTTCATATTTTTCTCATTTTATTTTCTTCAAATAACTTAAACATTCTCCAACAATCTAGGGATTGCAACTTAGATAACTAACAAAAATCAGAATTTAACATAAAAGGTTTAAATATAAAAGGCAATTTTGGCTAAATGGGTTTAATATGCGGGTAAAAACACAAAAACGGGATAGGCTCAACATGACAACTAGTAGAAATGAAAGGGTAGGGGTAATGAAACGAAAAGGGCTACAAGAATTGGTTTATCCTAATGCCTCTATTATTTTCATACAAAAACTCAATTTATGGTCTTGAAATGCATATTCTAGGCAAGTTCTCACATAGATGCTCATCTGGCACACTCAGAATCAACAAAAATGTAAGCAAGTAGTGTAATCATATTATCATTTGTGATAAGGGCACAAAATGCTTACGAAAATGGAGGGATAAAGGCATGGTTCAGACACATACATAAATATTATATTTTAAACTTGCAATGCTCACTGAATATTCCATAACATTTTATCCGAATACACCAGGTTTCTCGTAATTCTATGATGCCAATGAACGAAATCATGTTTGAGGATCTAAAACAAATATTCATGGATGCAATTTATTTAAATTAAAAAAAATTGTTAAAAATGAGAGCATGTTAGAAGAACAGGCAAAAAGTTCACAAAAATAAAAGAAAACCCCAATATCCCCGCACTTGAATTGTACATTGTCCTCAATGTACCAAAAATATGCAATTGCATAGGGGGGGGGGGAAGTGGAACGAAAGAAAACTCCCCTGATGAGATTCGATGAAAATTGCCAAGAACTTCTCCAAAGCCTCAAATTCATTTAAAGCAAGACATTTCCATCCAAGATTTACTATCACACTTCAAGGACAAAAGAATAAGTATGAACAAAAATACGAAAAACTTTAAAAAAAATTCAGGTTGCCTCCCGGAAGCACTTTGTTATTAACGAGTCACTAGCTTGACTCGACCTCGCATTCACTTGTCCTTGGGGTGGAGTTCCATAACGTCGAACTCCTTCTCATCTTTCAGGCCTTCAATATAATGTTTTAAACGATGTCCGTTGACCTTGAACACCCATCCGAATGTTCAATTTCAACGGTGCCATACGAGAATACTTTCTTTACGATGTAAGGACCAGTCCATTTTGATTTTTGTTTACCGGGAAACAAACAAAGTCTTGAATTGTAGAGCAATACATGATCCCCCACTTGGAATTGTTTGTTGTTCTTCAAGTGGTTGTTATGTAATTTTTTTGTTCTTTCTTTGTAAATTGTGGAATTTTCATATGCTTGATTACTCAATTCTTCATGTTCATGAACTTGCAAGAACCTGTTTTCTCCTGCATCTTTCAAATCAAGGTTAACGGCCTTCAAGGCCCAACAAGCTTTGTGTTCAAGTTCAACGGGAAGATGACAAGAATTTCCATAAACCAACTTAAATGGTGTGGTACCAATCGGAGTTTTGTAAGCGGTTCGGAAAGCCCATAATGCATCATCTAACTTTACCGCTTAATCCTTTCGGTTTTGCCCAACCGTTCGTTCCAAAATTTGTTTAAGACCTCTATTAGTGACCTCAACTTGACCACTCGTTTGTGGATGGTAAGATGTCAAAAAACGATGTTTAACCCCATAACGAGTTAGTGCTTTTTCAAGTTTATTATTACAAAAATGAGTGCCACGATCACTAATTAGAGCCTTAAGGGCACCAAACCGAGAGAAAAGCTTTTTCAAGAATTTCACAACCACCCTACCATCATTTGTAGGCAAGGCTTGCGCCTCGGCCCACTTTGAGACATAGTCAACGGCTACTAGAATGTATTTGGGACCATGTGATGATGGAAATGGTCCCGAGAAGTCGATGCCCCAAACGCCAAATACCTCGCACACTTGTATTCTATTTTGAGGCATCTCATCACGTGACGAGATGTTACCTGCGCGTTGGCAAGCATCACATGCTTTAACCAACATATGTACATCCTTGAATATGGTAGGCCAATAGAAACCAGAGTCGATGACTTTCTTAGCAGTGTCATTTGTTCCGTGATGGCCGCAAGTGGGTCATTCATGGCAATGATGAAGTATACTCATTCCTTCAATCCCATGCACACATCTTCTCACCACTTGATCCGCGCTTGAAACAGATATGGATCTTCCCAAAAGTAATACTTAACATCAGACATGAACTTTTTTTTTCTGTTGGTAAGTCATACCTTTCACAAGAACTCCACCTGCAAGATAGTTAGCCAAATCAGCGAACCAAGGGAATTCTTCTTCAATTCCCTAAACCTGTAAAAGAAACTCATAAGGGAAATTGTCATTTATGTTGTATTCCCTTAGTTCCTCTATTGATGGGTTCTCAAGGTAGGAAAGGTGATCTGTAGCAACATTTTCAGCTCCTTTCTTATCCCGAATCTCTATATCAAATTCTTGTAATAGCAAGATCCACCTGATCAATCGTGGTTTTGCATCTTGCTTGCCAAAGAGATATCTAAGAGCTGAGTGGTCAGTGTAAACATTAGTTTTAGATAGAACAAGATAGGAACGAAACTTATCAAAAGCAAATACTACAGCAAGGAGTTCCTTTTCAGTGGTTGTGTAATTTTCTTGTGCATCATTCAATGTTTCTCTTGTGTAGTATATGGGATGAAAATGTTTGTCCTTTCTTTGCCCAAAAACCGCACCGACTGCATAGTTTCTTGCATCACACATCAACATAAATGGAAGAGTCCAATCGAGAGGTATCATTATGGGGGAATTTATCAGTTTTTCTTTTAAAAAGTTGAATGCATTTAAGCATTCTTCATTGAAAACAAAAGGAGCATCCTTTTCAAGAAGTTGTGTCATAGGCCTTGCAATTTTTGAAAAATCTTTAATGAAACGTCTATAAAACCCCGCATGACCTAAAAAACTTCTTATTGCTTTTACAGAAGTAGGTGGTGGTAATTTTGAAATAGTTTCAACCTTTGCCCTATCCACTTCTAAACTGACATTTGAAATTTTATGCCCCAACACAATGCCTTCTTTTACCATGAAATGACATTTCTCCCAATTTAATACCAAGTTGGACTCTTCACATCTAGCAAACATTTTCTTCAAATTGCTTAAACAATGATCAAAAGAGCTCCCAAAAACTGAAAAGTCATCCATGAACACTTCCATGGAATCTTCGATCATATCATGAAATATGGCCACCATACACCTTTGAAACGTGGTCGGAGCATTACACAGTCCAAATGGCATTCGTCGATAAGCAAATGTGCCATAAGGACATGTGAATATGGTCTTCTCTTGATCCTCGGGGGCAACCGGGATTTGAAAGTAACCTGAAAAACCATCAAGAAAGCAATATAACATATTACCAGATAACCTTTCTAACATTTGATCAATAAAAGGAAGAGGGAAATGGTCCTTTCTTGTCGCATCATTAAGTTTGCGATAATCAATGCAAACCCTTCAACCTGTGATGGTTCTTGTAGGTATCAATTCATTCTTGTCATTGGTCACCACCATCATACCTCCTTTCTTTGGTACCACTTGTACCGGACTAACTCAAGCAGAATCTGAGATTGGGTAAATCAAACCTACATCAAACCTCATTTCTTTGGTAACACTTCCTTTTTAACCACCTGCTTGCATATATGGGTTGAGGCGACGGTAATGTTGAACACTTGGCTTATAATCATCTTCCATTAAAATTTTATGAGTACAAAAGGATGGGTTGATCCCTTTTATATCTATAATCTTCCAAGCCATGGCTGTCTTGTGTATCTTTAAGATATCCAAAAGTTTGACTTTTTCATCACCTGTCAAATCAGAAGCAATAATAACAGGTAATTTGGAATCTTCATCAAGATAAGCATACTCAAGATGAGCTGGTAGCTCTTTGAGTTCCAATGATGGTGGTTCTTCAATTGATGACTTTGCCTTTGGTTGCTTTTCTCGATCAACCACTTCAAAAACTTCATGAACTTTTACATTGGGAGATGGTTCATCTACTAACATACGAGTTAGCTCATCACAAATCTTATTAGCTTGATCGGCATCAAGCTCTTCATAATCGAACAACTGTGTTTCCAGAATATTCTATTTAAACATTTCATGCACACAATTATCCACATGGCAATCAATAGCGTCAACAAAATAAAGTGTGTCATCATGGTTTTGCGAATGTTTTATGGAATCCTTTATCTTAAAAACTACCTCTTCTTCATCCACGCGAATGGTTAATTTACCTTCAAATACATCTACTAAAGCTCTAGATGTAGCTAAAAAAGGACGACCAAGAATAAGAGGTATGTTCTTGTCTTCATCCATATCAAGGATTACAAAGTCCACAGGAAACACAAACTTACCAATTCTCACCAACATATTCTCAACTATACCTCTCGGGTATTTCACCGAGCGATCGGCAAGTTGAATGCTCATACGTGTTGGTTGTGGTTCTCCTAGGTCTAGCCTTTCAAACATGGAATATGGCATCAAGTTGATGCTAGCACCTAGGTCGGCTAATGCATTATTCACAGTCAAACTACCAATCAGGCAAGGAAGTGTGAAACTCCCCGGGTCTTTCATTTTCTGTGGTAGCTTATTTTGGAGCACCGCCGAGCATTCTTCATTTAAAACCACATGTGAAAGTTCCTCAAGCTTCTGTTTGTTTGTGAGTAGATCTTTGAGAAATTTGGCATACTTGGGCATCTGTGACAAAGCTTCAACAAACGATAAGTTTATATGTAATTGTTTAAATAGGTCAATAAATTTACCATATTGTTGGTCCATCTTTTCTTTCTTCAAACGCCCCGGGTATGGAATTGTGAGCTTGTACACTTTCAATGGTTCTTTGACTTATGTTGTACTTTCTGGGATTTGCCTAATGTTTGGCACCTCGTCTTGAACCTCAACTTCTACCTCTTCAACCACCGGCTTAGATGTGGAAGCCGTCTCAATCTCTTTAGTAGTTTTACCACTTCTTAAAGTAATTACTTTACAATCTCCCCTTGGATTTGCTTCGGTGTTACTTGGGAGTTTACCTTTTTCCCTCTCGGCTTACAAACTAGCCATTTGACCCATTTGGTTTTCAATACCCCGAATCGCCAAACCTTGACTTCTTAGTTCATCCAAAAATTGTTTTTGTTAAATTCCGGCTTGATCATGACGAGCTTCAGATTTTTGATGACGGGATTCTGCAGTGGACAAGAATTGTGCCATCATCTCTTCCAAGTTTGATCTTTTCTCGGGTTGTGAACCACTACTTGAACCTTGATTTTGGTATTGATTTTGTGTTTGAGGTCGAGGGTGATCTTGATGTTGTGGTTGGAATGATTGTTGGTTTTATTGGAATGGTGGTCTTTGTTGAAAAACAGAAGGTTGGTTGCTTCCACTTGCCTTCTAACTAAAATTGGGATGATTCTTCCAACCTGGGTTGTACTTGTTACTGTAAGGATTAGTTTGAGGTCGATTTTGGTTACTCATGAAATCCAATTGTTCATTCACATTGTACACAACTCCATGTTGACAATCGGAGCTCATATGCGCACCACCACACAAGTGACAGCTTGTTTGCACTTGGTTGAATTGCATTTGATCAATTATTTTAGCCATTGCTTCCATTTGTGCAGCTAGAGATGTGTGATCATCTACATGATGAACCCCGTTTCTTGATGCTCTACTTCGTGAAGATGGCCCTTGATAAGTGTTCATTGCAAGTTGTTCAAGTATGGCATACCCATCCGTAGGGGTTTTCATGACTAAAGAGCCTCCAGCTATAGCGTTGACTATTTGACGATCTTGTGGATACAACCCATTGTAAAAGGTAGTCACTTGAATCCACTCATCCAACCCGTGATGTGGACATTTTCTCATCATCTCTTTGTATCGTTCCCATGCTTCATAAAGTGTTTTCCCTTCATTTTGCATAAAAGAAGTGATATTATTCCTCAATCTTGCAGTTTTAGATGGAGGAAAATATCTAAATAAAAATTTCTTAGCAAGATCCTCCCAAGTGGTTATAGAACCAGGAGGGAGCGAATTTAACCAAGCCTTCGCTCTATCACGAAGGGAGAATGGGAAAAAGCCTAAGCTTGCTTGCATCATCAGACAATCCATTAGTCTTGAACGTGTCACAAATTTCCAAAAAGTTTGCTATATGGGCATTCGGGTCTTCATCTGATAAACCATAGAATTGAACGTTGCTCTGAATCATTTGCGGCCGAATTTCAAAGTTGTTGGCTTCAACCGGCGGTCTAACAATGCTTGATGCCAAACCATCCAACGATGGTCTTGCATAATCATAGATGGTTCTCTGTTCATTGTTTTGATTCCCCATGTCTTCCGAGTTTGTGTACTCAGAATTATCTTCTTCTTCGGTGTCGGTTTCCTTAGTAAATTGTACCCGAGTAGCTTCACTGTCGATTTCTTTAGCTATCTGTGGAGATTTTGCCCTTGAGTTTCTTTTCCTAAGTAATTTCTCCAGGTTCGAATAAGGTTCGATCAGTGCCTTGACAGGTGAAGATGCGGACATAAGCTTTCTGAAAACACAACACAATACCAAGCACCGTGAAAAGGGAAAAAAGAGAAACACTACTTATAAGATGTAAAAATGCGAAAATAAAATATGCACAAATGGTTAAAGTAGCAACTTCGATATTTTTTAAAATCACCGTGTCCCCGGCAACGGCGCCAAAAACATGATGTGTGTAAACTATATATGTATTTTATTAAGGATTTTTCACACAATTGAGTTTTAATTTAAGAAACGATTATCATTCTTAAACAAACTACACACAATAGGCAAATGCACCTATCGCATAGTAGTATAGTTTTAGGCAAGAACCGAATATTGATCTATGGACACAATTGCTCCCAATACTAAATCATCATAACTATTTAACAGATCTATTGAGTTTGGATTTGTAAATATTAAATTAACTAAAACGATTAGCAAGTTAAACTAATAAAGCAAGGAAATAAAGATGAAGATACACAATCAATAAAATATATCACTTGGACTTTGATTCCACTTAGCATAGAACTAACAACTAATACAAATTCGAGGTGAGACCATTTTTACACATGATATATGGAATTAGCCTAAACCCCCATCAAGGATATCTATACATATAACTATTCGGAAAGCTAGAACGATAAACACACAATAGCCACCTAAAGTTATGCCATAAGTAACTAATGATATAATTATATTAATGTTAAAGATGAATTAGACTCCCGTTAGGGTTACCTAATTCCACAAATATTTGGAAAGCTAACACGATAAACACATGATAACCACCGCAACTTGCGTAAAATAAACAAAACTACAATTACTCTTCAACTCATAAACTTCATACCATGATTACAAAACAATCTATAACCAATGACAAGAGAGATTCATGACATACACCATGGTTTTCTCAAACATACGCATAAGGATTCACAATTGACCAATTTTACTAAACCTTCAATCTTCATTCACCATTCTTAGTCAAATGTCACAAGATTACATACAAAAGATGCAACTATATGCATAAGTCTTGTAAAAACATGAGGTTTTCCAACATAACATGCTTACAATACCCACAAGGTTGGACATTTCATCAAACTAGAACAAACACACACAATCATTGAAGAATAATCAAGCTTCATCATAGCATCAATATAAACATCATCAAGAATCATGTACAAGTTGTTACATCATGTTAAGTTTCATCTAATTCAAGTGATAATAAGTATTTAGCCCATGAGGCTTACAAAAATCACACCCAAACTCAAGAACATGGAAGAACTCATAGTAGATCTAGAATAATTCAAACCAATTTTGAGTGGAAATGGAGTGGATGATGTTAGATCCTCCTTGAAAGTGTGAAATCTTCAATCTTGGCCTTCAAATCTCTCAAAAACTCTTGAAGTAGACCCAAAATCACCTAAAGGGGTGAGTGAGGCTAGGGTTTGAGTTAATTTGAAAGTTATGATGAAATGGGGGTGAAATTAGGTTAAAAACCCGAATTTGCTGCGTACATGGCCATGTGGGAGTAAGTGAGTAGCTAGTGTAGGCTGTAGTTTTTGACAGCATAATACTACACACCGAATTGGCCATGTAGGGTGCCTACATGCCCGATTCAGGAGCTTTTCTTCACAAACTTCAGCTTTTTTTCAGTTTTTCATCAAAAATCATCAAATAACCACGAGGGACTACAACGTTCAAATATAACACAAATAAGTGTATAAATAAATGAATTTGTAACAAAAATGCTTCAAATGAGGAAAGATATATATTGTTAAAATGTATATTTATTCACATATCAATACATATACCCATCATATGCACACACAACCTTATTATTACCACACACATCTCACTACACATATATATATATATATATATATATATATTACATACACTCACACACTTAATACATACACACACCACACATCACGGTTACACACAATTACACATATCACACACACACCCCTATCAAGCACACAAATACATTATACAACACACATTCACACACAATATATACATACGTCCATACATAGTCGCACACTATAAACCACCGCTGAACCGCCTCGGAACACCCGAATCCACCAACGAACACCCACGGAACAAGAACCTTACAATGAACCGAATAGAAACGAACGAAATTTACGAAACAAATCGAAACATAAGTAGAGTGTTACCTGCGGTTACCAACGAAAGAACGGAGTAAACGGTCGGACACCGCCGTCGATTTCCTGCTAGAAGCTTGCCGGAACAGTACGCGTCGAGGGGCGGTGGAAGGCTGCCCGAATTTTTGGACGAAATTCATCCCTTAGAACCTTTAATCATACCAAATCACCTCCAATCATCAACACTACAAGATTGAAGATCTAATGAAGATGATGCGGGGCTAGGCTTTTCGTGATTACTTTCGGGAGTACAATTCTTGTTAAGTGAAACAATTGGTATGCTTTGATTAGGTTTTTGTTTTGTACAAGGAGTTATTGAATGAAACATTATGTTTTGATTAAGTTAAAAGGTTTGCTTATAAATAAAGTTGTTTGCTTGATTATTAGTTTTCGGTTTCCTTGCATCGTGAGCTCATTAAGAAAAGTAGACAAAGTGATATAAGTAAATCTGTAACATTATGAACGAACGAATCTTAAAAGCTTGTTCCTTTGTTTTCACTTTAATCAAAAGCTAAGATTTTGAAGTATTGTTCTTACAAACCCTAAGTTAAACACACCAATTGTTGATCTTGCGGAATTGGAACCCAGAAGTGATTATCTTTCCATTAATTAGTAAATTTGTTTCAAAGTTCATTGCTTTTTACAATAGTATTCTGTAAATAATTCGTTGTTTTGATTTTTATTTCTAAAGTTAGTGTATTTAATTTAATTGAGCTACTTTCCACATATTCCCTGTGGAGACGACCTTACTTACCCTTACACAATAAAGGTAGCTAAGACCGATATATTAACTTGTTTTTGATCGAGTATACTCAATTACACAATTACTGAAATGCTAAAAATAGCAACTTATCATAGGGACTAAGACTAATGTCAAAATATGAATCCCATGAAGGCTTAAGGTATATTAGAACTTACATAAGAGTAAAGGTTATAGATGTTCTCACGCCATTAATGAAGTCTTATAAAGACTGAGACTCATCTCATGGCAAGATTTACCAGGCTTCACATGAACTAAAAATCGCAATTACGTTTGCACCCGTGATGGTAATTTGCTTTGCATGGTTACCCCTAGCTCCTCCTATCCGAGTTAACATATCTTATCAAGTACAGAGTATTATACATGATTGGGGTATCAAAGATATGGTTATTAACCAAAAGTTAATTAACCGTAGTTGTATAAAGGAATCGGTTGAGAAAGAATTCACTTGGTCAAGGAACAATCGAAGGAATCGATGTACAAAATCCGATGAAGTAGTCATTTGATGTGAGTACGCCGCGTCTCTTGTCTATTGGTGTCATATTAGCCAGCACGTTCGTCTTCCAAGATTCAATCCAACAAGTTGTGAATAAGAGTGCCTATAGCAAATATGACATCAACAGACGCACGGAATAAAGATTTGCTTAACAACCTAAGTCCTCATAAGAATTCTTACAGTAGCACTAATCAACCCAATACGAAATAAATCAAATACATAACGAGAGGATACGCATACGTAACGCTTTCACAAGGTATAAATAGATAATACAGTGCCCACAACTTTCTCAAATAAGTATATCACAGATAACTTGTAAGAAAGACTATGTCAGCATAACCAATAATGCACTTAGAATGTTCACATGTATATTATTGCATACATAAACCTATTATGCATACTACATATGGGTACTTATGTTATAGTCTAGGTCAAATAATCCACCTAATTATTTATAACCAATGCCCATGATACCAATCTGTCACACCCCCACTTATAGCGGAAACACGAGGATGTAACGGACAGTATCGTCATAACACATTGTTAGTTAATAGAGAGCATTAAATGATATAATAACGTGTCATGATGTCACCCGACACAAATGATGACTTGGTCATAACAAACCAAATTTGAGTAAACTCAAACTCCAATTTTAAGTTCATCAAATTCACTTTTTAACGATAGTTTATACGTCTTCAAACTCAATCGGACGACTCAACAATAGCCTTCACAAGATAAGTGCGCATTTCAGCACCTTCTGTGTTATGCTGCAATTTTGACCTATTTTCGGTTTATTTTATAAAAATTTTTCTAAATGAAAGTTGTTTCGGATACTCTGAACTAGTTAACTGTAAATTTTTATATTTTTTAAAAACTGTTTGATATTTTTATATTTAAACACGTACCAAACATTCTGTCCAGATTCTAAAATTGGTGCAAAAATCCTTTTTCAATCTAGCTTTACCCTTTTGGTATTCTTGAAATGTACTAACTTCTTGTAATGAATTCCGACCTCAAGTTATTATTTTTTTTACTTTAGGGCATCAACCTTGGCTATTGAACCTTCAAGTTTTCTTATGAACCCTACAACCATCATTATACAATGAGAGTATTCATAGCCCATTTTTATGTTTTATACTTTGGGAAAATCATGTGATTTATATTCAATTATTGTTATTCATTGTTATTCTTTTTAATATTTAATTCAAGACATTCTATGTTATTAGTTGCAATTATGTGTGGATAGTTAGATAAACTTGATGATAACATAATCATGTATTCATTCTAGTCATGGTAAACAATGATAGATCTATTGGTTTGACAAACCCATCCCACTTGTTTTGACGCGCGGTGATTATTACCGTATTCAATCAATCATAAGACTTCTTCTGCGGACCGAGTCTATTCAATCATTTGGTTTTGTTGTGTTTGGTTTGTCTTTTATGTTACACTATTGCATTTATAAGTCTTGACATTGACATGTGATTTGAATTGTTTTTCAATCATTTTAAACAATATATATATATATATATATATATATATATATATGTGTGTGTGTGTGTGTGTGTGTGTGTATTCAAACCTATATTTACTAATTGGCTAATTCATTAGCTGACCCGTTACTTTTTCACATGATTTTAGGATTGCTGTTTAAAGGACTTTTATTTGCTCAATTAAGGATTGGACTTAGTCAATATTAAAGACAAATTTCATTATATTTACATGTGTTTATTTTGATTGTATTGTATTATTTGTTTAATCTTATTCAATGAAAGTGACATTTAATATTATTTCAACATATTAAATTCCATGTGCTATGAATAATCGATTCACATTTCATTCGCCCCGATGATTCCGCCATCGGTTGGAGTGTGACAGATTGGTATCAGAGACATGATTATAGGGAATTTGGTTATTATAAATTGAATGACCTAGACTATAACTAAGTACCTCACACATGAGTCCTCTCATGTAAATTATATGCTTAGATAGGATTTTATGTAGCTTTATATGCCTAAACATGATTATTTGATTATATGGCTTATGTGATTATTCTTATATCCCTTGATTTCAATCAATGCACACACAATTCTCATTTCATATTCAAAGGCATTGTGCCTAAATTAAATGGTTTTCAAATTTCAAATTTTGGATTGTTATTCTTGGTTTTCTGTTCTCCTTAAAGTTTGTGTCATATAACTGAAAACATGCAATGCTGGAAGAGTGGGATGCTTGTATCTCGAGGTGTTCTGTCTAAGCAAGGTATTCATATAAATCCAAATCAACAGATGGATCCGTTTACCTTACCTGGGAACCCTTGGGGTGAGTGTTTGCTTATAGGTACGCATGTCTTAATCAAGGTTGTGGTTGACCTAATACTTTGATAAGTCAACATATTTGCTTTGGTTTGCGAACCAAATGTTTACACTCGGAACATCTCATTGATATTCTAAATTATCTTATTATCGATTTTATCTTTCTGAAATTATAAGAAAAACTCGTTATCCAATTCACATTAAGCCTCTCAATAATCTTTCTGAATGTCTTCCCGTCAAAATCGTTCACATTCTTGAAAACCCAGTACGATTGATTCTATTATTTGAAACTATATCCTTAATGGTAACAAGCACGAATTTCTTATCGACCTTAAACTGATGCAACTTAGGAAATTTCAATAGCATAATATACCTTAATTGATAGCTAAGAATCATGCTTAAGTTTTCCTTCTTCGAGAAGTTCATCCGGATTCTTCATTCATCCGAATGTGTCTTGCACATTTTCCTCTCATTCGTCAGGTCGAGTTTTGTATTAATTTTTGCCTAATGCAACAACTGTGGCCAAATATAATACTTGTCTGGCAACATCTAAAATTAAAAGCTTGCTTGCAAACTTTCAAGGTTTCCTAACAAAGTTCAACTATCAAGAATCAATGATCTACTTAATCGGCTTCAAAGAGTATCTCACTTCTTAAAGATCGATCTTCATTCAGATAATTGCATGATGATGACATACCCAAAAAAAACTATAGTTATGCCTTTTGATTTGATTAATGATCCAGTTGTGTTTATAAATTTGATTAACTCTGTGTGCAAGTCATACTTGGACAAATTCATGTTTGTTTTTCATCAATGATATCCTAAACTATTAAAACTCTAAATCCAATCACAAACCACATCTTCGTTTGATTCTTAAACTTTCAATTGGAAACCTGAAATTCAAGCATCCTCATCTTTTTTACTTCAGCCTACTTGTTATTAAATTTCGGGACGAAATTTCCTAAAGTAGGGCAGACTGTAACATTTGACCCATTTTCAAACTGTGAACCCAAACCCAAACCTGTTTAAGTCAATCTTGTAAACCAAATTCATTAGTTAGTCATTTTATTTATTTTTGTGTTTCAAATACAATAAATATGTCACTTAATCAATTTAATTTAATTTTATAATTTATAAAATAAATTTTATAAATTTTAAAAGGCTATTAATATTTATAAGATTTTAAACATTCATTTAAAATAAATAATAAATTGCAAAGTTTTTGTGAGATTTATAAAGTTTATAAAGATTTTATAAAAAATATAAGCTGATTAAATCAAATTAGAGTTTTAACAATACAGAGTTTAAATTGTAATTATTCTTTTATTTATTATATTTAAGTTTATATTCTTTCTTTAAATTCCAATCATAACCCTCTTTTGAAAGACTTTTAACTCACCATTAATACCATTCATAGCCTACTCCTAACCTCAACTACAAAAGCAAGCTTTATGCCTCACTTTTCACTTGCCCATTCTCTAAAAATCTCATTCACAAACCTTTCTTTCATCATTTGGTTTTGATCATTTTCTTCTACAAGTAATTTCAAGAATTATCTAATGCTAAGGTAATCTTATAGTGCTTTTATATTATTTATTTTTATGTTGTTTCAATTTTCTTTATTTTATTTTAAAGAACCATCCTAATTTCCAAGCATAATCTATATTGTTCTATGATGGATGTAAGAAATATGAATGATGAACAAGTCCATCAATGATTTGTTTTACCTATTGTTCTCATGACTTTATTTTCTTACGTTTATTCTTTCTTCTACTAAATCTCTTTTATTTTAATCATGATCATTTGATCATAAACCTTCTAACATTCACTAACCTTCTAACAATCACTAACATGCCTAAATCAAGCTAACAACACGCTAACGTAAATAAACAATTCCGTTTGCACATGGACGGCTACGCCACCGTATTCTGGTATTCCACAAAAATTTTTCTCTAAATGATGGCTTTGCCGAAGTCTTGGATTGTTCTTTATAACCCAAATGGAGTCTAATATTCTATATATCAACGTATTAAGATTCGTTCCAAACCGTTTAATGCCTTAATAGTTTTAAAAGTGCACATAAGTGCCTTACTAAAATTTTGGCAGAATGTAATCTTACTTCAACTAACCATTTCTTGGTCATAATACCAAACCAAATTTGAGTAAACTCAAACTCCAATAATAAGTTCATCCAATTCACTTTTAACAATAGTTTATACGTCTTCAAACTCAATCGAACGACTCAACAATAGCCTTCAGAAGATAAGTTCGCATTTCAGCACCTTCTGTCTTGTGCTGCAGTCTTGACCTATTTTCGGTTCTTTTTATAAAAATTTTCCAAAACGAAAGTTGTTTCGGAGACTCTGAACTAGTTAACTGTAAATTTTTATATTTTTTAGAAACGTTTGATATTTTTAAAACCTTTTTAAAACACGTACCAAACATTCTGTCTAGATTCTAAAATTGGTGCAAAAATCTTTTTTCAATCTAGCTTTACCCTTTTGGTTAGGGGTGTAAACAAGCCAAGCCGGCTCGCAAGCTACTCGGGATCGGCTCGAAAAAAGCTCGAATCGAGCCGAGCTTAAACGAGCTGGAGCTCGAGCTCGAGCTCAGATTATTGCTCGTTTACTAAACGAGCTCGAGCCCGATCTTCAGAAATCGAGCTCGAGCTGGCTCGCGAGCCTAAACGAGCTTTTTGTTTATATAGTTTTTTATTTGCATATTAAATATATATAAATACATATTTACGTAAATTATATTATTAAATATATTATTATGATAAAAAATAGTTAAATAATATATATTATGTTATATATAAAAAGTATGATTATAAATAATTATAAAAGTAATTATAAAAAAATAAAAATTTAATAATTTAACAATAAACGAGCCGAGCCCGAGCCCGAGCCGAGCTCGAGCTTGAAAATTTTCTGACGAGCCGAGCTCGAGCTTTATAAATAAAACTATAAACGAGCCGAGCTCGAGCTCGAGCTTCCTAAAACCAAAACGAGCCGAGCTCGAGCCTAAGCGAGCTCGGGCTCGGCTCGGCTCGGCTCGTTTACACCCCTACTTTTGGTATTCTCAAAACGTACTAACTTCTTGTAATGAATTCCGACCTCAAGTTATTATTTTTTTTTTACTTTAGGGCATCATCCTTGACTTTTGAACCTACAAGTTTTCTTATGAACCCTACAACCATCATTATACAATATGAGTATTCATAGCCCATATTCATGTTTTATACTTTGGGAAAATCATGTGATTTATATTCAATTATTCTTATTCATTGTTATTCTATTTCAATATTCAATTCAAGACATGCTATGTTATTAGTTGCAATTATGTGTGGATAGTTAGATAAACTTGATGATAACATAATCATGTATTCATTCTAATCATGGTAAACAATGATAAATCGATTGGTAAACAAGAGTAATGATAATGACAAGGAAGATTTTAGAGAACAAGAAGATCTCTTTAGTAGTAAGAAGTTTGATCTCGTAGACGAACATCCCTCCACAATAAATGATTTAGATCCCAATACTCCTTTGTATTGTGTTAGAAGCTCTACTAGAACTACTATACCTCCTCAAGGATGTTCTTCGTCATTTTATTATCGTTTTCTCAATGAAAATTTTAAACCATAATGCTACTCAGAGGCTAATAGTTTGAAATATGCGCGCATCTCCGTAGGAGTATGCAATGAAAGAGGAAATTGGTCAACTTGAAAAGAACTAGAGTTGGGTTCTTATGAAAGCTTTAGCTGGGAAGAAGGCTTTTTCAAATAGAAGGGTCTAAAGGATAAAAAATTAAAGTGATGGAACAAAATGGTACAAAGCACGATTGGTAGTTAATGGATTTCCAAAAAAGCATGGGGTAAAATAAATTGTGATTTTCTTGCCTATAGTTAAAATAAATACGATTAGGCTAGTACTTAATATTGTGAGCGTAGAAAATTTGCATTTAGTGTAGTTAAATGTGAAGATTCTTTTCTACATGGTGATTTTGATAAGAACACCTACGTGGCATAAACAAAGGGATTTTAGATTAAAGGGAAAGAATATATGGTGTTTAAGCTGAAAGAAAGTCTATACAGTTTAAAGTAGGCGTCTAGACAATAATACATTAAAATGGATGATTTCATGGGTAGAATAGTTGTAGGTGGTGTGAGATGGACCATTAATACTATCTTACAAAATTCAAAGTATAGACTTGTCATGACTCGTTTTCGAACTAAATTATTGTTGAATCGTAGTGTTACTCAAATTTATGTTATCAGACGAAAACATATTATATTTAAACTCACTCGTTTTCAAATAAAATAAATGTTGAAATATAAACCAACTCAAAGCATATATAAATTAGGAATAAAGCGTTTTATATTTGAGCTAGTTTGTGTTCGAACAAAATTTATGTCAAAATGTAGACGAAATTGACTTTAGACTGACACGTACACAAAAATGACGACGTAAAAAAATAGTTTTTGAAGTAAAATTTACAAACGATAAAACCGAAGCTATAGAAACTGAAGGACGTTAAAGCGGCATATTTTAAGTTTTGAAAAAAAGTTAAGAGTTAAAAAATGTCAATTTAAAAACTTGAGTGGGATTTGGCCTGGGACAAATGCCAACAACCTTTAAAATTAATCTAAGTATATAGTAATTATCTCGAATGACTAAAAGTACAAATATACAATGAAATAAGAATAATTTCTCTATATGGTTTTGAGATGAGATTTCGGATGTAAGATTTTAAAATTATTATATGAATGTTTAATAGACTGAATTAAAATAAAATTATCGGACACAGATGTAAAGCAGGTATTGGAATTGATAGTGTAGGTCCATCAACGTAAGTGGTGTAAGAATCATAATGTTTGATATTGAAGTTTGATGTGCCAACACTCTATCTCCATTTCACATGACTCACCTTAAAAACTTTATTTTAACCCATAAAATCCATAATCTTTCTATCACAAAAAGCTAGTTCTAATTTACTTTAACTTTTTATGATTGTGTTCTCTATTTCGATTTTGACCAAGACCAATATTTTGCAACAAATTAATAGTATTAATGACTGATTATAAACATCATTAACGAAAAAAAATTCAGTGAATTCATATTCATCTCTTTTGCAATCATATAGGGAAAAATAATAATCTCTTTTAAATATCTGGACACATTTTTCCCTTCAAAATCTCTTTGGTCTTTCTTAGCATATTTTCTTTTAAAAAGCAGTTTATTTCGTCTTGAATCATGAGTTCACGTATAAATAATGATAGACAGGTAAAAATATGAATATAATTACAAATTGTGTTATACAGTTAAGCATCGAAAACATTATCGGCTTGTTATTGATGTTATAGCCTAAGTGTGTTAACCTAATATCCAAAATAAGACATGAGATCTGTTGTTTATTTTTTTGTCTTGTATTTTGTATAATTTTTATTTTTTGAATGACAGCGGAATCGGGCTCAATGTCATGCCTCTTCCACCCAGCTATAAACCATAGCTTAGATGGAATCTCCATCGACCATCATTAGTTTGACACTAAAAATATGTAACTGTTCCAGAAAAAGACCAACTATCTCATAACACTCACTAATTTGCAACTAATCAAAATTTATTGTCTAAAAGATCCGAGCTTCAGTCACCCTTATATGGAGAAACAAATAAAACCGTTGAATCAAATTTTCACTGGCTTATATTTTACACAGTTACAATTTAACTGTAGAAGATCCAAGACCTGTAAATAGTCACTTCAACGTTATCCTTGAGCTTATTAATTAATTAAAAAAATCAAATAAAAAGATATATATTCTTCTCAAATAAGATGCTAAGTGACAAAAAATCTTTCTTGGATCCCTAGACTATTGTTTTTCTCCAATCACTTTGTCCTTGGCACATTGAAATAATCATTTGAGTAGCTTTGCGGCTAGACTTATTCAATTCTTTTTCAAAAATGATACCATTTAATCAAAGTGGTGAGGTGACTTGTGGATAACTCCCAAAAACATGATTTTCCATTGGGAGAACAATCCCTCACCATTCACCTTCAAATATCTCAACACCATTCATCCAAGGACATCCAACTTGTTTCATTCAAAATGGACCATTTTGTATGGTCTTCTTGCACACAAGATGCTGTTTCTGATCAATTCAGTCAATTGGATAATGTGAGTTTAGCTCCAAGTGTTAATCAAGTCAATGATTCCTATTATGGTGGCGGCGGCGGCAGTAGCGCTGGTGGTGGTGGTAGTGGCGGCGGCTATGGTGATGAACGCGGTGATTATAAAGTGGGAAGTGCTTCAAAGAACCATAGTGAAGCTGAGAAGCGACGTAGAGATAGGATCAATGCACATCTTGCAACTCTAAGGAAACTCTTCTCTAACTCTGATAAGGTTATTAATCTCTCTCTTTGGCAACTAAGCAAATATTACACTTTAAATGAACTATGTTACAAGTTTATGAAAATTAAATATCGGTTTTGTTGCTAAACGGATTACACAATTTACCATAAGAACATTAATGTTTGTGTACGCAGATGGACAAAGCAACACTATTAGGGAAAGTTGTTGAATACTTAAAAGAACTGAAATCAGAAACGATGGAATTAAGCAAAGTGATTACAGTTCCAACAGATTTAGATGAAGTAAACATTGATTTTGTTTCAAATACAGTTGAGCCTGGTACTAATGTTTTCATTAAGGTTTCTATTTGTTGTGAAGATCGACCAGATCTACTTTCGGAGATCACCCACACCCTTAAAAGCTTAAGGGTAACCTTAGTCCAAGCCGATATGACTTGTGTGGGTGGCAGGACTAAATGCAACTTCATCCTTTGTGTCATGAATAATTTGAATGTGAATGAGATGACAACACTAAAACAGTCTCTCAAGATATTATTTGGTACCATCGTTTCATCGTCTTCTTGGACAACGTCATCAAATTATCGCATCAAAAGCAAGCGGCAAAGGTTCTTTTGTTCTTCGGATTACAACACCAAGGGTTGTCAGTAAAGAAATCGATTATCAGTCATGAGGGTAACCAGATAAATCATTGTTGAAAGATTGCTAAAAGGACCACCAATAACTTTTCTTTAACTTCTGGGTAGATTACAATTGTGTTATCTTGCGTCTTTTTGTGACCACTGATCATTGGATTGTGACAGTTAAAATGTATTTATATTAGTTCAATTTATGTAAGGGCAAATTATGTAAAAACTATTGTACTTTTTGTTTTTTTTTTTCCAACAGAAGTCCCTAAATAATTTTTTACACATAAAAATTCGACTTTTTGTAATTTCTCACAAAATCAGTCAATAAAATTTTTTTTCACATAAACAAACATATACTTTTTGTTTTTTTATCGCAAAAGTCACTAAAACAATTTTTTTAAACATTAAATCCTTTCACATGTTAAATGAATTAAGTTTAGAAAAATTAAAATAAATTAAATCAACTTAGAATCGAAAATGTTGATTGTTTTGGTTCCATTTACTTAATTCGTTTTTTTTCAGGACTTATAATTTTTTTTACCTAAAACTAAAAACTGAAATTTAAGTATATAACGTAATAAGAATTAGTTGAAATTATATATTTGAAAGGATAATATGTTGAAAAAAGCAAAGAAAAAAAAAAAAAAAAAAAAGAAAGAACCATCCTTTTCTCTGCCGGAGTTCGATGAAGGGGGAGAAATAGCAGCAATCAACTTTTTTTAAGAAGTATTTTTCTTTTTTGCGCCAAATAAACTAACAATCGTAAGACTCTAATATCAATGAAAATCTTTTTACTCTAATAAAAGTTTAATTATAGTTGACAAATGTTAACACCACATTCATTTTTATTAAAATTTTCCTGATTCTCTCTTCTATTAAATAACTACCTTAATTAATAGTAATATTTTTTAATTTTTTTAGATCAATAATAGTTTTTTAATAAATTAAGAAACAGATCTTTTTATTAATTTTATTTCTAAAAAAAAACTTTTACAAAAAGAAAATTTTCTAATACATCAAACTTTTTTCAAAAATACGAAATATGTTAAAATTAGTTTTTTTAAAATGTAAAATTTATTACAAATAAATAATAATTAAAATTAAGAGTTATAGTAAGGAAATTTTTAAAAATGACATTATATTTAAAATGGTTTATTTTAACAAAATGTTTAATTTATTTTTTTAAAAACACAAAAGAAAGATTAAAAATATTATTGTTCTATTAATTATAGTTATTACTCATACGTAATTTTAATTATATCATATCTTAGAACATTTTTTAATTAATAAATATTTATTATATTTAATATTTTATTTATTCAACCCGTGTAATACACGGATTTACTTAAGATAGTAAAATAATAAATGAGAGGGACAAGTGTCAAAATCATATTCTTCCTCATCAAATTTTTTCGCATCTCTCTCCTATTTAATAATTATTATAATTACTGATAGTATTATTTAATACTTTTATAGAATAAAATTATTTTTTAATAAATTAAATTATTGATGTTATTTATAAAAAATAAATTTTTTAAAACATCAGAGTTTTTTAAATATATAAAATATTTTAAATTTGGTGTTTTAAATAGTAAATATTTATAAATTTAAAAATAATTAAAATTGAGAGTTTAAATAATGAACTTTTTTTTATAACGGTTTGTTTTGAGACAAATGTTTAGTTCTTTTAAACAAAAAAGTCTAAAAGTTGATATCATTGTTTTATTATGTATATCCTTACTCTTACGTAAGTTTAATTATATCTTATCTTAAAATATCGTTTTATAATTAATAAAAATTTATTCTATTTAATATTTTTTTATTTAACCCATGTAATACATGGGTTACTAGAGCTAGTATAAGTGTATAACAATAATTAGGTTACAATCGCGTGTAATACACGAGGTAAATAAATTTGTTTTAAATATTGTGTATTATACGAATTGAATAAACCCATGTATTACACACTAGCTTTAGTAAACCAGTGAATTATACGATTTGAATAAAAAATATTAAGTAGAATACAATTTTATTAATTATAAATCGATATTTTAAAATAAAATATGATTGAAATGTTTCTTATAATAAATAAAATAAATTTTTTATTTTAAAATAAACATTTTAAAAAATATCATACTTAAAACTTTTTCTTATAACACTCAATGATTATTTTTTGTTTATAAAAATTTTACTTTCTAAATACCAAATATAATATATTTTGTATTTTTAAAAAAGTTTGATGTTCTAAAAGTTTTCTAATTTTATGAATAATTATTTCCTTAGAAATAACATTAGTAAAAACATCTTTTACTTAATTTATTAAAAACTATTTTAATCTTAAAAAAATAAATAATATTATTAGTATTAATGTGATTATTAAATATGAGAGAGAAGCGGGAGAAAATTGGTGAGGAGAAATATGTTGTTTATATGTGTCCCTCCTAGATAGGTTTTTATTAGAGTAAGAAGATGAAATATTATATAGTTTTTAACATATATTTATTTTAAAATAATAAAATACTTTATAAAAATAATTATAGAAATCATTTAATACGAGAGAGACAAAAAAGTTATAAAAACAATTAAACACAATTTGTATAATTAATAAGAGAGAGGGGCATAAAAAAATTATTGAGCATTCATAAGAGAGTGGCACGTATCGTTGAATATTTTTATTTATGGGGCACTAGCATTAGTAAACCCTTGTATTAAATGAGTTGAATAAAAAATATTAAATAGAATAAAATTTTATTAATTATAAATCAATATTCTAAAATAAGATATGGTTGAAATGTTTCTTGTAATGAATAAAATAAAAATTTTATTTTAAAATAAACGTTTTAAAAAATGTCATGATTAAAACTTTTTCTTATAACTCTCAATAATTATTTTTTGTTTATAAAAATTTTAATTTTTAAAAACCAAATATAATATATTTTGTTTTTTTTAAAAAGTTTGATGTTCTAAAAGTTTTCTAATTTTCTGAATAATTATTTCCTTAGAAATAACATTAGTAAAAACATCTTTTACTTAATTTATTAAAAACTATTTTATTCTAAAAAACTAAATAATATTATTAGTATTAGTGTGATTATTAAATATGAGAGAAAAGCGGGAAAAAATTGGTGAGGATAAATATGTTGTTGACATGTGTCCCTCCTATATAACTTTGTATTAGATTAAGGAGATGAAATATTATATAGTTTTTAACATATATTTATTTTAAAATAATAAAACACTTTATAAAAATAATTATTGAAATTATTTAATAGGAGAGAGACAAAAAATGTTATAAAAACAATTAAAGACAGTTTTTATAATTAATAAGAGAGAGTGACGGAAAAAAATTGTTGAGCATGCATGAGAGAGTGGCACGGGTCGCTGAAAATTTTTTTTATATGGCACTAGCTTTAGTAAACCCATGTATTACACGGGTTGAATAAAAAATATTAAATAGAATAAAATCTTATTAATTATAAATCGATATTCAAAAATAAGATATGATTGAAATGTTTCTTATAATAAATAAAATACATTTTTTAAAATAAACATTTTAAAAAATATCATGCTTAAAACATTTTCTTATAACTCTCAATAATTATTTTTTGTTTATAAAAATTTACTTTTTAAAACACCAAATATAATATATTTTGTATTTTTTAAAAAGTTTGATGTTCTAAAAGTTTTTTAATTTTATGAAAAATTATTTCCTTAGAAATAACATTAGTAAAAACATCTTTTACTTAATTTATTAAAAACTATTTTAATATAAAAAAATAAATAATTTATTAGTATTAATGTGATTATTAAATATGAGAAATAAGCGGGAAAAAATTGATGATGAGAAATATAGTGTTGACATGTGTCGCTCCTAGATACCTTTTTATTACAGTAAGGAGATTTGAAAATTTGAATTTAATATATTTGAAATTTTAATTATGGATAGTTGTTAATTAATAAATTGCTATTATAACATTCATAATTAATAAGTGAGAGAAGCGAAAAAACCAAATATTAGATTACCTAAAATATTAACAAGTGTCCGGATTTATTTTTATTTATTAGAGTAAATTGCCATTTTCATCCCTGTGGTTTGGGCGTAATTGCCATTTTCATCCAAAAAGGTTTTTTTTTGCATTTGGCTCCCCAAGTTTTAAAAAAAGTTGCCATTATCATCCAAAAACATGAATTTCATGAAAGAAATTTTATCAACAACACGTAAACATAGATTAAGATTTCGTTTTTATATGAAAATTAACATAAATACCCATTTAACGATGAATATTTAACATTTTAAAATAATAAAACTATCATTTTTGGATGAAAATGACAATTTTTTTGAAACCTTAGGGAGTCAAATGCAAAAAAAAAACTTTTTTGAATGGAAACGACAAACATAACCAAACCATAGGGATGAAAACGTCAATTCACTCTATTTATTATTATAAAGATGTTTATTCTTGTGTGTAACTTATATTAAAAAGTAAAAAGAAAAACGTAATTTAATATATGTACAATATATCACATCTATCTACTAATAAGAGAAGATTTTATGGGTACACTTGACACAAATGTACACCTTTTAAATTAAATTCTCCCTCATCTCTCTTCTAATTAATAATTACATCAACTAACTTTACATATTCAAAATAGTTTATAATAAATTAATAATGATCTTTCTATAAATACAATCTATATATAAATAACTTCGTATAAAATAAATTTTTCTAAAATATTAATCTTTTTTTGGTTTACGGAAAATGAATTTTATATAAAATAAATATTTATGAAATAAAAATAGTTAAACTTAAAATTTATAATAAGAAAATTTTAAAAAATGTTATTTTTATAAAACAGTTGATTTTAAAACAAAATATTTTATACTAATTTAGAAAAGAAATCTTTGTATAAATACAATTTGCAGATGAATAACTTTTTTATAAATTAAGAATCTTTTTCTAAAGAGTTAAATGCGTTTTACGTCCCTGAGTTTTCATAGAAATTGCCATTTGAATTCAAAAGTTTAAAATGTTGTCATTTGCATCCAAAGGTTTCACTAAAATTGTCATTTGCATCCAAAGGTTTCACTAAAATTGTCATTTGAATCCATTTGGCTACATCTAACTAACACAGTTAAGTTTTTTCGTTAAGTTTTCAAAATAAGAGTTATTTTAATAAAAAAATTACAAAATAAAAAATCAAGTGTGGGTTTTTATATGTTTAACTTCTTTTGATAATTGCAGTTATGTTTGACTTTATAATATTCTTTTATTGTTTTGTTTTGTTAATGTATTTTGGTTTACTAATCGTGTTACTTTTGCCCGTTTTATTAAACATAGATTTATTTGGTTTAAAGTTTAATTATGATTACGATAATTGATATTTTATGATTATTATTCATGGCAGTTAATGTTATATTATTAATTGTTCTTATAGTTTTATGATAATCTGTCTTTTATGGTTATAATTCAAATAATTTATGTTATTTGACTTGTTTGTTTATTTATATATATATTTGTTTTGTATATTTTATAAAGTTAGAAATGAATCACTTTTAGTTAGTTAAACTTATATTTTATTTTACCTAATAGGACGTCCAGAGATAAATTTCTTGATAAAATAAAAGAACTGCTGACATATCATTTCTCGTAAATTAAAATAGCAATAATGATTACCAAAATACACTGAACGCTTAAAACTTATCACGTAGAGCTTATTTTTATTATTTTGTAATTGTTTTGACTAAAATACCTCTAATGTAGGAAACTTAACAGAAAAACTTAAAGGCGTTAATTAGGAGTAGTTAAGTGGATTCAAATGACAATTTTTGTGAAACCTTTAGATGCAAATGGCAACCTTTTAAACTTTTGGATTCAAATGACAATTTATATGAAACCTCAGGGACGTAAAACGCATTTAACTCTTTTCTAAAACATCAAACCTTTTTTAATTTATGAAAATTTTAAAACATGTATTTTAAAAAATATATATTTTTATGAAACGAAAATAATTAAACTTCAAAGTTATAATAAGAAAACTTTTAAAAATATTTTTTTAAAAACAGTTTATTTTAAAACAAAATGTTTAAAAACAACTTTTTAAAATAATTAAAAAGAAAAGTTTAAAAATTGACATCGCGATTTATTTTTAAAGGGCTAACTCATACATAATTAAAATAATATTTTATCTTAAAATATTATTTTATAATTAATAAATTTTCATTACTAACTATTTAATATTTTATTTATTTGACTCATGTAATATACGGATACTAACCTATTATATGTATATTATGTGTATGAGAAAGAAGTATTATCAAATTCTTATTTGTTTGTACATGTGTTTGGCTCTTAACATAAAGTATTTATATAATACTAATTACCAATTTGGTTGTGCTTAATAGGTTGTACCTTATGTTTTGTAAATTGTAAGTTACTTTTTTTTTTTTTATCTTTTTTTACTTTTAGCCCTATAGTTTTAATTTTTTACATTTAACACTAATATTTTTTCACTTTCAACTTAAGTCTCATTTACTTTAAATCTTTTATAAAATTTTCATTATACGTTTCGGTCTAAACTTTCCGAGTTAACATACTGCAACATGCGTATGTGGTTTAATATTTTTACATCGTTTTTTCTATTTAACGCCCACATTGTATTTTATGTTTTTTTTCTAATTTATACACATTAACACTTCGTAACGCACGTGTATGGTTCAACGTTTTGCGTCTATTTTTTCGGTTTTAATTTTTTTGTTTCACGAGTATTTTTGGTGTTGATGGTCACGAGTACTTACGGCCCCACCGCAACGCGTGAGGCTAAATACTAGTTTATTATTAAATAGATAAATTATTACATAAGGATTTATTGTTTAAATATATATTAAGGGACCTGTATGAAAAAAAAAACATAAAGTACGTTTGTTTTTATAGAACAAAAAGTAGTTAAGGGACTTTTGTTAACAAAAACAGAAATTATGTTGTTTTTTATATGTAATAAACTTTTAAGTGACTTTATGAGAAAAAAATATGTTTTCAGTGATATTTACCTTTTATGTAGAGTAATTTTTTAGTTAAGTTCAATCTTCTAAGGTTCAAATTAATATAATATTTCATATACGAGTAATGTTGGGTGATTTAATTGAAGACATCTATATTACACATTTAATTCTGTATCCTCAATTTTATAATTTAGTTAAAAGTCACATATATCCCTAAAATTTGTTTATCTTTCAAAAATTTTTCACATCTCATTTTTCATATTTAACTCTGAAAGATAAAATAATACGCGTTTGTTTATTTTTTTAATTATTTTTCTTTTTTTCACTCACAAAAAGTATATGGAATAAAAATAAGGAATAAATAGTAGTTACTAAATATAAAGAATGAAAAGTTAGTACATATGATTAATCCATATTTTAGAGAATGCGCTAGCATGCTAAAGTGTTTAGAAACCATATTATTTTCCCTCAAATTATATGGATATGGATGGTATAGAGAATGTGATATGGATATGAATGATCTAAGATGGTTGAATAGTACCTCAAACTCGTTGGTTCATATGGCTAATTTTTTTCATTTTTATTTTTATATTTTTAGCTAACTCACATATTTTAGTAACTAATTAACTGAGCACGTTCTTTGTTTTTGGATTTCTCTTCCGCTTGATACCCACCTTCGTGAGTGAGTTTAGCGGCATGAATTTGGATATTACATGATAAAAATTAGAAAAAATAAAGTAAAACAAACGTGTTTCATTACCCCTTTTGCTTACTACAACTATATTTTTGGATTTTCTTTTTCATTTGCTACAGCAAGTACAACGAAAATAAAAAAACTTTATACAGCAAACCAAATTATTTAAGTAAAAGTTAACCGAATGTCTTTTAACAAATTTTCAAACCTTTTTTTTCGTTTTTACGCATCGTATTGAATCAATACCAAACGAATTTCTATTGCACCTCTCCATAGTGCGCTGGTTGGAGCTCAATCATTACCTCCATTCATACACGCTCGAGTAATGTGAACCTGCCGCAAAACCCGGACCAAATTTTTTTGTAGTTGCTAAATATGATAATTGTCTGTGATAATTACTTAGATGTTGCACTACTAGAATATAAACACAATAGATGATACGCGAACGATAACACATAAACACTCGAAGACTATGTACTGATAAAGTATGAAGCCAAAAGAAACTTGAAGGTAAGAAATGACCCCTAAAGTGGTAAGGGCCATTAACATTGTTCTCTTTTGTACATATACATATTCATGATACCGGTTCTTTTATATTTATAATCTTATTTTGTACGTACACATAATAACAGGAAACAACACTTGTACGTTGCGGCGTGTTAAATATCAAATCGCTAGCATAAACATAGTAAAAAATAAAAGATAAAATAACATACAAATAAAGAAATTACATAAATATTGTTTGACAGTTTATATGAATTACCACAACTTCTTTGTAAACCCATATTAATGTTACACCATCAACTTGACATGGTTAAACCTGTGAGATAGGTCGTAACTTGGTCCATGTCTTTAAAAGTTTATTTATTCTAGTCATGTTTCAATGTTTATGTTTTGTGGGTAGTTAATTAGATTGTGTAGTAATGTTATGAGTGTTATCAAAAGTGGTTTGACTTTCCATAATTTTCGATATGTTGGTTTTCAATCTGATAGTAATGAAAGTTTTGAAATTTCCAATTCATAATTTGCTTTTGTCTTTTGTTATAGTTTCTTGTCATGTACAAGAAGATTTGAAGCTTGCACTCATCTTTGGGTAGTTTGTTTTATCTTAATTTAGCTATTAAGCAAAAAGAGTTCGCTACCTTTCTTCGTAAATCTCGGATATAGAGATTCACAAAGCGCTATTAGAGTTTTCACACTACTAAAAAACAAGACAATTGAGACCAAAAAAATGTGACCGAAAAAATCAGACACAAAGTTGGCGACCGATTTGCGACCATAACCCTAACGGTTGCAAAAATAGAGACTGACCAAAACCCCGTCACAAATCAGGCAAAAACTTTGCGACCGTTAGTTATCAGTCTTAATTTAGTCGCAAAAGTCATATAAAATAAATAATTTTAAACATTATTATATATAATATAAGTAATTTACATATAATTAAAATAAAAAGTAAAATTGCCACCGTATTAATGGTCACAATAGGAGGTAAAAATTATAAGTTGGTCTTCTCACTTATTTATTCAATCCTCCATATTATGGTTTCTCCTCTCCCTCAAATTGAACAATTTCACCATCGCTATTGTCTGCTCTCCTCTCCACCATTACCATGTAGATTAACAATCCGCAATCATCCCCGTTCCTTAGCTTCTTCATCGCTATTGTTTGCTATGCGGCCATCTCCTTTCACCATCACCATCCTTAGTGGCATCATCATATTTTATCAGCATCATTGTCGTTAATCAGCATTATCATCGTCAATCAGCATCATCGTCGTTAATTAGCATCATCAAAGTCGTTAATCAGCATCATCGTCGTTACTACTATTATTTCGATTGACAGCCTAATTAACATTTAATTTCTCTGCTGTAAGTCGCTAATCGATGTTTGTGGTCTTCAATTCGATTAGATTTTGCTTTATCAATGTTCATACCATAGGAATTTAAATGTATTGTGTACTTAGGTAATCAGATGTTTCATGCATTTTACTGAGTTTGTAGTTTTTAAATCCTTATTGTAGGGGTTGCATTGTATATGCTTGAGCTTTTGAGTTTGTAGTTCTGAGATCCATAGGTAATCGGATGTTTCATGCCTGTTTTCTTAGTTGCAATGATACAGAGGGGGCGTTTGGTTTGCAGAATTTGTAGGAATTAGAATTGGAATTGGAATTACAAATAATTATATTTGGAATTCAATAGTTTTCAAAAGATTTGGAATTCAATGGATTTGAAATTATAAAAGGAATTTAAATTTGAAATGCATTTTTAGTGACAAAACACTCATAAAGAAATTAGAGTTTATCACCCATTGCAAACCGCCACCACCTCCATTATCATTGATCACCGTCGCTACATACCACCGACCGTCGGCGCCGTCACCGCCGACAATCGACCGCAACCGCCAACCGTGCTCGTTGCCGCCATCGCCAACTAATCACGTCCATCGTCGAGAACCGGCAGTCTCCGTCGAGCGCGTCTAAACAGACGCGGTTCGGCAGAAGAGGTTGACAATCATGTGCGTCGGGTTCACGTCGCGTCAACGGCGGTCGGGGTTGCGACATGAGGTAGTCGGTGGTCGGGGTCGACAGCGGTCGGGAGTGGCGGCGGTCGAATTCGGCCGCTGGCGGCGGACTGGGGCGTCGGCAGTCGAGAGGGGCGGCGGGCGGCGGAGTTCAGAATCGGCTGCGGGTGGCGATCAGGGGTGTCGGCTGTCAAGAGTGGCGGCGGTCGGGGCGTCGGCGGTCGGCATCGGCCGCGGGTGGCGGTCGGAATTTGTCGCGGGCGGCAGTCGGGGGCGCCGGCGGTCGAAATCGGTCGCGGGCGGCAGTCAGTCGAAATCAGCGGTCGGGGGCGGGGGCGGTGGCGGTACGGGGCGGTCGTGGGAGTCGGTGGTCGGGAGCAGTCGTGGGCGTCGGTGGCGGTCAGTGTGGTGGCGGCGGGCAGGAGTGTCGGCGGCGGTCGGTGGTCGAAGGTCGGCGGCGTCGGCGCCGGTCGTCGGTAGTGTCGGTTGGCGGTCGGTGGAGTGGTAGGTGACGGTCGATGGGGTGGTAGGTGGCGGTCGGTGGTGGAGGCGGGATCAGTGGAATTTGAAATCATTCAATATTTGAAAGGATTTTGAAATCTCTTATTTGAAGGAATTTGAGGGAAGTAATTCAAATTACAATTTCAATTTCTTTCACAATCAAACATGCTAAGAATAGAATTCAAATCCAATTCCAACAAAGTACTAACAACCAAGCACAATGGCTAATGGAATTCAGATTCCAATTCCATTGAATTCCATTGATTTCATTTAAACCAAACGCCCCCAAAGTGTTTTTCTTTGTTGCAATTAAATTTTGGATTATATCATCTAGGATTGAGTTTACTTTACGTTGGTTTTTTATACCAAAATCTTGTAAACATTATGCGAGAAGAGCTTCATGGGTCAAAATCACATTTTCATAGTATTATTGGTTTAGTATAAAGGAACTTAACCTTATTGTATTTAATAAATTAGTATTTCACATTCTTTGGTTTAATACAGAGGTTTAGTCTTAAATTATAAATCACAATCCCATAATCTATGCTTATGAAATCTGCAATAAACGAGCAACTACAGATTATGTAAAACTAATTAGCGGTTATGCATTTGTATTTAGAGAATTATGGATTAGTACCCAATTAATCATTTTGGGTATGAACCAATACTGATGTAAGAACTAAACTAAGAAGAATCAACATTGTAAGGCAACCTTGGAAAGTTGTCATTTCTATGAGAAACTCTGGTTTTGAAATCTCTATATGCAACCTTATCGTTGACCCCAATGTCCATGCCTTATTTTATTATTATAATTATTACATTTTTCCTTGTTGAACTACGTGTTAAAAAATCTTATATTATTATACCTAGTGTGCAACTAATATTTGATTTGTGGTGTTTGTTTTCCTGAAAAAGATTTGCGCAGCCTATTTTGTCTGCACCACGCAGACCACGCGCGGATATTGCCATCTGCAGACTGTTTGTTTTCCTAAGACGTTTCATTAAAAAACATTTGCGCGAGCTCTTTTTGTTGTAGACTTTGTCCAGTCATATCCAAGATATTCTTAAACAAAACCACCCGCCAACACCCACTGTCCACCACCACCGTCCACCAATACCACCACCGTCCGCCACCGCCCACCGTCTGCCACCGCCCACCTCCCGCCACCGTCCGCCACTGCCACCACCACCACCACCACCAACATCCAGCGCCATCGTCAACCACCACTACCACAACCATCCGTACACGATCACTAGTTTATTTTAACAATCTAAAGATGTTAAAAAACAAACACTCTTCTTTTTTAAGACTTTAGAGGTTTGGTCCACATCTTTTTCCATAGATGTCTGCAGATGTGATTCGCAGATCGAAGACATTTTACCTCTTAAAAAAAAACTCACCTTAGTAGCATGTTTGCATGATTCTTGGATTATAAAATGTGTATATTAAACTTGAAATTTTTATATAATATGGAATTCTCAATAACTCTGAGCTGGGCTGGGCTGGATCATAATTAATCAAGATTATTATCATTGTTTAAAATCATTAAATATTAAGTAGATGGTCAACCTTCATTCTATTATTCTATAAACTGTTAGAAATTTTAGAATATTTCTTACCCCTTAATATAATTTTCATTATCAAATTAGCTCAAGTAAACGTGATATGCCTCCTTCATATTGGAACTATCTTCTTGTAGATCGTCAATCACCATCCTAAAATTTGTTCCCTTAATCCCTGTCAAATTTTTATAATAACCATTTCTAAAGGGTTTTTATTCATCAAATGCACTTCAATTTCTACCTCAAAACTCATATTTTTCAAACAATGAGATTAAAAATAATAAATTATTATTGTAATTATATAATAACTTTGAATTATTATTTGTTATAGGTGCTTCAATTAGAGCGCTATTTCAAACGATCATGGATACTCAAAAAACAAAAGATAATATCAAGGCAAGGAAAGATGTGAAAGAGTTTTGTAATCGGCCATCATTACATCTTTTGGGTGGAAACAATAATAAAGTTTTTAAACCAAAAGCATCATATACTTTAACCAACCCGAAGGTAAATGAAGTATGTAAATGGTTGAAAAAAGTGAAGTTTCCTCATGCCTACGCTTCAAATATAGGAGGATGTGTGAACATTATGGATGATACCTTTCACAACTTTAAAAGCCATGAGTGCCATGTCTTCTTGCCATGATTATTACCTATCGCCTTACGTGGGATGCTACCAAAGCAAATATGGGAATCGATAACTGAGCTTTACATTTTCTATCGTGTAATATGCTCAAAGGTTCTCCACATTGAAGATTTACAAAAATTAAAGACTAGTATTATCATAACCATTTGCAAGTTAGAAAAAATCATTCCACCTGCTGTTCTTTGACTCAATGGAACACCTTGTTGTGCATTTAACCAATGAAGCTATTCTCGGTGGTCCGGTGTAGTTTAGGTGGATGTATCCGTATGAGAGGTAATCATTTTAACTTAAGAATGTATTTTTATATATTGAATTTTTGATAAGTACTAACACTTTTCACCTCAATTTCAAGGAAGTTGGATCGATTAAAAAGCATGATTAAAAACAAAGGAAAAATTGAAGGTTCTATCATTCAATCTTATATTGTGGATGAACTTTCTAACTATTGTTCTCTGTATCTTGAGTCGATAGTTTGTGAAGCACATAATTTTGCCCCTAGCATTCCTTGTTCTTCAAGTATCGATCTTCGGTTAAGTATATTTAAACATCCGTCTAGAAGATTATTTGAAAAGAATGAAGAGGACAAAGTTCTTACACAAAAAGACAGAGACAAGGCCCATACTTACATATTGCTTAACTATGAAGAGCTTCTTAAATCAGTTCATCTATTTGATAAAGAGTTAAGAGATTCATTCCCAAATTACAATGAATCAATCCTTGATAAAATGAAAAATGAGAAATTTTCTAATTGGTTGCGGATGCATGTAAGCATTCTAACACACCGTGTATATTTTAATATTGTAGCATTACAAACATAATAACATAATTTTATGAATGTAGGTTATGAATGTGCCAAATAAGGGACATCTGAAAGGTCTAGCCCAAGGGCCTCTTACTTACGTTAAGTTAACTAAAGTCTATTTTGTTAATGGTTATAAGTTTCACACACAAACAACTTATGATGGTCAGGTAACACAAAATAGCGATGTGTGTGTCAAAGGGTCTACGTACAATGAAAGTGAAAACGACTACTATGGATTATTAGATGAGATCTTAGAGTTGGAGTATCATACCACCATAGGTTGCTGTGTGCTTGTTTTGTTTAGATGTACTTGGTTTGATCCTTCGAGGGGAGTAAGGGTAGACCCAAAACTCATATGGTTGATGTTAAGGCAACAACTATAGGATGTGTTGATGACCCTTTTATTTTAGCATCACAAGCGCAACAAATTTATTATACATCATATCCTTCAAAAGCAATTGAACAAAAAGGCTGGTTGGTTGTTGTAAAGACATACCCAAGAGCAGTTTACCAACTCGCCCAAGATGTTGTTAAACTGGAGGATGTTAATAATACGTACGAGGAGCATTTTTTCAAGAGAATAAAAGGATAGAATGCACGATAACAAAGGATAGTTTCCTTTTTTCTTGGGCTCAAGAGGATGGAAGTTTATAAGAAGTGGATGATATGGATGATGATAAAAATGAAGAAGTTGAAGAGGATTTTTATGTTAATGATGAAGAAGCTGATTTTGATGATGAGGATTTTGAAGATGAAGAATCAGAGTGATAGGTTTGTTTATTTTATATAATGGTTTGTTTGTTTTTTAGAATAACATATAATTTATTTGTTCTTTCAAATAATATTTTTGTTATAAAGGAGTTGGTTGCTGAAAATGAAACTATGCGTGATTGGATCAGAAAGTTTGAATAAATGTTAAAAGCTATGACTCATAGAGGCCAACCATCTACTTAGTCTATAAACAATTTATTTTAAATGGTAGTATATTCATCATACTATGATAACTCTTTTTAATTGACATTTTAATTTGTAATGTGATGTTGTTTGCTTTAGTATAATTTTAAATTCTGGATAAGTGGTGATATTCTAAAATATGAGCACTATTATCAGGTTTAAAATAGAAAATGATTGTAAACAAAAAAACATTTTGGTCGTAACAACTTTGTAGCGGTCGCAAAACGGTTGAAACCATTCGGTCGCAATAACCTATTGCGGTCGCAAAAAGGTTGCAAAACGTAGTAGCGGTTGCAAAACGGTTGCAAGAATCCTTTTGCAATAACCCATTAGCGGTCGCAATACAGTCGCAAAACTATCACAAGTATCGTCGGTCGCAAGTTGTGTCAATCGTAAAACGGTCGCAAGTAGTGTCGATCGCAAGTACCGTTGGTCACAAAAATGGTCGCAAAATAAACGGTAGCAAATCAATCGCTTGATTTGCGACGGCAATAACGGTCGCAACAACTAGTCGCAAAAATAAATGCGGTCTCAAAATGGTCGCAATAGGCCATGTGAGACGTGTGTTTTTCCCATCCCCTTTTCGGTTGCAAAACAGTTGCAAATAGCCATTTGCCACCGTTTTACGATGGAAAAAGACAGTCTCAAATGCCTAATTTTCTAGTAGTGTCAAGACATAGTACTTTTCAATGGTTGACTATTATCTCGTTGCTAGGGTGAAGAAGTTAAACAATTAGAATAATAGTACATGAGCAACATGTATAGTTGCATACCTGCAATGCCAGTATATAGAGGAGGTTCATGATTCGGAAATAGTTCAACCCTTAAGAGAGAATCCAAATGATATAAGGAGATAATGGAGGGTGAAGGCAGAAAAAGTGTTTATTCGCAAAACTAGAGTAATTGAAGAGTTGTTAGTGTTAGATCGTAAGTATTGTATATCATAAGTATTATTATTATCATGTATTATTAATGTATAACATACGTTTGTCGGTTAAAGGGGTTGTTATGTTACTTGCACCCAAGAAACATAAGGGTATAAGTACCCTTGTTGACATTCATTTGTTGTCAATGCATTTTTGAATTCATTCAATTCTCTCTCAAAGAAACACACCCCATGAGCTTCTATTGACATTAGAGCCATTTTTATCGTTATTCAATGAATTTATGAAGAACAGTCGATCAAATCCATCCTCTGGTTTGCGTGAAATTAATAGAGATATGAGTTTGGAACCACATCAACAACGACGTGATTGTTTGTTGATTCAGATTTGATCACCACCATTTCACATGGTTTAACAAAACACAAGAGTGAAAACTTCATCCATATTTCACGAAATTAGAACAGAGACACGAAATTTGGAAACCGAATCGATATCAAGAAAGTGTTTATCGATTTAGAGATTATTGTAAAACAATTGATAATTGAATGAAAATCTTGTGATTTGAATTAACACTATGGGGCTTGAATAAGCTGATTACGAGAAGGAGATACAAAGAGTAAGGAGCCCATTAAGGCAATTGTTACGGTGTTTAATATAAATCTCAATCCTATCTAAATATACAATATAATTTAATTGACATTATTAGTGGCATCTATAGTATTATTATTAGTATCTTTAATATGTCCCCACAAGATGGAGGATCATTCAGAAACTCCAATCTTGGACCATAGTAGATGAAATGGTCCTCGACCAAGTGGTTTGGTAAGCACTTCAGGGAGTTGATCTGCAGAGTGAATGTGTTGGACCCGTAATGAACCATTTGCTACTTTCTTGCGTAGAAAATGATTATCTACTGTCATGTGCTTTGTACACGAATGGTAGACCGGATTTGCACACGGATAGGTAGCGCCAACATTTTCATATAAAAGTGTAGGTTTAGGCATGGATTAACCAAGTTCCAAAGTAGATTCTGAACCCATGAAAGTTCAACCGCACCATATGCTAATACCTTATACTCAGCTTTGGTTGAGGATCGAGAGACCGATTTTTGATGTGATGAGCACTAGGAGAGGATATTGGACCCGAGATAGATGATATAGGCAAGTAGTGAAGTGTTCCCCATCTACGATGCCACCGCAATCAGAGTTGGTAAAAGCTTGAAGATCGACAGGAGAGCCCCGATAACAAACCGTGATGAATGGTGCCTTTTTCGTACAGAAGAACTCGTTTTAACGCTTGCCAATGAAGTTGAGTTGGTTCATGCATATATTGAGACAACTGATCTGGTTGTCGAGACTCGATCAAAATCAAGTTAATTTATCGGTCTTAGCTACCTTTATTGTGTAAGGGTAAGTAAGGTCATCCCCACAGGGAATGGGTGGAAAATGTTTAATCAATACGACTCGATTAACTTAAAGACACAAACTTTGTAATTAAAAATTAAAACTTTGAATGATTTGTAGAATACTATTGTAGAAAGCAATAAACTTTAAAGTAATTTTAATCAAATATTAAGAAACAATCACTTCCGGGTTTTCAATTCTGCAAGATCAAAACTTGGTAATTTGAAATTAGGGTTTTGTAGAACAATACTTTAAGATCTTAGCTTTTGATTAAAGTGATAACAAAGGAAAAATCTTTTAAGACTCGTTCATTCACAATGTTACCAATTCACTTATATCACGTTGCCTACTTTTCTTAATGAGCTCACGATGCAAGAAAACCGAAAACTGATAATCAAGCAAACAACTTTATTTATAAGCCAATCGTTTAAATCAACCAAAACATAATGTTTCATTCAATAAATCGATGTTCATTACAAAAACCTAATCAAACATACCAAACATCTCACTTGACAAGAATTGTACTCCCGAAAGCAATCACGAAAAGCCTAACCACGCATCATCTTCAGTAAATCTTCAATCTTCATTTGATGATGATCAATGATGATTTGGATGATGTTGAGAAGCTTGAAAGCACTCAAAATCTCCTTGAAATCACCTATTTTCAGCCAGGAAAAGTTGTCTTTCCAATTAGGGTTGGATGTGTTTAAATAACTTGAAAATCCACAAAATTCGGGAGTTGTTCCGCCAACCGGCGTATGATACGCTGCCATCGGCGTATCATACGCCCCCCTCAGCTTCCATACGCCCACTTTCTGAAATTTTGATCAAATACGCCCACAAATACGCCGCCAATACGCCGCCCGACGTATTATACGCCCCCCGACGTATTATACGCCCATACTCGGCGTATTATACGCCGGTATACCTAAATTTTTGCCTTTTCTTGTAACTTTTGATATTTACATCTTCAGTCCATGTAGTTTCGTGTTTTGCTTCTTTTTATCCAAAATAAGCCTCCTTTAGCTCCAAACTGCTATAATTCAAAACACAGCAACTTGAACCTATTCCCCCATAATCATAATGTAAAATCACCTATTTAAGTTAATTAAACACCGAATTATTGGCACGGGATCACATCCCCACACTTAACCTTTTGTTTGTCCTCAAACAAACTTATTTGCACAATTCACCTTAATTAATCAAACTTGCTAAGTTATCACAACTTTGTATCAGTTAAGATACCAAGGCATACTTAGTTTTAAAGTTTTATCGTGTAAGATTCACAACCCAACCTGTAATACCACTTATGTTTTAAACTTAGAATCTTTAGTTGGCATAACCTACCTTTTGCTTCAAACATTCATGCATTCACATTACTCACAATGAACACTCCTCTCGGTTTGTTTTGTGGACTAGTGATTATATACTAGTATATCTGAAACTCTCAAACCAGGAATATACATTCTCATCATAAGCTCGTATATTAATCACAACACCATCAATTACCATAATATAATACATAAATCAAGAGGTCTTTCATGGCTTTTAATGTTAGGCTAAGGTTTAAGGTGGGATAAAAAGGTATTTTAGAGTGGCTAACGGCAAATGAAATCCAATTTAGACATGCTAGATGTTTTATTTATCGACTCATTATACTGGCAATAATATCACCAAACTCTCACACTATTTTTATTGCTTCATACTTTGGTCATTTTGACCTCATATTTAGCTTTTTCTTTTTTTTTTTCAACCAAAACATACTATTATTGAACTAATACTGAAACGACACCTCTAGGCATGTCATGGATTGGACTTTATCACACGAGGTTTCATAAAAAGGCTAAGGCTTTGTAGGCTTATTGTTTTGGCTTATTCAAACGACAAGTTGGGGCTCAACATGGTGTCTAAAGGAAGATTATTAAGGTAGGGAATTCAAAGGAAAAAGGTTTAAGCAAATGGTTCATTCCTAATGCTTCTCTCACATTTATGCACATATTGGTTCATGATCTTGACGTGCATTAATTACACGAGTTCTAATTTAAATGCATATTATGGTTTCCCTCATTATGCAAAAATATTAAGAAAATCAAAGTGTGCTATGAATTGCTCCATTAGGCTCAAACTCTCACGGAAATGGTGGAAAAGGGTTAAAAATGTGAAGCACGTACGTCATCTACAACCAGTTCGTTATGCCTCCTAAGAATTCTACCTAATTTTATAAAAGCTCATGATGGGAATACTTTTCTACACTTCAAAACACGCATGCCAAGGGATCTATACATGAACAACAAGTGATAATTAGCCATGTATGAAAAATTTTGGGTCTCATGCATAATTAAGCTTATTTGAAGATTTATTTATTTTTTTCAAAAATGTTCAATTTTTAGTTTTTTCATTCTTCCCTTACCCCACACTTGACATACATTGTCCCCAATGTATGATGGTCACAATTAGCATTTTATAACATGGGGAACTAGATTCTTAAGTTCATCCCTCTTATTGCAAAACAAGATTATTCCTTGCGAATGAAGACTAGTATGCCATATCCTAACATATTATCAAATAATTTCAATGAAAGCATGTAAGGAATATGTTCAAAACCAAAGTAGTGGAAGAAGCACATGAACTTGATCACAATCAATATTAGAAGCCTTCATCAATCTTCTTATGCCTCCCCACACTTGAGTGCTTGCGTCTTGTGATTACTTATCAAAACAACAAAAAAACACACAAACTAATTGAAAAAATAAAACTCACTTTCGTAGGAATCACGGTTGCATTTAGCGTATGCAACAAGCCTTTAAACCCCTCGATAAACTCGAGTGGAAGAGTTATAGTCTCATGAGGGTTTCTAGTGAACACACCCACAAAGTTCACGGGTTGCCTCCCGAAAGCGCTAAGTTTTAGGTCTTCAGCCATACCTTACCTGAGACCACTTATGGTGGTCATATTGAGTGCTTTTCTCCAAATATCTTTTATAGAACTGCTTCTCCTGGCTTGGTGGATTCTCTTGTTTGCTCCCATAAGGGTCAAATATCTCTTTTTTGACCTTTGGATTCACTTGATCCAGTGGTTTACCCTAACTTGCATCTTGGTTTTTCATTCCTTAATGTCTCCACCGTCACATCCTCCTTCTTCTCCACATTCTTGAGCTCAAACCTATAAGGATCAAAAGCATTCTCTTTGGTGATCCTCGCTTACATGTGAAATGTAAGGAGGAGCACACCCGTTAGTAGCATCTATTATAGAATAATCATTATTAACTACATATTCAATTGATTTTGAAAACACATTAAAGAACAACTTACGATTTTCAAATGTCATGTCGATGATTCCATCCCGGCAATTGATTTGAATTTTGGTTGTTGCCAAGAATGATCGACTTAAAATTACCTTTGGTTTCTCATTCATCCTTACCGGTGCATAATCAAGCACCATAAAGTCCACCGGGTAGTAGAACTCTCCTAGCTTGATTATTACATCCTTAACCATTCCCCGAGGTTGTTTCCATGTCAAATCAGCAAGCACCACAGTTTTGTCGATTTCATGTAGTGGACCAAAGTCATATTGGTCATACATGCTCCCTGGAAGGATGCTTACACCGGCTCCATAATCCAAAAGTGCCCGCTTGATTTTAAATTTCCCAACTTGAATGGGAATAATTGGTTCTCCTGGGTCACTTCCTTCTTCTTCATCAACTTCCTTATCGTTCCTTGCAACTACTTGAGAAGTAGATGTTAAATCATAATCAATACATTTAGATTTAAGAATGATACTAACCGAGTTTATGTGCACATTCTTTGAACTCGAGGCTTGATGTTGAGGGTTCTTGGTTGTGTCACTTTGGAGCTTCCCCGATTCTCGTCCGGACAATTGTTCTGCTAATTGCCCTAATTGTTTGGCAATGGCCTCATTGTTCTTCTCTTGCACCTCTCTAAATAGCTTGAACTCTTTCATCTCCTTTGCAAGATCTTGAATTGCGGACAAAATTGCATTGTCATTGCCATTGTTAGTAGAAGCACCTTGTTGATGTTGTTGATTCATTTGTTGATATTGACCTCCTTGTTGGTGATTCCCTTGATTGTAATTATTTCTTTGGTAGCCGCCTTGGTTGTAGCTTTGTTGTCGGCCTTGATATTGGTTGCTTCCTTGATTTGGTACCTGAAAAGGAGGATTAATTGGTTAGTATTGTTTCCATATCTAAGATTTGGGTGATTTCTAAGACCGGGATGATAGGTATTAGTGTTCATATCATATATCTTCCTTTCTCCTTGGCCTTGTACTTGATTTACTTCTTCACCCTTTCCCAAATTCATGTAACATGTAACCGAAGTATGGCCTATGTCATGACATGTTTCACATACTTCATATTCACTAGATATATGCGCCACACCACTTTTTCCAACTTTAAGACTTGCAAGTTCTCGTTCTAAGGCTGGAATTCTATCCATTACCACATGATCATTTACCATCTTCACACTTGACCCCCTTAACTTTCGGCTTGATTGTGCACGCTTCTTAGAGATTACACTCATCTTTTTGAGAATATCCCAATCATCATCCTCATGGTTTAATGTACACGTTCCTGCATTGGTGGAGTTTACATCTCTTGCATCCTCTGGTGATAATCCATCATAGAAAGCTGAAATCAACTCCCACTTAGCTATGCCATGATGTGGACAAGTTCTTAGCATTTCCTTAAACCGGTGGAAAGCTTCATGGAATTGTTCCCCTGAATGTTGTGTAAATCCTCGAATGGCTCGCCTTGCATCACTTGTCCTTTGAGAAGTATAGTATTCATCCAAGAATTGTTGTTGCATTTGTACCCATGTGTAAATACTTGCCGATGGTAGAGATACGAACCATTGTTTGGCCTTGTCTTTAAGAGTGAATTGGAATAGGACCAATTTAACTTCATCCGGTGAAAAGCCTTGGTCACCAATGGTGCTACATGATGCCTCAAATTCAGATATATGCAAATAGGGTTCTTCAGTTGATAGTCCATGAAAGTGAGGAAGAATTCCCAAACATTATGGTCGAACTTCAAACGCTCTTCCTCGTTGTGTTGGTGGAACTATAGGAGATGAGTTGATGGCGATAGCGGGTTGAAAGTGACTATTTACACCATGTATGGGTACATAGTGTTGACCTCCCACATTGGCTGGTATACCGTTAAATGGTTGGCGTCCAACATTATTGCGGATAGGTGGTTGAGCATAACCAACTTGATCCTGATTTGGTTGATGGTTTTGATAGCCCGATTGGTTCCCATAGTCCTTAAAATCATGTTGGTTTGGTTCGTCCATGTTGATTTGGTCTTCAATCCACTCATCCACATAGACTGTATGATGGCTTCCTTCGACTGAGAACCGTTCCTCATGAGTATGATTACTACCTACCCCATTATGATGAAAACTTGGATTACGGATCCGAACATTTGGCATTGGTTGGAAATTTATGGGGTGAGGTTGGTGCTGCACCCCTTGATTCATAGGGATCGGCCCCTGAGGTTAAGGTTGAACAGGTTGTGGTTGATGGGGAGGATCATCAGGCGGAGGAAACAAGGGTAATGGGATGTCTCCTATAGGATTGTTGGGTGGTTGCCCTCCTTAGTTCTCTGGATTATTCATCATTCTCAAATTGTTACTTTTAGGTGTTCTTGAAAGTCTATTGAAAATCGGTTGAGCTGTTGCTGATGATGTACCCTCTTCAGATCTTGTTTGACCATGAATCCGACAAGTTCTTGAAGTTGATGCTTTGTGAAACACCCGATTCTCTCTTAAAGTCTTTTCAATTTCAGGATCAAATTGTAATGGTGAAGTCCTTCCTGAAAATCTTGTATGCATTCATCTAATGGTTACCTGCAAACAAAAGAAACACAAAATACCTCGCGTAATACTGAACAAGAAACAAATTAAAAAAAACAAAAATAGGAAAATAAAAATCTTTTTGGGTTTTTTTATAAATTTTTAAGAAATTCAAATAAAACAATTAAACACTAAGCGCACTAATTCCCCGGCAACGGATCAAAATCAAGTTAATTTATTGGTCTTAGCTACCTTTATTGTGTAAGGGTAAGTAAGGTCGTCTCCACAGGGAATGGGTTAAAAATGTTTAATCAATACGACTCGATTAACTTAAAGACACAAACTTTGTAATTAAAAATTAAAACTTTGAATGAATTGTAGAATACTATTGTAGAAAGCAATAAACATTAAAACTAATTTTAATCAAATATTAAGAAACAATCACTTCCGGGTTTCTAATTCTGCAAGATCAACACTTGGTAATTTGAAATTAGGGTTTTGAAGAACAATACTTTAAGATCTTAGCTTTTGATTAAAGTGATAACAAAGAAACAATCTTTTAAGACTCGTTCATTCACAATGTTACCAATTCACTTATATCACGTTGCCTACTTTTCTTAATGAGCTCACGATGCAAGAAAACCGAAAACTGATAATCAAGCAAACAACTTTATTTATAAGCCAATCATTTAAATCAACCAAAACATAATGTTTCATTCAATAAATCGATGTTCATTACAAAAACCTAATCAAACATACCAAACATCTCACTTGACAAGAATTGTACTCCCGAAAGCAATCACGAAAAGCCTAGCCACGCATCATCTTCAGTAAATCTTCAATCTTGATTTGATGATGATCAATGATGATTTGGATGATGTTGGGAAGCTTGAAAGCACTCAAAATCTCCTTGAAATCACCTATTTTCGGCCAGGAAAAGTTGTCTTTCGAATTAGGGTTGGATGTGTTTATTTAACTTGAAAATCCACAAAATTCGGGAGTTGTTCGGCCAACCGGCATATGATACGCTGCCATGGGCGTATCATACGCCCCCCTCAGCTTCCATACGCCCACTTTCTGAAAATTTGATCAAAATACTCCCACAAATACGCCGCCAATACGCCGCCCGATGTATTATACGCCCATACTCGGCGTATTATACGCCGGTATACCTAAATTTTTGCCTTTTCTTGTAACTTTTGATATTTACATCTTCAGTCCTTGTAGTTCCGTGTTTTACTTCTTTTCATCCAAAATAAGGCTCCTTTAGCTCCAAACTCCTATAATTCAATACACAACAACTTGAACCTATTCCACCATAATCATGATGTAAAATCACCTATTTAAGTTAATTAAACACTGAATTATTGGCACGCGATCAACAACTTGTGGATAGAAAAAAAACATCAGGTCACATAAACACAATGTATTGAAGGGAGCCTACGAGTTGGCGATACGGAGTAGGATCAATTTTAGGAGAGCCATGAATGAGAGATAGATTTTCGGTGGAACTAAGAGATGTAGCAATAGGTTTAGCACCGTCCATTTTAAATTTGGTGAGTAAGTTTTGCACATGTGCATGTTGTGATAAAAAAACCATTAGATGTGGCAATGACTTATATCCTAAGAAAATGGTGTACATACCAAGATCTATAAGTGAAATTTTTTTTGATAATGCTTGAATAACATGTTTTAGAAACGAGTTATTATTGCGAGTCATGATAATATTAACAACATAAACCAAGAAGTAGGAAACAATGCCACCCTGATTATAAATAAATAGAGATGGGTCGGCCATGGATTTTTGAAAACCAAGTTCTAGAAGAAACTTGGCAAGTTCCAAGTACCATGCACGGGGTGCTTGTGAAAGTCCGTGAAGAGATTTGCGAAGCGGACAAAGATGATTAGGAGGATCCGGATTAACATAACCCAGAGGTTGAGACATATAAACATCTTCATGCTAGGTGCCATGCAAGAAGGCATTATTAACGTCTAGTTGCCGAATTGACCAGCTTTGAGATAGGGCGATGGCAAGAACCGTACGGATAGTTACAGGTTTAGAGACCGGACTTAATGTTTCAAAATAACCTTTGCCATGTTCTTGAGAAAACCCCTTTGCAACTAGACGAGCTTTGTACTTTTCAATGGATCCATCCGGATTACGTTTTATACGAAACATCCACTTGAATCCAATTCGTTTGGGTTGACACAGAGGTTCCTACGTGGCATTTTTTAGAATAGCATTGAATTCTTTATCCATTGCCATGCGCCACTCGGGATCTTGTATTGCTTGAGAATGAGTGGTTGGTGCCACCGTAGGAGGATTTGGGTGAAGTGTAGTGTTATTAAAAAATTGGAATTAAAGTATTTAGACTTGGGTTTTAATGTACATGGTGGTAGTAATGAGGGAGAAGTGTCTAAAGAACTCGATGGAGGTGGGACATAAAAGTGCGAGACTATAAGCAAAGGAGGGAGTTTGAGAGTTGGGACTTGACTCATTAGTGTTCATAGTATGTACGGGAGTCGATGAAGCGGAGAAACAAGAGTGGGTTGACAAGGGAGGGGGCGTGTTCTTGGGCCTGTGATATAGTTGGGTTTAAAGTGTGTACATGTGGGTCAAGTGGAGGAGTTGTGGTTGCATGGGGAGATGGCTGGGTAGGAATAATTGGAATGGATGTTGGATGCGTGGAAGTGGGAACTGGAGATGGAGGAGAATTTTGTGAGGGGGGTGATGAAGTGAATGGTTCAATAAGATGCCTGGAATAGGGGCTTTTGAAATCAAGAATTGGAGTGGGTAAATGGTTTATGAGATAAACGACGGTTTGAAATGCATTTGTCCAAAATAAAAGTGGAAACGACATAATGGAGATTTGATAAACCGGTTTCCACAATATGACGATGGCGTCGTTCGGAAACGGCGTTTTGTTCCAGGGTATGCGGTGGGGTGGTAAAGTGGGAAATAACTTGAGATTTGAAATAGGCGGCAATACCAATGTATTCTCCACAATTGCTAGTGAAAAGAGAAATTATAGGTGTTTGAAAAAAGTTTTCTACTAGCAATTTGAATTGTTGAAATAGAATAGAAACATTGGATTTGTGTTTCATTGGATATAGCCAAATGTATTTGGTGTGAAAATCAACAAAAATCACATAATAGGTGAAACCATCAATTGATTTTTTTGCCGGCCCCCAAACATTTGAATATATCAGTTGTAAGGGTTTTGTAATAATAAATGAATTCATGCCAAAAGAATCCTTGTGAATTTTATTAATAGAACATAAGTATTTGGCTAGTTTCTTGAAAATCCGAATAGAGGGGTGCCCAAGTTTATGATGCCAATGAAGAGGAGATGTGGTTGAGACCGCATTTATAATGATGGAAGATTTTCATAGTAGACATCAAGGTAATTCTCTCCCCACATTAGACGTGCCCCTGTTCGAAGATCCTTGGCAAAGAAATGTAAAGGAAAAAATTACACATTAACATGATTAGTTCTACACAATTTTGCAACGGATATTAGTTTATTTTTAAAATGAGGAAAACAAAACATTTTTAAAAGAAAGTGAACCATTAGACGTATGAAGGTGTGTTTGACCAATATGAGTGATAAAGAGGGTGTTACCATTGCGAGGAACAATCTCATCCGCCCCCATACTTAGATTGAGAGTGAAGAGACGAGCGATTAGAATCGATACGATGGGAAGCCCCAGTGTCAAACATGTAGGAAGATGAGGTAGTGACATTAGCAGTTGGTGTAGCTTTATTTTGAGTCATATAGCTTCATGTGGTAACTTGATTTTCATGAAGAAAACGGGCGAGTTTCCTACATTCTTTAGCTTCATGACCTGCAAAATGACAAAATTGACAATAGATGTTGTTACGTTGTTCACGATTACCACAACTAGAGGAAAGAGTTGTTGGACCACTGATTGCGAGATGTTTTGTTGTTGAAATGACCATGAGTATTATGATGATCAGGTGCGGATCGGAAACCGGACCTTGCTTGTCTCTGGGTGTAGTTAGTTGTGGCCATAAGTGTTGGTGATGAACGTGTTGGGTGGTCGAGCTCCCTTTCAAAATCAACCAACTTCTCAAATAGTTCTAGAAAAGTGATCTTTGAATCAAGAAGACGAAGTGATGTTGCAATAGTTTTGAAGTCATCACCCAATTGGCAAAAGAACATGAACCACGAGATCTTCATCTTTCACTCGGTGTTGAATTAGATCTAATTCATCCGCGACAGACTTCATATCTCGTAGATATCTAGTGATGGTGCGGGTGCCTTTTGGGTTCGATGCAAGTTTTGATTTTAGAGATATAACTCTGGAGCTAGATGGGTTCACATAACTGGTTACCAACCGTTCCCAAGCTTCTGGAGAGGTCTCGATAGAAGCAATCATCGGTTGTACGGCGGGTGAGCAGCTACCAAGAAGAGCAACAATAATAATTTGATCCTGCCTATACCATGAGGAAAATTTCGGATTCGGTTCGGTGGCTGCAATGTTGGATTCAGTTTGGTGTCGATGTTACGATGGTGATCGGAGGGAATTGATCTAAAAAAAAGGTTATAGGTGGGATCGGAACTCGTTTGAGTGGTGTGCTCTGATACCATATAAAACAATTGATAATTGAATGAAAAGCTTGCGATTAGAATTAACACTACAAGGCTTAAATAAGCCGATTACAAGAAGGAGATACAAAATGTAAGAAGCCCATTAAGGCAATAGTTACGGTGTTTAATATCAATCTCAATCCTATCTAAATATACAATATAATTTGAATAGAAACAATTATTTGACATTATTAGTAGCATCCACAATATTATTATTAGTATCTTTAATAATTATTTCATTCATCAATCGATCAAAGGAAGATCAATTGATTTTGAAACCGAGAAACCGTTATATAAAAAACCGATCGGAATTTTTAGAAATTCCGTCGACTCCGGTGAGAGCCCGATTAGACAAACAAAACAAAGACTCATCTTTCCTGAACCCGCATCAATCAAAAGGAAAACAAAATAATTTTGCGTTCTTAATCTAATATTTGATACAGTGAGACAGATTCAAAGCAATTTCATCAAAGCAAAATCAAAATCAAACAACCCCTTGTTCGACAAAACCTCTATAGGGACGACAGGAATAAACTAGATTTTTTGGGCAATTTTGACTTTTAGAAGTCAACAGAAAGGATTTTGAAGAAGAATTATGTTGGTGCCTAGATTTAAAATAAAAGTCAAAGATAGATTTTGACATTTATTATTTGGAGGAATCATTTTTTATCATAAACTTATCTTTGCTGAATCCTTTTAAAACAAAATATTAATATTTTATACAAACAAAAATATTAAGTTTTGTTCTTTTAAGTATAAACCAAATAAGTGATTAATTTTGATTTTTAAAGAAATAAAAGTCAAAATTAATTAAAGTTTGACTAAGGGAAAGTCAAACAAGTTTCTTAAACCTTGGGAAGTTAAAAGTACGTTGAAAAATTGGGAAAAAAAGAAGACACTGACAAAGTCCCCATCAGAACCCAAGATGACGAAAGAGAATAAAAAAGACACTGTCAACAAGGACATGCTTTCTATTAGCCTCCAAATACCGATATTAACATCTACAAATTTCACGATTAGGTCTGTTCGTGTAAAGGCAATTTTCAATGCCAACAACCATTTAGAAATAACTGAACCACAAGAAGTTACAAAAGTAGATGACAAGACAAATAGGACAACAATTTCCTATCTATTTCAAACAATACCCGAAGATATGGTGATGCAAGTGGTATCTCATATTACAGCTAAAGCTATATGGGAAGCCTTACAGACAAGGCACGTTGGTATTGATAAAGTTCAAAGGCTAGACTTGAATCATTATGCACAGAATTTGAGATGCTTTTATTGAGAGAGACAAAGACCATAGATCAATCTGCCGGGAGATTAAGCGCAATAAACACAAAGTCAAAAAGCCTAGGAACAAAGATTGACGAAGCAACCATGGTACGTAAACTATTGGATTCAGTATCTGATAATTTTTTACAAATTATTGCATCGATAGAGAAATATTCAGATATGGACACAATGACACTTGACGAAGCAATCGAAGACTTAATGCCTACGAGGAACGACTTAGTCTAAAGAAGAGAAGAAATTAGGACCTACTAGTCAAGAGAAGATGTTGTTTACAAGGTACGAGAAGAAGCCTTACAACAACCAAAAGAACTACAATTAGAATCTAGGTAAGTAGAACTTTAGGAAGTTCAACAACTATGGCAAGAGTCAAAGATACGAGAAAAGAAGATTTGACAAGAAAGGCCAAGGAGATCAAAGAAGTGAAAAGAGTTTCACTAGGAAGCGTCAGTTTGATAATAACCGACCTAGAAGAGATACGAGCAATGTAAAATGTTATAATTGCAACGAACTAGGACATATCGCATCCAAATGTCCTAAACCTCAAAGTAAGCAAGAAAAATCTCATGTTGTAATGGAAGATGAAGACCCTACATTACTTATGACAATTGGTGAAGAGAAAGCAGTAATTCTAGATGAAACAAAAGTCCTACCACAATGTTATCAAAGCGATAACACAAAAGATAGAATATGGTATTTGAACTATGGAGCTAGCAATCACATGACAAGTGAACACTCCTATTTTACAGAATTAAAGGAAAGTGTCAAGTTTGGAGAGCGATCATGTGTCATCATAAAAAGAAAAGGATCAATCTTATTGGAATGCAAGAATGGTGAACAGAAGTTAATCACTGAAGTTTATTTCATTCCACACCTCCAATGCATCATCTTAAGCCTAGGGCAAATAACTGAAACTAGATGCAAGATTGTTGTAAAAGATAAGTACCTTTGGATGTTTGATTCTCAAAACTATTTTTAATGAAAGTCCCTAGAGCAACGAATAGACTTTACATAGTTAAGCTAAGAATAGCAAGTCCTATTTGCATGGTTATGGCATGCACGTATGGGACATATTAACTTTGATTCGTTAAAGCAGTTAAATACTAAGGGTATGGCACGTGAACTACCGACAATATACCATCCTACCTAGATTTGTGATGCATGTGTGACAACCAATATATTTCCCACATCAGCCGTGCACAGGAGAGATTCCTGATTCATAAGTAATGTCTGGTCTTTATCTAGTCTCTAATATCACCAACGTATTTTGTATAAACAAAAATAATTAAAATTACAAGTTATAATAAGCAAAATTTTAGAAATGATATTATTTAATATGGTTTGTTTTGAAACAAAATATTAAAAATTATTTTGGGAAATTTTTTTTTAAAAGTTGATATCATTGTTTTTTTTATTTATAGTACTTACTCATACGTAATTTCAATCATATCTTATGTTAAAATATTGTTTTATAATTAATAAATATTTATTATATTTACTATTTTATTTATTCAACCCCGTGTAATACACGGGTTTACTAAATCTAGTAGTGTAATAGAGCGAAGAAACCATTCGGTGATAAGCATGACAAGAAGCATGTTAAAGGCTATGAATGTACCACAAAACCTATGGGCAAAAGCAACACGACAAACAGTATACTTACTAAATCTTGTTCCAATCAAAGCAGTAAAGGGAATTACACCCTATGAAGCATTAAAAGGTAAACCTCCTAGCTTAAAGCATGTTAAACTATTTGGATGAATAGCATAAATGAAGGTACCAACACCTCATTTGAAGAAGCTATATGATAGAAGCAAGAAAATGGTACATTTAGGAAATGAAAATGAAATAAAAGCCTATATACGATCAAGAAGAAAACAAGATTTGCATAAGTAGAGATGTTTTATTTATTGAGAATGAATCATGGAATTGAGATACCTATTTAGAGCAAGTAACTAATAATGGACCTACATGGAAGAGTTTTGTAATCCATGGAGATCAAGATAGTGGATATAATCAAGCTCAAGATAGTTAAGGTGAAGATACTCATGATCACCAAGAACCAATGTTTGAAGACATGGTTACACCAATCATAACTATACGATCTCGAATAACAATTCAAGAAATTCATGAAACACCCGCAAGTGTTCAAGAAATTGATAGTTCATCAGGTTCATTGAATAGACCAGATCAAAGACCAAGATCATTAAGCAGCATCTATAATGAAACTAGACCTCTCGAGCCTATTGAATATGAACATTTATACCTCGCATATGATGAAGAACCTATTAACTATAAGGAAGCAACAGAATACCCTCAATGGATAAAAGTAATGAAAAGTGAGATAGACTTAATAGAAAAGAATAATATTTGGGAACTATAACACTTCCTACAAATTAGAAAGCAATAGGTTTAAAATGGATTTTCAAGGTCAAGAAATATACAAATGGAGAAATCACTAAGCACAAGGCAAGGTTAGTAACAAAAGGGTTATGTACTAAAAGACGGTATACACTATAATGAAGTATTTGCACCTACTCCAAGAACGGAAACCATATGCCTACTAATAACAATAGCAGCACAAGAAGAATGGCTAGCATATCATTTAGATGTAAAATTAGCATTCTTACATGGTGATTTAAAGGAAGATGTATATGTAAAACATACCAGATGGGTTTGTGAAGAAAGGATTGGAAAAACTAGTCTACAAGTTAAAGAAAGCTTTATATGGATTAAAGCAAAGACCAAAAGCATGAAACCTTAGACTAGCCAACACCTTATAGGAAATTGGATTCAAAAGATGTCCTCAAGAACAAGCAGTTTACAAAAGAACTCTCAAGAACACTACTATAATAATTTGTGTTTATGTTGATGACATCATAGTGACATGAAGTTCAATGAAAGACATAGCAAGCTTCAAGAAAGAAATGGAAGGTAAGTTTCAAATGAGTGACCTAGGGCCTCTTACATATTATTTTGGAATTGAAGTATGTTAACAAGCAGGAAAGATAAAATTAAAGCAAATAGCCTATGCAAAGAATGTCCTTAAAAAAGCAAGATTAGAAGATTGTAATCCTACTAAGTATGCAACGGAAGCAGGATAAAAGTTGACAAGAGAAGACAAAAGTGATTTAGTCAATGCAATAGAATATAGAAAATTAATTGGATATTTAAGATACCCCACGCATACGAGAGCGCATATTACTTACACAGTTGGATGCGTAAGTAGATGCATGGAGAAAAAAAGAGAAATTCACATGCAAGAATTAAAGCATTTGATAAGATACTGCACGACCGGTTAAGGGGATGCAATAGTTTCACAAGGTTGGAGAGAAACAAACAACACTTAGCAGATCCAATAGCGAACCATCAAATAAAACAATGAACAAAAGTAAAGAACACAAGCAAGACACAAAGTGTTTGGTTTTCAAGAATGATGTGTATTGCTCTCAAGTGTTTTACCAATGTTACAAGTCTTAGTCCCTTAAGACTAATACATGAGATACTTTATACTACATCCTACATCTGGCCATACTTTGAAGGCCGACTAGAACACTAATCTAGACAACAAGATCAATATAAAGTCAAAAGGCGGATTGCCTTTTGACCTGTGACTATGGCATGCGATAGCTCACATCCTTATGTAATACAAAAGGATAAAAGTACAAAGTAGAAAGTTACAAACTCTAAGGCCATAATCTACAGTTGACAAGAGTATGGAATTATCACCAACTTATAAAAGTTGGCGAGTCTTCAGAGATGGCAGCAAAAAATGGTTCAGCTTTTGTCAAAAGCATGTTAGAGAAAGCATGTCTTCTCTATCTTTGGAAAATATCAGTCTCTTGGCTTTAAAAGACTTTGTCTTGAAGCTTCAGAAGACTTCATCTTTGCCTTTGGAAGAAATGAACTTTGGCTTCGGAAGATTTGACACTTAGAGAATTTCTTAGTGCTTTTGTCAAATCTTACAAAGTTACTTCCTTTGTACTTCAGAATGCATGCTGAGAGCTCTTTGGTTTGCATCAGCCTCTAAGATAACTCTTTCAAACTCCACCTAAGCTGATGCCATCAAAACTAGAGAGTAGCTTTGAGTCTTCATCTTTATTTACTAATAATCCTCATTTGAATAAGGAATATCCCTTTCTTCATCAGTGGATCTAGATTCTTCAGACTCCAAAGTACTTTTTTATGTCAAAGAGATCATGTAGAGGAAGTTCAAGTATGTTTAGCAGGAAGTATATTTTTTGACTTCCTTAATCTCTAGTGACATACCATGTGTTTGGGTTCATGGTGAAAGCCCATGACATAATGGGTCTCTCCGTAACAAGAGGCTATACATGAATTGGAGGTGATTGAGCAGCTTCTTCTTGTTCACCCTTAGGATGCTCTAACCTATCTTGAGGTGTAGAGGTGGATGCCTTGGACTTCTTCTACTTTTTCTTGTCCCTTATGATGGCCATCCTCTTCCTCTTTCTATACTTTAACGATCTTGAGTACCAAATGCTCCTTTTTTGTCCTTCTCAGTAGGGTCCTTTCCTTTCACATGTTAAGAATGAGAAGGCTCAAGACCTTGCTGCGGGTCAGAAGATGAAGCTGGCTTTGATGCAGCTTTAGGATCTGGTTGTCTTGTCTCTTGTGGTTCAACCTTCACCTCAGCTTCTGGTGCAGCCTGACTTGGTGGAGAATGCATGTCTAGCAACTCACCTTTCTTGATCTTCTGCTTGATCACTCTAATGTGCTCATCCATAGTGAATAGATACATTGGACCAAGTCTCCTTTCGGAGAACCCATACAGTTTTAAGAAACTCACCATCTTCATTCTATCAGCAAACTTCTTCTCATTTGCTCTGATGGTGACTCTTGACTTAGCAGCCTCCTCTCTCATCTTCCTCTTAGCAGCTTTTTTTCTGTTTGAGCTTCTTGTTCCAGCTTCATGAGGTATTCAAACTCTATGTCCTCATATAAGAGAGGGGGTAGAGTTGCTGCCTAATAGAGACATATAGCACTCATGTAGGTTATCAAGGTCTGTCTTTCTTGGTCCCTACCCACCTAAGTTTCTTGCTCAATAGCCACAGTCTCTTTCTCAGGACATTCTTGAATTGGAGAGAGGACAGACACGTTATATAATCATTTTCTTTCTTCTTTGAACTTGAGGAGCAATTCTGTATCTTCAGCCTCATTCCCCTCTTTTAACACTTTAGTATCTCCTAGTTCATTCAGCTCATCCAAGGGAAGAGAGATTATTTTATCAATATTATAGTTCCTAGACCCCAGATAATTCAATCTAGCTGCCCTCAATTCATCCTCATAAGTGTTTGGCCTATGGGCAGCCCTAATTGCAGCTTGCATAAAGCTGGGGGTCTCTCTTATTCTCTCTTCCCTTGCTTTTCTCTTTCTCTCCTTTTTCACCTCCTTAATATCCTATCATTTTGCTTTTCCCTTTGTCAATCACTGGAGAGAGCTTTGGCCTTCTTGTCTTGGTTCTACATTTGAGCTCTTGCAAGGGAGAGGTTATGAGATAACTTCAGTTGGTGTCTCACTAAGGGTACTGGGTGCTGAAGTAGATCTCATCTCAAGGTTCACAGGTTTTACTACTCAGCCTTCAATTGAGGTTTCCTCTTCGACGCTACTCTTAAGGTCTGCCTCAGTATATAGTTGACCAACAGTTTTCCCTGCTAACCTCTGTCCATATAATACTGATCTTCTTCTGGATTCTTCAAGCACCCTTTGCTGGATTCTCTCAGCTAACTTATCAGCTTGCCTGTTGTAGCTTGGGTTGGCAAGTGGTAGTTCAACTAGAGAAAAGTTCTCATAGTATCTCAGGGTTTGAAAACTGAAAACTTCTTGTTGCCCTTGAGACCTATAGAGTACCAGGGCTATTCTATCAGCATCATACCACCATCCCACTATTGGGTTGTCAGTAGGGTAGGATGGGATAGACATTGCCCTTGGTATTCCCTCCTCAAATAGACTTTGAAATAAGGCATCCACATTGATATGCGCTTGAGTAGGTTGTTGAGTCTGGACAATTGCAAGTGAGCGTGGTGAGTCCTCATTATCCATTCTATGGGTAGAACTCATAGGTTCTGTTGTTGCAGTTAAGACTTTCTTTTCTTTTTTGGTAGCATCACCCACTTGTATAGGTGAGCTAGAGGTTAGGTCCACCACTTCCATAGGTTCTTGTGTTCCTGGTTGAGCTTGCCTAGCATGCCTCTCAGCTAACTTGCCCTTGAGATCGGTGATCTCAAGTTGCTGATTAAGGACCTGTCTTTGAAGGATAGTCATTTGAGATTCTAGGTGACTTACTTTAGAGACTAAGTATGTGAAGAGTGTAGATAGTTGTTGCACCTTCAGTTGGAGACTCCTCGCATATTCATCCGAAGAATCATGAGGGGATGACAGAACATGACCACAGTCAGTTTCCTCACCACCAGGGATTTGTTCTTGACTCCTAGAATTCCCCTGCTCCGTAACAGCTTCAAGAGAAGTGTCAATGGGCTGAGTTGCTATGGTTGAGTTCTTAATTATGTAATCATTTGCTAAAATGAGAGACTCTTCCATATAGACTTCGTTAACATGCATAGGAGAGTCCACCTAAGTTGGGGTTGGATGACGTGGGCTAGATATGGGTGTTGAGGAGCACTCATCTCTCTTTGAGTAGGGAAGAGGGAGAGAGACTCATTCTACTCATTAAACTCCAAATCTTCATCATTATAGAAGTCAAGGTTTGGAATTGGTTGGTTGAGATCAAGAGGCTAAGGATGGTAACTTTTTCTGAAGGTTGTTCACTTGAATTTTGAGACTCAAAGTAAAGGCTTTCAGCTTGGGTTGTGAGCTCGTCAGGCCGAGCATGAGTAACCTCTGATTAAAGAAGTGATGGGAGTGGTTTGCTCCTAAGTGGATGTGGAAGCTCTTGGTTCCACTTGCTCCTGGATGGGATAGTATTTAGGGGCTTGCTCAATCTGAATAGACTAAACAGGGGTTTGTTTGGATTTTCTATGATAGGTGATGGTTATTTGGGGCTGTGAGGGTGAAGCAGAGATAGCAGGCATGGGTTCAACATTGACTTGTGTTATCAAGTTGTCACATTAAGTAATAAGCTCTAATGTTTTTGGGACCAGGGCTGTTTCTACGCCTAAGAAACCTAGTGTGGTTTTTCTCATAATCTTGAAAATGTCAGGATTCATCTGTCCCAATTTAAGAGTAGTACATGTTCCCCTCAACTATGAGCGCATTTCACAGTTAAGAATGTGATGGACATATCTACAGAATATATAGTACTCTAAGGGGTCCAAGTTAGCAAGCAAGTTTGTGTAAACAAACTAGGAGTACTTAAAATTGACCCCTTGAACCATCCCATTTACTATATAGGATAAGTCCTTAGGGATTTGGTCCCATCTTCCATGTTTGTTTGATAAACAATGAATAATAACATGGAGGAGGTACTTCCATTGGTAAAAGACCTTACCCTTCTTGAAGGTCCAAATTTGGAGAAGTGTCTAATGAATGTTACTTTGTTGGATCCTCTTCAACACAAAAGGCTATTAGAGTATACAACAAACAGACAAGAATAGTGCAAGAATCTTTCTATGTTGATTAGCAAGAGTCAAATGTTTCCAATGTTGGTTCTGATCCAGATTAGTTCTATGATTCAAACATAGTTTTTAATTCATTCAATCTACCATCCTTCTCTCACTATCACATTCCTTTATCAAGTGGTCAACCCTACATTCCTACTTAACCACAACCAGAACCACAACCTCAACCTCAACCTGCACCTTAAAACTAAATCCCTTCAACACCATCACAAATGTCACAAAGTCCTATTTCCAATCAACCATCCACCTTACCGTCATCCACCTCACAACCATCTTCCTCACAATCCACTTAATCCAATTCATCAACCCTTAACGCTAACTTCAAACCCCTAAATGACCACCCACATGATTATGTCATTGGATCAATATCTGACGGCATCGGGAGTCGAAGCCAATTTGGGCTAATCAATGAATGTCTCTTTGCTCGCTTTCTATCTCAAATTGTTCCCAAAAATATTGCCATGGCTCCTCAAGATCCCAGCTGGGTTGAGTCAATGCAGTTAGAACTTCAAGAGTTTAGAAAACTGAAGGTGTGGCAACTAGTTGGTCTTCCTCCAAATAAGTATCCAATTGGTACAAAGTGGGTATTCAAGAACAAATCAGATGACCATGGAGTTGTGATTAGAAACAAATCAAGGCTGTTTGTTCAAGGCTTTGCTCAAGAGGAGGAGATTGATTACACTAAAGTGTTTGCCCCCGTCGCCCGGATTGAAGCCATTCGGATTTTCCTAGCTCATGCTGCTCACAAAAACTTCAAAGTTTCTTTCAGATGGACTTCAAATGTGCTTTCTTGTATGGAGCTATTGATAAACAGATCTATGTTTGTTAGCCATCGGGTTTCGAAGATCCAGATTTTCTTGAGAAAGTTTACAAACTAGATATATCCTTGTATGGATTACATCAAGCTCCTAGAATCTGGTATGAAACCCTAACATAGTATTTCCTCAAAAAAGACTTCACATGTGGAACTATAGATATAACTATTTTTTAAATAGAGATTGTGAATCCAAGGATCGCAATCAGGAATTATCAGTATTAGATTGAGTTCTAATAGCGATCGCGGAATTATCACTATTAGTTGTTTGAATAATTGAATATGTAATAACAAACGTAATTGAATATTCAAATGAAGAACAGAACAATAAATTGCAATGAGTGAATGAACACGATTTAATTTAAATGTATTTCATTAAAAACACTGATTAATGATTACAAAAGAATTCAAACAGTAATTGCTAACAATGATGATGTTTGTTGATGATTTTGGTGTAATTGATGTGACGGCTGCTAGGGTTTTCGTGATCATATTGATTGACGTATATTGTTAGGTATTCAGCCATCAGAAAGTGTGAACCTATACGTTGTATTTATAGGCTCAGGGATTTACTGCTAGGGTTACAGTAAATCTCTTGAAATCAGTAACTTTCTTATCGTGGTAAGTAAGTTACTCAGAGAATGTTATGATGTAACATTCTCTGACTGAGATAAAGTCATCCGTAGAAGTTGACTTTATGACATCACTTAGTGATTGACTTGTTAACTTGATGTACTTGGTGAAGTACAATCAAGTGTTGGTCTTCCATAGAAGTTTTGCTTTCCGCAGGAACTTTGTCTTCCGTAGGAGTTTTGCCTTCCGCAGGAGTCTTCACTTGAACTTCATTGGAATTCAAGTTGTTCATCCGTAGATCTTTGATCTTCAATCCATTGATCTTCATCCACACTGAATTGTTCTTCCGCAGAAGATCTTCGGATGTACTTTGTGTAAGAACATTATCTACGGAAGAACACAAATGTTCATCCGTAGATGTTTCTTACACGTAGTCAAATTTTCATGAAATTTGACTAATTATGATGTTCATCCTGCAATCACATATATAAATCAACATAGTTATGGGTTAACCTATATATATAATGCATACAAAATTGATTAATTTAAAAGAACTTATTACAAGAGATTGATTAAAGTGCTAAGCCTATACAAAAGATCTAGACCTATTGTTCCTAGACCTAACAATACTCCCCCCTTAGGCTTAGCAGCTTTGAGATTAGCTCTTCAGGCTTGTAAGTTCTTTGACTCTTGCAATAATCTTGTTATAAAAGTACGAGACTGCAGCCTTCTGGTCATCATACTTGTACTTAATCTCCATCTTGCTGATCCTCTTTAGAGTTTCAAAACTTAAACCCAGAACATCTTCTTCAGTAGTAAGGGTTTCCAAAATACTATCGTTGTGAACTATCTCTAGTTCATCTTTTTCAGAGATTCTAAGTTCAGATACTTCTTTGACTTGAGCTCCAATTAGCTGACCTGCTTCATATCTCCTTCTTTTATATGCCTCTGCATGTAATTTATCAATCACTTGAATTAAGTGCACATACACGCATAGGTCATTTTGACCTTTTTCATCAGTCAGCTTAGGAAAGTACTTGTCCTGCAGATATGAAGTATAACTGGGGTGAAGAAGTTTGATTTCTACGGGATCAAAAATTCTTATCCTTTCAGCTTTCTTCTTTTCTTCATTCCTTAGCAACACTAACTCTTTTGTTTTCTCAACATATCCCCATTCAGTTGTGGGGAATGTATTATTGATTGCCATCAAGGATCTTTACTGCTGCTGTTTGTCTGTTTGAGTATCCAACTCTCTTAAGGAGTTCATCATCAATCAATGTAGAGAAGTTGGATTTTGATCTTTTCTGTCCTTGCTTTCTTCTTCTATGCTCAGCATCATCTCTTTTTGCCTCTTTAATAACATCATCTTTGAACTTTGTTTTCAGCTTACCCACTAATACAGAGAAATCCCTACCTCTTGGGTGTATTGGGTAGTTGGAGATGATTAGGCTTTAAAGATCCTTGATGTCACATTCAGGTAGGCACAGTAATCTTTCTACATCATGATAGTATTAAATCCTTCCTGATGTTCTTTTAATAACTGCACAATCCTAGTCTGGATCATATTTCCAGGCCATGATCCTGTTTTCTTCAATAGACCTGGGAGTTGTGAGATGATCGTATAGTTCTATCGAAGTTGATTTCTGTTCAGTAATCTCTCTTACTGTAGTGCCTAGTGGCCATACCTTTCCAGGAATCACTTCTCTTGGTTCTCTGATGAGCTTTTCTATTCCTTTGTGCTGATCTTTGCTTTCAACAGTTACAGGTTCAGCAAGAATTTTGGCTTGATAATCATGGGAAGGATTTGGAGCTTCAGTTTTGAATCTTACTCCAGTTTCTAGTTCAACCTTCATAACATGCTCCATTATTCTCCTCAATTCCCCCACTGTCCTTCTTTTCAACTCATGCATTTTGTAGTTATGTCCTTGTAGCCAACATGCCATATTGTATTTGCTCAATTTTGCTGTATCACAGTGACCCAGCTCTTTCTTTATTTTCTCAATTGACTGATATTCTATGAAGGTTTCATAATTGCAGTTTGGAATCATAAATCTTGCAATCTCAAACTCTTTAAGAATTTCCTTCATCTTATTCATACTCAACCTTTCAACCATGTCATAGGGAAAGCCATGGTTGATCAGAGTCATGAACATGGCAGATTCTGGCCTTTCTTCCAAAATGTCTGCTGTAGTCATCAGTTTTTCTTTCTTTTCTTGTTGTTTCTTTGGAGATTCCATCTTGGTCAACTCATTCCATTCTTCATCACTCTCTTCTTCAGCATGAGTCTTAGCCTTCACAGTAGATAAATCTACTGAAGAAGTATGTTCAGGAGACATAAGCTTTGATCTTTTTGGTGAATCTTCAATTTCAATCACTTCCCTTTTGAATGCTCCCCGATACTTTCTTTTCCTGTTGTATTGAATGATGGGCTTTGATGCTTTAGCAGATTCTGTTGTTGATTTTGTTGTTGGAGTACTTGCTTCAAGTGCATGAATTCTCTGTTTCAGCTTATCAATTTCTTGATCTTTCTTTTTCAGGATCTCCAATTGGTTGCTCAAAGAGTTGTTTGTTTTGTTGACCTCGATCATCAGCTGCTCTCATTTAGACTTCTTATTTTCACAAGCTTCTTTTAGTTCATCCACCAACTGATGCAGAGCATCTATAACCTCATGATCAGTTACAGCATCTTCCTTCTATCTTTTAATTGATGCTTCTTGTTTGATCAACATCTCCTCCTTCTCCCTTAACATTCTTTTTAGTTCCCTTATTCTTTCCAGTCTCTTGTTAGACTTGATTATCATTTTGTTGTACTCAGCCACCAAATAACTCTTGCTTACATTAATGTCCTCATCACTTAGGTCATCTTCATGATAGGCAATGACATCAACATAGTTTGCTTCCCCTTCATCTTCTTGATTAAATTCAGCAATTTCAGCATTATCACCTTCAGCTGGAGCTATACTTGCAGAGCTTGAGCTATAATCAGCTGCTACATTTGCTGGTTCTTGATGAGGTTGGGGTTGGTGTTGAGCATCAGTTGTTGGTGAAACTGGTTCAGTGTCATTAGAGAGAACAGGAGTTTGAGATTGGCTGATTGAGAGTGGAACAGTGCTTGCTTGGGAGGCTAATTCTATCTCTCCAGAATGGACTGAGACTTGGGAATGAGTAGAAGAAATAGGTTCTGTATGGACACTTTCAAGTGATTGATTTTATGGTGTTTGTGTTTCTTGGTGTATTGGTGATTGAGGGTGAATGGGAGAGATGGGCATAGTGTTTTCACTTGAGATGGGCACGGTGTTTTCACTTGAGATGGGCATGGTGTTTTCACTGGCAGGTGATTGAGGTTGGGGTGTTGGAGGTTGTTGATGAATTGGTGATTGAGAGTGAGAGTGAGTAGCCGGCTCAGTAGTAGCAGGGGAGCTATCCTGTTGATCATCAAACACTAGCTCTTGAGGAATGTTTGCATTAGGATCAGCCACATATGCAAACATGGGCATATCCTCACCTTCATACTTCTCACTGATCTTATTCAATACAGATCTTCCTAGATGAGCTTGTATAAATAAATCACCAACTCTTTCAATCCCAGGCAGCTCAGCATTAATGATCAGCTGAAGGAACCTCGGAAACATGAACATCTTGTCTGGTTTCTGTACTTTGACTTGATCACATAAACAACCAAAAATGTATTTTGCATAATTGTAGGTCCTCCCTTCAATTATTCCAATGATTCCAGAGGAAATATGCCTTGAAAACCTATCCAATCCGGATTTCCTGTTTGAGATGCACTTCAGGTAAGTGTGACATAGGAATCGGTAGGGCTTGCATAGACTCCCTTTCTTGATCTCTCCTTTTTCATAATCACCATCATACCCCATCAGATAGAAGATCTTTTCTATGTATTCGTTCTCAAACACATCAGGGTGGCCCACCTCTTGTTCTCCTAATTCTAGAACCCTTCTAATGATTTGTTCAGTAACCCTCATCTGTTCATTCATCACCACAGCAACTATTACCTTACTATCTCCTTCTTCCTCTACTACTGCTGAATTCCAGAAGTCGATGATGTGTTGTTGATGAATCACAGGTTCTGCTGTTAGTGCATAGAACAATCTTGATTGTCTTAAGTATCTGATGATATCTCGACAACCTTCCTACACAGGGTCATCAGCATTTAGAAACGCACATACGTTGTGTTCTCTAGCGAATCGATTAGCCATCTGTACATAAGAATGAACAAGATTAGGTTAGAACACAGTTATCAGACATAAGAATATGAAGAGTTTTTGAAGATAATAATGAATTAATGAGTTCATTATTGATGAGTTTGATATGTTTTACCTTGAAAACAAAGATCTGAAATCAAGTTTATGATTTTTGTTTGATGTGGTATTTTGAATGTTTTTTGAAAGAAGGGAGAAGTTTGTTGAAATCAAGTTCTCTGAAAAAGTGAATAATGAATTCTTAGGTCAGAACATCATTTATGCTCCCTCAGACTTATTAATTTCATTTATTAAATGAAGTGGGTCCCTCTTTCCTTATTACCCTTCCGTGGAATTTATTGTTCCGCAGATTTTAATTCTTCCGTAGGTCATCTACGGATGCCTAAGGGATGATTTTCCATAGGATACCAATCCATGAAAATAAATTATACTTTTAAAATATAAGCACATCCGCAGGTTACCAATCTACGGATGATTATATTTTAATTGCATCACGTTTCGCAATGTAGCATCTGCGGAAGTACAAATTTGCACTGTAGCTTCTGCTGAAGTACAAATTTTGTATGATTCTAACAAAAAGCTAGAATCATTTGTTGTTTTTGAACCTTGTTGGCTTTGTCTACATGGTAAATGTGCAAGAAAAATTTAACTTGAAGACCTCATGTATCCAACTGCCAAGTTACTGCTCAAGTTCCAATTCCTTCATTTGACTTTTTGATTTTGACAATTTAGATTACATTATTTCATGCATTGACTACTTCCCCTAAATTTGTGATTAATGATGAATTGATGCATTTATCATAAATTTATCTGGGAAATAACAGAAAGACATTAGTCTGTCCAACGAAACTGAAAGTAACTTAACTACATTTATGAACAAAAAGAATGAATAACAAACTTATGAACAAGCATATATATACATATAATGGGATCATACTATGACACTAAGCACCTTCATGTGTTAATTTGTTTGATTAAATGAGACCTGAATCTAGTGCTGATTGCAAGTATGGTGTTCCATATAAATTCAAGCAAGAGTATGTTGTCAATTAGGCATGCTGATTATCATGTTTTGATGTTGATTAAAGATAGACAATTATGAGTTCCACATTCAAGTCACATTAGAGTTTGTCCTCCATTTGTGAGTCAAAACATCACTTTTTCACACTTTTAAACTATGTACTTTAAGTTATAAGGTCTATCTTGAGATGTATGTTACATCTCATTAATGCATTGATGCAAAAGCTCTGAAGTTAATATACAGTTGATCACAATGGATTCTTTTGTGAGCTGAGATATGATCATCATCAGGTCACCAGATCTTTACTTTCGTAAAACAGAGGTGCCTTCAACCCAGGTCTTTGTTTACACAAAACAGAGGGATGATGAGGATCATAATCTATTCACCAGTTGGTTACAGATGTATACCAAGGTGTTCACAATCCCAGGTCTTTGTTTACACAAAACAAAGGGAATATGATTTGCGAAGATAGACATTATAAAGTGTTGTAACATAGTGTGCTTGGATGAGAGTTTTGATCACATCAGGATAAGACTTACTTGCTTGATCCTCAAAATGGAATTTCCCACAAACAGTCATCTTTTCATTATGTTATGCATGCACTTAGTGTAGTTTCCACTCAAGCTGAACCTACTCACATATCAAAGCACTTCTGATCCGTGTGTAGTAAGAGTTAAAGACTCAGGCAGGTAGCTAAGACATAGTGTACTATCATTTCCCAAATATGATATGCTGAAACATAATGAAGGACAATATTTTTGTATTTTTGTATGATTTTATGAATGTTTTTGGATTTTGAATATGAATATATACGAGGACAGGCTCATGCTTTTCAGATGGCAGATCAAAGGCTTTAGTGAATAGATCAGCAAGCTAATTTGTTGTATCCACTTTGATTAACTTGATTAAACCTTTTTCTGAGCAATCTCTCAAAAAATGGTATCTGATTTCTATGTGTTTTGTTTTATTATGTTGCACCGGATTTGCAGTGATGAACGTAGCAGCTGAATTGTCTATATGAATTGGTGTTTGAAGGAAATTGTAACCATAATCAAGTAATTGGTTTTGCAACCAAAGAACCTGAGAGCATCCAGCTGAAGCAGCTATGTATTCAGCCTCAGCTGTGGATACAGATACATTTGTTTGTTTCATGCACTGCCAAGAGACAAGCCTTGGTCCTATAAATTGACATCTACTAGTTGTGGATTTTCTGTTGTTGTTGCATCCACCATAGTCACTATCTAAGTATGAAAAGAGGTTGAAATATCCATCTTTGGGATACCATAAACCAAGAGCTGGTTTGCCTGATATCTGAAGATCCTCTTAACAGCATTTAGATGTGACTCTTTAGGATCAGATTGGTACCTAGCACAAACACACACAACAAACATTATGTCAGGTCTGCTGGCAGTTAAATACATTAGTGATCCTATCATTGATCTATACAATCTTTGATCAATTGATTTCCCTGTGGGATCACGTACAATCTTGTCAATTGTGGATGCTGGTGTTTTGCATGAAGAAGTATCAGCAAGATTGTACTTCTTAAGGATTTGATGAATATACTTCTCTTGATTAATAAAGATGCCATCTTCTTTCTGATGAACTTGAAGACCAAGGAAGAAAGTTAATTCTCCCATTGAACTCATCTGAAATTCAGATTTCATCAACTCTTCAAAGTTTTCACATAATCTCTTGTTTGTTGATCCAAATATGATGTCATCTACATAAACTTGGACAACCAAGAGGTCTTGATGTTCTTGTTTGAGAAAAAGAGTCTGATCTATTGTTCCCCTTTTACAGCCATGCTTGAGTAAGAAAGATGATAATGTTTCATACCATTTTCTTGGAGCCTGATGAAGACCAATCAAAGCTTTGTCAAGCTTGTATACCCTGTGTGGGTAATCAAGATCCTCAAAACCTGGAGGTTGAGTTACATAGACCTCTTTATCAACTTTCCCATATAAGAAAGCACATTTTACATCCATTTGATAAACTGTGAACTTCTTATGTGAAGCATAGGCTAGGAATACTCTTATGGCTTCAATCCTTGCAACTGGTGCAAAGACTTCATCATAATCTATTCCTTCTTCTTGGGTATATCCTTGGGCTATCAGCCTTGCTTTGTTTCTCATAATAATACCTCTGTCATCTAGTTTGTTCTTGAACAACCACCTTGTGCCAATTGGATATTGACCTTCAGGTGATCAACTAGATTCCAGACTTTCTGCTTTCTGAATTGCTGAAGCTCTTCTTGCATAGCTTTAATCCATCTATTATCTTTCAATGCAGCTGTGATGTTGGGAGGAACCACTTGTGAAAGAAAACAAATGAAGAGACAGATGTTGGCAGCTCCCCCTTGGCTTCTTGTGGTCCTTTCATTAAGATCACCAATAATGTTTTCTATTGGATGATACTTATGAATTCTTGTTCTTGGAATAGATGCAACTGGAATGGATGACTCCAAGTTAGTCATATTCATTGATGGAGAGGGATTCAGCTGTGTTGGAGAATCAACAAAGTAGTCAAGATCTTCATCATTTTGATCCTCTGAGGCTGAATGATATCCCTCCTCATTAGTTTGTGAATCAGTAGTATTGTGAACAGCTTCCGTAGGAACATCTACAGATGTGTTTTGAACATCAGCAGGAGTTACAGGAACATCTACGGATGATGTTTGTTTATCTACTGACATTTCTTTGGAATGTGTTGAAGTATCTTCAGAACATGGAATATCTACTGATGTAGATGGAACATTTACTGATGCTTTATCCATATCTTCAGATGTTGGAAAAACATCTGCTGATGTAGAGTTAGCTACTGCTGATGTCATGGTGTTATATGTGGATGTGCCTGTTTGATCATGATCTGCATTCTTTTGATGATATGAAGTGCCAGGATCAGAACCACTTGATGAGTGTACTAATGGTCTTGGAGGATTAGCAGATAGTGACACTTCATTCATGTTTGGAGGAACAAAAGGATAACATGTATCCGTAGAACCTGCAGTATTCAAATAACCAGAGTTAAATGAATTTGTTAATGCATCTATATCAAATAACCATGATGAACCTTTAACAGATATTGGAAATAAGGATTCATCAAATGATACATTGGGTGTTTCTTCCACAATGTTTTGTTGTGGAATGTAAACTCTATACGATTTAGATGTTGAGGAGTACCCAACAAAGAAACCATCATAGGCTTTCTCAGAAAATTTTCCCAATTGTTCTTTTGTGTTTAAAACAGACACATGACATCCAAAAGCTCTAAGATATCCTATAAAAGGTTTCCTTTTAAATAAGAGCTCATATGGTGTTTTGTTATGTTCTTTGACAATTAATGCTCTGTTTTGGACATTGCATGCAGTGTTCACTGCTTCAGCCCAAAAGGTGATTGGCAAATATGAATCAACCAGCATTGTCCTTGCTGCTTCAATCAGAGTTCTATTTCTTCTTTTAGCAACTCCATTTTGTTGTGGAGTTCTTGGTGCACTGAATTGTCTAGCAATGCCTTTAGTCCTGCAAAAAGGATCTAAAACATCATTAACAAATTCAGTTCCATTATCACTTCTTAAGATTTTGACTTTTGAATCAAGTTGGTTTTCAATCTTAATGATAAACTCCAGTAATATTTTTGATGTTTCACTTTTATGTTTTAGGAAAAAGACCTATGTGAATCTAGTAAAATCATCCACAATCACCAAACAATATTGCCTTTTCCCAATGATCATGACATTGGTTGGACCAAATAGATCCATGTGAAGCAATTTGAGAGGTGTTGTGTTTGTGTTGATTGTTTTGGATTTATGTGACACTCTGTGTTGTTTTCCTTTATAGCATGAAGAACAATGATTTGAACAGTAGAATTCTCTTTTTGGTAGACCAATGACAAGGTCATTTTTCACCAATTTGTTCATGTTCTTCATATTGGAATGAGCAAGTCTTCTATGCCACAACTGAGATTCATCTTCTAATGATTTTGACAGTAGGCAAGTTTCATTCCTTGTGAGTGCAGTATTGTTCATATCCAAAACATATGTGTTTCCTTTTCTTGATGCTTTAAGAAGGATCCAGTGTTCTGGAATGGGAAAACCTGGCTTAAGAATGTAACAGTTAGTGTTATCACACAAAGTGGTATAATTTTGATCACAAATTTGAGAAACACTCAATAAATTGTATTGTAAATTTTCACAATAATTTACTTTCTCAAACTTGAGCACACCATTAGTTACCATTCCTTCACCAACAATTTTTCCTCTTTTCTTATCCCCACCAATTGCCACATAGGAGGCATTTTTATGTTTAAAATCATGGAGTAGAGAACAGTTTCCTGTCATATGACTGGAACAGCCACTGTCAACATACCACTTGTTGTCAGTCCTCCATGCTTGTTCCTGCATACATAAAGAAATCAATTAGAATGAGGGACCCAAGCCTTAATGATCTTGGGTTTACCACTAGTATCTAGAATTGTTACTCCCTCATGAATGAGTCTTGATGTTTCAGTGTTGATTTTAGATTCAATTGACTCATTATGATTGGTTTGTGGTGAGGATGATTCTGTTAAAGATGAGCTTGTGGAAATTTGTTCTTGTTTCTCTTGCCCTTCTTCTTTCATCTTTTCTTTGTTAGGTTGCTGCTTTGAGTTTGATGGTGAGCCTTGATTTAAGAAAGTTTCACCATCTTTTGCTTTTGATTGTGGTATGTGAGTACCCTTCTCAAAGTGATCAAAGAATGTGTCAACAGAATTGTCTTTCTTTTCTGTCAAATCCACTTTCTTATGTGGTGTTTTGAGTTGAGGATGTGATTTCTCCTTCTTCTTCAAAGGTTTACCACTAGCAGATGGTTGCTTCTTTGCTTTTTCCAACTTTTGTTTTTGCTGCTACTTCTTAGGCTTTGAATCTTCTGATTTATAACTTGAATGAGAATCAAATTCAGCTTTCTCAGATTGTTGCTTCTTTATGCTATTTGTTTTGTTCTTTTTGTTAAAATAACAATCCTGAGTGGAATGATTATTTTTGTTACAAATTGCACAATGTTTATTGAAGTAACAATCAGAAGTCATGTGATTGTTCATATTGCAAATGGAACAATAGCTGCTGAAGTAACAATCTTCAGAGTTGTGATTTTTCATATCACACCATTTACAATATTTTTCTTCATCATCTTCATGAACTATCACTTTCTTATTTTTTTTCTGATCTGCCAAGTCTCTTTCAAATTTGGCAGCTGATGAATCCTTGTCATTCCCTGACATGATATCAAAGGGTTCTTGTTTGGCAGTAACTGACTTTTGTTGCTTAGGATTCACAGTCTTTTGTTGATTGACTTTCTTGATTACTGATACATTTTGCTTTTGCTGATGAGTCACTGATTCAGCAAATTTCTTCTTCCGAAGATCTACTGCGGATAGAGTTTGGTCATTAATTTTCTTCTTCCCGAGTTCTGCTACGGAAGTAGAATGATCAGCATTTTTCTTTTTCTTCCGGAGATCTGCAACGGATGATTGACCAGCATTTTTCTTTCATTCTACGGAAGAGACTTTTATTTCTTCCATAGATGTGAACTGCACACCATCTTCAGTTGATTTTTGTTGTTTGCTGAGTTCATGAAGCCCTTCATTCAGCTTAGCTATCCTCTTGCAGATTGTCTTCAACATGTTTCTTTGCTTAGGAGGATAAGGCAGCTTGGTTTCTTCAAGAAATTTAGGAATGATTGGTTTGAATGAAACATTCTTACCAATATCCATTTCATTCACACCTTTATCAGCATGGTCATCAGTAGCATCCAAGTCATCACATTCATCATAGTCAAATTCTAAATCATTTTGTTTGATTGGTTCTGATTCAGATGACTCAGTTTCACTCACCTCAGAATTGTTATTATCACTTACCAACTGATTAATTGTTGTTTTAATTTTGGTGCATGGCACAAAATAATTTGACAAACTGTTTGTCATTGACTCAGGTAAGGGTGTATAATTATCATTCAAAGGGGGTGCAACAGCATTGTATCCCAACCCACACCTGTTCTTTGATTCAATATGAGAATTTAACAATTTCTCATATTGCTGAGATGACAGTTGAAACTTCTGAAGTTTCACTTCAGTTGATGCATGATCAGACATTGATTTTGTTAAGGAAGTGGTCAAATGCTCAACTTGGACTTTCAAGTTATAATTTTCAGAAACAAGTTTATCTAAATCTTTTTGCAAAGAGTTGATTTTGATTTGATAAAGTTTATGCTCTCTTATATGAGATTCATTTAAAATAATTGTTTCTTTCACTTTATTTGCCAGTTGTTGAGCATGGACTCTGTATCTTTCAACTTCCTCAACACATGATGATGAACATAATCTATCTCTTACCTCTCTTGCCATAGGTGGAACTTTGTTTTCCATGTTTGCCATTAGAGCTTGATTTTCTTCCAATACCTCCTTCTCATACATGCTCCAGTCACATGTTCCATCTTGTAAGATTATCAGCCCAGTCTCTTTTGAATTGCTTAACCCTGCTGATGAACTTGTGGCTGGTGGGAATGAGTTGGTTATCTGAGGTTGTCTGAAAGATCTTTGAGATGATGTTGTTGATTGATGAGATTGATGCTGATGAGTCTGATGCTGCTGATGTTGGTGATTCTGTCTCATGTCAAAAGATGCTTGTTGATTGCACTCTCTTGAAAAATGTCCATAGAGATTGCATTTGAAACATCTTACTTTTGACTTATCAACACCAATTTTGGTTGTCTTTCCAGCTGCAGCTAAGTTTTTGTTTCTTCTCAGGTACTGTTTGGCTCTGTATGCTATCATTGCCATTTGCCATTGAAGATCCATTTCCTCTACTTCATCTGGATGAAGTTCTTCCAAATCTTGCTGGCAGATGTTAGCAGGAGTTAGAGTGCTTCCCAGATAAGCTTGAAAACTTGAGCTGAAAGCTGCAAATGCTGTGTTTTGTTCTTCAGAATCCAGAATCATAGCGATTGGCTCTGCTTGATTGTTGTTGGAGGAAGACTTTGCTGATGATGCAGATGAATCTATCTTTTCATCAGATCTCCCTTTTTCTTTTGCTGACTTACTCTGAGTGGATGTTTTTGCATGCTTTGATGCATAGAAGCTAACTTCTTTCTCATCTTCACTCACAGTACAAGAGTTGTGATTATCATTGTTAGAAATAAAAGCACTTCCAGCACTTTTAGTTTCTTTAAACTGATAAGGGGTGACATGTGTTCGCACACTCTTGTTTCTTGACTTTTCATCCATTTCAAGAGCTTGTACTTTGGCCACCAAAGTATCTAAACCAATGGTTTTGAGGTCTAGTGTGTTCTTGAACATGGAGACAGTTTGCTTCCAACTCTCAGGCAAAGTGTGGAGCATCTTTTTGTTTAACTCCTCATTGGTATATTTCAACTCCAAGATGTTCATCTCGGTTACCAATTGCATAAACCTGTGGAGTTGTTGTGGTACTGATTCACCCTCAATATGATAAAATGTTTCATATTAAGAGCGAAGTTTATCCTTCCTTATGCTTCTGATTTCATCACTTCCTTCACAGAGAGTGTGAAGAATTTCCCATAAGGAATTTGCTGTTTTGTAGTTCTCACACCTGATCAGAATATCTTCAGGTAAGGCCATACTCAGCAGGCTGTAGGCTCTAATGTCAACTTTGACTCGTTTAGCATCCTCAGGTGAGAGATCTTTTGTGCTTATGGGTTGATTATGATCTTTATAATCTGCTCCAAGAGCCGGAGGAATATAAGGACCTTCAGTTATTGACACCCATAAATCAGAATCTGTGCAATTCACAGGATTTCTGAATTTTATCTTCCAGGATTTGAAATCTGCTTTGGTTTCCAACTTCGGAGGTTGATATGATGATCCACTGAAAGAGTTGCTTATTTTAGTCAAATGTTAATATTCAACTAAGCAAATTTCTGTTTATGAATGAACCAATTAATGACAAATACTTGATTATTGACTACTCAAGTAGTTGAAGTCACAAATCAGTCAATCCTCTTAATGATTATCAAAGGTGATACCAATTCGAGGATGTTTGTTGATATGTTTTGTTCAAATGAATTGGACACTTGTTGATTATCAATCAATAACGCCGATCTATGTTTCAATTAATTTTGAATGTAGATCAATGTTAATCGAGCAATGTAATACTACTCGTTGAACAATGAATCACGGTTTGTTGTTTTAGGAATGTTTTACACCAAATCGTTGATTATAATTCCTTAGTTATCTATTGATTAATCGATAACTTCCTTGAATCAGAATTATAACCTCTCAATTTGTTATGAACACCCGAAAGCAATTTTACTTAAAATCAATAGATCTAAACAGCAAGTTGATAGATCTAATGATATAGACAATCAATCAAAAAATTCTAATACTGATAGATCAATCGATCTAAATCAATGAGCACTTGGCTCTGATACCACCTGTGAATCCAAGGATCGCAATCAGGAATTATCAGTATTAGATTGAGTTCTAATAGCGATCGCGGAATTATCACTATTAGTTGTTTGATTAATTGAATATGTAATAAATACGTAATTGAATATTCAAATGAAGAACAGAACAATAAATTGCAATGAGTGAATAAACACGATTTGATTCAAATGTATTTCATTAAAAACACTGATTAATGATTACAAAAGAATTCAAACAGTAATTGCTAACAATGATGATGTTTGTTGATGATTTTGGTGTAGTTGATGTGACGGCTGTTAGGGTTTTCGTGATCGTATTGATTGACGTATATTGTTAGGTATTCAGCCATCAGAAAGTGTGAGCCTATACATTGTATTTATAGGCTCAGGGAATTACTGCTAGGGTTACAGTAAATCTCTTGGAATCAATAACTTTCTTATCATGGTAAGTAAGTTACTCAGAGAATGTTATGTTGTAACATTCTCTGACTGAGAGAAAGTCATCCGTAGAAGTTGACTTTATGACATCACTCAGTGATTGACTTGTTGACTTGATGTACTTGGTGAAGTACAATCAAGTGTTGGTCTTCCGTAGAAGTTTTGCTTTCCGCAAGAACTTTGTCTTCCGTAGGAGTTTTGCCTTCCGCAGGAGTCTTCACTTGAACTTCATTGGATATCAAGTTGTTCATCCGTAGATCTTTGATCTTCAATCCCTTGATCTTCATCCACACTGAATTTTTCTTCCGCAGAAGATCTTCGGATGTACTTTGTGTAAGAACATTATCTACGGAAGAACACAAATGTTCATCCGTAGATGTTTCTTACACTTAGTCAAATTTTCATGAAATTTGACTAATTATGATGTTCATCCTGCAATCACATATATAAATCAACATAGTGATGGGTTAACCTATATATATAATGCATACAAAATTGATTAATTTAAAAGAACTTATTACAAGAGATTGATTAAAGTGCTAAGCCTATACAAAAGATCTAGACCTATTGTTCCTAGATCTAACAGAGATTAATGGAGATGTGCTCATTGTTCAAGTATATGTCAACGACATCATTTTCGGCTTAACGAATGAGAAGTTGTGTATAGAGTTTGAAGAAGTGATGAAAGAGTGCTTTAAAATGAGCATGATGGGGAGATGTGCTTCTTTTTAGGATTACAAGTTGAAAAAAACTAGTTGGAATTCTCATTCATCAAGAGAATTACATTCTGGAAATCCTATCAAAGTACAACATGAATGATGCTTCTCCCAAGCTTACTCCATTTTCTACACAAACCTGCCTAACCCCTGATGACAAAAGAAAGCCAGTTGATGATCATCGTTATCGTTCTATGATCGGATCCCTCATGTATCTCACCGCGAGTAGTCCAGATATTACATTTGCTGTGTGTTATTGCGCTCGATATCAACCCAATCTAAAGGAATCCCATGAGAAAGCTGTTAAACATATCTTCCGCTACTTGAAGGGATCTCCCCGACTGGGTCTTTGGTACCCAAAGGGAGGAAACTTTGATCTTCATGCGTACTCTGACAACGATCATGGAGGTTGTAAGCTTGATAGAAAGTCTGTTACCCGCGGATGTCAATATCTCAAGGATTGCCTTGTTTCATGGCAAAGTAAAAAGTAGACAACAATTTCTCTATCCACAGGCGAGGTTGAGTATATTGCTCCTTCAAGTTGTTGCTGTCAAGTGCTGTGGATTCAACATCAAATGATGGATTACGAGATCAACTTTCTTCACACGCCACTCTTCTGCGATAATGAAGCGGCTGTTGGAATCGCCAAAAATCCAATCCATCATACTCGCACCAAGCACATTGAAACAAGAATTCATGCAATCCGAGATGCTCAAGAAAAGGGATTTACATATATTATTCCCATTGACACCAAAAGTCAAAAGGTCGATCTGTTCACAAAAACTTTTAATAAACCTTATTTTTATGAATTGATCAACATGTTGGGTCTAATATCTTTTCAAGGGAAAATTCTAGCAACAATCTGTATATATTTAAAGTTTGATTTGTGTGTAAGTTCATTTAAAAAAACCTTAATAATTCATGTGCTAGGAAGCTTCAAAACCCACACGTCCCCAAAATGTATCTCATTTTAAAAGGAAATTTCTTTTGCTGCACTTAAATAGAAATTTCGAAGGAGAATAGACCTTGACCTTTTAAATTTACATTGTTTCCTCTTTTAAAGTTATTGTGTATATAATCTTATCTTTTTTTTGTGTAGGATTTAGAAAGCTTGGATAGTGTTTGAAGGAGGTCAGAGGCGTTGTGATGGGATATGTTAGTAGGGCTGGTGGCCTAAAACGAAGTAGACGGTGATTGTGTGACTTAACTAAGAATTAACCTCGGTGATAAGGTTTATTCTCATGTCATCTCGGCTTGCATAAAGTTACAAGTATCGTCAAAAACTTTGTTGAGAGTAGCTAATTTCTATTTTGATCCTTGCACATTAAAATATTTCATCACCCTTATATTATGAATAAACTGTGTGTACAACTCTTCTGCTATGCGTAAGCATTGACCTGGAGTGATGATCTTTTCGCTTATACATGAGTATAGACCTGAAGTTCTCATCTACACGCTCAAATGATGATCTTCTCTGTTATACATGAGTATAGACCTGAAGCTCTCATCATTTTGGTTAAATAATTATCTCCTTCGTTATACGTGAGTATAGACGTGGAGCTCTGATTATCCACCCCTCATACATCATTATCTTGTACATATATGGATGTCAGATGATCAGTAATATGTCCATCCCATAAAATTTCAAGCAGAATCAATGATTAAACTCAATAAACCATGATGACGAGATGAGTTTCTTTGCCTAATGTCTGTGGGATCCAAATTTCTTGAGTGCTCTTAAGCGAACAAAATTATGTTGCAAGTCTTCGTTGAAAAGAATAAGGCATAGGTTTAAATGGACAAGCATATTGGCAATCCCGCTAATCCTTGATTGTCTAGACGATTTCTTGCAAAAGCGTGTCTGATATCCTTGTCTCTGTGTTTTATGTTCAAATTCTTCTTTTGATTCTTGTCAAGTCTCGTAGGTTGAGAAGTCTTCTGTTTACATAAAAAAATAATATATATAAGAAAATATAAAATTTTGGTTCATGCAAAATTGTCATTTCGCAGACTAGGTTCTACAAGCAAAACTATAGTTTCGGCACATACGAAACTATGGTGTATAAATACTAGCTTCGTCAGTTGTTTCTTCATTTGCGAAATTCTGAATTTTATTTTGAATTCAAATTGTTTTTTAGTTCTGATTTCAAATCCGTATTCAGTGATGTGTTTCTTGCAAATCAAACTGGTAAACCTCATTCCTGATCTTGTTTCGAACGGTGGATTATATTTTGGTTGGTTTTTTAGACAGAAATCGATTCGGTGGCATTTGGGTTTCGCACATTCATTTTGCGAAACTATGGTCTGATAGTGCAAAACTGAATGAAAGTTCTCTGACGTGTGCGAAACTGTCCAGTCACGTTGCCCGTGTGCACTGAACAGTTTCGGCCGGATCCTGCGAATCTATAGTTTCGGAGTCCATGCGAAACTATATTTTCTCATCCCCATGCAAATCTATTGTGTCTTGGCTGCGATACTATAGTTTCTTCATGCGAAACTATCTACGAAACTAATAATTAAAATATATATATATATATATATATATATATAATAAATAGTAAATAGATAATAATAATTAAAATTATAAACTTTTAAATGTTTTGTAATCTCTTGTGATCTAACAAATTCTCGGTTTCACCTGTAGTTATTATGGGGAGTTTAAAGTTTGATAACAATCGCGATCCAAAGTCTACTCGATATAGAGATGCCATTGATTGGCTGAATAGATCTCACATTTTCGATGCTATTTCTCACTCTCCTACTATAGATGAGAAACAGATCAGGGAGTTCTGGAGAATGGTTGAATATGACGCCAAGCAGAGGATTATCAGAGCATTGGTTTAGGGAGAGCTAGTTGAGATATCGATAGAGACAGTGGCTAAGGCCCTGCATCTAGAGGATGATATGGGGAGAGCATTGAGATGACTGATTCAGTGGTCCTTAGAGCGTTTAAAGATATTGGTTATAAGGGAACCGACTTTGAGAAGAGGAAGGAGATCAAGAAGTCATTTCTATCTAAGGAGTGGAGGTTTATAGCTCATGTGTTTATTAGCAGTTTGGATCATAGGAAGGGGGGATCATATAGGCTAAATCTAAGATGGTCCACAGTTATGATCATGTTTTGTAAAAGGGAAAAGACAAACATAACTCAGATAATTCATGATTATTTGCAAGAGAACATCATGGCTCTAAAGAAGGAAAAGCGACTGCTCTATCCTAGATTTATTCAGAACATTCTAGATTACTTAAAGCCAAACTTAACTAAGCTTGGGGATGAACTGAGATTGACTCCGACGAACCCAAGGATCTTTGCAGACTGTGCTGCTTCCGGGCATTATTTCTCAGAGAAGATCACATATCTGCTGGAGAGCATATACACAAAAGAGAGGTGGAACTATATCAGGACTATAATCCCTTTAGAGGAAAGGAGAGTAGCTTGAACTGGGGGAAATGTGGAAGAGATCAGAAAGAGAAAAAGATATATAAAGGATATTGATATGACCTTCGAAGAACTACTAGATGAGATTGAGGAGAAATTGAGGAAGAAGAGAAAGAAGAAAGGTGTAGAGAAATTATCCTCTCATATTAGAGCTGATTCCTTAATACGGGGGAATAGGAGTAAGAACAAGCAGCCTGTCATCCTTGAGACTAGGCCTGCTGGAGAAGCTGAGAGGCCAAGGACAGATATCAGATTAGGGTTTGATGAGGATGTGATTAGAAATGTTAACACATCCTTATCAAATGAGCTAAGTATGACTAAGACCAAGCTAATTAACTCAATGGAGAGGGAGAAACTGAGAGATCTAGAGATTGAGGAGATGAAGAAAGTGATACTAAGCCAACAGGATCTGATCAGAAGGTTGTTGGAGGAGGTGAGTGATCTAAGGAGATCTGCTGGTGCTGCTGATGTACTGAGTGCTGAGCAAATCAAGGACATGACTGACACATCAAAGTTCCTTTTTATTCATAAGTCATCAGGAATAGGTGTGAGCAGTGTAGGAGGATCAGTAGATGGAGGCAGTGGTGTTGGAACTTCTTATGCTGGTGGTAGTGGTGCTGGAATCTCTGGAGCTGGTGGAAGTGGTGCAGGAGGTGATGAAACTGGTGATGGTGTTGAAGCTGGTGGAGGTGTTGCAGGAGTTAGTGGTGAAGGAGTAGGTGATGAAGAAAATGTTAAGCCAGTGTTTATGGCTGGATTCATTGATATGGGCTTTGACATAGATACTGATGGGAATGAGGTGATAAGAGAAGAGGTTCAAGGAGGAGAGAAAGGGCATGTTGAGCTAAACTTAGTTGATAAGGAGGAAGAAGTGGAGGAACAGTTGGTGGACTATGATTCTGAGCAAGAGTTTTATATAGTTGATGAGAAGCCAATGACTTATGTGGCTCAGAGGAGTTCTGTTGAATGAGATGTGGTTGAGATGAACAGAGAGGACTAAGAACTAGAGAAACTAACACCTCTCTTCCAAAACATTCAAGAACCAGGGAGGAAGGAGACGGACAAAAAGATTGCGAGATGGAAGTACAACTCAAAGTTGAAAATATTTATGATTAAAAGGCGTGGAGGTGGGATCTCGTACATGCACAAAAGGAAGGTGTTCAAGATCCTTCCTAAGTGGGATTTAAGGAGATTAGCTGAGATTCCCCTCCTTGACATAGGCTTGAGGAACGTGCTACTATGTTGGAGAATGAGATCCATCAGGGCGTTAAGGAAAACTTTAAAGCTTTTTGGATACATGAAGCCAGAGAGGAGGAGGTCAAAGAAGGATCTTCATTCGCTAACTGGAAAATGAAAGATCATGTTGAAACTAAAGCCTGCGAAGACTGTCAATGGAGTGAGGATACCTGATCAACAGCCTACAAGACTGTAGAAATTCGAGAAATAGTTTTATGACAATCAAACTGGAGAAGCAGTAGTGAGGGTAAAGAATGGAGATTAGATAAGGCTATTTGATCCTATAGAGGTATTCTCATTCAGTGACGAAGATCTGAAGGCATAGTGCGAGAACCAGATTAAATTCGAAGCTCGAGAAGAGACGAAGACGGAGATGAGTTTGTTTGAACGGGTAGCGAACAAGGCTAGGGGCGTGAGATCGGAAATCAAGAAGCTCTAAAAGAGTGTGTAGGAACACGAGGATCTAGAGTCGGATGTTAGAGATTTGGCCCGATTGATGGAGAAGGCAAATGCTGGAGCTGATCCCGAAGACCCGGCAGGTGAATACCCCTCTAGGGGGAGTATTGATGATCAAGAATAGGGTGGTATTCGCCTTGCCATTAGTTTTTGTTTAGTTATAGTTTATGATAGCTTAGATATTAATGTAATAGGATCTAGTTTTATTTTGTCTTAATTTTTATTCTGTTGCATGCGAAACTGCATGCGAAACTACATCCGAAACTGCATGCGAAACATCAGTTTTACAAGGTAGTTTCTCATACCATGGTGCATACAGTTTCACAGTATGTGAAACTGTACGCGAAACTAGCTCCTATATATATATGCTTCTTTGTTCTTCATTGTGTAACTCTTGGAACTTTATTGATATTGCAGATTTGAGTTCATTGATTGTTTGTGTATTGCTATGAGCTTATTAGAGGACCGTTGTAGGGAGGTCAATACAACAAGTCTCATAATGAGAAGAGAGTTAGAACACTTAACAGATCAAATAGGGAACTAGAACAATATGATGATGCTATGAGAACACAAGCAAGCAATGAGACAGAACTAAGAACAACAACTGAATATGGTTTTCAAGGAATAAGTATATTGCTCTCAAGTTCTTTTACAAGTGTTACAAAGCATTAAGATAAATTACATGGACCTGAGATACTTTATACTTCATCCTACAGCCGGCCATACTTTGAAGGCCAGCTGAAAACACTAATCTAGACAACAAGATCAATGTAAAGTCAAAAGGCAGATTGCCTTTTGACTAGTGACTATGACATGCCATAGCTCACATCCTAATATATTACAAAAAGAATAAAAGTATATAAATTAGAAAGTTACAGACTCAAAATCATAACCTACTGTTTACAAAAGCATGGACATTTTCACCAACTTGTGCAAGTTGGTGAGTCTTCAGAGTGGCAGCGGAAAGTTGGTCAGCTTTTTGAAAAAGTAGATTAGAGAAAGCATGTCTTCTCTGTCTTCGGAAGAAATCAGTCTTCTGTCTTGATGGCTTCGGGGGACTTTGTCTTCTAAGCTTCGAAAAACTTCATCTTTGGCTTTGGAAGATTTGGTCTTTGGCTTCGGAAGATTTTACACTTAGAATATTTTTCTGTGCAGAGTGTAAAACTTCCAAAGCAGCTTCTACTATGTACAAAGTGCATGCATGCAGGAAGCACTTTGATTGTTTGGGGTGCATCAGCCTTTCTATAATCCTTACAAACTCCCCCTAGGCTGAAGCTACCAAAACAGAAAAGTTCTTCGGTAGTTGACAGTCCTTATTAGGATCAATAACATTCCTTTCTTAACCATTTGGTTAAGATCCTTCAGACTCTCATAATACCTTCTCATGTCAAAAAGATCATGCAGAGGTAGATCAAGCATGTATTGCCAGAAATAGACATCTTGACCTACCTGATATCTGATGACATACCATCTGTCTAGATTAGCGGCAAAGGTCCAAGATAAGATGGGTCTTCTAGATGCAAGAGGCTCTACTTGAATTGGAATTGATTGAGCAGCCTCTTGTTGCACTTCCTCAGGATGTTCTGATTCATCCTGAGGTGCAGAGGCGGTTGCCTTGGACTTTTTCTTCTTCTTCTTGTCCCTTCTGATGGCCATCCTTTTCCTTTTTCTGTATTTTAACTGAGGAGAGTGGCCTACAGCACGAGTTTATCTTTCTTTATTCTACTCAGTTGGGTCATTTTCCTCCAATTATTCAGAAGAAGAAGGTTCAGAACCCTACTGTAGATCAGAAGATTAAGTTGGCTTAGATGAAGCTTTAGGATCAGGTTGTGTTGTCTCTTGTGGTTCAACCTTCACTTCAACCTTAGGTACAGCTTGACTTGGTGGAGAATGCAAGTCAACCAGCTAACCTTTCTTTATCTTCTGTTTGATCCTTCTGATATGCTCATCCATTATGGATAGAGACAAAGGACCAAGTCTCCTTTCGGATAACCCATACAGCTTTAAGAAGCTCACCATATTCAGCCTGTCAGCAGACTTCTTTTCTTGTGCTCTGATGGTGGCTCTTGACTTAGCAGCTTCTTCTCTCATTTTCCTCTTAACAGCTTTTCTTTGAGTTTGAGCTTTTTCTTTCAACTGTTTGAGGTACTCAAATTCAATATACTCATATGAGAGAGGGTTGAGAGCTGCTACCTGATAGAGACCTGTGACACTCAGATAGGCTATCATCTTCTGTCTCTCTTGTTCTCTGCCTATCTGAATTTATTCTTGTTGTACAGCCACAGTCTTTTTTTCAGGACTTTCTTGAACTAGAAAGAGGGTAGGGGCTTTGTATAATTTCTTCCTTTTCTCTCTTCTTTGATCTTGAGGAGCAATTCTACAGCCTCACCCTCCTTTCTCTCTTTTGACAACTTAGTGTCTGCCAGTCCATTCAGTTCTGCCAGGGGAAGAGGGATGATTTCATCTATATTATAGTTTCTTAATCCTAGATAATTCAATCTGGCTGCCCTTAACTCATCATCTTGAGTATTAGGCCTGTGGGCAGCCCTGATTACAGCTTGCATGAAGCTTGGGATCTCTCCTGTTCTCTCTCCCCTAGGCTTCCTCTTCCTCTCCCTTTTCTCCTCCTCAATCTCCTTAGGAGTCATTTTCCTTTTCCCTTTGTCAATTGTTGGCCTGTATGACTCAGGGTAGAGAGAGCTTTGGCCTTTTGATGATGGTACTAATCTTGAGCTCTGGCCAAGAAGAGGTTGTGATACACCTTCACTAGCAGGTGTTTCACTAAGGGTGCTGGGTGCTAAGGATGAGCCTGTCTCAAGGTTCACAGTGTCCACTACTGGCCCTTCAACCAAGATTTCCCCTTTGAAGCTTATCTTAGGGTCTGCCTCAGTATCCAGTTGACCAACAGTTTTCCCTGCTAGCCTCTGTCTATATAATTTTCCTCTATTTCTGAACTCCTGCAGCACCTACTCTTGAATCATCTCAGCTAATATGCCAGCCTGTCTGTTTTGGCTTGGGTTGACTAGTGGCAGATCAACCAAGTTAATACTCTCATGGAATCTCAGGGTCTGAAAATTGAAGAGCTCCTGCTGCCCCTGAGATCTTGAAAGCACCAATGCCATTCTTACATTATCATACCACCATCCCACAACTGGATTTTTAGCAGGATAGGATGGGGCAGACATGGCCATTGGAATTCCTTCCTCAAAAAGTTGTTATAGCATGGCCTCCACATCAGTGTGAGCCTGAGAAAGTTGTTGAGTCTTGACAACTACAAGCGAGGGTGGTGAATCCTCATTGTCCATACTCAGGACAGAACTCCCAGGTTCTTTGGTTGCATGGACTTTTTCCTCCTTTTGGTAGCATCACCAACTTGCGTAGGTGAGCTGGAGGTTAAGTCCACCACTTCCATAGATTCTTGTGGACCTGGTTGAGTTTATCTAGAGGGTCTCTCAGCTAGCTTGCCCTTGAGATCGGTGATCTCAAGTTGCTGGTCATTGACCCTCTTCTGTCAGGCAGTTACTTGAGATTCCAAGTGACTAACCTTAGAAACTAAATAGGTCTTAATGATGTAATCACTAGCAGTAGTGAGAGCCTCTTCCATATGGATTTCCTGAATAGGTTTAGGGAGATCCACCTCAGTAGGGGGTGGATGATGTGGGCTAGACATGGGAAAAACAAAGGCACTCATCTCTCCTTGAGCAAGTGTGGAGAAGAGAGACTCATGGTACTCACTTAATCCTATGTCTTCATCATCATAGAATTCTAGGTTGGGGATTGGTTGGTTAAGATCAAGAGGCTGGGGATGGTAACTTTCCCCTGAAGGTTGTTCACTAGAGTTTTGAGACTCTGAGTGAAGGCTTAAGGCTGTTGGGCTTGTGAGCTCATCAGACTGAGCATGAGGAACCTTAACACTGATTATTTGTAAGATGGGAGTGGTTTGCTCCTCAGGAGAAGTAGGAGCTCTAGTGTCCACTTTCTCTTGTATGGTTGGTGATATGGGCCTGCACAAGCTGAATAGCTTGTGTAGGGGTTTGTTTGGTTTTTCTTTGGTAGGTGGTGATGGTTATTTGAGGCTGAGAGGGTTGTTGAGAAGTAGAAGGTGTGGGTTCAACACTAGCTGGTGCTGCTAGGTTGTCACCTTAAGCAATGAGCTCTAACATTTTTGGGACAAGGGCTGTTTCTACCTCTGAGAAACCAATAGTTTGCTTTCTCGTAATTTTAAAGATGTCGGGCTTCATCTATCCCAATTTAAGAATTTTAGCCCCAGTTCGTCATTGAGAATGTGCTGGACATATCAAGGGAACATGTAATGTTATAAGGAGTTTAAGTTTGCAAGTAAGTTAGTATACACAAATTGTGAGTACCTGAACTTGACCCCCTGAACCATTCCATGAACTATGAATGATAGATCCTCAGGAATCTAGTCCCATCCTCCATGTTTGTTTGACAGACTATGAATGACCACATGGAGGAGCTATTTCCATTGAGAAAAGACCTTCCCTTTCTTGAAGGTTCTGACAGTGAAATCTCCATCATAGCCCATCCGCTCAAATGAGTGGTTAATAACAGATTTAGGAAAGGACAAATCACCTTCTGCATCATCCAGTTGAAGATGAGTGTTTATGATGCTGGAATGATGAAGATTGTCCTCCCCTGCACTGTGGCAGACAATGCCTTCTCCCCATCCATGGTGACCTCTTGACAGGTCCGCAAGAAGTCCAAAAGGTGATCCTCATAAAGATGAGGATCAATGGTGAGGGAGGTGAACTAATTTGTCAAAGAAAGAAAGCGACAAACCTCTGAGAAACTAGGATCTTTCTCAGAGTTCAACAGAGCAACTTGATTGTGTTGTCTGTGAAGTTACATGGAAAAATCAGGCTTGTTTCTGCGATCAAGGTTGTCCATTTGAGAGAGCTTTAGCGTGAATGAGGATAAGAACAAAGGCGATTTGTGGGTGAATTTTGGTTAGAGAAAGTTGCAGATGAATAGGAAAGTGAAAGAGGAGGGAAGCGTTAGGTATATATATATGAAATGAATTTGAGACAAAGTTAATGCAAAAGGATAAACTTTAAAATCCGGAAGTCGGTCCCACCTCTGAAAAAACGCCCAAAAAGGTAGTTTTCTTGGAAGTCGAAAATCTTCCGAAGGTATTTTGGCTTCAGAAGTTTTGATGAAAGCCTCCGAAGCCAATTTGGCTTCGGAAGATATTTCTAAGAGTTGTAAAAATTTTGCTTCCGAAGGAAAGAGTTAGCACACTTAACAGATCAAATAAGGAATTGAAACAATATTATGATTCTATGAGAACACAAGCAAGCAATGAGACAGAACTAGGAACAACAACTGAATATGGTTTTTAAGGAATAAGTATATTGCTCTCAAGTTCTTTTACAAGTGTTACAAAGCATTATGATAAATTACACGGACCTGAGATACTTTATACTACATCGTACAGGTGGCCATACTTTGAAAGTCAATTGGAAACGCTAATCTAGACAAAAAGATCAATGTAAAGTCAAAAGGCAGATTGCCTTTTGACTAGTGACTATGACATGCCATAGCTCACATCCTAATATATTACAAAAAGGATAAAAGTACATAAAGTAGAATGTTAGAGACTCAAAACCATAATGTACTGTTTACAAAAGCATGGACCTTTTCACCAACTTATGCAAGTTGGTGAGTCTTCAGAGTGGTAGTAGAAAGTTGGTCAGATTTCTACAAAAGTAGACCAGAAAAAACATGTCTTCTCTGTCGTTGGAACAAATCAGTCTTCTGTCTTGATGGGTTTGGAAAACTTTGTCTTCTAAGCTCCGGAAGAATTCATCTTTGGCTTCGGAAGATTTGGTCTTTGGCTTCGGAAGATTTTACACTTAGAATATTTTTCTGTGCAGAGTGTAAAACTTTTGAAGTAGCTTCTACTATGTACAAAGTGCATGCATGCAAGAAGCACTTTGATTGTTTTGGGTGCATCAGCCTTTCTATAATCCTTACACTTATATTTCATACATTTGAGCATTATTCTCTTAAATCTTCACGAACTCTCTTACAAATGTGTCTTATCCTTGATTTGTGTTGATATTCCATCATTACTTGGTCCACAAGTTATTAGACTTAGTGATATCTTGTGGATTTAAGTGTTAAATCTTTATCAAAAGCACGTTTAAATGATCAGTTGGACCTACAGTGTCCCTTCTCAGAATAAGCCTCTTCACTCACTTCAGGCTCATCCTTTACAACCTCCTTTTCAACACATCTTCATTCTTTTCTTGAACTAGATCAACAAGAGGTAGCTCATCTTCACTAGTGCCACACCTTGGTTGTCTAACAGATAGTAATGTGTGTGGAGGAGCTATTTCACTGGATCCAAGTCCCTACCTGTTTTGATAAGACACTTTTGCATGCAAGGATGAGGATATAATGTTCTTGAAGGTTTCCTCTTCAACAACACACTTTTCTGCCCTGGCTTTACTGATCATAAGCTCAGCCTGTCATTCAGTTAACTTGGTAATGAGATCTTTGATTTGAGTCCTGTAATTTATGTGTTAATGCTTAAAAGTAGAAATTGTTTTCTCTAAGTCTTCTATTTTAAGTTTATAGTAATTTTCTGCTCTTTTGAAATCAGCTTTTAAAATATTCAATGACTCTAGTTCGGATCTCACTCCAAGTAATAGGACCTGTACATGTTTAGTTTAGCAATGCATTCAGGTGTACAGAGATGTTCTAATACCTTAGGTTCATCATGGTCAGCCATCAAGGCATGTTTGGAATAGACATCTTTAACCTGGAAGCTCCAATCAAAGCCTCCTTCTTTCACTACAACTAGAGCTTGTTGCTTAGGCTTCTTAGTCTTTGGAACTCCCTCAGTGTAGTTTGGTCTTGATTGTGCTTGGCCACCATTTGTCTTTGGTGCCTTACACTCCCTAGCAAAGTATCCCATTTGGTTACAATTGTAACCTTTCACTTTGCTTTTATCCAGTTCAAACTTCCCACTGGATACATTGTTGGGAAACTTTCTTCATGTCCTCTGGTAGAACTTTTTGGCTCTATGAGTGAGTAAAACCATTTGTTGAATTATCTCCATATACTCCAGGTTATCTGGATGGCTATAGTCCAAGTATTCGAGAGTGAAGAGAAAGTTGCCACAACTTTCATCAGAAGACACAAAGGCTCGAGATGACTTGTCTCTTGGAATGGGCTTCCTTGGATGTAGCTCTCCTTTCGTGTCTACGAGAAGGTGATGAAAAGACCCTTTTGCGAGTTCTCAGGGTAGCAAAAAAGATGATGCTGAGGCTCTCTGCTATTCAAGTTTCACCTAATATCCACTAAAGTATCCACAATCTTAACAAACCTAAAGTATTGTTGAGTCATAGTTTCACATGTATTGAACGTAAAATTCTCAAACTACTGCTTTAGAATATCCTTCTTATTTTCTTTAGCTTCAGCAGACCCTTCATACATCAGCTTAAGTGCTTCCCATAGATGCTTGGCAATCTTGCACTTTTTAAAGCCTGTGTAGATAGAGTTAGGAAGAGCAGTTTGGAGAGCGGTCATGGCCTTCTGATCAACATCAATTCTTTTCTAGTCTTCATTAGAGTAGTCGGCCACTTCCTTTGGAATCATCTCACCAGCAACAGTAGCTGAAGGTATGCATGGGACATGAGGTATTGATACAACAGATCTCCACATCCTATTGTCTTGAGACTTGATGAAACATTTCATTCTTTGACAACAAGTATCAAAGTCATTAGGAGTGATCAATGGAAATTTTGTCATGGTACATGTTTTCATGTCAACCTTGGATAGACTTGCCATTTCAGCTAATAAGTGTTTTATGAAACTGAAGATATTAAACATGATGAGATATTACAATCAAGAGCCTAAGAAGCTCTAATACTAATTGCAGGATCGGTTAATAGGATGTAACAATTTCAAAAGGTTGGAGAGAAACAAACAACACTTAGCAGAACAAATAGGAAACTATCAAATGAAACAATGAACAAAAGTAAAGAACAGAAGAAAGACACAAAGTGTTTTTTTTTTCATGAATGATGTATATTGCTCTCAAGTGTTTTACCAATGTTACAAGGCTTAGTCCCTAAGGACTGATACTTGAGATACTTTATATTAAATCCTAAAGCCGGCCATACTTTGAAGGCCAGCTGGTACATTAATCTAGACAACAAGATCAATGTAAAGTCAAAAGGCAGATTGCCTTTTGACTTTTGACTATGACATGCCATAGCTCACATCCTTATCTAATACAAAAAAGACAAAAGTACAAAGTAGAAAGTTACAGACTATAAGATCATATTCTACAGTTGACAAAAGTATAAAATTATCACCAACTTGTATAACTTGGTGACTCTTCAAAGATGGCAGCGAAAAGTGGTTCAACTTTTGTCAAAAGCATGTCAGAGAAAGCATGTTTTCTTTGATTTGGAAGAAATCAGTCTCTTAGATTCGAAAGACTTTGTCTTGAAGCGTCGGAAGACTTCATCTTTGGCTTCGGAATAAATGATCTTTGGGTTCGAAAGATTTGACACCTAGAGAATTTCTTAGTGCTTTTTTCAAATCTTCCGAAGTAACTTCCTTTGAAATTCAGAATGCATGCTGAGAGCTCTTTGGTATGCATCAGCCTTTAAGATGAGTCTTACAGATACATCAAAGAAACATTATATTATGGAATAGAATACATGTTGGACTCAACAAGTGCATTAAAAGGATAATGCTTGCCATAATTAAACATAATGTGTTCTAACACTCAAACAATCATTAACTAACACATTAGTATCATTAACATTCATAACATACACTAATTATTGTTTAAATTTCTTTTCCAGGTGTGTAGATAAAAGGAATTTTTGCTAAGTGTCCACGGTGGATGAAGGCAAGCCCACAGCGGATAACCAAATGTCAGTAGTGGATGAAGACTGAAGAAGTCCAAGTTCACACAGCAAATGAAGAACTTCACAGCTGATGAACAAGTTCTACAGCGGATACACAAGTTCCACAGCGGATGATCTCATACACAGCGGACACCAACAAGACAAACATTTACCAAAGTGTCCACAACAGATGACCAACATATATAGCGGACAACTCATTCATCATCCACAGCGGACAACCAATCATCTACAGCGGACGAGTCATCATCCACAGCGGACAACTTATAGACTTAGGATTATTTATGTAATTTTGTTTTACATAAGGGTATTTTAGTAACTGTACGTAGCTTTTGTATAGGCTATAAATAGTAGTATACCATAATCCTTTGTAAGCTTTTGAACAATTATCAATACAACATGCTTTCTCTGATCAAACTTTTCAGAAAGCTGACCAACTTTCTGCTGCCACTCTGCAGTCTCACCAACTTACACAAGTTGGTGAAAAGGTCCATGCTTTAGGAAACTGTAGATTATGGTCTTGAGTCTGTAACTTTCTACTTTATGTACTTTTATCCTTTATGTAATATATTAGGATGTGAGCTATGGAATGTCAGAGTCACTAGTCAAAAGGCAATCTGCCTTTTGACTTTACATTGATCTTGTTGTCTAGATTAGTGTTTCCAGCTGGCCTTCAAAGTATGGCCGGCTGTAGGATATAATATAAAGTATCTCAGGTCCTTGTATCTTCTTTTCTATGCTTTGTAACACTTGTAAAAAGAACTTGAGAGCAATATACTTAATCCTTGAAAACCATTCTGTTGTTGAGTTTAGTTCTGTCTTGCTTGCTTGCTTGTGTTCCTTAGTATCATACAAAGGTTCTAGCTCCCTATTTGATCTATTAAGTGTTCTAAGTCTTTTCTGATTGTGAAACTGATTGCATTGAACCCCTTCAACGGTCCTGCAAGGATTAAAGGTACAAAGTAGAAAGTTATAGACACTAGACCATAATCTACAGTTTACTAAAGCATGGACCTTTTCACCAACTTTTTGTCTTCAGAATAAATTATCTTCACTCTTGTTGGCTTCGAAAGACTTTGTCTTCTAAGCTTCGGAAGACTTCATCTTTGGATTTGGAAGATCTTGGTCTTGGCTTCGGAAGATTTTACACTTAGACTATTTTTCTTGTGAGTAGTGTAAAACTTCTGAAGTAACATCTGCTGAGTACATGCATGCAAGAAGGAAGATCTCTGGTTACATTGGTTGCATCAGCCTTTGAAATATAGTCTTACAAACTCCCTCTAGGCTGATGCTACCAAAACATAGAGGATACTTAGATGTTGACAGTCCTCATTAGGATCAAGACCATTATTTTCTTCATTAATTGGTCAGGATCTCTTAGACTCTCATAATATCTCCTCATATCAAAGAGATCATTTAGAGGAAGATCAAGCATGTCTTCACAGAAGTAGACATCTTGACCTCCTTGATCCCTGATAACATACCACCTATCTAGATTAGCAGCAAAGCGATAGGACAAAATGGGTCTTCTAGTTGCAAGAGGCTCAACTTGAATAGGAGTTGGTTGAGCAGCCTCTTCTTGTTCACCCTCAGGATGTTCTGTCTCATCCTGAGGTGCAGAGATGGATGCCTTGGACTTCTTCTTCTTTTTTCTCTTGTCCCTTCTAATTCCTCTTATTGTACTTTAACTGAGGAGAGTGATTTGCAGCACCAGATGATCTTTCTGTATTCTCCTCAGTTGGGTCCCTTTCCTCCACATGTTAAGAAGTAAAAGGAGGTTTAAAACCTTGCTATGGTTCAGAAGATGAAGTTGGCTTAGATGTAGCTTTAGGATCAGGTTGTGTTGTCTCTTGGGGTTCAACCTTGACCTCAACTTCATGTACAACTTCTGCTTGATCCATCTGATATGTTCATCCATTGTGGATAGAGACATAGGACCAAGTCTGCTTTCGAAGAACCCATACAGCTTCAAGAAGCTCACCATCTTCTGTCTATCAGTAGATTTCTTTTCTTGTGCTCTAATGGTGGCTCTTGATTTATTAGCCTCGTCTCTCATTTTTCTCCTAACAGCTTTTCTTTTAGTTTGAGCTTCTTCTTCCAGCTATTTGAGATATTCAAACTCAATATACTTAAATAAGAGAGGGCGAAGAGCTGCTGCCTAATAGAGACCTGTGGCACTTATATAGGTTATCATCTTATGTCTTTCTTATTCTCTGCCTATCTAAGTTTGTTCTTGTTGTGCAGCCACAGTTTCTTTCTTAGGACTTTTTTGAACCGGAGAGAGGATAGGAGCTTTGTATAGTTTCTTTCTCTTTCTTTCTACTTTAATCTTGAGGATCAGTTCTGTAGCCTTAGCCTCCTTCCTTTCTTTTGACAACTCTATGTCAGCTAGTTCATTCAATTTTGCTAAGGAGAGAGAGATGAGTTCATCAATATTGTAATTCCTTAATCCCAGATAATTCAATCTAGCTGCCCTTAACTAATCATCTTAACTATTAGGCATGTGGGCAGCCCTGATTACAGCTTGCATGAAGCTTGGGATCTCTCCTGTTTTCTCTCCCCTAACCTTCCTCTTCCTCTCCCTTTTCTCCTCCTCAATCTCCTCAAGAGTCATTTTCCTTTTCTCTATGTCAATTGTTGGCCTGTATGACTCAGGGTTGGAGGGAGCTTTGGCCTTCTAATGGTTGTGCTGAGCTTGAGCTCTGTCCAGGGAGAGGCTGTGATACACCTTCACCAGCAGGTGTCTCACTGAGGGTACTGGGTGCTGAGGTTGAAAAGGTTCACAAGGTCAACTACTCAGCCTTCAACCAAGGTTTCCCCTTCGAAACTAATCTTAGGGTCTGCCTTAATATCCAGTTGACCAATAGTTTTCCCTACTAGCCTCTGTCTATATAATTTAGTTGTGCTTCTGAATTCCTGCAGCACCCATTCTTCAATCTTCTCAGCTAATCTGCCAGCTTGTCAATTATTGCTTGGATTGACTAGTGGCAGATAAACTAAAGCTATACTCTAATAAAATCTCAGGGTCTGATAGTTAAAGGCTTCTTGTTGTCCCAAAGACCTAGAGAGCACCAAGGCCTTTCTTGCAGCATAATACCACCATCACACTATTGGATTTTTAGCAGGGTAACATGGGGCAGACATGGCCCTTGGAATTCTTTCCTCAAATAGTTCATGTAGTATGGCCTCCACATAAGTGTGAGCTTGAGAAAGTTGTTGAGTCTGGACAACTACAAGTAAGGGTGGTGAATCCTCATTGTCCATACTCTGGACAGAACTCCCAGGTTCTGTGGTTGCAGGAACTTTCTCCCACTTTTTTATAGCATCACCCACTTGCATAGGTGAGCTGGAGGTTAAGTCCACCACTTTAATAGGTTCTTGTGGACCCGGTTGAGTTTTTCTTTGAGTTTGCCTTGGTGGTCTCTCAGCTAACTTGCCCTTGAGATCGGTGATCTCAAGTTGTTGGTCATTGACCCTTCTCTACAAGGCAGTCACCTGAGGTTCCAGGTGACTAACCTTAGACACTAAATATGTGCAGGTTTGTGACAATAGTTGCACCTTTAGTTGGATATTCCCCTCATCTTCAGATAAAGAATCATGGGGGATGAGAGTTGGACCAAGGTCTTCTTCCTCGTCACCAGCATATTGTTCTTGGCTGCTGGATTTCCCTTGCTCCATGACAACATCAGCTGATGTGTCAAGGGGCTAGATTGCCATGGTTGAGGTCTTCAAGATGTAATCCATTGTTGAAGTGAGAGCCTCTTTCATATGGACCTCCTGAACTCGTTTAGAGAGGTCCACCTCAGTTTGGGGTGAATGATGTGGGCTATACATGGGAGTAGCACGAGCACTCATCTCTCCTTGAGCAATGGTGTAGAAGAGAGACTCATGGTACTCACTGAATCCCATGTCTTCATCATCATAGAATTCAAGGTTGGGAATGGGTTGGTTAAGATCCAAAGGCAGGGGATGGTAACTGTCCCCTTAAGGTTGTTCATTTGAGTTTTAAGACTCAGAGTGAAGGCTGAAGGCTGTTGGGGTAATGAGATCATCAGGTTGAGCAAGAGAAACCTCAGCATTGATCGTTTGTGAGATGGGAGTGGTTTGCTCCTCAGGGGAAGTGGGAGCTCTAGTCTCTACTTCATCCTGCATGGTTGGTGATATGGGGGCCTGCACAGGCTGAATAGCTTGTGCATGGGTTTGTTTGGATTTTCTTTGTAGGTGATGGTTATTTAAGGCTGAGATGGTTGCTGAGAGGTAGCAGGTGTGGGTTCAACACTAACTGGTGCTGCTAGGTTGTCACTTTGAGCAATGAGCTCTAAATTTTTTAGGACAAGGGTTGTTTCTACCACAGATAATCCCACAGTAGGTTTTCTCATTATTTTAAAGATGTCAGGCTTAATCTGTACCAATTTAAAAATAGTACATGTTCCCCTTAACTGTGAGCCTAGTTCACATTTAAGAATATGCTAGATATATCTAGAGAACATGTAATATTCTGAGGAGTCTAAGTTTGCAAAAAAAAATTAGTATAAACAAACTGTGAATACCTGAACTTGACCCCCTGAACCATTACATGGACTATGTAGGAAAGGTACTTCGGAATTTAATCCCATCCTCCATTTTTTATGGATACGCTGTGAATGACCACATGGAGGAGGCATTTCCACGGGGAGGATACCTTTCCTTTTCTGAAGGTTCTTACTAAGTAGTCCCCCTCATAGCCCATCTGACTAAAGGAATGATTAACGACAAATTTCGGGTAGGACAAGTCACCTTCTACATCATCCAGCATGAGATGAGAGTTTATGGACGTTGGAATGATGAAGATTGTCCTACCCTACACTGTGGCAAACAGTGCCTTCTCCCCGTCCATGGTGACCTCTTGATGGGTCTTCTAGAACGCCAGAAGTTGATCCTCATAGAGAGGAGGATCAATAGTAATGAAGGTGAAGTAGTTCGATAGAGACAAGAAGCGGCAAACCTCTGAGAAGCCATGATCTTTCTCAGAGTTCAATAGAGCAACTTGATTGTGTTTCCTGTGAAGATGCATGGAAAAATCGGGTTGGTTTCTGCGATTAAGGTTGGCCATTTTAAGGTAGCTTTGTGGTGAAGGAAGGTAAGAACAAAGGCGGTTTTGGAGAATTTAGGTTAGAGAAATTTGCAGATGAAGGAGATAGTGAGGAAAGGGGAACCGTTGAGTGTATGTGTATAAATTGGATTTGAAACAAAGTTACTATGTTAAGGATAAACTTTGAAATCCGTATGTCGGTTCCACCTCTGAAAAAGGTGCCCAAAAAGTTAGTTTTCTTGAAAGTCGAAAATATTCCGAATGTATTTTGTCTTCGGAAGTTTTTCAAAAACTTTCGAAGCCATATTTCCTAGAACTATAAGAATTTGCTTCGATAGATATTTCCTAGAACTATAAGAATTTGCTTCGGAAGAAATTTTCTTAAAGAAAATTTGCATTCGAAGTATAGTTAGTTTTGAAGACATTAAGTACCAGAAATCTTACTTAAGAGTAAATCTTGCGAGACTAATTTACTTTGGAAGAAAATTGTTCTTCAATTCATATAAGTGTTTTAAGCTTCGGAAGATATTTCTCAAATTTCTTCCGAAGGTAATTCACTTATTGGAGTTGAAGACATAAGTTTCTTTCGAAGTTAATTTTAATGTCTTTCAAAAGAAATTATACTTCAAATTCTTATAAGTCTAAGAAATATCAGTTAGAAAAATTTTCTCTCAAGATAGCTGGTCTTATATGAGTGATGAAATAGACAACATTAAAAACACAAATTTTAGAAAATAATTTTGAAATTAATTTAAGAAAATCTACTCAAAGTTAATCATCCCAATAGCTGAAATTAGATACTTAAATCTCTATTCATCAAATGCCTTAGTAAACAGATCAGCATATTGTTCATTTGTGTTAACTTTAACCATTTTTATCAAGCCTTTCTCAAAATTATCTCTTATCCAATGATACCTGATACTGATGTGCTTTGTCTTTGAATACTGCATAGGATTTTCAGTAATAGAGATAACACTATTGTTGTCTATGTGGATGGGAGTATCCCTGAAGTTAAATTCATAGTCCAGCATTTGATTCTAAATCTAAAGCACTTGAGCACAGCAGCTTGCAACAAAAATAAACTCTTTGCAGAGACTTGGATTAGGTGACCCAAATATAATGTCATCTACATAAACTTGAACTAGAATCAAGTCATTCCCTGTTCCTTTGAGAACAAGTGTATTGTCAATGGTACCTCTCTTGAAACCGTATTGGACAAGGTACTGTGATAGTGTCTCATACCACTTCCTTGGAGCTTGATGCAGCCCATAGAGAGCTTTTTCAAGCTTGTAAACATAATCAGGATGATCTTGGTCTGCAAACATAGGTGATTGTTTGACATACACATCCTCTTCAATCACACCCTATAGAAAAGCACACTTGACATCAAGTTGGTAGACTTTGAAATCCTTGGATGCAGCAAAAGATAAGAATATCCTAACAGCTTCAAGTCTTCCTACAAAAATAAAGACATCAGTGTAATCGATCCCTTCTTCTTGAGTGTACCCTTGAACAACTAATCTAGCCTTCTTTTTAATAACAAGTCCTCTATCATCCTTCTTGTTCCTAAAAACCCATTGGGTTCCTATAGTAGTCTTCCCATGAGGAAGAGGACATAGGTTCCAAACCATCTGTCTTTTGAATTGAAGCAGCTCCTCCTGCATTGCTTCAACCCAACCTCCATCCTTCAAAGCCTCATCAATCTTCTTGGGCTCTATTTGTGACAAGAAACAAGAGTGCAGAAAAACTTTTTTATCATTGGTTTGTCCTTTTGTTCTCACTCCTGTCTCAACATCTCCAATGATATTTGTGGTGGGGTGAGACTTGTGGATTCTTAGTTGAGGAATCACAGCAAGTTGATGTGATAGATCTAAATTTGTGAAATTCAGATCTGGTGATTGAGAATCACCTACCACATCAGCACACTTATCAAGGTTGACTTGATCCAATGAATGTGTGACATCATTGATGTTATCTTTAGTGGAGAGGTCTTTAGTATCATGGAATTCTTGGTCAGAATCACCATCTCCATTTCCTCCTACATTGGAAGGTCCTTTATTTGAGTTTTGTGCCTCTAAGCTGGAATTTGTAAGCACCTCAGGTGTGTCAGTTGAATTTATCATTATTGTGTTGATAGGATCTCCACCTGCAGGGTTAGTTACCAATAGAGCTGAAGTAGTATTCATGCTTGGTCTTCTTGGCTCAAATCATGGGTCAGGATCTCCTGTTGATAAGTTACCTATAGCTCCTGAAACATCTTCACAAGATTTGTTAAAACACTTGCTAACTAAATCAAGATCAAATAGCCAATCAGGACCGAACCCTTCACACTGGGTGTGTGTTCATTGAAAGTCATATTGACTGACTCTTCAACTACTCTAGTTCTAAGATTGTATACTTTATAAGCCTTAGCTTGAGAAGACTATCCAAGGAAGTGTCCATTATTTGATTTCTCGGCAAATTTGGCTAGATGATCTTTGGTATTCAAGATGGTGCAAGAACAACCAAATGATCTAAGAAAACCAATGAAAGGTCTACTTTTGTGCCACAGCTCATAAGGAGTCTTACCAAGAGTCTTGATTTTTGTGCCACAGCTCATAAGGAGTCTTACTATGAGTCTTGACAACTAAAACTCCATTCTGCACATAGCATGCAGTGTTAACTACCTCTACCCAGAAGGTGATAGGCAGTTTAGAATCATACAACATGGTTCTTGCAGCTTCAATATAGGTCTTGTTTCTCCTATCAGCAACACCATTTTGCTTTGGAGTCTTGGGAGCACTATATTGTCTTCAAATACCTTTTTCTTCACAAAATGAATCAAGGATATGATTTTTGAATTCTGTTCCTTGATCACATCTTATGATCTTGACCTTGTGATCAGATTGATTCTCAATCTTCAAAATGAAAGACTTCAAGATTTTAGGAGTCTCATCCTTAGTTCTAAGGAAAAAGACCCAAGTGTATCTTGTGAAGTCATCTGTGATCACAAGACAATATGAAGTTTTTTCTAAACTCATTACACTTGTGAGGCCAAACAAATCCAAGTGTAACAAGTGAAGGGAGGTAATGATAGAGTTGATTTCCTTTGGCTTGTGAGACACTTTGTGCTGTTTTCATTTCAGACAAGCAACACAATGGTCATCACTTGTAAACTCTTTTTTTGGCATTCCAGTTACCAAGACATCTTTAATTAATCTATTTATGTTTTTAAAGTTTACATGGCACATTCTTTTATGCCAAAGGAAAGACTCATCACTATTGGCTTTAGACAGAAAGCAAAAAACTTCTGTAGAAGGGGAGGTTTCTTGCAAATCCATCTTGTACATGTTCCCTTTCCTGGGGGCTCTGAGGAGAATATGCTCTTGAGGAATGACCACCCCAGGCTTGAGAACAATGCACTCATGTTTAGTGAAGAACATTTTATGCTTTTGGTCACAAAATTAAGATACACTCAGAAGATTGTACTCAAGCTCCTTGATAAAGTTTACCTTCTCAATGCTAAGCTTACCATTTGTGACCTTGCCCCTTCCAATGATGTAACCATCAAATTCTCCTCCAAAAACAACTAGCCCTCCATCAAAATTCTCAAAGTCTTGCAGCAAGGAGCCATTACCTGTCATATGCCTGGAACAACCACAGTTAATGATCCATACATTCCTTTTGGTCTTGAGCTATTCCTACACAGAAAGAGATGCTTAGTTACATTTGGAGACCCAAGTCTTGCTTGTCTTGGGTTCATTAATATTAACAGAAGATATATCAATAGTTATGGATCCTATGTTTAAGCTTTGGGAATCTTGAGCTGTTGATGATGAGGAAACTTCAGTCACTTGGCCTTTCTTCATCTTCCATACCATCTTGTAAAGATTATACTTGGCCTTCAATGCTTCGGAAGTTTTTACAACTTCAAAAGTTTTGCAGACTGAACCTTCGGAAGTTTTTGCATCCGCCGCAGACTTCAGTACTTTGGAAGCATTCCTTTCTTCCGAGACCAAAATTTCTTCTGAAAGCAATTTTCTACTTATCTTCTGAGCCTTCATTTTGGAGCTTTTGAGGGAAAATGACTTTCCTTCTGAAGCTGTCTTCTTCTTCTTCATCTCAAAAGCCTTCTTGTTCATGTTGACAGTACTTCTAGGATTGTAGATGCAATCCTTTGGAAGATGAGAAGTAGTGCCACACATGATGCATGTATTTGAGCTGCAACCGAAAGACTTTTTCTGAGAGGCTAGTTGAGCTAGATCACTTTCCAATTCCTTTCTCACCTTTACGGATGATGCAGCAGGCTTCTTAGGGATAGGTTTGCTTTTAGAACTGGATGGTTCAAGCAGTGCAGTAGTGGTGCACTTTTTATCAACCTTCCTCTTTTGACAATTATTGTTTGAACTTAAACTAGGACTCCTGGTATGAGAATGCATAGTTAAGTTTGCAGTCTTCACCACCTCAAACCTAGTAGATATGAATGCTTGTTTCTGCTTCAAGTCCAAGGTGGGCTTGATCTCCAGGGCTTTCTTGGCTTTTCTCTTTGCATTCCTGATCAAATTCCTTCTTGCAGACTTGGCCATCTTTGTCATTTTCTTCTATCCAGGAGAATGGTGTCCCTTATCAGATTGAATCTTCTTACTCGGTTCAGGTTCATCCTTCACCGTCTCCTTTTTATCATCATTATCTTTATCTTTCTCTTGAACTAGATCTTTTGCAGGTAGCTCATCTTCACTAGTTCCACACCTTGGCTTTCTTACAGATAATAGAGTGTGTGGAGGAGCTATTTCACTAGATCCCAGTCCCTGCCTGTTTTTATAAGACACTTAGGCATGCAAAGATGAGGATATGATGTTCCTGAAGGTTTCCTCTTCAAAAACACACTTTTCTGCCCTAGCATTACTGATCACAAGCTCAGCCTGGCATTCAGTTAACTTGGCAATGAGATCTTTGATTTGAGTCGTGTAATTTATGTGCTCATGTTTAAGAGTAGAAATTGTTTTCTCTAAATCTTCTATTTTAAGTTTATAGTCATTTTCTATTCTTTTAAAATCAGCTTTTAAAATATTCCAAGACTCAAGATCAGATCTCACTTCTAAGTAGTAGGACCTATACGTGCTGACTTTAGCAATGCACTCAAGGTACAAATATGTTTTGTTACCTTTGGTTTTTCATGCTGACTTAATCAAAGCCTCCTTTTTCAACAGCTACTACAGCGTGTTACTTGGGCTTCTCAGCTTTTAGAGCTCTATCAGAGTAGTTTGGTCTGGATTGTGCTTGGCCACCATTTGTCCATGGGGCCTACACTCCCTAGAAAAGTGTCCCATTTGGTTACAATTGTAACACTTCACTTTGCTTTTATCCACCCCAAACATGCCACTGGATACATTGCTAGGAAATTTACTCCCAATCCTCTGGTAGAACTTCTTGGTTCTATGAGTGAGAAGAGCTATTTGCTCCATAGTCTCCATATATTCCATATCATCTATATGAATACAGTCCGAGTCTTCCAAAGTAAAGAGAAAGTTGCCTAAACTTTCATCAGAAGACACAAGGGCTTGAGAGAGCTTGTCTCTTGAATGGGCTACCTTGGATGTAGCTCTCCCTTTGTGTCTTCGGGAAGGTGATGAAAGAACCCTTTTGTGAGTTATCAGGGTAGCTGAGCAGATGATATTGAGGTTCTCTGCTATACCTTTCAACCACATGGAGGGTAGAACTCTTCTGGATACTTGATGAGCTGTGAGATGGATATAGCTCAGTAAGGGTAAAAGTTGAGAGATTTTCAGTTCACTTAATGGCCACACCATAGTGAGTCCATTCTCTAGGAAGGGAGAACATGAACTTTCTCACAATGTCCCTATTCTCCAGTTTGACATGAGTATACACCAGAGTGTCCATAATCTCAACATATCTGAAATACTACGGAGACATGATTTCACCTGTCTTAAAGGTGAAGTTCTCAAACTGCTGCTTCACGTGGTCTTTCTTGTTCTCCTTGGCTTCCTCAGACCCTCATACATTAGCTTCAGTGCATCCCAAAGCTGCTTGGCAGTCTTGTATTTCTTAAAGCCTCTGTAGATATTGTTGGGAAGAGCAGTTTGAAGAGCGGTCATGGCCTTTTGATCTATATCTATTCTCTTCCGATCTTCAACAGAATAATCAGCCACGTCTTTTGAAATTATCTCACCAACAGCAGTTGCTAAAGGTGTGCATGGAACATGAGGTCAAGAGACAACAGATCTCAACATCTTTCTATCTTAAGACTTCATGAATCCTTCCATTCTTTGGCACCAAGTATCAAAGTCATCAGGAGTGATCAGTGGAAACTTTGTCATTATGCCAGTTTCCATATCCGTTTTGGAGAGAGCTGCCATTTGAGCAAGTAAATGTTTTGTGAAACTAAGCAGATTAAAGATGGTAAGATCTTACATTCAAGAGCCTGGAAAGCTCTGATACCAATTACAGGACTGGTTGGGGAAGTCAATGCAACAGTTTTACAGGATGTTTGGAGAGTGAACTTGGCTAAACACTTATAGGATCAAATAGGGAACTAGATATTTGGAAACTAAGAACCCTTAAAGTAAAAAACACAAGAACAACAGAATATGATTTTCAAGAATGTTATATATTGCTCTCAAGTTCTATTACAAAGTTACAAAGGATAATTAGAAATAAAAGACCCTGAGATACTTTATACTGCATCCTACAGCCGGTCATACTTTGAAGGACAGCTGCATACACTAATCTAGACAACAAGATCAATGTAAAGTCAAAAAGGTAGATTGCCTTTTTGACATGTGACTATAACATGTTATAGCTCACATCCTAATGTATTACAAAAAAGATAAAAGGTACAAAGTAGAAAGTTACAGACACCGGACCATAATCTACAGTTTACTAAAGCATGGACCTTTTCACCAAGTTATGCAAGTTGGTGAGTTTTCAGAGTGGCAGCGAAAACTTGGGCAGCTTTCTGAAAAAGTTGATCACAGAAAGCATGTTTTCTCTGTGTTCGGAAGAAATCAGTCTTTGGTCTTGTTGGCTTCAGAAGACTTTCTTTTCTAAGCTTTGGAAGACTTCATCTTTGGCTTCAGAAAATCTTGGTCGTGGCTTCGGAAGATTTTACACTTAAACTATTTTTCTTGTGAGGAGTGTAAAACTTGCGAAGTAACTTTTGCTGAGTACATGCATGCAAGCAGGAAGATCTTTGGTTACACTGGTTGCATCAGCCTTTCAAATATAGCCTTACAGTTCCAGCTCTCCTTCAAAGTATGGCCGGTTGTAGGATGTAGTATAAAGTATCTCATGTATCTGTCCTTAAGGACTAAGCCTTGTAACTTTTGGTTGAACACTTGAGAGCAATATACAACATTCTTGAAAACCAACTGCTTTGTTCTTGTTTGTGTTCTTTCCTTTAATTTTTTGTTTCCTAAACTGGTTCCCTATTTGATCTTGTAAGTGTTTGCTTGTTAACTCTCCAACACTTTTGAAACTGTTGCATTGATCTCTTCCTAACCCGGTCCTGCAATTGGTATCAGAGCATTCTAGGCTCTTGATTATAAGATCTTACCATTTTAAATTTGCTCAGTTTCAGAAAACACTTATCTGATCAAATGGCAGCTCTCTCCAAAGCTGATATGGAAACCTGCACCATGACCAAATCTCCACTGATCACTCCTGATGATTTCGACACTTGGTGCCAAAGAATGGAAAGATTCATCAAGTCTCTAGACAGTAGGATGTGGAGATCTGTTGTCTCTGGACCTCATGTCCCATGCACACCTTCAGCAGCTGCTGCTGGTGAAATAATCCCAAAGGACGTGGCTGAATACTCTAATTTAGATTGGAAAAGAATAGATGTAGATCAGAAGGCCATGACCACTATTCAAACTGCTCTTCCTAAATCTATCTGCAGAGGCTTTAAGAAGTGCAAGACTGCCAAGCAACTCCGGGATGCACTTGTGCTTTTGTATGAGGGGTCTGAGGAAGCCAAGGGGAACAATAAAGACCTTATGAAGTAGCAGTTTGAAAACTTCACCTTCAAGACAGGTGAAACCATAACTCAGAAATACTTCAAGTATGTTGAGATTGTGGACACTCTGGTGGATACTGGTGTCAAACTGGAGAATAGGGACATTGTGAGGAAATTTATGTTCTTTTTTCCCAAAGAATGGACTCAGTACTGTGTGGCTATCAAGATAGCTAAAAACCTCTTTACTTTTACCCTTACTGAGCTCTATGGTATCTTGAGCGGTTACCAGATGGAGATGAATATGCAAAATCCATCTCACAGCTCATCTAGTACCCATAATAATAATTAGATTTGATTATATTGGTTTAAGTGTGTGTTTAAAAGACATAAGAATCAAAACTTAATAACGTTAGACGTTGTTAAGGAAAAGTAAAACTCTATCGATGCGAGAACAATTGTTGTTTAATGTTTTTGTATAACCATTTCCTTTTCAATGTATTTAGTTGAGCATTCATGATTAGTTTGATGCAATAATCTGTAGTTGCATAATTTTGATTGAAATACAATTAACCGTTTTTTACTTGGACGTGCTACATTGATTAGACTTCTTTTTAATCGATTACACATTTTCTTTTTGTTTAACATGTTCTTACTTCCATTCCACAACTTTAATTTGATTCTTGAGTCTTGTAAAATGATTACGAGTAGTTTTGCGGGTACTATACAACTCTTGATAGTCAATTAGGGAGTTTATGGATCGATATTTGACATTGGAACTGACTTAGTGCATTTTCAATGAAAGATTGTTTAAAGTTGATTGTGAAGTGTTATGGATGAGTTAGTGGACAAATGGATTGATTTCAAGCGTCATTCGTGCGGTTTCGTATTCGGTTTTGGTTTTGATGTAAACAATAGATACTATGTAGCATTTGTGATTGACTAGTATGATTTCAATGATAATTATTATAAGATTTGATTATATTGGTTTAAGTGTGTGTTTAAAAGACATAAGAATCAAAACTTAATAACGTTAGACGTTGTTAAGGAAATGCGAGAACAATTGTTGTTTAATGTTTTTGTATAACCATTTCCTTTACAATGTATTTAGTTGAGCATTCATGATTAGTTTGATGCACTAATCTGTAGTTGCATAATTTTGATTGAAATACAATTAACCGTTATTTACTTGGTCGTGCTATATTGATTTGACTTCTTTCTAATCGATTACACATTTTCTTTTTGTTTAACGTGTTATTACTTCCATTCCACAACTTTAATTTTATTCTCGAATCTTGTTAAATTATTACGAGTAGTTTTGTGGGTCATATACAACTCTTGATAGTCAATTAGAGAGTATATGGATCGATATTTGACATTGGAATTAACTTTGTGCATTTTCAATGAAAGGGTGTTCAAAGTTGATTGTGAAGTGTTATGGATGAATTTGGGGAGGAGTGGATTGATTTCAAACGTTATTCGTGCGGTTTCGTATTCGGTTTTGGTTTTGGAGTAAACAAGAGATACTATGTAGCATTTGTGATTCACTAGTATGATTCCAATGATAATTATAATCAGATTTCATTATATTAGTTTAAGTGTGTGTTTAGAAGACATAAGAATCAAAACTTAATAACGTTGGACGTTGTTAAGGAAAGCAAAACGCTATTGATGCGAGAAAAATTGATGTTTAATGTTTTTGTGTAACTAGTTCCTTTTCAATGTATTTAGTTGAGCATTCATGATTAGTTTGATGCACTAATCTGTAGTTGCATAATTTTTAATAAAATACAATTAACCGTTATTTACTTGGTCGTGCTACATTGATTTGACTTCTTTCTAATCGAATACACATTTTATGTTTGTTTAACGTGTAATTACTTTCATTCCACAACTTTAATTTGATTCTCGAATCTTGTTAAATTATTACGAGTAGTTTTGTGGGTCCTATACAACTCTTGATAGTCAATTAGAGAGTCTATGGATCGATATTTGACATTGGAATTAACTTAGAGCATTTTCAATGAAAGAGTGTTCAAAGTTGATTGTGAAGTGTTATTGATGAGTTTGGGGAGGAGTGGATTGATTTCAAGCGTCATTTGTGCGGTTTCGTATTCGGTTTTGGTTTTGTTGTAAGCAATAGATACTACATACCATTTGTGATTGACTAGTATGATTCCAATGATAATAATAATCAGATTTGATTATATTGGTTTAAGTGTGTGTTTAAAAGACATAAGAATCAAAACTTAATAACGTTGGACGTTGTTAAGGAAAAGCAAAACTCTATTGATGCGAGAACAATTGTTGTTTAATGTTTTTGTGTAACTAGTTCCTTTTCAATGTATTTAATTGAGCATTCATGATTAGTTTGATGCACTAATCTGTAGTTGCATAATTTTTATTGAAATACAATTAACGGTTATTTACTTGGTCGTGCTACATTGATTTGACTTCATTCTAATCGAAGACATATTTTCTTTTTGTTTAACGTGTAATTACTTCCATTCCAAAACTTTAATTTGATTCTCGAATCTTGTTAAATTATTACGAGTAGTTTTGTGTGTCTTATGCAACTCTTGATAGTCAATTAGGGAGTCTATGTATCGATATTTGACATTGGAATTGACTTAGTGCATTTTCAATGAAAGGGTGTTCAAAGTTGATTGTGAAGTGTTACGGATGAATTTGGGGAGGAGTGGATTGATTTCAAGCTCAGAGGTAGCTGTGATTGTGAAGTGTTATGCCCTCCTTGTGGTTGAAAGGGATAACAGAGAATCTCAGCATCATCTTCTCAGCTACCCTGACAACTCACACAAGGAACCTTTCATCACCTTCCCAAAGACACAAAGGGAGGCTACATCCAAGGAAGCCCATTCCAAGAGACAAGCTCTTCTCAAGCCTTTGTGTCTTCTGATGAAAGTTTAGTCTACTTTCTCTTCACTCTAGAAGACTTAGACTGCATCCATCCAGATGACTTAGAGTACATGGAGATTATGCAGAGGACTAGGAGAAAGTTTCCTAGCAATCAGTGGAAAGTTTGGTCTGGATAAAAGCAAAGTGAAGTGTTACAACTGTAACCAAATATGACACTTTGCTAGAGAGTGCAGGGCACCAAGAACAAATAGTGGCCAAACATAATCTAGACCAAACTACACTGAGGGAGCTCCAAAAGCTAAGAAGCCCAACCAGCAGGCTGTAGTTGCTGTTGAAGAAGCAAGCTTTGATTGGAGTTTCTAGGTTGAAGATGTTTACAAACCATGCCTTGATGGCTGATCATAAAGAACCCAAGGTAATAGAACATTTTTGTATCCCGAGTGCATTGCTAAAGTTAGCATGTATAGGTCCTATTACTTGGATTGAGATCTGACCTTGAGTCCTTAAAAATTTAGAAGCTGATTTTAAAATAGCAGAAAATGACTATAAACTAAAAATAGAAGATTTAGAGAAAACAACTCCTACTCTTAAACATGAGCACACAAATTACAGAACTCAAATCAAAGATCTCATAGCCAAGTTAATTAAATGCATGCTAAGCTTGTGATTTGCAAAGCCAGGGCTAAAAAGTATGTTCTTGAAGAGGAAACCTTCAAGAACATCATATCCTTATCTTTACATGCCAAAGTGTCTTATCAAAACAGGCAGGGACTAGGATCTAGTGAAATAGCTCCTTCACACACTCTATTATCTGTGAGATAGCCAAGGTGTGTAACTAGTAAAAATGAGCTACCTCCTAAAGATCCAGTTCAAGAGAAAGATAAAGATGTTGACGAAAAGGAGATGGTGAAAGATGAGCCTGAGGTGAGTGAAAAGGCTCATTCTAATAAGGGACACCATTCTCATGGAGAGAAAAAGAAGACAAAGATGGCCAAGTCTATAAGAAAGAATTTGAGAAAATGGATGGAGGGCCAGTTGCCTTTGGAGGAGAAGCAGGTGGTTACATCATTCGTAGGGGCAAGGTGACAAATGGTAAGCTCAGCATTGAAAAGGTAAACTTTGTCAAAGAGCTTGAGTACAATCTTCTGAGTGTATCTTAATTTTGTGACCAAAAGCATAACATGTTCGTTCTATACTAAACATGAGTGCATTGTTCTCAAGCCCGGGGTGATCATTCCTCAGGAGCATATTCTGCTCAGAGCCCCTAGGAAAGAGAACATGTACAAGATGGATTTGCAAGAAACATACCCTTCTGAAGAAGTTTCCTTCTTTCTGTCTAAAACCAATAGTGATGAGTCTTTCTTCTAACATAAAAGAATAAGTCATGTAAACTTTAAGAACATGATTAAATTGATTAAGAATGATTTGGTAACTGGAATGCCATACAAAAAGTTTACAAGTGATGACCATTGTGTTGCATGTCTGAAAGGAAAGCAACACAAAATGTCTGACAAGCCAAAGAAAATCAACTTCATCACTACTCCTCTTCACTTGTTACAATTGAATCTATTTGACCCCACAAGTGTAATTAGTTTAGGAAGAACTTCATACTGTCTTGTGATCACAGATGACTTCTCTAGATATACTTAGGTCTTTTTTCTTAGAACTAAGGATGAGATCCCTGAAATTTTGAAGTCTTTCATTCTAAAGATTGAGAATCAATCTGATCACAAGGTCAAGACCATTAGATGTGATCAATGAACTGAATTTTAAAATCATATCCTTGATTCATTTTGTGAAGAAAAAGGTATTTCAAGGCAATGTAGTGCTCCTAGAACTTCTCAACAATTATGGAGTTGCTAAAAGGAGAATTAGGACACTTATTGAAGCTATAAGAACCAATTGTCTAACTCTAAACTGTTAGTCACCTTCTGGGCAGAGGCAGTCAACACTGCCTGTTATGTGCAGAACAGACTTTTAGTTGTTAAGACTCATGGTAAGACTCCTTATGAGCTGTGGCACAAAAGGAGACCTTTCATTGGTTTCCTCAGATTATTTGGATGTCTTTGCACCATCCTGAATATCAAAGATCATATAGCCTAGTTTGCTAAGAAATCAGATGATGGACATTTTATTAGATACTCTTCCAAGCTAAGGCTTATAGAGTATACAATCTTAGAACCAGAATAGTTGAGGAGTCATCCTATGTGACCTTCAATGAGCACACTCCCATTGTGAAGGGTTCTGGTCCTTATTAGCTATTTGATCTTGATTTAGTTACCAACTGTTTTAACAAATCTTGTGAATATGTATTAGGATCTATAGGTAACTCATCAGAAGCTGATGAAGAATAGATTTGAAATGAGTGCCATGGGGGAACTTAATTTCTTTCTAGGAATTCAAGTGAAGCAGATTGACAATGGCATCTTCATAAACTAGTCAAAGTATGTGGAAGACGTACTAACCAGATTTCATCTAACTGACTGTAAGGTTGCTAAGACTCTCATAACAAGAAACTACTCTTTAGGTCCTAATCTTGAAGGGGAGTGTGTTGATGAAGACCTCTACAGGGCTATGATTGGGTCTCTTATGTATGTCACAACCAGTAGGCCTGATATCATGTTTGCCACACGCATTTGTGCAAGATATCAAGCCAACCCTAAAATGTCACACCTCTAGTTGCTATCAAGAGGATACTTAGATATCTCAAAGGTGCTCCCATGCTGGGACTTTGGTATCCAAAGTGTTGTGACTTCAATCTGTATATATATACAGATAGTGACTATGGTGGCTGCTACATGACTACAAATTCTACATGAGGGGGTTGTCACTTCCTTGGTGGAAGGATAGTCTCATGGCAATTCAAAAAACAATCCTGTGTGTCTGCATCAACTTCTAAAGCTGAATACATTGCTACTTCAAGCTGCTGTGCTCAAGTGCTTTGGATTCAGAATCAGATGCTACATATGGACAATGGATTCAACTTCAAGGAGACTACCATCCATACAGTCAACAATAGTGCTATCTCTATTACATAGAATCCTGTACTAAGCACATCAATATCTGGTATCATTTGATAAGAGATAATTTTGAAAAAGGCTTGATAAAACTGGTCAAAGTTAACACAAATGAAAAATATGTTGATCTGTTCACTAAGGCTTTTGATTAATAGAGATTTAAGTATCTTATATCAGTTACAAGGATGATTAACTTTGAGTAGATTTTCTTAAATTAATTTCAGAATTATTTTCTAAAATGTGTGTCTTTAAAGTTGTCTATTTCATAACTTATATCTTTAAAATGTGTGTCTGTTAGTCAACTGGATATCGAGGCAGCCCCTATGCAGGACCTGTTGGGGGATGTTAATGCAACAGATTCATAGGTAGTTGGAGAGTGAACACACTAACACTTACAAGATCAAATAGGGAACCGGCTATTTGGAAACTAAGAACCTAAAGTAAAGAACACAAGAACAACCAAGATGGTTTTCAAGGATGTTGTATATTGCTCTCAAGTTCTGTTACAAGAGTTACAAAGCATACATAGGAATACAAGAACCTGAGATCCTTTATACTACTTCCTATAGCCTTCCATACTTTAAAAGCCAGCTGGAAACACTAATCTAGACAACAAGATCAATGTACAGTCAAAAGGCAGACTGCCTTTTGACTTGAGACTATGACATGCCATAGCTCACATCCTAATCTATTACAAAAAGGATAAAAGGTACAAAGTATAAAGTTACAAACTCCAAACCATAATCTACAGTTTACTAAAGCATAGACTTTTTCACCACCTTGTATAAGTTGGTGTCTTCAGAGTGGCAGTAGAAAGTTGGTCTGCTTTCTAAAAAAGTTGATTAGAGAAAGCATATCTTCTCTGTTTTCGAAAGAAATCAGTATTCAGTCTCTTGGCTTCAGAAGACTTCGTCATCCAAGCTTCGGAAGACTTCATCTTTGGCTTCGGAAGATTTTAGTTTTTGGCTTCGAAAGATTTTACACTTAGAATATTTTCCAAGAGCAGTGTAAAACTTCTGAAGTAACTTTTACTATGTACATGCACGCAAGCAGGAAGCTCTTTGGTTACTTTGGTTGCATCAGCCTTTCAAGTATAACCTTACAAACTTCCCCTAGGTCGATGCTACCAAAATAGAGAAAGATACTCAGATATTGACAGTCCTCATTAGGATCAAGACTGTACCTTTCTTCATCAAGGGGTCAGGATCCCTCAGATGCTCATAGTATCTCCTCATATCATAAAGATCATGTAGAGAAAGATCAAGCATGTCTTGCCGGAAATAGATATCCTGACCTCTTTGATCTCTGATAACATACCATCTGTCTGGATTTGCAGCAAATCTCCAAGACAGAATGGGTCTTCCGGTTGCAAGAGGCTCTACTTGAATTGGAGTTGGTTGAGCAGCCTCTTTTTGAAATACCTGAGGATGCTTTGACTTATCTTGAGGTGTGGAGGTGGATGCTTTGCACTTCTTTTTCTTCTTTTCATTTCTTTTTGCCATCCTTTTCCTCCTCTTTGTAGACTTTAACTGAGAAGACTGGTCTTCAGCACCAGATTGTTTCATTATGTCTTTCTCATTTAAGTCCTCTTCCCTCACATGTTCAGAAGTAGAGGGATCAGGATCTTCCAGTGGATCAGAAGATTAAGTTGGTTATGGGTCAGCTCCAGGTCCAGATTGTGTTATCTCTTCTGGCTTAATCTTGACCTTAACTTCAGGAAGAGTTTGACTAGGTGGAGAATGCAAGTCAACAAACCCTTTTTAATCTTCTTCTTGATCACCCTAATGTGCTCATCCATTGCGGATAGGGACATTAGACCAAGCCTTCTTCCGGAGAATCCATACAGCTTCAAGAAGCTCATCATCCTTTGCCTATCAGCAGACTTCTTTTGGCTTTTTTGGATGATGGCTCTTGACTTTGCAGCTTTTTCTCTCATCTTTCTTTTTGCAGCCTTCTATTCTTTTCGGACTTGTTGCTCAAGCTGCTTCAAATACTCGAATTTCACATACTCATAGAATAATGGAAGAAGTGCAGATGCTTGATAGAGGCCTGTGGCATTCAGGTAGCTGATCGTGTTTTATCTGTCTACTTCCTTGTCTATCTGAGGTTATTCAGTTGCCACAGCCTCTGTCTCAGGGCTTTCTTGAACTAGGGAAAAGGAAGGAACATGTTTGTAGAGTCTTTTCTGCCTCTTTTCTTCCTTGATCGTAAGAAGCAATGCTGCATCCTCTGCCTCCTTCTTTTCCTTGGACAGCTCTATGTCTGCCAGTTTATTTAGTTCCTCTAAGGGAAGAGAGATGAGTTCATCTATGTTGTAGTTCCTTGTACCCAAGTAGTTTAATCTGGCAGCCCTCAACTCATCATCTTGAGTATTTGGCCTGAGAGCAGCCCTGAATGCAGCTTCCATGAAGCCTGGGGACCCACATGAACTCTCTCCCCTTAACTTCCTCTTTCTCTCTCTTTTTTCCTCCTCAACCTCCTTAGGAGTTAGTTTCCTTTTCCCTTTGTCAACCACAGGCCTTGGTGACTCAGGGTAGAGAGAGCTTTGGCCTTCATTGCTTGGTTCAACAGTCAAGCTCTGGCAAGAGAGAGGTTATGGAGCACCTTCACCAGCTGGTGCCTCACTGAGGGTAGAGGATGTTGAAGCAGTTTCTGTGACAAGGTTCATAGGGTCTGTCACTAGGCCTTTAGTCAAGATTTCCCCTTCAAAGCTAATCTTAGGGTCCACCTCAACATCAAATTGACCGATGACATTGCCTATTAGCCATTGTCTTCTTCTTTGTCTGAATTCTTCAACAATCCTGTCTTGAATCCTTTCAGCCAATCTATCAGCTTGCCTTTTTGACTTGGGTTGGCAAGTGACATATGGACTAAGGAAAGGCTGTCATGGTACTTCACGGTTTGAAAATCGAATACCTCTTGCTGTCCCTGAAGTCTATGCAGTATGAGGACTCTTTTATCAGCATCATACCTCCACCCTTGTATTTCATTGTTAGCATCATGGGGTGGGGTAGGCATTGCCCTTGGTATACCCTCTCAAACAGACTTTGTATGAGTGAGTCCACATCAATGTGAACTTGCGGAGGTTACTGAGTATGGACAGTTGCAAGTGAGGGTGGTGAATCCTCAATGTCCATACTCTGAGAGGAACTCCTAGGCTCTGTGATTGTGAGGACTTTCTCCCCATCTTTGGTAGCATAACCCTCTTGCATAGGTGAGCTAGAGGTTAGGTCCACCATATTCATAGGTTCTTGTGGACCTGTTTGAGTTCTTCTGAGTGGTCTCTCAGCTAACTTGCCCTTAAGATCGGTGATCTTAAGTTGCTGGTCATTGACCCTTCTTTGTAAGACAGTCACCTGAGATTCCAGGTGACTAACCTTTAAGAGTAAATAGGTGCATGTTGAAGTTAGTTTTTGCACCTTTAGTTTCAGACTCCCCTCATCTTCATTCGAAGAATCACGGGGGGATGAGAGAATAGGACCTAAGTCTTCTTGCTCATCACCAGCACTTTGTTCTTGGCTGCTGGATTTCCCCTGCATAATGATATTTTTAGTTGAAGTGTCAAGGAGCTGGGTTGCTATGGTTGAGGTCTGAATAATGTAATCACTTGCTGAAGTGAGAGCCTCTTCCATATAGATCTCCTGAACTTGTTCAGGGAGATCCACCTTAGTTTGGGGTGGATGATATGGGCTAGACATGGGAGAAACAGAAGCACTTATCTCTCCTTGAGCAAGGGTAGAGAAGAGAGACTCATGGTACTCACTGAAGCCCATGTCTTCATCATCATAGAATTCAAGGTTTGGAATGGGTTGGTTAAAATCCAAAGGCTAGGAATGGTAACTGTTCCCTAAAGTTGTTCACTAGAGTTTTGAGACTCTGAGTGAAGGCTTAAGGCTGTTGGGGTGATGAGCTCATCAGGCTGAGCATGAGGAACCTTAGCCCCTGATCATTGGTAAGATGGGAGTGGTTTGCTCCTCAGGGCAAGTAGGAGCTCTAGAGTCCACTTCCTCCTGCATGGTGATATGGGGGCCTGCAAAGGCTGCATAGCCTATGTAGGTGTTTGTTTGTTTAAATACCCTGCATAGAGTTAAGAAGCGGCACACCTCTAAGAAACCAAGATCTTTCTCAGAGTTTAACAAAGCAACCTGATTGTGTTGCCTGTGTAAGTGCATGGAGAAATCGGGTTGGTTTCTACAATCAAGGTTGGCAATTTTGAGGTAGCTTTAGGATGAAGGAAGATAATAACAAAGGAGGTTTGGAAGAATTTTGGTTAGAGAGATTGCAGATGAATAAGATAGTGAGCGAAGGGCAACCGTTGAGTGTGTGTGTGTGTGTGTGTGTGTGTGTGTGTGTGTGTGTGTGTATGTGTGTATATGAAATGGATTTGAACCAAAGTTAATATGGAAGGATAAACTTTGAAATCCGAATGTCGATCCCACCTCTAAAAAAAGGTGCCCAAAAAGTTAGTTTTCTTGAAAGTCGAAAATTTTCTAAATGTATTTTGTCTTCGGAAAGTTTTGGAAAAACTTCCAAAGCCAATTTTGGCTTCAGAATATATTTTTTAGAGCTATAAAAGTTTGCTTCGGAAGATATTTACTTAGAGAAAATTTGCTTCCAAAATATAGTTTGTTTTGAGAGACATTAAGTACCAGAAGTTTTATTCAAGAATAAATCTTTCGAGACTAATTTGCTTTGTAAGAAAATTGTTCTTCAAGTCCTATAAATATTTTAAGCTTCAGGAGATATTTGTGAAATTTCTTCCGAATGTAATGCACTTATTAGAATTGAAGACATAAATTTCTTCCGAAGTCAAATTTTAATGTCTTTTAAAGAAATTACATTTCAAATTCTTATAAGTCTAAGGAATATCAGTTTGGAAAAAAATTTTCTTTCAAGATAACTGAGCTTATATGAGTGATGAAATACACGACATTAAAGACACACATTTTAGAAAATAATTCTGAAATTTATTTAAGAAAATCTACTCAAAGTTAATCATCCCAATAGCTGATATTAGATACTTAAATCTCTGTTCATCAAATTCCTTAGTGAACAGATCAGCATATTGTTCATTTGTGTTAACTTGACCAGCTTTATCAAGCCTTTCTCAAAATTATCTCTTATCAAATGATACCTGAGATTGATGTGCTTTGTCTTTGAGTGCTGCACAGAATTCTCTGTAATAGAGATAGAACTTTTGTCGTCTATATGGATAGGAGTCTCCTCAAAGTTAAATCCATAGTCCAGCATCTGATTCTAAATCCAAAGCACTTGGGCACAACAGCTTGCAGCAGCAATGTATTCAGCTTCAGCAGTTGACGCATACACAAAGGATTGTTTCTTGCATTGCCATGAGACTATCCTTCCACCAAAGAACTAACATCCCCCTGATGTAGACTTTGCAGTCATGTTGCGGCCACCATAGTCACTATCTGTATATGCATATAGATTGAAGTCAGAACACTTTGGATACCAAAGTCCCAGCTTGGGAGCACCTTTGACATATCTAAGTATCCTTTTGACAGCAACTAGGTGTGACATCTTTGGGTTGGCTTGATATCTTGTAGAGATGCATGTGGCAAACATGATATCAAGCCTACTGGCTGTGAGGTACATGAGAGACCCAATTATTGCCTTACATAGGTGTTCATCAACACCCCCCCCCCCTCAAGCTCAGGACCTAAAGAGTGGCTTTTTGCTATGGGAGTCTTGCCAACCTTACAGTCTGTTAGATGAAATCTAGTTAGTATATCTTGTACATACTTTGACTGGTTTATAAATATACCATTGTCCCCTACTTCACTTGAATTCCTAGAAAGAAATTGAGTTCCCCGATGGCACTCATTTCAAATCTATTCTTCATAAACTTCTCAAACTATTTGCGGAGACCTGGATTAGGTGACCCAAAGATAATGTCATCTACATAAACTTGAACCAGAATCAAGTCATTCTCTGTTCCTTTGAGGAAAAGTGTATTATCAATGGTACCTCTCTTGAAACGATGTTGGACAAGGTACTATGACAGTGTCTCATACCACTTTCTTGGAGCCTGATGCAGCCCATAGAGAGCTTTGTCAAGCTTGCAGACTTAATTAGGATGATACGGATCTGCAAAGCTAGTTGGTTGTTTGACATACACTTCCTCTTCAATCACATATTATAGAAAAGCTCACTTGACATCAAGTTGGTAATCTTTGAAGTCCTTGGATGCAGCAAAAGCCAGAAATATCCTAACAGCTTCAAGTCTTGCTACAGGAGCAAAATTATCAGTGTAGTCAATCCTTTCTTCTTGAGTGTACCCTTGAACAACTAATCTAGCCTTGTTTTTTATGACAAGTCCTCAATCATCCTTCTTGTTTCTAAAAACCCATTTGGTTCCTATAGTGGTCTTCCCATGAGGAAGAGGACATAGGTTCCAAACCGTCTGCCTTTTGAATTAAAGAAGCTCCTCCCGCATTGCTTCAACCCAACTTCCATCCTTCAGAGCCTCATCAATCTTTTTAGGCTCTATCTGAGACAAGAAACAAGAGTTTAGACAAACATTTTTATCATAATTTTTCCTCTTGTTCTTACTCCTGTCTCAGCATCTCCAATGATCTTTGTGGTAGGGTGAGACTTGTGGATTTTCAGTTTAGGAATCACAGCAAGTTGATTTGACGGATCCAAATTTGTAAAATTCAGATCTGGTGAATGAGGATCACCCACCACATTAGCACACTTATCAAGGGTGACTTGATCCAATGAGTGTGTGACATCATTGATGTTATCTTCCATGGAGAGGTCTTCAATATCATGGAATTATCGGTCAAAATCACCATCTCCATTTCCTCCTACCTTGGAAGCTCCTTCACTTGAGTTTTGTGCCTCTGAGCTAGAATTTGTAGGCACCTCAGATGTATCAGTTGAATTTGTCATTGTTGTGCTAATAGGATTTCCACCTGCTGGGTTAGTTACCATTGGAGCTGAAGTAGTTTTCATACTTGGTCTTCTCAGCTCAAATCTTGGGTCAGTATCTCTTGTTGATAAGTTACGTGTACATCCTAAAACATTTTCATAAGATTTGTTAAAACAGTTGTTACTAAATCAAGTTCAAATAGCCGGTCAGGACCAGAACCCTTCACACTGGGTGTGTGTTCATTGAAAGTCACATTGGCTGACTCCTCAACTACTCTAGTTCTGAGATTATATACTCTATAAGCCTTAGCTTGAGAAGAGTATCTAATGAAGTGCCCATCATTTGATTTCTTAGCAAATTTGCCCAGATGATCTTTGGTATTCAAGATGGTGCAAGAACAACCAAATGATCTGAGGAAACCAATAAAAGGTCTCCTTTTGTGCCACAGCTCATAAGGAGTCTTACCATGAGTCTTGACAACTAAAACTCTATTCTGCACATAGCAGACAGTGTTAACTGCCTCTGCCGAGAAGGTGATGGGCAGTTTAGAATCACACAGCATGATTCTTGCTGCTTCAATAAGTGTCCTATTTCTTCTTTTAGCAACAGTATTTTGCTGAGGAGTCCTAGGAGCACTATATTGTCTTGAAATACATTTTTCTTCACAAAATGAATCAAGGATGTGATTTTTGAATTTTGTTCCTTGGTCAAATCTTATGATAGTATATTTGTAATTTGTCTTCACAATAAGTTTCCCCCAAAAGCATTTAGTATGTCAATGTGTAATTTGTCTAAGATTAAACCATTAAGTTTATTTGTAAATTCCATCATGTAGTATAATATGTTAGAGGTTGTGTATACTTGGTTAGTAATGTGTGTGTGTTATTCTTATGTTAGTGAGAGGTTTTTATCCATCTAAGATCCAGGTTATTACCCATAGGTCATATTGTTATATGTCTACTTGTAATGTACATTGATGCATTATAATGACCAACTATAACTCCTAAGAAAATGTTCACTGCTGCACATTTTCTGGACAGTTGTTCGTATCTTGGTCTGATGGAGGTCCAAAACTAATTATTAACAGGTGTGCATATATGCTTTGGAAAGCTAAGACATTAACCTAACTTTTGAAAAAAAATCACGTTTGTTGGTTAAACATTGACAAGGTTATAGCCTTGTAAAGTCAGGCCAATATTATGTCAGAAAAAGTTACTTTTGACACGTCATTTTATTTTGCACTTTTGGGAGACCAAATCTCCATGGAAAATTACAAGACCAATTGGGTTTGAAAGCTAACATGTGGAAAATAATTCTAGGCTCAAGAAACACCTTATTTGGTTTATTTTTGACCAAGTTACAGCCTTTTAAAGTCTGGTCTATGAATCTGTCAGGTTGCTGTCCATGTTAGTTTCACAGCCTTGTTGTCATGTCTTCTAAGTTTTTAACTAGAGATTGAGTATCACACATGCTAAATCACTAAAAATAAGTATGAATGTATCTATTTCATGTTTCAAATCGTGGTTTAAGGGTGTGTTTAGGGTGACTTCAATTCTGCAATGTATGAGTAATCCTAAAACCCTATTATGACCAGTTACATGTTCTTTTTTTTTTTACTTTGTTTTCTAACCTGTCATGGACCTTATTAACGACTAATATATCATTTAAAAGGTTTAGTTTAAGTGTTTTTAAGTTCATACCCATTGGTAAGTGTCGGTGCAAAAATAAACACGTGTTAGAGGTCCAAACTGCACACTTGAGCTCTTCTTCCTTCTCATGATTTCAACAGTAGCAATAGGCAGCCCTCTTGGAGCTATGTTTGAGCAGGTTTGAGAGTGTTTTGTTGTGAGAAAGATCAGCTCTAGGGTGGGTTTTATAAGAGGTTTTGTATGGAATCTCATCATGAGATGCCAAAGCATCTTTGAACAACTTTTGCTTGTGATTTTGGCCCCTCTTGGGCAACAGCAACAGCAGCATGCTTGAGTAGTGCTTCAGCAACTTAACCTTTGGATCCATAATTTCGATTGGTTCTTCTATGAAATGAAGCTTGTCATTAATACGAATATCTCTCAGGTCTATACGTGTCCCCAAGGCTTTCTGTAGAGATTGCCAAAACAAAGATGTAAATCGGCTATTCCGATCCGAAATGATTGAGATTGGTACCCCGTGTCTGACAACAATCTCATTCACATAGATTTTGGCTAATTTCTCCATTTTGTAATCCTCTCGGATGGCAAGAAAATGGGCGGACTTAATCAATCGATTAACTATGACCCATTTCGAATCATGACCACTGGAAGTTCGAGGCAATTTGGTGATGAAATCCATTGTGATTTGTTCCCATTTCCATTAAGAAATTTCAGGTTGCTGAAGCAGACCTAACGGTCGTTGATGTTCGGCTTTGACTTTTGAACAAGTCAAACACTTCCCAACATATACAGCTATGTCCTTTTTCATGTCGGGCCACCAATAAAATTTTCTAAGGTGTTCGTACATCTTTTCGGATCCAGGATGAACTGAATACTTGGATTTATGGGCTTCATCCATGATAAGGTTCTTGAGGTTATCTGAGTTTGGGACCCACATGCAATCTTGGAAGTAAAGTACTTCGTCAGACCCATGTTCTAGCTTCCTTTCTGCTCCACACTAGAGTTTATTCTTTAGATCATTTCTCAAAGCTGCTTCTCCTTGTGCATTCAAAATTCGACCTTTGAGACTTGTTTGAATAGTCATGCCTAGAGCACGTACTCTTATGGGCTTAACCCTTTCTTTTCTGCTTAAGGCGTCAGCCACAACGTTGGCTTTGCCACAACGTTGGCTTTGCCTAGAGCACAATTTGCTATCATCATGAATTATCACGTAATTGCATTGATGCACTAAACTTCTCAATATGTAAATACGTACTTAATCTAATCCTTAATTAAGTCTAAGGCATATTAGCTAATAACTCGAAATTAAGCAAAAATATTATGGTTTGACTAGAATTAGAGTTTTAGGGCTTAATATGTTGGGCTATAAAGTTACCTGAAAATTCACGAATGTCACAGTAGAAGTTCAAATGAATAATATATCTACAATCAATTTGTTTATGAAAATGTTTATTCAACTAATATTACTTGCTTATGTGAAAGATTTAGATTAATATGATCTTATTTATGGTAATATTTTCTGAACCCGTATAGATATATGCAAAAATACAAAAATATTTGAAGTTTGATTATCATCTAACTAATTTTATTTTATTTTTGCAGATTATAAATGAGTTTAATAAGAAATTTTCTAATTTTAATCTTTTAAAATTCAAGTTTTTATAAGACATAAATTTTAGAGTGAGTAATTATAATTATGAAAAACTCAAAAGAGAAAAACAATAAAAACATCAATCAAAATACAAAAATAAGTATATTTAAATTTTGTTTATTTTCAAAAATATATGAAAAATAGCAGTGTTGACATGCGAAAAGAAAGAAATTACTATCACATCCCAATTGTTGCAAATAGAACATGCACAAGATGTCTTAGATTTGTCAAAATTAAATGTTTGATTCATACAAGTGAACAAACCAAAACCAAGCAAAAGTCAAATAAAACAAAGTAAATAGTCAAATCACATATGGATGTGTGATACTCAACTAGACAAATTCAAAAACTAGTTTTGACTTACTACAAGTAACAAATTTCAAAGAATACTCATCGGATTAAATCAACACTTTTTTGCATTGAACATTTGAAATTTACCCAAGGCAAATCAAATGCAGATGGAGTATCACATCCGCATTAGACCAGAATTCTTAAACTGTTTATACAAATATTTAAGTTGATGCGGTTAGAAGTCAATGCGGGTGAAGACCAAGTGTTAGAGCTAATGAGGATGAAAGCTCAACACTCAATGCGAATGACTTGTTTATACTTATACGTATGAGTATAACAGTCGGTACAAATTAAGACTTACTTGATGCTAATGAGACTAAGTCAATACGGATGTGAAGCTGGTCATCCACATCAGTCAATTTTATCTAAACTGTTGCAGATGAACAAAGAACCAATGAGGATACTTACTTCTCAGTCAATGCATTACTTCTCAGTTAATGCGGATACAGTTTTAGTACTTTTTTACTTGTAAATATACTGATTCTACAATATGTCAAGATAGTTTAGTCAATAGTACAGACCCTATGTCAAGCCTATAAATAGAATGTTACATATTTAATGATGGGGTTAATGGATTTAAATACTCCCAACTATTAGGAATTGGCCGCTGCCACCCCCAATTATCATTTTGGCAAATATAACTCCCAAGTAAACACTTTGGTGTCTGTATCATCCGTCGTTTGTCAAAATCCTAACAAATGATATAAAATATATGACAAATTGAACGTATATAACACAATGAGCTGATTTATTTTACACAATACCCAAAATAAATCAGCTCATTTGTTAGGGTTTTGATAAACGATAGGTGATGCAGACACCGAAGTGTTTACTTGGGAGTTATATTCGTCAAAATGATACTTGGGGGTGGCAGCGGCCAATTCTTAATAGTTGCGAGTATTTAAATCCATTAACCCTTAATGATGTAACCCTTGCAAATCCAAGCAAACAAACTTTATGCTTATGATTATCAATACAAAAAAACATTTATAAGTATGTTTTGATTGTGTTATTATTCATTATTAATCATTGTGATTCCGCACACTATGATTTAGTAGAAATCTTAGTATTATGGATCCATCAAAATTCACCTAGTTAGAATTTGGTTCAAATCATCCTGCATCAGATATGTAAAGAGTGAGGTTTCCTGCGATGATCGCATTATAATTATTGTTAAGCCCACAAAGAGAGCAAAATTATCCTCTTCCATTTTAGCATTTTAAGATGTGATCTTAGTTTATGTAGTTTGAATTACAAGTACACTCTCGAGAACGTAATTATCTGGAGAGCAAAATTATCCTCTTCCATTTTAGCATTTCAAGATGGAGATGCAGTCTTAGTTTTTTATAATTATAAGATAATGAGTTAAAAGCTTTGTATTGAATTTCCCATATGATAAGGAAATATCTACACTCTACCATCTCTATAACTTAGATGATAAATCGGTTGATTTGAGCATCTAGTGTTTCACCCATAATGTAATTAAACATGTTGAATTTTTGTTTCATCATGTGTCTACAACTTTATTTAGTGTCTTCATTTCCCTCATATCTTTCAACCAAAGGCATCCCACAACTCTGTCGTTATCTTGCACCACTTAAACCCATGATTGATCTCGGTGGACAGTTCAATGAAGAAAAACCCTTCTCGCCCATCTCGATTACATCATAATCTGCATCAACATGTAGTTCCAGATCTTTTGGTGCCATGGTGTTATCTTACTTCCGTTACATCAGAACCTGTGGCCGCTTTCAAATCGATCTACACGTCTTAGAATCAGTGAATTTAACATAATTTCTATACCAAAACTTCCATTTAGAGAAGTCATGTTCGGGCACTAGACGTGGTGGTTTAGTTCTCGTTCCGATCTTATTGTCTAAATTGGTTACATATTATTGTTGTTCATACTTTGTGATTTAGCAGTAGTCATCTTGAATAGTAGTTGTATTCTGTCTCCAACAAAGTATTCAGTTGAACAAGCGTGGTCGGTTGACCAAGTGCGAAAACTTTTAACCCCAAGAACCTCTCGAGAACTTGAGACGATACAGTGGCAGCAAGAACTTCAAGTGAGTACTTTAAGCGAGAACTTGAGACGAGAACTTCCTTAACAACCCAAGATCTTCTTTCCTAATTCAACTTCCAACAATTTAGGAAACTATATCTAAACTCGTGGATCTTGAATTTTGAACCTCAGATCACAAAGAACACTGTTTCCTGTTCTTTCATGTTGCATATGGCAGCCTTCGAATAATAACTTTTGAAACTCCTGAGTGTAATGTTTAGCACCTAAAGCACTTATAAATCATTAACTATAACCTCGAACATGTGGTAGATCAGCCTTCAAGATCTTCAAAGCTCTCATATCAATTGTAAACTCCCAAACTCTTCGGATCTTTGATTACAATCAATACCACGCCCATACACGTTGAATATGCAAAACTTTGACAATGTATGGTTCCCGAAAGCAAATAATAACAAGATGAATACTTGAATTCATTTTGTATATTGACAAACAAAGATGATCACATTGCTGGTTTGATTATCGATTATATAGGATTACTAAAAGAGATCAACCAATGAATTAACTATATATTCTATAACAAGTATTTATACATATACAAGAGTATTTTAAGCATGGTCATTATTATTGACTTTTTTCAAGTCTCACACTTGTTTTAAATGTTTATTACTTTTATATACGATATTATCTTTTTATAAAAGTTACATAACAAAAACAAGTGTTTTTTATTTTAAAAAAGAATACAGCTCAGTTATATAAAAATTTTAAAAATTTATGTTTTTAAGCTCATATGAGTTTTACTCGTCATGGTGTATTTGATGCAGTTCATTATGTATTTTTGTTAGTAATTGTGTTTTTCTAAATAATATTGTGTTTTTTTAAAATGATGAATTCTAAAAGAATATAATGATGAAATACCATTGTTGTGTATTTCTATTATAAAACGTAAAACAATGGCAAAAACAATACAAATGATATAAAGCATAGAATATATTTGAAAAAATGGTTCATTGTGATTTTTACTTGTCATTGTGTTATCCTACACACTGAGTTTTGTAAAACACATTGATAAATAACATTATTTTGTATTTGTACTTGTAAAACACAATGATAAAATAACAATAAGTTTATATAATATATAAAACACAATGATGAAACGACTCGTTGTGTTTTTTGCACGTTATTGTGTTATATTAAACACTATAAGTTTTAAAAAATGCATTAATAAATAATATTATTGTATACTTTTAATTATAAAACATAATGATAAAATAGCTAGAAATCTGAGGCCAATTCACATGTTGCAAAAAGTGGACGAGAATTTGCTCGCCTCTATAAAAAAAAATACACTTAACTAAAATCATTGCTAAAAATTGGACAACATTTCACTCACTTCTATCAAAAACACCCTTGGCCAATTATCAAAAAAGGGTCTGATTAAATGAAGTTTGAGTATTATATTGGATTCAACTGGTTAACATTACTTGACTAGGTAACTATATGTTATAAATAGTGCTCGACCATTTATAAAATATAATGAAACATAGATCTCAACCCTAAAAGTGAATTAAGTTTAAAAAAATGTCATTATCTATTTAGAAAATAATAAAACATTGAAGATACTAATTCCTTTTCTTTTACATTGTAGATGTCTCATAAATACCTCTTAATTTTAAAACCAACATTCTAAACATTAAACTCGATAGAACAAACTATTTAAATTGAAACTAAAACTTGAAGAAAATCCTCAAAGCAAATAAGAAGTCACATTTAAAGTGTCCCGTACCTAAGCGACCACTGCATGATGCTACAGAATTTACCCAGGAGGCATGGGTCAAATTCAATTGTGATGCTCAAATCATAACCGATTTAATGATAACATCTATTAGACAGAAGTTGAGAAGTTTTTTAAAGGTTTGGTTGGCTTATGATATGATTAAAGATTTGAAGGAAAAGCTCCATCAAGAGTATTTACTAAAGGTAATTTCATTCATTCTCAGTTTACAACATATCAAACACTACCTAGTTCTTAAGATGCTTAGATACGGGTAATTTTACCCGGAATTGATATATAAAAGAACATGCTTCTCCCATTGATGATACAATCAAGCTATAGGGACTTGTATTGTTCGATTAAACGAGATGCATGGAGACGAGAAGTTGGGACAATAGTGCATCCTAGACTCTGTAGATAAGCGATCTGTCAAACATTAATTCAACATGTATTATTAGCAATGATGTATTCGAAATTAATCATTGTTCTTTGTTGCATAAACATTGAAAAAAAATCAATATATTTAAAAAGGAACGGCTAACTCACCTGCTTAGATGTAGCTACAGAGGAACCCATTGCACTCTCGATCCTCAACTTTTGGAAATGTTCCTGCAAGGAAAAGCACTTATGAGTGTGACTGTTAATCCTAAATGAATAAGATCAAAAAACCAACCCGATATATTTACCCATTAGAGATAAAACCAACCCAAATAGACTCATTCATGAGTAGATAGGTCAGAGCACAAGCATACTGTAACATCCTGATTTCCATAAGACTCAAATATATTTTTATAATTATATACGTGTGCAAAAACTAGTTTACTTGTAACAAAACAGAAACTAGTAGATACTACAACTAGTAGTTATTTTTGAGTGTCAATTTCATAATTAGTAATGTGGGTGGAACTTATGGACGAACCATATTAACATTTTGCAAATGAGCACCTACATAGTGAATCTTGGTTAGATCAATAAAAATAAAAATTAAAGAATGTGTTACTCAAGCTAATCATTATGTGAATAAAACTGATTGACATATTTGACATGTTTTGTATAGTTTAATTGTTCCTGAGATAAACCTCTTTTCAATGAGAAGTAAATAGGTTAAGATAGGGTTATGGTGGTTCAATTGTGAATAGAGAGAATTATGGGACGAGTCAAAATGACCTGTATGAAATTAGATGATTCTAGCGGTATAAAACCCAAGTGACGTTCTAGTATAATGTTTGACTACTAGTAGGTCAAGAGTTGGAAGTATAACCAAAATGGAGGTATCTTCTTGTAAAGGTATGGGTAATTGCATTTTGTTGAAGATAGTAAGTAGTTCTAAATTGTAACTATTAATGTTTAGTGTTATTGTCTTGAGATTTCTTATGCTTAAGGTGGACTGGAACATGTATCAAGAAAGGGTGGTTTTATACAAACTATTAAGTATGGATTGACTTAACAATAAAATATTATTTTGATGGTTTTTTGGTGGTTTAAACCCACAAAGAAAGAAGCAAACTGATAATGGGTCGTGTGACCCAATTGCTAAAAATTCAACTTATTTTCAAATTTCAACCGGCTTTTGACAATTCATGGTAAACTAATTAAAAATCTGTTCAGTATGTATTATATATCGACGGAAAACTCTACGCATCTACTTTACTCAGATTTTTACTTTGAAGTAAAACACCCATCGTAAGCATGGTTGTAAAATCGCTAGGCGCTAGTTGGGCGGTGTGATACCAACTAGGGATTAATCGGTGAGTGACCGATCAACGATTAATCGGTGCTAGGCGCCTATTTTTACAACACTGATAGTAAGTGGAGAAAAACATTGACTTGCTATAGTTGCGCAAAACTTTTTTACAAAATTAACTTTTTAGAATTTACAAACCATAAGAAATCAACCAAGGACCCTAAAGGTGTCTATTTTTGTTGTTTGTAAACTATAGTGGAAAATATAACCGAGGTATGGGTTGGTATTGTTGTAAGTTAAAACAGCATAAAATATTGTAAAAGGAAAATGTAGTGTTTAAAGGTAATTATAGCATTGTGTGTCAATAACTATGTGTTTATACGTACTTACCTAGAGTTGTATGGGTTATTGGTGTAGACGTGTAAGTGTTGTGTGTATGTTCTTACATGAGTTAAAATGAGAGGTATCTTGATATAGTGTATATATGTTAATAAGAAGTCATAAAAGTTGTGACTCGTATGTGCGTATACATGTGTTTCATTGCATGTGAATGAATGGCCCTTGTGTTAATAAAGATATTTGATTTAATCGTGTATGTTATGAGTTATTTTTGAGGAGTTATATGATGGTTACCCACCACATCAATTCTAAAGTCACAAGGTTTGTGACACAATGTGGATAAAGGCAATCACAAGAATTGCAATGCTAAATATATATTGAAGTCACAAGATTATAACCCAAAGTCCCAAACCAATCACTGAGTTGCTTGTTCAATGACTTTAATGCAATCAAAATGTTAAATGTATGTATAAATGTGTCATTTCAATAATTGAGTATGGGTTGTGATAATCTTTTAATGATTTATTATATTTATAAGCTATTAATGGTGTTCTTTTTCAGGTGTTTATGGATATCAGAGCTAATCAAGAGAATGGGTTGAAATAGCTGGTTAAAAGTTGGAAAAATTGTGAGTTGTGCAGGTATTGGTGTAAGCTACGCTACTCTTGGCATAGCTTACGTTGGGGTGCAAGTGTTAACCATATATGGTTTGTGATACGCCAACTGTTACGTCACTATGTATGCACATCGGTGCTTATTATGGTACCGATCGAGGGGCCAAAATCGCTTCACGATCTATGTATGCACCATTAATCTACACTTTGTACAGGACGTTTCCTACGACTTCAACCCATGGCTATAGGTCCCAAAGTAACAATCTTACCAGTTTCTCCAAGGCCAGCCCTCTAAATGGATCAGAATGATCATATCTAATCCTAAGATTGACTATTTAGAATTGTGGCTTAAATTAATAGCATGTGCAAGTAATATTGTCGGTTAGTAGTCATGAGACAAACCTGTTTTTCCCTCGTAATATACTCACGCTTGTCTGCAGGAATTTTCAGCCATTGTAGAACCTGATGGTTGAGAAAAGAAGAATCATTTTAGTTATAAGTTTAATCGAAGATAAAGTGACTGAATTTTATCTAAACACAGATTGTTGGAACCTACATTTTCAGCATACTGGAATGCTTCTTGGCTCTTCAAGCATGACTTTAGGGACCGAAGAACTTCCTAGAAAATAAATAAAGTTGATAGTTGTTATGCAAGGTTAGCCACAAACAGTACAGACTCATTTGAACAAAATATAAATATTCACAATTAAAATTTGGTTCGCAGGATGTTTTAAGCCAATTTTTCATTAATTTTCTACTTATTTTGCCTCCACAATGATCCAAAAGGAAGTGTATCACCTTTTGTGCAGTTTTCTTCGCTCTAAGCCTTTCATCAATTACAAAGGCAACCTGTGAACGATCAGAAACAAGGAATCATACTCAAGCCATAACACAAGAAAACATAAACATCTCTACCTGACCTCTCATGTGTTTAAGTAGTAGAAGTGGAAATTTAGACACGTTTACTTATAAATGGGTCAATCCGATTATGTTTTATCTCTAACATGTTAAAGGCGCAAAATAAATATAAAAGGTGTATTTTAAAACCATAAACCCTACTAAATCATTTTATTTAGAAGTAGGATCATTTTTAAAACCATATAATTTTTGTAATCATATTTGACATACTAATATTTATTTGAATAAAGGTACAAACTGTGGACCTATCGTTCCCGACCTAAAATTGACCAATATTAAAGGATACATGTTTCGACCTGAAACCCATTTGACCCGTGACCCAAATTTCCCCCACCCCCACCCCCAAAAAATTACAACTAATAAAATAAACTACGAGACCAAGTAGTCAAGTACAAGGAACAAGGATGCGCACAAACCTTGTCAAGCAACCTCTTTGGTTCCTTGAACGCTGCCTTCTTGGCCCATTGATGAAATAAATGGGAAACAGTTGCTCGCTCTTCACAGCTGAATCTGTTTTTATTGATTATATAATATCCAAGTTTGTTAATTCAACAAAAGAATGAGATTAGCAGTTAGGAACACATTCAAATTCTGAGGACCTTTTCAAGAAATCATTGCCATTGCAAGGCAAGATTGTTTCATTTGATTCTTTGGAATCTTCATTGAACATACTGTTGATGGCTTCACTGCTCCCCATTTTTACTGTTGCATGTTCTGTCGCTTGCAGCTCATCAGCAAGACAAGATTGTTTATTTGGAAGTTTCTGATGCTCTGCTTGCATATATACTGAACTTGACTCGTCCTACAAACAAAACTCAATGATGTAGAAGTCAAAGCAGACCTTCATTGCGTTGTAAAAATGTAATATAAAATGTTCTTGAAGCCAGTACTTGATGATATTTTAAAAACTTAAAAGACACCTGAATTTCAAGAAGATGCTTTGGGATTTCTTTTAGGAAACGTGAAGGTTGGCAAACCTGAAAGAAAGCAATGGCTTTGAATTATAAGCAATTTCGACCCATATACTAATGAACATGTAACTCGGTTTATGAAAATGTCAAACATGTCAAACAGGTAGATTAATAGGTTAACTTAAAAACGAGTCAATTCGGGTTATTTTCATCTATAAAGGGTTGAATGGATGAGTAAGAAAATTAGCTATAAAGAAATTGGCCAAATGGGTTTATTTTGTCAAATGGGTTGAAAGTCATCAATGTATGTTTTTAATGCGTGAAGCCCCTAATTCATTTTATAAAAAATATTCAATTGAATGATATAAATTTTTACTCCTACTTTTACCACTTTTATATATGGAAAAATAAGAAGATGAGATAAAAAGAGTATATGGTCAACAAAACAACCCTTTTTAGTATTAGCCATCTTAACCCGTTACCTAGCATGCCTGTGTTGCCACTGGTAGTTATTTTGATCAGGAATTATGCGCAACAATTTATATCATAAGAGATGTTTATGCTTCACCTGCCAATTTGAATCCATAGTGACATGTAGAATAAAAAGTTTTTTTCTTGCACGAGTTATTGCCACATATAGTAAGCGACGTTCCTCCTACCACCATTTAAAGAAGAGAAACATCATGGTTTTTAAAAGAAGGGTAGTCTATCATGTAAAAAGAAAAGATAAATTAATTCAAGTTCAAGAGCATGCTTACCTCAAGGGAGGCACAGGTTTCTTTTGTGGTGCCATTAAATTCATGTAAAAGGGGGATCTCAGATTCATTAGCCTGAAAGATTGATCCATGAGTACTCTTGTTATGTAAAAAGGTTTTGGTAAAGTTTTTCGACCCACTTACTTATGAATGAATCAATTTGGAATTTTATTATCTCTAATGGGTTATACGTAAGCTGGGCAAAGTTGGCCAAAATTTATTTTTATTGAATAGTACTTGATCATATTACTCAAAATTTTAAATTTGTAAAATAATAGAATATTGAGAATCATAACTGAATTTTTGGGCAGAAAGTACTTCGGGTCAGCCCCCCATGACTCATTTCAGCCCATATCATAACTGAATCTTTGGGCAGAAAGTACTTCGGGTTAGCCCCCATGACTTATTTCAACCCATTACTCAACTTGCCAGGCCCAACCATTTTGCCACCTCTAGATTTCAGCACAGGTAATTTTGATTCAGTACCTTAACTATGAAGACAGTGTCCCACTCCAACCCTTTTGACTATTGGAAGGAAAAGATAAGAAATATTATGAGATTCGTTAATTATTGATTTAAGATTATACAGCAAAAGGAAGATTATGATTCATTGATTAATTTAGACAAAAAAAACTGCAGATCTATGGAGGGAAAGAAAATATACCTGGTGAATGGTAGTAAGAGTAACAGCATGATTATTATCATGCCGCCTCACACGAAAATTCTCTGTTTCCCTTTCAGATATAAAATCTATAAACTCTTTAAGTACATTTACACATCCTTTTTCTTCTGTAACACTATCATTGACATTAATATCAAAGTTGTATGATTTTAGAAACTCAGACACATCATCCAACAGATATTGAAGAACCTGCGCAAGCAATAAAGAATTATTTATCTAGCTATGTTTTATAATAATCCTTGAAAACTTACCGATCTAAGATCATGCTCTTCGTTTAGCAACTTCCCTCCATCAGCATCAACAACTGCTCGTTGCTCAAGCAGGTACTTCTGTAGTAAAGAGATACAAAAGAACAAAATTTGAAATGTTAATACATCTAGCCCATAAATATTCATCCTCTTTCTCAACTAAGTTAAATGAAAAGGATGACATACCTGAGGTATCAAGTTTGCCACCGATCTGATGACAGTTGAAATAGACTGTTCCTGTCATCATAATGCTTATTCTGTTAATATGTTGATCACCCTTGGATTTTTAAACTTTCATGACATTATTTGTGTACCGGAACAAGGAATAATCATATAATGCTAAACCTTAAACACCCGTAAATCTGCACTCTCTGTATATGAGATTTAAAGGTTTCGCAACTTACAATAACTAAAATAGAATACATTATTCATTAACCACAAACGGACTAATAATTGTGACCTTAGAACCGCATGCATGCTATTTTACAAAGGAGAGAGCAGTGTTTACCCTGTGAACAAGTTTTGAAATCATTCCTAACGTATCCAACACCTTACGGCCTTGGGTGATTTGACTCCTACAATCAATGATGTAATAAATAATTACAATGTCAAAATAAATTCACTGAATAGATAAGTACCCATAACAAAAAAGGGGCATAATTGTTGACTTGCTGCTAATATTACATAAAAAGTATGTGTCATAGCAGTTGAACTTAAGGTAAACAGCTTCAATAGCAAGGATCAATGAGCCACATAAGTTTTTCATGTACACTATTACTAAAAATAAAAACTCAAAAAAATCATAGAAATTTTGATTCTACAAGTGTATATTGTTTAATGCACCAAACCTTTTGAAGGTACCAGAGATCTTTGCACTGAATATATCAAAAGCAGCAGATACGAAGCTGCATTTTCTTACAGTTGAAACTTTATTAATATGGTCGATTATCTGCAAAGTGGAAAAGTGAGAAATACATATATTCATAACAGATTCATAAAGTAATGGAATTTGAAACTTCATACATATTAATAAGGATATGCTATTAAACTGATACCCTTTTCTTTTCATCTTTTTCAAGATTTAGCAGGGCTTTGAATACTCGCCTAAATGACCCATCATCACACACCACCAATGTTGTTTTGAGCATAGATATAATAGCCCTTACTACCTGTAGGATCTCAATCAGTAACTGAAGGTAAATTACCATGTAACAATATCAGAATTTGATACAAGAGTTAGCCTGAAAGCATCTACTTGCCAACCTTTTTTCTGTAGAACGCAACCCCATGAACGTTAAATGGGATTTTTCTTTCACGGAAAGCTGTTTGGAACATTTTCCCTGACACCTGTTATGTTGAATGTAAAGCCAATAACAGCTTAACAAATTTGCATACAATGATAAAAGCTTATGTTTGGGGGGAGTATGCAAAATTTGGTCAGAACCAACAAAATTGTAGGACCAAACCAGCCCACTAACGGCTATGTTCAGTTCTCTTCACAATTTTGATTCTTTTCTACAACTGCTTTACAGTTTATTTTTTTTTTTCAAAAATTGATCTTCAGTTCAGTCAGCTCTGTTAGAACCAAGACTAAATAAATCTTATTATTTTTCAGACTTACCTTTTCTTTTCAAACGAAGGCAAATCCAAATATGTATTCGGACATATGTGCATCCGGTTCACACTTACATTTGGGATCTAAACCAGTGGGCCAGTTTGAATCAGTTTGTTTTTCGGTTTCATTAGTTTCTATTTTTCTATTTTTGTCCACTTATGGTCCAGTTCTGAACCGATGCACCTATTGGGAAGTGGGAGACACATAGGTACAGATGGTTTGACCTGTCGTCGATAAAGAACTGCAATCTCTCCAAAAGTGCCTTTAACAGATGAACCGGAAGAAGTGAGTTCTAATATCTTGTCCACAACAAATGAACATTGTGCATCCTCATTACAACATTCTTTAACAATAATCTGAGTAGGTAATTCAAGTTATGCAGATCAGTCACAAACCTCGTGTCTACACAAACTCATCCACATATTCTATAAATAAAAAGAAGTTAAGAAAAAGTTACCTTAGAACCAGAAGAATTATCAGTAAGAACCTTGTTTAACTGACACCGTTTTGAATTATTTTGTATAAGAAATGAAGCAGCATCAACAATACAGCGAGTAGAACGATAATTCTTATTTAGTCTGATCTGAAACGAAATCATGTAAAGAACAAGAGACATTCCTTAGACTATTCAATCTTGAGACGTCAAATAGTTACAAATTACACAGAAAGAAACAGCATTAAGATTATACAAGTGTTAGTCAGAGTGTCAGACCTCCTTGTGAGGCTGAAAATCTCTGCGGAATGACTTGAATCCACTTACATCAGCACCATTGAAACTGAAGATCGACTGCATTGTGATTTGTAAATCTAAGATCAAATTTATATAAGCAGGTAAAAGGTGGAGAATCCAATTTACGTACCTGATCCTCATCTCCAACAATTGTTATGTGTTTATGTGATGCAAGAATTCGTAATAAGCCATATTGCATTGAGCTTGTGTCTTGAAACTCATCTATTACAATTGCTTGCCATGATTCCTGACACTCCTTGAAAACTTCAAGTGATAAACAACTAAAGATGTCAAAATGAGAAGATTAACATTTGTACAGAAGAAACAGATAATACACAGAAGCCCAACCTTCAGGAAAACCAGTAAGCAGCTTCACAGAGCAGCTAATTAAGTCGTGATAATCCAGAGCATTACATGAGTTTAATATGTCCTCATATTTCCTAAGAATTGCAGCCTGATTCCAGATCAGATTTGTAATTCAGAAGCTAATAAATATATAGAAATATAATATCTAAAGCAATCTTACTCCTGTAGCATTTCCCTGTCGCTGGAAATCTTCAGAAGTTCTCCCAGAAGCTTTAGCCTGAATATACAGTAGAACATAATGTAGAGTTTATAGATGAATCGTGTGTCAGGAAGAACATAATTAAATAGTAAATAACTAATTACTTGTGAGACAAATTTCAACCACTTCTTTGACTTCTCTCTAAAGTCTTCAAGGCAGTTCTTAGTGGCATCGGATTCATTACAAAGTTTGTCAGAATCTGAACTCTGTAGGTTCTTTCCACTCTCAGTGAGACGCACAGCTTCAATAACCGCCTTTCTTTGCTGTCCCTGACCATATAGCAAAAATTCTGGTGTACGACCTATTCTATAATGAGAAAACATGTTATAATAGTAAAAAAATTAAACAAGGTAAACATATTGACATAGATGACGATTATATCATTAGAACTTGGCAAGAGGCGATAACATCAAAAGCCATTCAAAACATATTATATGTTTTCAAATGAATATATCCACTATAAACTAACATTTACATACTTTTCAGCATGCAGACGACAAAGCTGAAATGAGAATGAGTGGAAGGTGCTGATCATAAGTTCCTTTGCTGTTGTCTTCCCAGCCACTGATCCAATCCGGTCCCTCATTTCTGAAGCAGCCGCTGTGGTGAATGTCATAGCCAATATGTGGGAAGCTTCAATGCCCTAAATATGTTTGTTGATCAAAACAAGCACATGTAGAAATTTTACAAAAACGAAAATAACCAAGTGCTTGAGAGTATCTGTCTTCCTAACATTCAGGAGTTAAAGGAGGTGAATAGGAGAGGTGACAGATCGAATTTTTGTAAATAACTGCTAAGTAATTAGTACGTCAACCATAGATACAACAATATTAAAATGATTTAGAGGTTTATGTATTTGAATTAGAGGTGTTAATTTCCAACACAGCAACAACCTAACATGAAATTTGCGGGTTTGGGTTTATCCTAAACAGGTGCAGTGAGTTTTAGGTTGAACCCAAAAATGTTTAGCTACACCACCGTGTTTGGTTTGCAGCTTGCCCCATTTATTTTTGTAATTTTTTTAAAATGTATTCTATGTAACTATGCCATGTCTTAAGCTTTAGGTATTTTATCAAGACTTTTCACTTTAGGTTAAAACTTAAAAGACAAAGGGGTGTCCGAATTGTTTTATATTTTGATCGTAAATTTATGATTTCAGAGTGATAATTTGCAAAAAGAATACAAAAATATAAAAATTTCGTGTTAAACAGGCTGTGTTTTTGTCAACCCGTGAGTACATGAATCGTGCGTGGGTTAAGGTGTTTGATACAATTTTCAAGTTCGTGTCATGCTTTGGTCTGTGTAAAATTTCCGGGCAGGTTTGACCTGCCAACCTGTTTAACACCTCTGATTGAAGTACACTTTGGGTGATTTTTGACATGTTTCCTTTTAAGCAAATATATAATGATTTTACCCATTTGACCTGCTAGATATAAAACAATACTGAACTGGCCCATTCATAAGTAAATGGGTCAAAACTGCTACCTCTAAGTGACAGTGATTAGTAATTGTAAGGTGATACCTTGTGAAGAAGCATTAAAACTCGCCCAACCATGGTGGATGTCTGAATTATAGGGAAGAAAATTAAAGAGTATTAATTCTACAAGGTTTAGAGAGATGAAGAAATGTGTTAACAAATAAAGAACAGAATTACAACCTTGCCACTTCCAGGTCCAGCAACGATCATCAAAGGTATTGAAATATCACTGCAGGCTGCTTCACATTGTCTATCATTTAGCGACTGCATATATTTCGCATACTCCTCAGGCATGCCTTCAGTTAATCCACTGTAACTACTTCCATCCAAGACTTCATTTTGTAGCTTCTCTAAAACAACAGGGCTCACATCGGTTCTAAGTTCACAGCTGTTGGTTTTAGGATGCACACTCTTGAATTCAATGTCACAGCTAGACTCCTCAGCTACTACCTTGGGCTTTGCCCCAGACTCACATATTGCATCAATTTCAGCTAGAATGGAATCATCAAAGTCCTCATAAAAAATGGTAGGCATTATGGTAGAAGGCTCGCTTAGAGTAGAACATGATTGTCGTGTCATTGGAGTTACAAATGACGTTAATCCAATATCATTTTCCATACAAGCACCTACTTTCTTTTCACCCAAACAATAATCTTTAGGTTCCTGCTTCCCCACCACAATGCTGTTTTCAGAACTTACATTGCAGGCAAAAGGCCTGTCTGGAGTTTTAAATGAGGCCAAACTTAGTTTATTCTCGCTTGAGATATGAAAATCATGGCTCATGTCAAATCTACTAACGGGAACTCCCTTGGTACATGGATTTCCACCGTAGCTTATTCGTCTAGTAGGAGTTTGAAATGAACTATGAGCTTTTCCATTCTCATCTTGCAATAACATTGTCCCTGCAAACAAACCACCATCGCCGAATGGAGACTTGAAATGGGACTCCCTGACAGACTCTCTGTCACTTATTTTCAAGTGCTTAACCGTAGTGGGGGTGTTCACTGAAATGTCTGAAAGAGGCACTCTCTTGGCAACATCAGATGAAATTTCAACACCAATTCTACAAGACAAATCAAAACAGAAAATAACACAGTATGGGAGAATTTCAAGCATCAATTTCATTTGGATATAAAATTGAAACCTAAAGAAAAGGGGATGAATGTTTTACTTTTGAGGAAAGATATTGGAAGCGGTAGAGGTGTCTCGATGGCGCTTTCGATCAAGTAGAGCTTTGGCGGATCTAAAATTTCTGGAAATTCGGGCCCTTTGTTCATCTGATAGTTGTCCGACTCCGTTTTCTTTGCTCATCGTCTTGAGAGTTCCGGTAAGACTCAAACAAGGCTTCTGCGTGATTTATGAAGGAAGACTGATCGAAACTACAAATCGATCATCAAAACCCTAGGGGAAATCGATATGTAGAAGAAGTAGAAGAGCGTGAATGGAGTTTGGTGTTTCCCTCCTATGCTGTTGCGTTTAAATATGTTATATCTCATTGTGAGTTGCAGGTCGGCTTTTATAGTTTTATATGGCTGGCAGGGCCCAGGGGAGTGCAAACGGTTTTACCCGGCCCGGAACCGTGAAGACACGTAGTGGTTTTCAAATTTCGGATAGTAGATTTTACTATCCTGATCTGTAACCAAAATTTTGGATTCGGCTATTCGTATGGATATCTAAATTCTAAAATAATATGTATTATTAATTATTTTTATAAAAAATATTAACATTTTTATTAAAAAATATTTCGGATATCTGAAGTTCTTATAAAAATATAAGAAATATCCGAAATCTCTAATTAATATTTATTATTCAATAATTTATAGAAAATTACTTCGGATGGTTCAGACTCTAAATACCAAAAATCCTCAAATCATTATTCGAATCTGAATCCGATATTTCGGATTTTCGGATATTTCTTAATACCCCTATGTGGAAGTGTGACCCCGAAACTTTTTTTTTGGCTTTAATAGTATGGTTCTACTCGTCGGTTCTCACATTCTTATCTTTATAGATAATTTAACTAAAAAATGTTATAAAACAATATTTATTACAGACAAATACTATATCATCACTCTCTGTTTATTCGTTGTTATTTCATTAAAGTTTCATGTAGACTAGTGTCGTAAATCGAACCCAAAACCTTCTCCTCGAGTTTAATCCACTAAATACTATTGCAAAACAGGTTCTTAAAACAGGTTCTTGGATCAACAATAGAAATATATAGATAGATCTATTACATATCCCCACTCAAATAGAAATTCTAGAATGCTTATGGACCACCAAAGCTCGTCGTACGCTACCGACAGAAACTAACTGTAATTGTTACAATGTTCCGGGTTTGCTTACATTACACTAGAGTAACCAACGGTCTCCATATTCTTTTTTATATACCTCACTATGATATACACACATAGTGTTACATGCTTTTGTACTAGTTTCATCATATAAAATTTGTATAATTAAACATCTATTTTGAAAAGTAAGAAGATGAACTCACAAACAGTCATGCACACATTGTTTCGTTGCTCTTGTTTATTTTCTATTGACAACAAACCCATCAAACCTCACGTCTTTTTCTTTACCATCAACATTGTACGCTACTTCAAATCCGGTCACGAGACTCCCACCTCCGGCACTCGCACCAACAGCCACCTCTTACACTCACACCGCCCGCAACCGGCACTCGCATATCCATCCGTCGCCACTCTTTTTTTCTTGCACCGTCGCGCCACCATCGTCCACCAAATGATCACCTACCACCACTACCATATACGTGTTACCACCATTCAACCGACACTACAATGGGCAAACCATCGTTTCGTCCACCATCATTCTTCTATTTAAATCATACACAACCACAATATTGACACCACCAACAATGTTAGCATGTGGATTTTCATGTTTTAGAGGTGTGAAGGTTTTCAATGGCTGGGATAGTCATCGCGTCATGGTGGTGGTGATGAATTAAGACTGTTATGATGATGGTTTGTCTTCATATAACCTGGAGTTCGAGGGAGCAAAGGTGGTTGCCAAAATTTGTTGTTCGTATGGTGCGAAGGTCCACAGGTGGGTTCAGGTAACCGTGGTGGTGGTGGTTGGCGTTTAGTTTCAATTGGTGGTGAAAGTTGGTTGGAAGATTCTATAAGGGATTAGTGTCTGGTTTTAAGATTTGATCTTATGGGATGAGGGGTCAAAGGTTGTTAGTGGTAGCGTTGCTCGAGGTTACCGTTGGTGATGTTGCTGGAGGTTGTTGGTGGTGTTGGCCGGTGATGGGGGCTAGGAAGACAAGGGGTGGGGGAAGGGAATGGGAGGAGTGAGCCCATTATAATTATATGTATTTTTTAATGATAAAGGGTACTTTGGTCATTTACAAGGACTTAATAGAAAATGATAATGGGCATTCATGTGGGGGAACTTTTTTGATACGTTTTGTCAAACGTTTGAACCGAGCTTGTAGTTTTTCAAACCTGATGACCAAAAATGAAAACAGACCTAACCATAAGGGCCTTTTATGTAATTAACTCAATATTATTGGAATTTTTAATCTAGACTAGTTATTATGCAGTCAACCATGAATACTTTATTTCAAATCACTGGCATTTATCATATAATGCAATTATGTATCTAATAACAACTTGATGTCATGTGGATTTTGAGTATCTTCGAGGTTCCGGGTTCGATTGTTACTTTTCATTCAATTTGAGCAACATTCATCATGTGGGGAGAGTATTTTCTTTCATTTTTTGGTCCTGAGTCTGCTGCATAGGAATGGTAGCGACAAGCCATGCCTACGGCTTGACCGGAACCAACCACGCTCGTTGGATGCATTATGGGCTCCATATGATATGTAAGGATGGTCGGCGTGATCATCGAAGATGACCATATTTCACCGCCGGTAATATTCTCCCGTGAATGTTCTTTTTAGAATTTTTTTTTCTCGTTCTCCACATTATCATCATCTTCTTCTTTGATTACACTTACTATGTTTCTTCATCTTCATCTTCATCTTTCTTGATAATGTTAAATGTATGATTTTGTAAAAGTTACTTTGTTCCTATAAGTTAGAAAGTCACTCATTTACTTGCCATTGTTGTAAGGCAGCTGTTTGGTAAATTTTAACAAACATTTTGATATGTGATAGCATAGAGATTGATTTATTTGCTCTTTGTAGTTTGAAGGCTATGTGGATGTTTGGAATTGAGTTTGACATTAACTAGAGGACAACTATATTCACACCACCTTCAATCTAATCCTACACCACATTCAAACTACCGTGTAAAGAAAATAGTTCACAGGGTAAAGTAGTAATTCTATACAGTTATTCAGAAGTTCAACCAAGCAACTCTTACTAGTGCAATACTTACTGGCTTAAATCTTTTACCCAGTAAGGTTTTTTATTCATTCAACACTTATTGGTTAAGAAATTGCCAAACAACCCTTAAATAAATTGAGTATAACTAGGATTAGGATTGTTTTTTAAGAAAAATGTATCACACTTGAAGTAAGTTACCTGATATTCACATGCATAAGTTCTTAACATCCACATGTATTGTTGGAAACATTGTGGTTTTTGTAGAGGGTCGTTATTCAGAGATGGTCAAGATGGTTGTGTGCATCACAACATTAATTCAAGCCACTGCGTGGTTTCATCAGTCAACTAGGAAGGACCTGTGGTGGTGGTGGTGGTTGACTAGTGGTGGTCGACAATGGTTTTATGATCGGACTAGACTGGCCGATTGAACAGGTTGGAGTGTTGGACCGAGAATGGCATAAACATTTTCGTTTGATGCGGCCGGTTTTTACGGCTAGGGTTTGAACCGGCGAGCACTGACGATCAAACCGGATTTTATATGTTTTTTTCTGTTTTAAAAGTGGTCAATAAGAAAAAAATAGACGTAAAAACCGGTTAATAGATGGAGAGGAAAATGTTTTTTTCCTCTGATCGAATGCCACGAGCCACCACCGCGGCTCCCAAAACCACTGGAAATCGTATGTGGCTTATGCAACTCAAAGAAGAGGGAGAGACAGGGCGTGGTATGTCCTCCTCTCAATCATCTTCTCCACTATGGACACCATTTTTAGTTAGAGTGTTACTATTAGACCTCGAAGGCCCTGCTGGTGGGGGTAGCCAGAGCAGTTGGATCATCGTCTGATTCTCCAACTACATCTGATTATATCTTCTCAACTTTATTTGAAAACCCTTAAAACTTTATTGTAGTTACCGAACATTATGAATTATATATATATATATATATATAATGGATGTGAAGGTAAATATGGGACCATGGAGCGTAATTATTATTTCCCTTGTAGCATTCACCGTTGGCGGAGGATAGTGGAGACCGGGGGGGGGGGGGGGGGAATAAATATCGAGTTCGCCCCCCCAAAAAAAATTTGATTTCGCCCCTGCCCCCCCTACGGGAATGTTCAAGCTTCGCCACTGGCATTCACGGTATGTTTTTTATATTATTGTGATTGTATTCCCCATATTATAGGGAATGATTATGAGTGAAAAATATAAAAAAAATATTATTGTTCATCTGTATATTTAGGGAAACATTATTCACCTCTTATAGTTTTTTAATATTTTTTAAAGTGGTTGCGAGTGAATGTGATAAAAAAGATAATGATAAATGTATAAAAATATTATTTAATTGAAAATAAAAAATAAAAATAATAATTATTAATGTAATTATAATACGGATAAAAATAAAAACATAATGTGAATGCTCTTAGAAAATGTAAAAAAGAGTAATAACTTTAAATTTTAATATTATTATTATAATTAATTAATTTTATATAACAGTAATGTGAATAATATGAATAATTATGCTATGATATAATCATCCGGTACATTAAACAGCTCGATTGATCCGATCGGCTTAATCAGTAAACCAGTTGAGTGACCAGCTCAAAGACTGGTACTGTTTTAAATGGCGGTGGATCCCATCATGTAACTTACTTATTATAATTATATATCATGTAACTTACTTATTATAATTATATATTTACTATCAAGTAGGTTGTTGGGCATAGTCATATTTAATTTCAATTAAATTACATTTTTTATTAGTTAAGGTCTTTTGATCATTTTACAAGCAATAATAGAAAAAATTAACCCCTTTATATTTATACACAAGAAGGATAAATTAGTCATCCTATAAACCACTTAACAAAACCTTTAGACCGTTGATGCAAAGAACAAAAATTGTCACAACCCTTTAGCATAAAAGATTGTCCTTGTAATTTGTTAAGTTTAAAGACAAAAACCTATATATTGATGTAAGATAAACGACAAAAAAATAAATTTTACTTAACCACTTTATTATATCAAAGATTTTAAGTTAAAATGTAAAACACTTTGTAAAATTATGATCAGTTTTATAAAATAACCAATAATTTGTTAGAGATTCATCCCAAGTAAATTGATAAAAATTAATAATAGCTTTAGAATATATCAACACAAATGACTAAAAACTAAAGAAAATTCAGGCTAGAAGTTAATTAAGCTAAAAACACATTCACAATCCCAGAAATCCCTATTAAAAAAATGTTACAATTGCAGCGTTCAATTATGATTGAAAGAAACCACTGTCCGAAAACAAATAAATGCATCTTTAAAAGAGTTCTAAGAAGTTGCATACCGTTGGTTCACATAACACAATTGACCATTATACTCATATTTTGCTGCCCTACCAGCTGCAAAAAAAATGCCTCCGTCTGTCTACCCAAAAGAATATTACAATCAAAACATGCCCACACACTAGAACAAGAAACACCATTACTCTCAATCCATCTCCCTCCAAAACCAAAACCAAATTACGCCTCAACCGCTGTTGAATATTCAATCAGTATGAACCCATTGGCGGCATCCCAAATGGAGGAGGCATTGGCGGCATTCCCATTCCGCCCATGGGTGGTGGAGGAGCAAACCCTCCACCCATACCTGGTGGAGCAGGTAGTGCAAGAGGGAGTAGCTGAGCATACATATTCTGCAAACAACCAAAACACAGATTCTCTTACAGAAAATGAGCTAAATTAAAAGGAGCAAGCGCAGAAGGAGAATGGAACGAGAAAAAAACCTGCTGTTTAACGATGTCCTGCTCCTCGTTCTCCTTAGCTTTACTTTCCTTTATTGCTTCTATCTTGTCCTTTATTAGTTCATCCACCTTACCCGTATATTCACGAATAAACTGCAAGGAAAAAAAATAATAATGAGTGTACGACACAAGCTTAATAATGAAGGTAAAATATGTAAGCCGCTTACCTGAAGCAGATACGGGAATGCAAAGTCGATCATGTTGTTCAACCAGGCTAGCTCAAGAGCAACATCTGGACGGATCAGATCATAACAAACAAAGAGACAGGAAGCAAAGCATTCCTTCTTTCCCTGCACAAGCAATGCATGAGATCATTACCATCTGGTCCACTCCAAAACTTGAATATAACAAGACTGAGAATAATTCCTACCTGCTCGATGAAATAAACAAGCAGCTCTTCAGCAAGCTCACGGTCCCCAGATTGTGAAGCTGTCTCCATTGCATCTTTGTAGACCTTGTCTTTTTTAGACAATGCAATCGATTGCTTCCATCTACCGGCCTTTTTGTAGATGTATGCAGCCACACGTCTCATCTCAAGAAGCTCGTGTTTCTCGATCTGCCAAAAAGAACATGGCGTATGAAATTGCATTTGGACATGAGAAGAAACATGACACAGATAAGAATGCAAAAGAACCCACCTTCTGGGCAAGACCAATCTGGTCAAAGTTATCATGCAAATCAATAGATTCACGCAGTCTATCATAATCTTCCTCTTCAACATATATTTCATTCAATGCCTCATTCACAGCAGATACATTATTGCTCTGAACGGCAACCATGTATGGTTTGACTAGAGGAAGTTGACCCGCCTGCAATTTGTAAGTCAGAATAAAAATAAACAATAATAACAAAAATAATAATAAGAAAATAACTTCTAAGTGTAGCACAAACCTTACGCATGATGTCCACAACACGTGTGTGATCAACACGTAGTGCGAGGACATTAAGAACGTCATTGATAAGGTCAGGGTGTTCTTCTAAATAGAAGTGAACTGCCTTGTAATAGAGCTCAACGTTTGCCACTTTAACTGCAATATCTTTAAATTGCATATGGTCCCAAGCATCTGGAGAATGATTCATGACGGTAGTAGCAGCATTGTCAAACTCGTCATACTGGATGTATAAATAAGTAAGCTCTTTCCAGTGTTGTTGCTCATCACAAGCGCGAATTAACTTTGGAATGTTGAGACGAGTTGAGAAGAGTTTAATGTGCTCCATTAACTTATCATGACGGTATCTGGCATATAAGACACCCAACTCGGTGAAGATGCCCATATGAGCCCGTTCTAACCCCAAACCACTCTCCATAAGAGATATCAGCTCATTGAAGCATCCTCTGTTCTGATAGTATTCACTGACCTCTTCCAGATCATCCACCTAAAATTTAAGAAAAACCTTTAAACCCTAGAAAAATAGAGGACGAACATTTATAACTTAAAACCAGCAGATTACGGTGGCAATTTCGACCCATTCACTAGTGGCCATAGACTCCATTATGGTCATGTTCCAATGGGTCAAAGGTCAAATGGATCAAGCAGGTTGAAGCTCTCCTAAATTGTAATTTAATGCATCAAACTTGCAATCCATTTATTCAAAACTGGATTGTAATGATACATTATAATCCTGTTAACCATAGCTAACACACTAATCACTATCAAATATTTATTTTCCTATGGTTAATTGGCGTGTCAAATACGATTGCAAAAGTTATAAAAAATCTGTCTTTTGGTAAAAGGTCAAGTTGTCAAAATTATATTTTTGAGCCATATCTTTTTATTCAAAACTAATTTATTAATGAAATAGTATTAACTTTGTATTCATAGATGAAACAATAATATTCTTTCTGTAATAAAATTTGACATATTAATTACAAGTTATGTAGCTATTTCTGACAAAAAGTGTTTCATGTAAACCCAATGATCAACCCGTTTTGCCCATTACAGACATAAATAATATTCAATATCCACTAGACATTAAACAGTTAAAAGTAGTTACCTGCACAATAATATTGAGCCCACATATCTGAGCCAAACGGAACTCCTCAGCATCAACACAAGCGAAGCAAACTTCTTTCCATGTTTTGGCGCTATTTGCTTTACGAGCGGCATCAACAGCACCTTGAAACTGTTGAAGCCTCACAAGTGTGACAGCAAGCTTAGCCCAGTTGGAGATGAAGGCATATATTATCTTGGCAGCTTCATACAAAGCCTCATCAAACAAACGATCACCGACATTATGGAGATTGGCAACATTTGGCATAAGGATAAATTCCTCAATGTCACTCAACCTGTCAATCTTTGCATATGCATATATGAGCTCACTATCCACCTTTGGCTCCTTGATTTTGTTTCTCACCATCAAAAGATATTTCACCAAATCATAGTAGCATTCTGTGTCTTCAGAAGCACGAATAACATCCAAAAATTGAGTAGCATCATCGGCACGAATGAACGACTCGATTGCATCACTAACGAGTCCTTCCCTAAGTTGAGCTTTAGCCACCTGACTCCATACAGCATCTTCTTCAACACGGTATGCAAATTCAACAGCACGTGGAATACTTTGGATATTATCCAACAAAACATTGACAGCTTCAACATTTAAGTTGAATTTCTTGAAAATTGCAAATGCTTCTTCATAAAGTTGTGCTTCCACAGCCACCTCTCCAACAGCAGGTCCATCAAAGTTGTCTAACCTGTTGACGTAATCCATAACTCGTGATGGATCTGCCTTAATAGCTGTCAAGATAAGCAGGTTTTGTAGATTAAAATTCCCACTGAAAGCAGAGTTTTGGAGGACGATTTTCTCAAGGAGCTCAATTAGTTCATGGGGAAGATCAGCAGTCATGAAAGCTTTAACAGCAGCAGAAACCTGTTCGGGGCTCTTGCTCTCTGGCAAAGCAGTAGAAACAACCTGATCAATGAGCTGCCTTCTATACTCATTTTCCGGGTTAAGAACCTTCTCCCAAAGATCGCCATCCATCCTCTCAACAACATATCTAATACAAAACAGGATATAATGTAAGTTTGCATATTCTATATATTATATGTAATGCAAGTTTATAGCATTAATTAGTGATTATTAATGGGTGAAAAATGCTTTGAATAAAAAAAAGTTGGACACAAAAAGCTTTGCTTTTTTGGCATTAAGGGACTAAAACAATATTAAAATGCAACAGATCCAGTACCTTGCTTGCAATTTAAATAGAGAGTTTTTGCTTGTAACATTAATAAGCTCATCATCACATTGGCCTCTGCGATAAGCAACAACAGCAAGCGTAGGATCACGCTTCTCGCAGTATTTCCCCACAACACGTGAATCGTAGTAAGGGTTGGTGGTAAGGAAGTGCTCTGGGTTGTTATTGCTATCAATGATGATCTTACCCAAAGCATTATGAACATGGACATCTTGACTTCCTTCACTCACAAGATGCTCCAAAAACTGAGTAAGTAACCGAAGTCGATTTCTGTAATCCATGAAATACAAACATACATAAAACATACATACTCACAGAATGGACATAAAGCACAACTAAGCAAAAGAAAGAACCAACCTCTTTTCACATTCATCCACCAGAGGCTCAACTGGAAGTAGAGAACGAACTGATAAGATCAAACCTTTGATGAAATCTTCAGGGCACTCGTCATCTAGAAGCTGTCCTACGACTTGGGGAGCATTCCCTGGATTGACCTACATATATACCACTAAAGCCCTTAGATTTCAAACCCCAATATATGAATTTAAAGTAAACTCTTAATTGAGGGATTATACCTTTTGAACATAGCCTTCAATATAGCGAAGCATGTTGTTGGTATAGAGGTAGTGAGTGAGATCTGGAACAAAGCCAAAGCGATCACAAACATTGATCAATGGCCTTGCATCAGGAAGCTTGGCTTCCATCAAAAAGTTCTTGGCTTTTTCAGCATCATAGAAATTTGATTCCCTTGTTACACGCTCAACCTCCTTGATCTGACCCGTCTTTGCAGCCGCCTCAATGTACTTAAAGTGTATATCAGGATCCTCACTGTCGTATTCAGCGTTAGTAAATGAAAGTAAATGGCACAAAACAACATACTCAAAACTTAGAAGTAGAATTTTTGCAGACTCTGCAACATATAAATAAGATCACCTGGAGCTCAAGTACGATCCTAAAAAGAAGTAGAGGCCTTCATATGATTTGAATTGCTCAAAAAGTTTAATACATGCTTCTACACCAAGCTGTTCACAATATTCTTTTGCAACCTACAGTCCATGCCATGATATCAGTCACAAACTATGAAATTAAAATAATAATCATTCATATTGAAACAGAACCATTGTTACCTGAACAATTATCTGAAGGTTTCCTCTTAAATTGACAAGTAAAAGATCCTTCATGCACTCAAGTGCCCATTCCTTTGATAGAGTTCCAAAAAATTCTACAAGAGACTGAAAAAAAAAAGCTAGTTGGGTACCACTCCTACGATATGCCACAAAGTACACAAGGTGAGAAAAAAAACCTGTGGCTCTATAGCATGAGTGTTCACAATGACACGTTTGATATCAGGTAATTCACTATAATGCTGCAAGGCAAAAGGGATAAGAAACAAGTTTTAATCAAGTGATACAGCTTTGAAGGGTAAACATAGAACTTTCTGGGCTTTAGCCGACCTGCAGGGCTCGAACATAAAGACCTGCTTTCTCACAAAGTTGAGCAATCCGAGGCCGATCATAATGACTGAACATACCATTTGCTAATATGGCATCAGCAACATTAGGGAATGTTACAAGGTTGATTTCAAGGACCTGTGTAAATTTTAATAAGGAATTTGTGAGTTGAGTGCTATCGTATAAGCCAAATAGCAGTACATTAGCACCAACTAAATGTAACCTTAGTTTGGAGGTGAGCATGTTCTGGCAAATTGGGCTTCAGAACATCCAAGAGAAAAGCTGTCGCCTCTCGTATCAAGTTCCTCTGATGAAATGGAAAAAATGCATTTAAAATTGGTTTACTTATAAACTTATTTATCTTGATATTAGAGATTGTTTGCAAGAAAATAATTATTAAAATGGTAGAACATGCCTGAAGGAAAAGATCTGTAATTGTGTTGTAATCAACAGGACAACCCCCTTCCATTTGGGACATCATTAAAGCAAAATTAACAGCTCCCTGCCAAAAGAGACAATATTACCTGTTAACTTCCATGCACTTAAATTTATGGCATCCCAAATAAGATTTCTAAAGTTTAGGAAAAACATGTGTTTTAGCAAATTCCTCAATAAAAAAAATGAACTCAGGGATTACCATAAACATCTTGCTGGCAGTTAAATCATTAATGAATGTACTAGTAATTAAAAAGCCAAAATACCTGCGGGTCTGTACGAAGAATCGTTTGCAGAAGAAACAAATAATCTGGTGAATACCCAACCTGTGTTAACTCAAGAAATAATATATGAGCATTTGTGTTGATATGAAGTGTATTGCAACTCTATTAACTAGGAAAGCATATTAATTTGCAACGAGGGTACCTGCTTGGAGTAAATCAGTATTTTGTCAAACTCCCTTCGCTCAGCAAAAGCTGCAACAACCTTTGGGGTTGCTCTTGCTTTAATGTAAATTTTCAACGCAAGATCATTGTCCACCGTCTACAATTCAAGAAAAAGAAATGGTATATAGAACAAAGAACAAATCACTTAGACAAGAAAGCTCAAGACTTTCTGAACTTTTATACTTCATACCTTCACAAGGTCTCCAAGTTCCTCACTGCATTCCAGCTTGTCTTCAGCTAACCAATTCTCTAGAAGATTCTTCTTGTTCTGATTGACAACTAAGCGAGATAGTTCCAAGGATTCAAAAGCATTCAATTTTCCTTTTGTCAGAAGAGTCCCAAAGTACTGCAGTAATGGTGGTGTTTGTCCAGCTTGCACAGGTACACTCTGCAAAGAAATTCAGAAAGGTTAAAACTCTTAAAGAAGGTTAAACAAATGAAATTATTTCTAACCCCATAGCAAGTTATATCACAATTAAGAAAATAGATACCTGAAATTTTGCAACGGTATCTGGTGTACGGAGAATGCCTTGAGGAGATTCTGCAGCAAGCTCAGCAGCTTCTTTGTATTTGGTTTGAGCAAACAATTCTTGGAAACGTTGAACAACCTGAGATACACACATATCAATTTCAATAATTGTCTTCAGATGTTGATAACCTCTTAGCCTAGTGGCACCTGGTATTTATCCCCACCGACTTGCTGCGGGTTTGAGCCCCACAAAGGGGACAATAGTTGGATTTTAAGAGTAGATGTTAAAGAGAGTGTGTGCATACACCGTTCAAAAAAATTATTGCCCTCAGATATCAATATTTCATTTCAAAAACTTTGACTATTGAATTATACAAAAGATTTAACGTCCACTTCTATAATCTAGTATGCAATACAAGATCAAAGCAAGACTACTCAATACAAAAGACAAATAAAACAGAATAATCCTGACAAACTACGCTCTTAAATTTATGTTATAACAACATCCAAACATTAATAAAAAAAACGATTTTATCACAAGACATAACCAGTAAGCAAGTTTACCAAATTCTCTGCACCAGGAAGGTTTCCTCGTTTGGCCAGATTGACAGCAAGTTCCAGGTTGTTTAACTGCAATAACAAATAGAATTCATAGCCTAAAAGCAAAGTGAGCATATCAATAAGTGATGGAAGAAACTTGAAAACTTACCTGTCCACTAACAAAAGGCACAATTGTAGCTTCATTCACAGTAGCAAGTAAAACCTGACCACGTCTATTAATAGCATAGAAGCCTCCAACTGATGAAGCCTCAGACGTCAGGAAAATTGGATCAGGGCTAATTCTGTTTCTGTACACTGCAGTAGCGGTTTCAAGATCATAAACAAATAGAAGGCCGAGCTTGGTGATGACATATATCAATCCATACTTGTTGGATATCTACAAAATCATAAACAAACATGTTAGATTCAGCTTGCATTTTCAGCATCTTAAAGACAACAAAACGTGAAGTACCTGCATGGCAACTGGAAAATCATCTGCAAAGTCAGGAGGGAAAAAGAGATCTGCTTGCTTCTTCGTGAAGGAGGGCTTCCCTGCACATTCAATTGCAATTGAGAACACAAAGAATCAGAATCAGAATCAAATCTACATAAAAGACCGGGGATATGAGTTAAACAATAGGAAAATCGTAATGAAAGAAAAGACATGTTAGAGGATGAAACCTGGTTGGGCACCAAGCTCAATGACATGCAGCTTTGATGTAACCTGTCCAGCATTAGAGCTTTTTGTTGCAAAAGAGATCAGAATTGAAGGAGTGTCATTTCCTGGAACCTGTACAATGCATAACACGTGATCAATATTTATAGCACTAACTTGTAGGTAGTTACAGGTTTGATATATTTAAGGAAAAATTCATACGTTCAAGCTAGCAAATGATGCTGCATGCGCTTCAAGAGCTTGACTTCGCTGCTGATCAACAGAAAAAAGCTGCATGTTTCCTTTGACTAACTGTGGTCTCTGTTAACATTAAAAATGTAGGGAGGTTATAACAGCTGAAAAGTTAACAAACAGTCTACTGCAACCATGCTTTAATATATATCCACATAAGTTGAATAGAAATTTATAAATAAAAAAGATGAAAGAATATGTTAACGCAATGGAACCTAAACTACTGAATTAGGTGAAGATGTTGAATATGACTTATCCAAAAGTACACCAGCAAATGATATTTGGGTCTCCTTTCCGAAGAGCGTGTCCTTATGTGATAGTAATTAGATAAATAACATAAAGAAGGTGAAGAATATATTAATGAAATGAACCTAAACTACTGAATCAGGTGAAGATGTTTAATATGACTTATCCAAAAGTACACCAGCACATGATATTTGGGTCTCCTTTCTGAAGAGTATGTCCTTATGTGATACTTTTTAGCTAAATAACATTATTAACCGAGATAATAAACTATAAAAAAAACATATAGCAACAAGAAAAGGGAAGCAAGACGAAAACACAGACCAACACACAATATTTTGTTAAACATGAATATAAAGCAGCCTGGAGCATCATGTCTGCTACATGTAATCATGTAGTAGGGAATGAAAGCAAACAGTTAATAAAGTCGTCCAACCCACGTAATAATAAATAAAATAGAAAAACAAATGAAACAAAATCGCTCGTGTAACAAAAGTGACCTTGAATATGGTCCTCAGGTTACATTACATCTAATCACAACCATTAAGGATAAAATGATCCAGTAAAAACCCAGTGATAAGAATATAATATAATCTTCAAATGATAAAAAAATTCAATATAATCAGTTATATAACTAAAGAAAAACAACAAACCTCAGGTGATCCAGGGGCAATTCCAATCAACACCAACCATTTCTCAGATGGATCACATTTGTAATTAATAATTTGATTGTTCGATAAATTGGCAGTCCTATCAAACATCTTCACAGGTTCAGAATCACCTGTATATAAACAGATTGGTTGACCATGTTTAAAATTTAATACATACAACTTCTAACTTACGTCTGAAACATAAGAAAACCAAGTAATTGCACAATCCGGGAAAATATAAAGGCAGCGTACCTTCAATCGACCAATGGTATACTGATGTCTGGGTAACCATGCCCAACATCTTAGGGGTGATCCACTTCCAAAAGACAACCTGAAGATAGAATGATGTAAAGTCACATAAAAACCAGTGCTGGCATATAGGGGGCGAAAGTCATGGATCATTAAATGATGTTACAGATAAACTTGCACCTGCTCAGGCATCTGATGAGATTTCATTTTAGCTTTCATCTCAATATTAAAAATCTGTAGGTGATCTTGAGTTGTCCCAGGGAGTTGAGCTTCAAGAAAGATTTTAAGTGTTGATTAGCTACATAGCTAAAACTGACCTCAATGTTTCGCTAAAAAAACTTAATACAAGTTGCATCTTAGTTGCTACATTTTTCTATAGTAGCCTCAACAACTTCTTAGTATTTCAATGTTTTTAAATAAATGACACAATTACGTTTCTCTAGTTCTGCGTTTGGCTATCCTTCAGTGCAGTCCTGCTACACTCAATTTTCTAAATACTAGGGCAACAGAGTATGCAAGCATGTCAGTGCACCATGATGCTCCTATCATGGGATCAATAGTTCGGTAAATTCCAACTTGCACCAAAACCATGAAAATTGAATAATGGATACATGAGCATCCAACTGGATCAGATATAAAGGTTATCATTGCTAGCAGGCTGGGGATTCAAATTTATCAAAAGGCAAGCAAGTCGGGCTAAATCAGACACAGCATGTACAAACCAACTAATTCACAATTTCATGACCTAATAAAGAATAAATCCTACCTTTTAAAGCCAGAATCTTAGAAATCGGATTCATAAGAGCCGAGTCAGCAGTAATTGGCCTCCTTAGTGGCTGCATTGGCATGTTCATGTCGATGATCACCACACTGTTTTGAGGAGATGTTTCCCGAACACATATAAACTTATCCGACTCCATTGTCACATTGGTAAATGTAATGAACTGCGGATTGATCCCTATGCTTGGCAACTGCAATAACACCACAACATTCCAGATCAAAGCACTAAACATGTACATAAGTAAATCACTACGCAATAAGCTTTCAAAAAACATATCGATCATTTCATTCCACAGATCTGGAATTATACAACGCAGAAGTTTCATCATATCCCAAATCTAAACAATACGAGAATCAAAAATGCAGCAAAGCATTACTTCCAGTTAGATCAACCCTAAATAAACACAATTAAGCAAGGTTTTCGAAACTATCGAAGTGCGACTCTAACTTTAGAAGTAGACTTGAGAGAATTATAACAAAAGCACATGTACATCTACGAATCTAACAAATCTAAACAACATGATAGCAAACAAGCTCAAAAACCGATTACGCAACACCAATTCACCGTGTATCCAGACGATTTCGAACAACACGATTGCAAATCTATCAATCTATTCATATAAGACGAAAGTAGGCTTCAGGAAGAGGGGGATACATACCGTGAGTGCTTCTTTCATCGTTATCGGTGCGTTAGCTGCCGCCATAGCTACGGGAGAGAGAGAGAGAGATCAAATCGACGATGGATCAGATGCGGTTATGATCTACTAGGGATTTGATTTGATTGAGTGGCCGCCGATTGAGAATTTTCAACCACCGGAGGAAGAAAAGCTTTAGTTGATCTCTCGTGAGAGAGATCTAGAGAGAGAGAGAGAGAGAGAAGACAGAGAGGGGGGAGAAGTTGTGGAGAGTATTATGTATAGTGGAAACGTTGAAGGCAACCACTTGAACAAAATAACACAGCGATAGTGAAGATGCCTTCGAGGGGAAAATGGTAATGCATTTCCGGTTTTTCTTCTTTTTTCCTTTTTGGAAAGTTGTATAAACGCCCTTGCATTATGTTATGTTTACAAAAAGCCCCCTTAACTTCTTTTTTTAGACTTGGTTTATTAGTACACAACTACAAACTTCTTTCTCTGAATGGTGATTTATTAGTACAGAACTACAGATAAAGTGGATTTTAATTTGGTACTTATTGTTAACGTGCGATGGGTCTCTTGTCCTCCGGCTTGTAAACCCTAAATGCATATGCTCCTTCTTGAATGTTAAATGAATGAATTAATTTTGTTTTTACTCTTAAAAATAGTAGCATGTTATTGAATAGACAATTTAAAGAAGGCGGGCAACAATTAAAAACGAAAAGATAGAGGTAATTTTAAACAAGATTCATTTTGTGATAACATGGGTATGTAAAGTCATTTCTTCTAGTAATTTGACATCTTGATTTGTTGCTTTTGTTTATACATCAATTCAATTTTCTTTTTGTCACCTTTAATTAATCATATATATTCTTTGAAAAACAAAATTTTAAGATATATTGCAGGACCGATTGGGGATGTCAATGCAACAGTTTCAAAGATTGGTTGGAGAGTGAACTTGACAAAACACTTACAGGATCAAATAGGGAACCGATTATTTGAAACTAAGAACTTAAAAGTAAAGAACACAAGAACAACAAGTATGGTTTTCAAAAATGTTGTATATTACTCTAAGTTATTTTACTAAAGTTTCAAAGGATAATTAGAAATACAATACCCTAAAATACTTTATACTACATCCTACAGCCGGCCATACTTTGAATGCCAGCTTGATACACTAATCTAGACAACAATATCAATTTAAAGTCAAAAAGGCGGATTGTCTTTTTGACATATGACTATGACATGCCATAGCTCACATCCTAATGTATTACAAAAATGATAAAAGGTACAAACTAGAAAGTTATAAACACCAAACCATAATCTATAGTTTACTAAAGCATGGACCTTTTCACCAACTTGTATAAGTTGGTGAGTCTTCAGAGTGGCAGCGAAAAGTTGGTCAGTTTTATGAAAAAGTTGATCAGAAAAAGCATGTCTTCTCTGTCTTCGAAAGAAATCAGTCTTCAGTCTTTAAGCTTCGGAAGACTTTGTCTTCTAAGCTTCGGAAGACTTTATCTTTGGCTTCGGAAGATTTTGGTCTTGGATTCGGAAAATTTTACACTTAAAACATTTCTGATAAGAGGAGTGTAAAACTTCCGAAGTAACTTCTGCTGAGTACATGCATGCAAGCTGGAAGCTCTTTGGTTACATTGGTTGCATTAGCCTTTCAATTATAGCCTTACATACATGTTTCATAATAAGATACCGATGGGAGTCCTCATGCTTCGCGGTGGTTTGCACTTGGTATAAGGTCGAGAATATAATTTGAAATGACAAACTATTAAACTATAAATACATTAATAGATATGAATGTGAGACGTGGTATGTGAAGTGAACACCATAGATTAAAAATACACCAATTGATACAAATACAATCACATTCTAATTACATTGTTACACTTTATGTTTAAGACCAAACGATTCATTAGAATTTGTAACGTGTTGTAGCTACAAACCAGGAATGATTGTCATGCTGAAGCGACGAATATCAAGCATTTGTTGGCATCATTACAACCTCAAGTTTATCTCATTAACACCTGAATTGATAACCCTTTCATCTCTATAAGTTAAACTCCATGTTCTCTTTCTCTTTATTAGATTCTTTCTCTAGAAGAAACCAATTTGATTAAAGCAGAAGAATGTGCGTGGCATATTTAGAGTCATGCTAAAGCGACACAAATAAAGGACAAAAATAGTTTAGTGATCAAAATATGAAGAATATAAAGTTCATTATTCTTCGGCATTTCAAAATCATGAGTCAAGGTTATCAAACGCATGGGTAGCTTTAGTCCAATGATTTTAAAACCGACGAACAGTATTAACTGTCATAAACATGCGAGGATGAAAGCCAAATGGACACCACAGTAGATGAGTGATTCACGACAGATAACGCACGCGTGGACTAATCAAACAACACAACTATTCATAATCGTTAGTGTGGGATGCAAACAACATATGTAAGAAAGTGTGTGACCATAATATGTACTCATAGTTTATAAGCATCTTCAACCAATATGAAGTGTAAATATTAGAAGGATTGGAAATTCTAGCTCATTGTAATTACAAACAACATGATCGCCACACCAAACAATGATCATTAACACACTTTTTTCATCATCATCGTCTGCCAATCTTTATGTTCGTGGTTTATATGAGCCAAGGCCAATCAACACAATCATCAGAGGCCAAAAAGCATATGGTTTACACTCATCATTAGCTAACTCATATGCATCATAGTGAAGAATTAATACGATCTCATATAAAGCTACACTCACCGTCATCGAACCAACAATTAACTTTATACAATTCTAAAACATTAAGGAATAGTGATATTCTTTTGCAGAGATAGTCCTTTTATTCACCAACACGACATGCAAATCCTTGTTTAAAATTAGGGCTTACACTTATAGAATTTTGGGTTTAAACCCATTAGCGTCAAGTATAGATTCAAGACCGTCTCAGATGAGCCAAGGCTCACAAACATCGACCCAAAATCATCACCATCTAGACATAGAGTTAATTAGGGTTTGCATTCATATACAACCTAATACAATATGAATAGCTATCAAGCCAACAACAAAAATTAAAACCTAAAAGAAATTAGGGTTTAAACTCTTTAGCATCAACTTACGATTAAAGACCGTCTGAGATGAATCAATGCTCACCATTATTAACCCTGCAAAATCACCATTATCGACTAAACATATAGAAATTAGTTTAAAACAAAAGAAATTAGGGTTTAAACTCAGAAGTATCAAGTTATAGATTCAGCCGGTTATAGAGCCGGATTCGAGATCGGCGGTCTCCGAAAGTTAAAGATCACAAACGAAATGGTAAACGAAAGTAAAATTATTTGCTGCCAAATTTCTTCTATTCTTTCTCCATGAAATGCAAATACAATTTATAGGAAATAAAATGCATGAACTACGTGGCTAGTGGAATCGTGTGTAACATTGAAGTGTAAGGAAAATTTAACTAACAATGCAAGTGGGTCTCCTAACAACATGCAAGTGGTACGACTACATCAAAGAAGAACGTGGACATGGAGCCAAAGTTTGACCGGGTGGTTTGACGGGCTACGGTGGATAGTCCGTATCAATACCCGCCCCTTTAAAATGGGTCGTGTCCTCACGACCCACAGTTCTTGGAAGCACACCAGGCCATGGCGGATCGTGTGGGGGCTCAAAAAGCAAGAATTGTGGTGTTTTACATCGGTACCCCGGCTGGAACTTGTCATCACAGTGAAAGCAAATACCTGCAGCTTTCTTTGCTTGCATTTCAGCTTGAGTGAGATGCTTCAAGGGAGGAGAAACAGGCTGCGATTGAGGTGGAGCAAGGGTAGTTGAGTCTGTTGTAGGAGGTGGGAGCCCAGCGGTAAGCTTGTCTTCAATTAAGGAAGCAAGACCGTATGCTTGTGGAAGGGTGGTAGGCTTAAGGATGGCCATCTCGGTTTGAATATAGTGTTTAAGACCCGAAAGAAAGCAATTTTGTAAGGCCTCTTGCGATAGCCCATTAACACGATTGGTAATCCTCTCAAACTCGGTTTTGTATGCTTTAACGGTGGACATTTGAATGAGCTTAAAAAGAGTGGCTTCGTGGTTCTCGTACGTCGATGGCCCAAAACGGAGTTCTAAAGCTCGTTTGAAATCCGGCCAATTACCTAACAAGTTGTTGTTGGATAGATGCTTGTACCATGAGAGAGCGTCACCAGTGAAGTAGAACACGGCTAAAGTAAGTCGTTGTGCAACGGGAATTTGGTAGTAAGTAAAGTAATTTTCTGCTTGGAATATCCAATCGAGAGGGTTTGACCCGTTAAAAAGTGGAAGAGAAATCTTTGGTGGTCTAGGGGTATGTGGCGGTGGTGGTGGCGGTGGCGGTGGCGGTGGATTTCCGGGACGATTTGGATCAGGAGTTTTGGGTTCAGCTTGATTGAGGAATGCAATTAGGTGATTGGTTTGCTCATATTGAGCGGAAAGCTGTTTCACTATCACATCAAGGTGTGATTTATGACCGAGAGCAAGTTTTTGTTGGCTAGAGATGATGGAGTCGGTAGTAGCGGTGGTCGCAGTAGTGAGTTGCTTCACGTTCTCAATCAAGGTGGCAAGGAGTTCATCGGTAGTGGGTGGATCGGTCGGTGGCTCGCGACGGGGCGGCATGATTGAAGGATGAGGTCGAGAATGAAAGCACCAAATGATAGAGCCGGATTCGAGATCGGCGGTCTCCGAAAGTTAAAGATCACAAACGAAATGGTAAACGAAAGTAAAACTATTTGCTGCCAAATTTCTTCTATTCTTTCTCCATGAAATGCAAATACAATTTATAGGAAATAAAATGCATGAACTACGTGGCTAGTGGAATCGTGTGTAACATTGAAGTGTAAGGAAAATTTAACTAACAATGCAAGTGGGTCTCCTAACTACATGCAAGTGGTACGACTACATCAAAGAAGAACGTGGACATGGAGCCAAAGTTTGACCGGGTGGTTTGACGGGCTACGGTGGATAGTCCGTATCAGCCAGTCTCAGATGAACTAAGGCTCACTGTCATCGATCCAACAACATCACCTTGCTGACTACACATAGATACAAAACAAACCTTGAAAGTTGAAAGATTGAAGCCTAAAAAAGAAAGATAAGTGGATCCATTCACCGACCACCAAAGGTGAATCAAATCAATCACATAGAGGTATGAGCGACAAATAGAAACGATAAACACACAAAATCAATGTATCCACTTTCTCTCTTTCTCTCTGTACGTTACTCTTTCTAGACTAAACTAATTTGATTAAAGTAGAAGAATGCGTAGGGCATATAAAAAAACACACTAAAAGTGTCATTAATAAAGAAACTAAGAAAGAGTGGCGGTCAAAATGCAAAGAATAGAAGTTAACTTTTTCTCGTCATTTAAAAAATCATATAGAGTTAAATAGATATGAAAGATAGATGATGTTTGTTTGTTTTCTAATTATCATAAAATGAGTAAACTTTTCTTTTGCTCCTTGTGATCCGGTTCAAATAAAAGTTTGCCTCCAGACGTTTCAAATAAATGAAATTTCCTTGTTTCTACCCGCCACCGCCTCATCCTCCATCGTTTCCACCCACCACTATCGTATTAAATCCTATTATTTACAAGGTCATCATCGATCTCCATTACAATCGTAGATCGAATCCTTGGTGAAATGGGTGTCTTGGTGGTGCGATGGGTGTCGTGGTGGTGCAATGGCGATGGGTGCGGTAGTGCAATAGCGATGGGTGTGGTGTTGTGATTGTGATATCGATGAGAGTTTTGGTAGATAGAGCTATGATGGGTGACTTGGTGATACGATGGAGATGGGTGTGAGGTTGTGGAGGGGGGGGATGGCGATGGTGATGGCAGTGGGTGTTTTGGTAGATTAAGGTGTGATGTGTCTTAGTAGATTGAGCTCAAATAATTGTCTCGTGGTTAGATGCGAATGTTGCAGACCTGTTAGGGTGGAGGACTAGGGTTATATTGTTGGTGGTGGTTTTCTTTATTAGCCATTAATTTAATTAATAACACATTTAGCTCTTACATGCATAAAAAAGAACAAATGCCTTTAAATGTAGTTGTTTTTTAACGGTATTAATGAGTTGGAGTTAATTGGAACAAATTGCAAACCATAGGGAGTAAAATTATGATTTTGAAACATTTGAAGACAAACCATTATTTGGATCAAACCACATGAAACAAAAAAAAAATTTACTCTAAAATGTTTTACGCTCGCTTTTATTGTATAATCTTTTATATAAATCTCTTTTTGTTACTTATACTCGATTGAGCGTACTTTTTTTTTGGTTCTGACTCATTATTCGTAAGCTAAGATAATATACACATACTAGTGGGAATGTTTGCTCATTATAGTGGCTGTGGTTATTTGTTGTATCATAGTTGTTGTTAGGGTTTATGGTGTGTGTGTGTTGATTGTGGGTTATTCAATATTGTGACTTGAAGCAAATAGAAAACAAAAACTAAGTTAGTAGGCTGTAACTCATATATATAAGTTACTAAAATATGAAACTCATAAGAGCCTGATAGAACAACCGAAGAATATCCACGGGCATAACGTCCCGCTAAACGAATAGAACAATCGGAGAAGCAAGCATTAGTGGAAGCTTCTCCCTTACGATGCATTTTTGCATCCAAATAAGCACACATTTCACAAGGATGATGTTGTCAATGCCTTGAGAGAATCTTATACGTTGGTGGTTGTGGTCAACATGGTGGTGGTTTGAAAATAGATGATGTCGTTAGAGGATAATTAGAATATGGGAACTACGAATAAACCAATGCCGCAGGGAACCACCGATGGGAATGTCTATAGGTTTACTTAAAAGTCATAACTTTCATCGAAAATACATACAACTCATCAAAGCTAAAACACAATACAAATATAAGAATTAGTGACCAAACAAGTCTTTTAAATGAGTAAAAATCATCCATGATATCTTAAATGCATGTCTTCATCTTCAGCATAAGCTTTTGAACTGCTTGTTGTTTCTTCCTTGTCTCCTTCTCAATGTTAACAGCATGAATAGTTGTCTCTTTGCATTCATCTAGTTTCCTGTTTGTCAACACCATTGAAGACTTCGTGGCAGCACCGCCTCCAACGCTTTGCATTGCTCAGGTGACAATGAATCTGTGAATTCCATGATGAAGTCGATCTATAGCTTCTCCTTTAGGCCCTAATAAACGACCTCTAGTATATTAGCAATCCTTCATCATTTGTTGCCTTGAATTGATCTATGATTTTTTTTAAACCCATAAAGATTAGTAATCTTATTGCTATTTCTTGTATATTCCTACTAAAAATGTAAACTTTAAACACAGGAATTATGAAAGTAGAAGAATATTACCAGGCTTGACTACTTCTATAAGTTGAGAAGTGTCCTTGCTTCTCATTGTGATAGTCTTACTAAGAACATGCAACTTTAATATTTTAAATCTAAGAAGTAACTTATACTATTGATTTCCAATGATTTCTTTGGCATGATACCAAGTTTGTTATAATATTAGTAATGTAATGAGTTTCGTTTCATTATTACCTTAGTTTTCTATATAAAATTAAAAATAAAATTAATTATCAAAATCCTTCTTATTGTACTCTAAACTGGATAAGAAGAATATGATACTCATAAAATTAAAGGTGACATCAACTAGTTATGACCGCATTAAATAACAAACAGATATTTTACTACATGCAAAAATACAATATGTATATCTTAATCTCGGTCAAATCATATTGAAACGGAAAAAAGAAGAAAACCTGGAAAATGAAATAGGAAATCTTAAAAAAGACCATCTTACAATAATTTGCGTCTAAATTTTACATTTTTGCAAGAGTGACCATAACATCTGACGGGAAAGCACTACAACTTCAGCTTTCAGCAACACAAAATCTTGACTTTCAGCAAGATTCTACATAAATATCCATTCAATTTTTTTTTACCAAAATCATGTAAGATATCAGTAGTTATAGATGACGTGCCAAGTGGCAAATGGGTAGCATACGCGGATTTATGGCTTGTGTCTTATGGGTCGTATTTAGAACGGGTCGTGTCAGACTATCCTATAAACATCTTTTTTCTCTTTGAAACTTATAAGTAATCAATGTGCTATAAAGATTAAAAACTATACTATTAATATGCATGTGTATCTCCCTATGTCCTAAAAATAATGTCCACCAATTATGCTAACTTGTCCCATAATATTTGCCACTTAAAATTAACAAATATTTTCATATTACCCTTATCATAAAATCTTGAAATTTTTGAAGTGGCACGGTCTCTTGAATATAAGAAGAGTAAAATAAATTGAAGTATAAATAAGCTTCGCATATCTTAATTTGTGTTTTTTTGGGACTCAAAAAGGAAATCAATGTAGTTTGCTTTATGCATTTTGACCAAAAGTTGAACCTACTTGACTCGTTATGTATAGAGTTAACAGATGTTAAAGTGATTAAATTGAAAGAATCATCATGATTGGTACCTTAAGATAGCAATCATCACAAAAATAAATGTTTTAACTCAAGTACAAGCATTTCCAATTGAAATGTACAAAAAGCTTCTTATTTTAATGTAGAAAAAACTTCTTATTTTAATGACTTGGAAACATCTCTTTTCCATTTCTATTAACCCAATTCATATCTTCGTTTCGTGTGTTCCTCAGAGAAATTTGATCTTTTCAATCTAGACCTAACTAACTAACTATATATATATATAGGGGCGGTTACTATATAAAGTGTTTCTTTCGTGCGAAGCGTACTAAGTTTTTAGGAGAAATTATCACGCAAGAACAATAATTATCACACAATAACAAAGTGATAATTACGCAAGACGAATTACACTCCTGTGTAATTATCACTCAGAGATAAAATTATCACGCAAGAATACCTTCTTGCGTGATAATTCTACCTTTGCGTGATAAGTCCATCTCTACGTGATTAATTCTTACACTTGCGTTATAATTCCACCTGTACCTTCATTCTTGCGTGATAACTTCGTACGCTTCGCAAGAAAAAACACTTTGTATCGTAATTTTTCTATATATATATATATATATATATATATATATATAGTGATAATCCACTAACCCCCTTCAAGAACAATCAAAATCATGATATTTTTTTGTTAGAATAACATTATTACACATATATAACATTATGTTATTTTATGTATATGTGAAAATTCACAAGTTAAGAATGATGTAAGTGATATTTTGAAGGTGTAAGTGTGAAGATGAAGAATAGGTTGGACTCACCTTAGATTAGCTTTTGTTTATGTTTAAATGTAATAGGTTAAATGTTAGTTTACTTTTGTAAGTATGTTAGTTATTTGTGTTTTGTTGCCCAGCGAAACTATGAGCGAAATTGAAGTTTCGCTCATAGTCAGCAGTCTGTTTCACCTGGCGAAACTGTGTTTCTCAGCCGGGCGAAACTAGGCTTGGGCATGCTGTCAGCGAAACTATCAACTCTATATATAGAATTTGTTTCTTTCATTGTAATCTAACCTTGCAAAACCCTAATTCGTCTGATCATTATTGCAAGTGCATTTTGTAACCTGGAATTACTTTGAAATATTATTGAGCTTTGTTCTATTAATTGTATTGGCTTTGATTTGTTTACTTTTGAATACTTTTGGTCAATTCTTCATCATCAAATGTTTCTATTGTGTGTGTGTTAGTGATATTGAACAATTCACTCCATTAATTGTACTGTGATTCGATCTATTTGGACCAACAAAATGGTATCAGAGCCTTTGTGCTCTTGATTGTTTGGTTTTTTGGTTGGTTGAGTTCAATATCACTATTTCATCAATTCTGGATCAAATTTGAGTGTATTTGATATGGAATTTGATTGAAATTGATTAATTATTAGTTTAGAAAGCTTTGGTAATCATCGGATCTCAAGTTCATTGAGATTTGAGTGATTTTGGATTGATTTCGTGTTGAAAAAGTTTTTCAGATTCATCCAGCGAAATTACAGTTCAATCAGCAAAACTGTGAGCTTTAGCGAGCGAAACTACAAGTGGTTTGCTTATTGTGATTGTTTCAGCAAACTCTGCGAAAGTACCATCATTGAACGAAAGTTCAACAGTGCTTGTGATCCATCATCAAGCGAAATTACTACCGAATTTACATTTGAACGAAAATTCAAGCTAGTTTCGAGCGAAACTGTCTGCGAAACTAGCAAAATCAATCAGTTTGCTAGTGAAACTGCTGCCGAAATTACCAGCAAAAGTAGCAGCAAAATTACTGCATTCCAGCGAAACTACTGATTCTTCTGCGAAATTATCATGTCTAAGATGACAACTCTCACCCTTGCTGATTTGGAGAGTGTGGCACCTAATAGACCCCCGAGACTGATCAATGGAGATAATTTTGAGGATTGGAAGAGATGCCTGAAAGCATTCTTTTACTACACGGATCATAATCAGTAGGAATCAATCATCTCTGGTCCACACATTTCGACTGTTACTGTTGAAGATGTCATCTCTCAAAACAAGGACCCAGCCACGTTTACTGAAAAGGATCCATGTTGGGTTGAGTCCATGCAATTGGAGCTACAACAGTTTAGGAAACTCAAGGTGTGGACATTGGTTGATCGTCCTCCAAACAAATGCCCAATTGGCACGAAATGGGTGTTCAAGAACAAACCCGATGATCGTGGCATTGTGGTGAGGAATAAATCCCGTTTGGTGGTTAAAGGATTTGCTCAGGAAGAAGGGATTGATTACACGGAAGTCTTTGCTCCCGTAGCCCGTCTTGAAGCAATTAGGATCTTTCTGGCTCATGCCGCACATAAGCAATTCAAAGTCTATCAGATGGATGTTAAATGTGCCTTTCTCTATGGAGACATTGATGAAGAGATATGTGTGTGTCAACCACCAGGGTTTGAGGATCCAGATTTTCCTGACAAAGTATACAAGCTTGATAAATCTCTCTATGGTCTACATCAAGCCCCTCGCATCTTGTACGAGACTCTAACACAGTATCTTCTGAGCAATGGTTTCTCTCGTGGCACCATCGATATGACTTTATTCAAAAAGGAGGTGGATGGTGAGATGCTAATTGTGCAAGTCTACGTTGACGATATCATTTTTGGCTCCACCAATCCAAAGCTATGTCAAAAATTTGAGGAGGTTATGCGAAGTCGCTTTGAGAAGAGCATGATGGGGGAGATGTGCTTTTTCTTGGGTCTGCAAGTTGAGCAAAAGCCTGAAGGAATTCTTATTCACCAGAAGAAGTATGTCAAGGAGATTCTGAAGAAATTCAAGATGGATGAAGCTTCTTCTGAATTAACTCCATTCACAGCTCAAACATGCCTCACTCCAGATGAGAACGGAAAATCTGTTGATCCTCATCTGTACAGATCTATGATCGGTTCCCTTATGTATCTTACAGCAAGTCGTCCCGACATCACCTTTGCTGTAGGATATTGTGCTCGATACCAATCTAATCCTAAGGAGTCTCATGAGAAGGCAGTCAAACGGATCTTTCGTTATCTTAAAGGCTCCTCTCGTTTAGGTCTTTGGTATTCTTATGGTGGAAATTTTGACTTGCGTGCTTATTCTGATAGTGATTCTAATGGTTGCAAGTTAAACAGAAAATCCGTCACTAGAGGCTGTCAATATCTGGGCAATTGTCTGGTATCATGGCAGAGCAAGAAACAGACTACTGTGTCTCTTTCCACGGGGGAGGCAGAGTATATTGCTGCTTCAAGCTGTTGCTCTCAAGTGCTGTGGATACAACATCAGATGATTGACTATGGAATCAACTTTCTCCATACTCCATTATTCTGTGACAATGAAGCAGCCATTGGAATCGCAAAGAATCCAATTCACCATTCCCGCACCAAGCACATCGAGACACATATTCATGCAATCCGTGATGCTCAAGAGAAGGGTTTTATTGATATTATTTCTATTGACACTAAAAATCAAAAAGCTGATCTTTTCACTAAAACGTTCGATAAACCTCGTTTTTATGAATTGATCTTCATGTTAGGATTAATATCATTTTAAAACTTGTTTTCTTAATTGTCTCATGTAATTTTTGTACATATTCCTTTCTTGTTCTCTTTCTTTGTTTCTTTTTAATTTTAAGCTCCATAGCCTTTCATTATTTTACATAAAAAATATATAAAAAAATATAAAAATAAAATATATATATATATATATATATATATATATATATATTTTGTTACTTAGAAATTTCTCCAATCTTGCAGATTTGTAGAAATTTCGGGGGAGAATAACTCGAGTTTATCTGTCTGTATTGCAGTATAAAGTTTTTGCTGCCTGAAAGATTTGAAGGAGGTCAATAGTATTGTGTTGGGATACGCATGATAGGCTCTGCCAGAACGCGAAGTAGACAGCGATCTTGTGGCTAAACTAATAGAATAAGAAACTTATTAACTCGGATTATCCCCTTGACATTTTTGGCCGCCACAAAGTTTCAAGTCCTTGCCCAAAATGGATTGAGAACGTGATATCTTTTCTTTGATGAATCATTTTGAAAAATCCTCTACCCATATTTTCAAAAAGTGCTACTTGCTAGCTCCTTTTGTATCAAAGAAGCCCCTTACTGTATATTATTACGTGCTCATCTCCTCTGCTATGTGTGAACATTGACCTGGAGTGATGATCTCCTTTGTTATACGTAAGTATAGACCTGGAGCTCTCATCAGCACGTTATGATGATCTTCTTTGTTATATGTGAATATAGACCTGAAGCTCTCATCTGTCAAGATCAAATGATCATCTCCTCTGTTATACGTAAGTATAGACCTGGAGCTCTTATCATTTGAGAATTATAAGGTCTGTGCTTCGTTTGAAAAGATTCTTGTTGTGCTCATCATGGGATAATCAAGCAGAGTTTATCATTTTGTTCAATATATCATGAGGACAGGATGAGTTTCTTTGCCAAATGTCTGTGGGGACTGAGTCATTTAAATCTTCTTTAAACAAACCAAAAACATGATAACAAAAGCTGTAGTTCACTTGTTGAAAAGAAGAAGGCATGGGTTTAAAAAGGACAAGTATATCATTAATCCCGCCAATCTCTGATTCTCCGAAAAATCTCTTCAGCTTATCGTATCTCTATATCCTTTTATTTTACTTTACTCACGTCTTTTATTTTGTCTAAATTTTATGAAATCTTGTTAGGTTTTGTGGGGCTTTTTCTTTATTTTTCTCTTTTTCTTAATTTTTCTTTTAAATAATTAAATATTAAAAAGAAATTGAATTTTTTTTTAGTTTTTGTGTCCAGCAAATCTATAGATTCGCTGGTAGTTTTGCTGTGCGAAACTATAGACTCGTCGGTACACTCGCTCATTTCAGAACCATTTTGATTCAAAGATTTACCGGGCGAAACTATAGTTTCGCTGACAGCGAAACTATATGCTATATATGGTGTTATGCAAAATTGTTTGTTCATTTTCGCACCATCGTATGTTTGTTTGAGCCAGTGCCCTAAAAGTCGATCTCCCCGTACGATTTGAATTTCTAGTGTGTTTTTGAGGTGTTTGTTGATATTTTAAGTGTTAGGTGTGTGTTTCGAACCTTCGTATATAGTTTAATCTAGGTTTAATCCACATTAAATGGACGTATTTGATTTTGACTCTTCGGTACTTTCGCAGTGAAAGTACAGTCGCTTTCAGTGAATCTGAATGAAAGTTCTCCTGTTCTCAGCGAAATTGTAAGGTTAGGCTGTTCGAGCGAACTTGACAATTTCGCTTGACCGAACTCAGTTTCGCCTAGTCGAAACTATAGTTTCGGCCCGCCGAAAATACATCTTCTGCCTGGCGAAACTACTAGTGAACCTATGCCGAAATTGCACTTTCGCTTGCCGAAACCAGCAAAACTATGCTTTCGGCCAGCGAAATTAATTTGGTTTTTCTTTAATTTTATTCTTTTTAATTGTTATTCTTTATTATTTATTTTATTACATCTTTCTAACGTGTTTCATCTACTTCTTTTCAGATAAATGGCTAATTTAAAATTTGACGAGCGGAACAACATCACAGCTATTCTTGACGATCGGAATCCAAAGGCTGCTGGATTTCGTGACTGTATACGTTGGCTCAGATATTCTCATATCGCGTATGCGATCTCTCACTCTCCGACCATGTACGATCTTCACATCCGAGACTTCTGGAGATCTTCTGATTATGACACGAGAGCTAATCCTCAGAGGATTGTAGCTAGAGTTCTGAAGAATGATATCTCCATCACTGTAGAGGTTATTGCACGAGTGCTGAGGTTTCAAGAAGATTGTGGAGATGAGGTGGTGTTAACTGATTAGGAGGTGTTTGAAGCCTTTAGGAGTATAGGATATGAGGGTCCTCCTTTTGGGACACGAAAAGAAATCAAAAAATCTTTTCTGTCCAAGGAGTGGAGATATATTGCTCACGTATTTATTATGTGCTTGGATCATCGAAAGGGGAGATCGGATGGGTTAAACTTGGACTGGGCCAAGGCCATGATTATCTGCTGTAAAGGGCAAAAGACCAATATAGCTAAGCTTATATTTGATTGTATGGCCGAGAATGTGATGGCGCTGAAGAAGGATAAGTGGTTGCTATATCCAAGGTTTATTCAGATGCTGATAGATGATCTAATTCCCAATGTGCCTAGACATGGAGAAATCAAAAGACTGGTTCAGATGAATTTCAGAATATTTGCTGACTGCTCTGCCATAAGGCATGACTTTAGCGGGAAGATCGCGCATCTGTGGGAGAATATGTATTCAGCCGAAAGGTGGAACTACATTAGAAGGGTGATAGAAAGTGAGAACAAACCTGCTGAGGAAACAAGAGAGAAGCAGGCTGAGTCGGTAAAGAAGAGGAAGAGGTACACAAAAGAAAAAGTCTATGATTTTGAGGAGGATATAAATGAGGTTGAGCAGGCATTAAGAGCTGAAAGGGAGAAAAGATCCAAGAAGAAAGCTGATCAAGCTGATGTTGAGAGGATGGGTGAGAGGAGGTCAAAGCATAAGCACCAAACTTTTACTGAGCCACAGAGGAGGGATGAGAGGGGAAATTTAGATGAGGATGTAATCAGGAATCTTAACTCATCTCTTTCTAATGAGTTAAGTATGATAAAAACGAAGTTGACAAATCAAGAGTTGAGAGAAAAGAGGAAAGATGAGATGCTGGAAGGAATGTCCAAGATGCTGGTTGATCAGCAGAATTTGATAAAGAGGTTATTGACTGAGGTTAACGAGCTTAAAGCTGCAGTCGGCCTGCCTAATCAGCTAACTCAATCTGAGGTAGATGATCTTACTGATATCTCAAGGTACTCATTTCTAAATGTGGGTACCTCATCCAAGACAGGAGAGGGCACTAGTGGTGCAGCAGATGCTACAGCTGGAGGTTCTAGTGTGAAGAATGTTGATGAGAGAGAGACTGAGGCTGTAAGGAAAGAGGCAGAAGAACACGTGGAAGAGGTGATTGAGGCAGGGTTTATAGACTTGGGGATAAACATTGATACAGATTTGGTTGGTGAGGAAATCGTGAGAGATTCAGCTGTAGAGGGTGGACAAAAGACAGTTGAGATGAACTTGATTGATGAGGAGGAGGATGATGAGCAGCTAGTAGATTATGATTCAAAGCCCGAGTATTATGAAGTTGATGAACGACCCTTGATTTATGTGGCCAAGAAGGGCTCTACTGATGGCGATGTGTTTGAGTTAGAGAAGGAGGATTGGTTTGTTAAGGAGAAAGAGCAAGAAGAGCTAACCCCTCTATTCCAGAATATACAAGGGTCGAGCAGGAAAGAGGCTGAGAAGAAAATAATAAGTTGAAAATATAACTCAAGCCTGAAAATGTTTATGATAAAGAGGAGAGGAGGAAGGATTTCGTATTTACATAAAAGGAAGGCGTTCAAGACCTTGCCTAGATGGGATCTCAGGAGGCTAGCAGAGATTCCCTTGATTGACTCACAGAAGAGTGAACGAGCAAAACTGTTAGAAGAAGAGATAAAACAGGGGCTAAACAACAATTTTGTGACTTTTGGATTCATGAAGGCTGAAAGGAAAAGGTCAAAGAAGGACAAGGACTGGGAGACTGGAAAGGGGATGATAGTGCTAAGGGTGAAGCCCTCGAAGACGGTGAGTAGGGTGAGGTTACCTGATCCCCTTCCCCAAAGGCTTCAGAGGTTTGAAAAATGGTTCTACGACAACAACACGGGGGAGGCGGTGATTAGGATAAAGGACGGAGCTGAATTTAGACTTTTTGATCCAATGGAAGTATTTTCATTCTGTGATGAGGACTTACTGGTTTTATGTGAAAACCATATCAAGGCTGGGGCAGGAGCAGAAAAAAGAAAAGAGGCAAGCCTGTTCATGGAGGTTGCCAACAAGGCCCGAGGAGTTAAAGCTGAGGTAAAGAGCTGGCTGAGAAAATTCGTGAGGCCGATGAAGTGAGGATGGACGTGCAGGACCTTACACGACAATTTGAACGACCTAGTGCACATGGTGAAGATGTGACTACAGCAGGAGCTGAAGCAGAAGGCAGATCTATGGCTAGAGAAGAAACTGGAGCTGGTGCTACTAACGAAGATGATCCAGTCGGTGAGGTCCAACCTAGGGGGAGTATTGAAGATGAAGAATAGGTTGGACTCACCTTAGATTAGCATTATTACACATATATAACATTATGTTATTTTATGTATATGTGAAAATTCACAAGTTAAAAATGATGTAAGTGATATTTTGAAGGTGTAAGTGTGAAGATGAAGAATAGGTTGGACTCACCTTAGATTAGCTTTTGTTTATGTTTAAATGTAATAGGTTAAATGTTAGTTTACTTTTGTAAGTATGTTAGTTATTTGTGTTTTGTTGCCCAGCGAAACTATGAGCGAAATTGAAGTTTCGCTCATAGTCAGCAGTCTGTTTCACCCGGCGAAACTGTGTTTCTCAGCCGGGCGAAACTAGGCTTGGGCATGATAAACTGTCAGCGAAACTATCAACTCTATATATATAATTTGTTTCTTTCATTGTAATCTAACCTTGCAAAACCCTAATTCGTTTGATCATTGTTGCAAGTGCATTTTGTAAGCTGGAATTACTTTGAAATATTATTGAGCTTTGTTCTATTAATTGTATTGGCTTTGATTTGTTTACTTTTGAATACTTTTGGTCAATTCTTCATCATCAAATGTTTCTATTGTGTGTGTTAGTGATATTGAACAATTCACTCCATCAATTGTACTGTGATTCGATCTATTTGGACCAACAAAGTGTCTTAACTTGTTTACACTTGCGAGTTTACACGTATACATAAATAACATAATGTTGTATATGTGTAATAATGTTATTACAGCAAAAAATAATAATTTCGTAAGCCACCTTGAATGTAAGAGTTGGACATTCTAGCGTCCTCGTTGATTAAAGGATGGTGTAAATGTGTAGCCATGCTCAAACTAAAAGTAGTTTGTTAAACCATCTTGAATCCGGAAAGAGAATAAAAACTATTGAACAACATATGAAAAGAATTAGGATCCATCTCATGTTCAACGGATGTCCTATATAGAAATACTAAATTAACAAGGTTACCATGGCTATTAAACAAATAAACATACTCAGTAAAATCCCACTTAAATAATAAGGTCTGGGGAGGGTGAGATGAGGGCAAGTCTTACCCCTACCCCGAAGGATAAAAAGACTGCTCCGGAGGACTATCGACTCGCAAAACGAGTATAGTAGATCCATAAAGCATGCATTATTCAAAACACAACAATCACATTAATAATAGTAGAAAAGAAAAGGAAAGTTTAAGTAAAGACAACAAAAGCTTAAAACACATTAGAAATCATTAAGGGAAAATACCTAGAAGTAAGTGCAAGCCGCATAAAAAAAGATGCATTGTGAACTAAAGGCATGTTCTACTGCTAAAGAGACCCCCTACCTTCGCAAGATCTAAAAAATATGACTCAAGTACAAGACCGCCCCTAACTACATAGGGTACGAGAATGCGAGTGGCCTTATTTCCCTAAGAATAAAGGCACACCTAAGTAGCAAGTCCACTAGATTTCGCCTAATCTTTGTAAGACTAGAGGCACAACTGTCCTCTAAAGGCATCTTAGTGCTTTTATAATCCATCACTTTTATCCTTATTCTACATGTTTAATTAAAGAGTTGCTTGAACGCAAGGAAGTAGATGACAACTGTAAAGTGTCATACCTTACTAAGGACGTGAGATGCGGCTAGGCGTTCACCATTGTTTACATTGAGATGATATCCAGATGGACCGTCCAAGCGGGAGATTGTTGAATATTGTATGTCCAGTCATTAGAAATTACAACGTTACTGATAATATACGACCCAAAGAGTTGCATTTTGGATAACAAACAAAAGATAGTATTTAATTGTTAAATATTATATCACAAAATATAGACTTGTTATTTAATGATTAATTATTTGATGAAATAACTAATTGGGTGAAATTATTATTTATTCAATAAATAACAAAGCTCGAAGGTTAAATTGTGATTATGTGTTAGTTACAATGCTAGTTATACATTTAATCGCTAAATATATAAAATTATATTATATTTTATTAATTATATATTTCGGTGTCTACGGGAATAATTTAGAGTTTTTGAAATTTACCACCAATCTTTAAGAAATTGCAAAAAGGCCCTCGTTTTCATCTTTATCTGTTTAGGGTTGTTATAGTTGCCGGTTATGGTGAACGACGACGGCTCAATGGTGTGTCTAGAGTGGGACCGTTAAGGAACTTAGGGTCTTAAATGGCAGCAACGGTGGTGCTCGAACGAGTAGTTTCGGGATGGAAAAGTTGGATTTAGACTCCTTCGGTTCAGATATAGACAATGGGTGTAGAGTGCGACTACGGTTCAAACTCGCTATAAAAGGACCGGTGGCGGCCAACCTCTGCTCGTGCATCGACGTTTATCTTGGTAAACGGCGTTGCCATTGAGTTGCCGGACAACCGCAAGGAAGGTGGTCAGTCCGGTTGAGCATACTTAAACCGTTTTCCAACAAACCGGCCGGTTCTCACGGTGGCCGGGGGCCGGTGACCGGTGACCGGTGACCGTTGTTGAAGCAGCGCCGAGTGAATTTTTCATGAACTTCTTTGCCAGATCGACCTGTTCTTCTCCTCTACTCGATGATAAGTCAAAGGTGGATTCAAGGACGTCAATCGCCGGCACTTTCCTTTTCTCTTCTCGTCTGGAGGAGTGGAGGTGTAGAATAATCAATAATGAAGGAATGAAAAAATAACTCAATGAAGAAGTGAGAAACAAAAAGAAATTGTAAATCCAAAATGTATTAAACTCAATTTATAGTGAGTTTGAAATCTGAAGTTATTACTGCTACTTTATATCCACATAATTTAGTTATGTTATAGTTTTTTAGATTAAGTGCTCATATTTTAATACAATACATATGTAATTGTTTTTAGTTTTAATCAACTTTGCATTATACACGGTTTATATTCTTTTTTCCTCTAATTCTTTCTTTAATATTTTGTTTTAGTATTGCTAATAATATTGCCCGGTTTATAAATACCGTTCGACCGGTCCGACCGGTTCAACCAATAAAACGTCCGGTTCTTTAACCGGTCCGGTTATAAAATAAATATATCTTAATACTCAAAATATATTGATGGTTTCCTGCTATTTTATGCTAATATGGTTACCACGACGTTCCAAGAAGACCCCGCGGCAACGCGCCCATCCTAGTTATTTATTATAAAATCATTAATTATATTAGATAAATATAATAGATAATATGTATATTTATTAGATTTATTAGATAAATATATATGTATTATTAAATTAGGTTTAAATATATTTTAATAGTAAAATATATAATAATATATTTATGAGATAAATAATAAGTTTATTAATAAAAATTTTGATTATATTAAAAATTGTATTTTAATTTAAACTTCTCTTACAAACTTGAGTTTTTAAAAATACAAATCAAATCTCATAACCTAATTCACAAAAAGTTACAAAATATCCTAGTACACCCCCTTACCTTTTACTGCACGCCACCTTCGTGAACATTGCCGCCGCCAACCACCGAATGCCACCACCCTCGCTGCCTTTGCAGTCGCACACCGCATCTGTTGGGTTGTCGGTTTTGCATCGGTTCTTCAATTAGATTGATTTTTAGTTTTGTGTTTCATGATCAAGTCTACTTGCGAGATGTTTTGTTAATTCAAGAGTGTTTGATTTTTGTTTTTCGCCAAAAGATATAAACTTTATTGTTAAAGTTTCAAAATTTATTTATTTGGTGTAATAGGACACTAGAGGGATCAGATTTGATCTAATATGTGTACATGCTTCCACTGTCATATTTTTGACAAAGGGTGTTAAAGATCCAAACTTTCTTAAAAACGAGACATGGTTTCTCAACACATATGGGCATCTCGTGAAAACTCTTGATTACATAAATTTCCTTAGGACTAATGATTTCATTCGTCACACACTAATTAAATCTAAACCAAAAATCAATTCCATTCAATGGTTTGCCTTGTTGAATTAAAACCACGTTGAAGGCCTTTGCTACCCACAAATAGTCTTCTTGGTTCACTTTTTGCCCCCGTAATTATCAAAACAAGACGGTGAAAGATAAATAACGTTGATGTCTTCATGATGCTAATCTTTTTCTAGATTCTCATCCCAGATGACAAATCTTAGGTCTATTTCTTGGATCTTGCTACCATCGTCGTTGTCAAATATCTTCTCTTTCCCAACGTTCTCATCTTAGATGACAATCCTTGGTCAATTTCCTGAATTTTGCAACCTTGTGAATTGAACAAAACTTGGTTGCCGCCTACCTACGAATCTAGGTTAAAAATATAACCCTCTTCACAAGTAGCCATTTGAATCAACCTAGGCTTTGATACTAGATAATGCCTAGTTGTTTCTTGATAATTTAATATTCTTAGAACAAAAACCAACTTATTCAAAACCTAAATTCCCTAGGAGTTGAGTTTTGAACATACAAAGATAATAACAAACTAGATAAACACTAAATAACAACCAACCAAAATAAAATATAATTCTTGAAATTCTAACTTGAAATATTGATTGAAAATTAATATTATCCAATTAGTCCCATCGATGCTCTTACATCATTTGATCATCGAGATACCATGGATGAGGAAACTTAAAAGAATCAAATAAGCTAGAGAATAGAGATCCTGTTTTATTTATCGAAATCATTACATACAACTTCCCATTCCAAGATTTACATATAAAAATGATTACAACTTAGACTCACAAGGAATAAAGACTCAACAAGACATTATACAATTATCTAATTACTTTATTTTAGAATTTCAAATATTGAATTCCACAAAAATCGAAAATTTAAAGTGCAAAAAATCAAAATAAATAGGGACATACTTGAATGATCATGATGGATTGTATGAATCAAGAAGTTGTGCTAATGGTAGCATAGATCACAATTTGTTAAGTTCATTGGTCATTACTTGCACCAACATCCCTCCACTGTTATTGTTCCCTTCATCTTTACCAATAAATCTTATGTAAAAACCAGTCTAACAAGAAGATAAAAACTAAGGGCCCTTTAGAATCAGGGGCATAAAAGATATATTTTTCCTCTAACAAGAAGAGTCGACATTGTTGTTAAGTATTATTTATATATAAGAACAAAACATCTGGATCCATTAAAATAATTAGTGGCGGATCCAACCCAAGAATTCAGGGGTATCTTAATTTTTTTTACAGCATATTCATTCAATATAAAAAAATGCAGTATATTAATTCAACAATTAAAAAAGCTTTTATGCGGTTCATTCATTCAATATGAATTTTCTTTTACGGCATGTTCATTCAATATAAAAAATGCAGATTAAAACATGTTTAGAAATGGGATTTCATCTACCAAGTTCCAAATCCACTAATTATATAACAAAGTGGAAACTATAATCAATTACACATTTACACAAATACACAATAACAATTAACAAATTTAATATTCATGATTGAAACTAAAGTCTAACCTAAATTCCAATTTCATCTAAACAAAAGAAAACTACAATTAATAGATTAGAAACCACATAAATCTAGAATCGATATCAATACTAAACAATGAATACTATAAGTCATTATCTAAAGTTTAATTTCATCCAAACAAAAAGAAAACTACATTTAATAGATTAGAATCCCTAGAAATTTAGAATCAAAGTCATAACTAAATAATCAAAATTATAAGTAATTACCTAAAGTATAATTTCATTTACACAAAAAAAATAATTAATAGATTACAAACCTTGGAAACATAGAATCAAAATTAAAACTAATTAATCAAACTATAAGTCATTACCTAATATTCAATTCCATCTAAACAAAAAGACATCTATAATTAATAGATTACAAACCCTAGAAATCTAAAATCAAAATCAAAACTAAACAATCAAAAAGTTTAAAAATATTAGTAAATGTAATTACCCATTAAGGGATGCCCTGCAGCGGTGGTGGCAACGGTCGGCCGACGAAGGGCGATCGGCGGAACAACAGTTATAGCGAACAGCACTACAGCAGCGCAGCAGCAGCAGCAGCTTGTGCTCGATGGCTTCAATTGCCGATGGTTTCAAATGTTTGTTGATTAGGCTTTTAATTATCGCATTCACTATATTAAACTAATAACTAATTAGGCTTTCAACTATTTAATTAGAACTAGCATATCTGTAAGCAGTTCAGCAGTTCTAAACATCAATAATGAGCTCGATTATGACTTAAAATCCATGATTCAAGATAACACCAAACATGAGCATTTGTTTGAAAAGTGCATTCTAACTCAAATGATCGACTAAAATTTGAAACTTTAGTACATGAATTTAGTTGTAGCTTCATTTTGTTTTGTTAAAAAACAAAGAAATTAAGTGTGCAAAATAAGCTACTGATGAGCACATAAAAATAAACGTAGATTGCTCATTCTATGGATAAGGAAAACCCTATTGTTTTCATCAATGATCAAAATAAAAGCCCTTTTTAAGATCAGATCAAATCATAACTAACCCATAAAAATAGAGCAATCCGCAGTGGACAACACCATCCCAAGTCAGATAGTCGCCGAAGTCGCCATCTCCACCGCAAACCACCAAAAAACCGATTGAAGGTTAGAAAGAACAACTTCAACAACAGTGGTGACGATTGATCGGATTTAGATTGCATGTCCTAGGTAATGGCGAAAGAGATGGACAGAGAAGGTGAATTTAACAGGTGGTGTAAAGGTGCATGCATAGATGGTTGTTCCATCGGCTTTAAATGATGTACGTTACTGTTCATTTCCCATCACAATTAATAATAGAGTAATTTGTGCTAAGCTATTAAATATATTTTGGACTTATAACTAAACTCAATTGTGGTCTATTAAGTTAACTACATTTTGGCATCTTAAAATTGAAAGGTATTCTAGTTTTCATCCAGTGATATCTCGATACGTACAATCTTAAAAAAAAAAATCGTACTTTGGGACGAAAATTGAGGGGTAGCCGGCTACCCTTGCCTCCGATGTATATCCACACCTGAAAAATAATAAACTATCTAAGAAGAATTTCATTGATTCTAAAATACAAAATAATGTCAAGAAAAACTGGTTATAACCGAATCGATGGGCTCAAACGGACACCATTATGGTTTAATGTGCTCACAAAATTGTGGTTGATCGTGTATTCGAAGAACGACAGCATACACGGTTTTGATTGTGCACTAGACAATTACCTGAGTGAATCTTATATGTTGCACACGTAATAAGTTGCAAGAATAAGGAGACAGCTCTATGTGTGCACCAATTCACTTATGATTTAAAGCAAAGAATGTAGGAAATGTGTTTTTTAAGTCTAAGGTTCAACTCTCAATCTTTACTATTATATAAAGTAGCAGAGAAAAAGAGGAATTTCACCATTTTCGTAAGACGTGCCCGTCCCTTTCCTCCGTTACACTTGCATTCAATCTTCTTCACTCTCATCTGTTACCCTCGCATTCAATCCGATGTGAAGAAAACGAAGCAGCTGAGTAAACCCTCCCATTCAATCATCTAATAGGAGCAATTGAAGCGGCAGAGTAAACCGCTACTCAATGGCAGAGTGGGATAAAATCCCCTTCACTCTTTCTACTCAATTTCAAGATAAAAAGGTGCGCAACATCCTTACTCATCTTCTTAATCCATTATTTGAGTGTATAATGATATGAATACGATTAGGGCTCATCACTTTTTATGTGTTTGATGTACTTTGATTCAAGTTTTGAGCCTTACTCATCCTTTTAACCCATTATTTGAGTGTATAATGATATGAATACGATCAGGGCTCATCATTTTTTATGTGTTTGATGTACTTTGATTCAAGTTTTTAGCCTTACTCATCTTCTTAACTCATTATTTGAGTGTATAATGATATGAATACGATTAGGGCTCATTACTTTTTGTTTGTTTGATGTACTTTTATTCAAGCTTTGCTTAATGATTTCTACTAGGATTTTGACTTGCAGATTTGAATAAGTATGCTTTTTTCCATCTATTTTCATTAATTTACATTGCATCTTTGTGTTTTAATTTTTTATGGATTTCATGAAACTGAGCATCGATAATTGAAGTAGTTGAATTAGATTTTTTTTTTGTTTTGTGTTGATTTGGAGCAGATATTTTGTGTAGCTATTACAGGCACCAACCTACTCAAAAGCATTCTTTTTCCTCAGTGGTAATTTCAATTCTTATTATCTTAAGAATTGGTACAATGGTGGTGTTTGATGTGATTACAGTATGTTTACTATGAAATTTGATTATATTCATTTGAATTGAGATTCCAGTATTTGTTGCTTTAACGTATTGCTTCTGCTTGAAAATTGAACTTTATTTGTTACTTTTTCTGGAATATAAATTTTGGTTTATTATGTTGTGCATGTGGATGTAAAGAGTAGCAAAAACGAATGTCAAAAATGATTATATCAACTATCTAATGGAGAAAGGGGTAACTTTGATAAGGATACTTTGGTCAATGTCAACGACATTAGAAAAAATTGAAACAAGTTAGTTCTAATAAAGAGTATATTGTGGTTAGTGCTTTTGATATGATCATCTTTAACATGTTTCTTCCTTCTGCTTGAAAATTTGAAACTTTAAGTATTGACACCTTTTTCTGTAACCATGCATATGTGTTTATGGTGTTTAGAGGAATTCATTGAACGTGTTAATCAACTTTCTACAGACGAAACTGAATACACACTTTCGTAAGTTAGTTGGTGAAAGTCTAAAGTTTAACCATTTTAAAATGGGTTTATTTGTAAATAGTTTATAAAAAGGGTTCATATTCCCGTTACCATCCCTTTCATGCATGACGGTTTCAAAATGGCTTTTTAGATAGATGGCTTGGGTAACGGGTCAAGATCAGGTACCTACTTAATTTGGCTGCAAAACATCTTTTGAGACTTTGAAAAGTTGATAATGTGAACTATATCCTCAAATAGTTCAAGCTATACATTAGAAACATCTGTTTGTTTATAGATAATTACAAGTTCATCATGCCCAACTTAAATAATGAAAATATGAAGTTATTTAAAGAGGAACCAAAAAATCAGAATTAGAGTTTAATAATAACAAAGGATAAAAATTGAAGCTGTAATCAATAGTTGTTTAGGATTTCTTATTTAAACATATTATCACCAAAATTATCATTGGGGATTTTGAGGCTTAACACAAATAAAAAGAAAGTTACTAACGTTAAAACTTATATGGTTTTTACTTTGACCAGAAAAAAAAGAAGATTATGGGTCAACAACAGCCTAGATGATATAACATAGACCATGTTTTAGCAAGATTTGTACATTTACCATCCATTTTAATGTCAAAGTCAGCAGCAGCAACAAGATCTCCATAGTGCAATTAATTTGAATTCGTTTCAGTTTCTATGAAAGGTTAGTAGAATTTCACACCGATTTTGGTTTCTTGGATAGTTGTGAAGGATCTGCAAATGACCTTTTCATCCCCTACTTCATGAAGTTAAGAAAAAGGCCAGATGATTAGAAGTCAAACCTATAAATGTCTGTAAAGTTTGGGTTTCAACTATGTTTTTTATTGACCTGGATGGTTAGGTATGTCTAATTCTAGACATGTGTGTAGATGTTCAATTCTTGACCTGGATGGTTTTTGCAGATCACATTAAAAAATGCATAGGATGCTTACTTGGAGATGGTTGAAGAATCTTACTTGAGCCAATCTAATAAGGTATATTTTATATGAGTTTTTCTAACATGTTTTATGTTATGTTGAGAGACTTATTTATTCAAACATATATATTATATGAGGCATATACTATATGGCTAAATTGTTATAAATATTAAAAGCGAATGAAACCAATAGAATCATATTTGATTTTATTATTTGGACTTATTATTAGATAGTCTACTTACTTTTCGAGAAAATAAAACTTTAAATTGTGATATGCATATGTGCTTTATGATTCTTTCTTAACATGATGAAATCTCATTTGCAATCATTTTGTATTTATATGCTTCTATATTGATATTGCAGATGCCATAATTTTAACTAGCTTTTCCAACATCCTATTGGAGACTTAAGGTGTTTGTTTATTTGAGGAGCCTCTGAGCTATAAAGGGATCATTAGATGTATGAAGGATCATTCCTCTAGACACTTTGAATATTTTTTTTCCTATCTATTGTGCCTCAATTTGTTGACATATGATATCAATGATCCGGTAGAAGTAAAATCAAAGATATTATCCATCTTATGGCAGTAGCTAATAATTTACGTGATATTTTGACTTTCCCACATTTCAACATGAAACCATTTTTACTTGGATGCATTAGTTGCAAAAATGAAGTATCATTTGTCTTAGTGGTTGAATGTAAATGAAAGATATATTTTGACAATTTGTTCACATGATTCAAGAATTCATCTCGGTAACGATGTTTTTATCTAAATCAGAAGTAGTTTTTGATTTGGCTTTTTTATAGAAATAACTAAGAATCCATCTCAGTTTAGGTTGGTTTCTTGCAAATTCAACATAAGTTTTTGATTTGCTTTGAAGAAACATATTACATTTTTTTTGTGTTCATTTGCACTTTTTATAATACATCTTAATAAATTTATATTTTCGTGCATCTTCTAAATTTAACAATATATTGCTTATTACATTATTGTAAATGAGTGAAGTTTAGTTTGATATATTACAAACCATCATTTATACTAAGTAAATATATGAGAATTATAAACCTAATAAAATAAACTACAGATTTTAATAAGGCCACCAATATGAAAACAAAAACCAGTTCGTATTTAAGCTTCTACATTCATAACAATGTTATTCTGGGTTTTACTCGATTATTACACTGGTCATCATACAATACTAAGTCTCACATTTTGTTACAGGTACAAAAACCAACGGTCAATATTCTAACATTTTGTAGCATCTATGTTTTGCTAGCTTTTGTATTGCCCAATCTTGGTCAAAGTCATCCATGCATGCTCTACACTAAAGCTATTGTAATGGCAGGTTTACCCATATTGTTAATGTTGTTGTAATCATCTTTTTTGTGTAGTTCAATACGGGTTGGCATCACCAAGCCATGTTCTATAGTAATAAAATTGTTGTAATGACTTAGCCACCCAAAACAAATCAGGTTTACCGAAATGCATATTCACTATTTTGTTATTTGTTGTTAATGATGTAATCGATTATTTAAGTTTCAAAACTAAAATTTTAACACTCGCCACAGCGCGCAGTCGTATTCACTAAAATCCACAAGCATTTTCATGATTTAACCCAACGTAATGTGCAAGGCCTATTACTTGTAAAACAAAGATGTTAGCATGTCGCTACAATAATTGTTATCGTCGCCGCCGCATCGCGCGAGTTTCCTACTAGTAAACACATAATGTATATTAGTATCATTGAAAAATGTATACTTTAGTTGCAGTAATAACATCTCTAGTCAATTGGTTTAAAACTTGAACCAACTCAATATGGAATGGCCAATGATCTCTTGGCCTAGTGATTAAGAGGGAGGTAGGAGGCTTTGCCTCTTTTGGAGGTCTAAGGTTCAAACCTTGACATTAACGAATATTACTAACTTGGTGATACTAACTACTAACCACTAACCAGGCGTTCAAAAAAAAAAAAAAAAAAAAAACTCAATATGGAATGGGAGTTTTTGATATTTGAAATTCTGGTTTTATCGTTATTACATGCATAACCTATATGGGGTTTACTGTATATATTTGTTTCTTTTTATTCGTAACAGTTTTAACTAACAAGTTAACACAACTCATAAATAAGTAAAGAAACTATAAGATTACCAATAATAAAAAGAATAAAAGAAATTTCCAGTTCGAAATAATGAGGAATTACATAAAATTAAAGGAAAAATTAAAAGAATACTCAGATGCCCTTTCCCTAATGAATATCCAACTTCTTCTTCTTCTTCCTCCCCTCTCCTACATTACTATAACATTAGAAACATACATTCTGAAAAGAATTTCAATGGCAAAATGACAGCATTTTCTTAAGCTTTTGCTGCTTTTATGCTACAATCTGTTCTTGCTCTATGTACATCTGCTCAACCCCAACATCTTTAACCAGAGTATTCACCCACGAAAAATCTGGTTCCTGATGCATCTTCACCGGTGCACCACCACCGTATCCGAAAGATGCAGATTTCCTAAGCTTAGTTGCATCTTCACCACTGAACCCCCACTCCAGCTTCCCGTCCGGCGAACCCCACTCGGAGAAAGTGGAAGACGCTTGGGCCGTTGACCGGAGACTCATAGTGGCTCCAGCTCGGTCAATGAAGCTCTGACTCCGTTGTTTCAAGGAACCAGATCTCGCATTCATGACGGCCTGTGCCACTGCAGCCGACGAATCGAACCCGTAACTCCTCACCGGAGAAGATGAGTAGTTTGGTGAAGGGTAGGATGCCCGAAGAGGGCTTGAAGTTTGACGGAACTGATGGTGGGTAGTCGGAGATAACAAACCATGAAACTGAGACGATAAAGATTGATCAGGTGATCCGAAAACGTCTTCAAGATTCGTAGGCATCAAATCCCCAAATCTGCTGCTGCTGCTGTTATAAAGATTATTATTAGACAAATCATCGATCATTTGCCGTCTTTGTTGAGTTCTTACACTCTCCGGTCCAAGCAGCTCCATATCGATCTCCAAATCTCTAGCATTCAACGCCGTCTTCAACCGGCTCCCCGGAAGTTGCAGCGCCGGCGGCGTCACATGACTCATCTTATTATGCCACATCGGAGACGCCGGAGGAGACATCGTGGGACTTGAACCAAGCGCCAACGGACTCATCGAACCCATCGAACCCATCTCCATTGAAGTAACCGCAACAGACCCTGACTTTGGCGACGGGAGGGCTGAGCCGGTGGAAGCATATACCGGCCGGAGCTCCTCCACTCTGTGTGCGAAAAAACACACCTTTCTCCCACACCCAGTTTCATCTTTACACAAACGAGTTTTGTATTGAGCTGGGTGGAGCCATGATTCGAACACCCCGTGTGCGTATTCACACGAATCTCCTTTCAAGCAGCTTCCTTTTCGAAACTCCGGGCAAGGTACGCAGCTGTAGTTGAACTTCCTAAGGTCACGCCGGCGAGCGTTCTCGCCGGGGTGAACGAACGGGCACTCCGTCCAGTCATGAGTGTAAGCTCGTGAACATGGCTTCACCTTAAACGTATACATCCGGAACTCATCAGACCCGTACACACCGTTATTGATATCCGGCATCGACACATCAATTGGGTATTCTTTCTTCGCTGAAACAGTTTCTTTCTCTCCGATTTGTTCTACATCATCTTCAATCGAAAAACCCTTCAACAAAATCTCCAAATCTCTTCGTGTTGACGACTTGATCCCACGAGCGATTAAGTCGCCGGCTTTGTTCCCGTTATCATCTGTTAGGTTGACATCGGCGGAAGCTTCAAGTAGAAGCTTGACGACTTCAACGGCCGTCGGTGCTCCGCCGGAGGCGGCGCAGTGGAGGGCGGTGGCGCCGTCGGAACCGGATGATTTGTTGACATCTATCTTCTTTGAGGCGATTATGTATTTCAGAACGTGAATGCTTCCGTAAATTGAAGCAATCATGAGAGGGGTTCGTTCTTCCAGCCCCATCTTTCGTTTATCGCCCCCGTTTCTTCTTCCGTACCAGAAGCTGACTTCATCTACACTCACACCCTTTTCTTCCACCATGTTAATGAAACCTGCAACATCATCAGCAGCTGCTAGTTCCAGTAAATTCGAGCATTTTGAAAACAACCCATGATACTTTTCTTGAAGTTTATCTCCATCCATGACAGAATAAAGTCTACCCTTTGTAACTTTACACATGATACCTGCAAAAATCGAGCATAAACCAATTAACAATCTGTAAATTAAACAAGAACAGGATGCTTGATTCAAGATGTATGGTACCTTGAAGACGATGAGTTAATTTGATCTGATGGATGAAGATAATGAGTTGGAGGGATGGATTATATATATATGATGTTGGAGATAGATATACAAATAAAGGGGAAAGCACACGCTACGGAAGCAGAGGAGGAAGGTGCGACTTTTCTTCAGAGTTTCTTTGGTCCAAGTCAAAGCGTTCAACAACGGTGGAGATCGCTGATTTGAATAACTTTTTGAAATGAAACTGAAATGAAGTTGAAATGCAAATTCAGATTCAAATGAAATTGCGGATGTGGAGCCTGCAATCAGACTGGCCTTCAACGGGTTTGTCCAGTGGACTATGAGCTAGACCCGGCTGGAAGTCATACGAATCCCACGCGCACCAGTTGTGCGTGAGGTCTACTTGCGATATTGATGGTGACGTGGGTAGTTGTGAATGGTGGGTGTATGGTGTTGTAGGTGTGGAGAGTGGAACGTTGGATTGGTGGGTCGCTGGGTAGAGATTCAGGCGAGTGGCTTCACGCGTGACGCGGTCTCGACTTATTCTTATGCTTTACTCGGTCCTTTCCTCACGTTTTGTAATTTTATAACAAAATAATGTGAAAAAGTTGGATAATATCAATTGAACAGACAAATATAGAGTGATTAAGAGCTTTCGCAATTATATATATATCAATAGGTGAAGGATTTTACAGTAATAATATTATTAAAATTAAGAGTTACTAGTATTTTTTCTAATTTAGAACATAACCAACCATAAAAATTACATGCATTATTGACATTAAAAGAATATGATACCCTGATCACCAACCAAACCAACGATATATGATAACCAAGGATTTAAAACTAATCAAGCAACACAACAAAAACCTTATGAAGCAACACATGAATATGATACCTTGATTGCCCTGGGATTGTTTGAACACAAACTTTTGCCAGACGAGGAAGTAAATGCATGTAAATAAAATCACTGGCATATAGGCCTTACGTGGGCAAATTTTGTAAATTTTCTTGTAACTAAAGGCATTAGTATATAACCCTTAGACATGCAAATTTTGTATACATTAAACATTTCATAAGGTTTAACAATTGTATTTACAAAACCAAAACAACTCTATTTACAAAATCAAAATACCATGGCGTAATGCGCCTGAGGTATCATCTAGTTATCTTAATATTAAAGAATTCTTCAACTCTCTATATTTCTTTCTCTTTATAATCATACTATCCTTATGTTTTTATACTTCGTACATTAGTTGCTAGTAGGTTGTTATTTCACAATACGTTATCAGTGTTGATTGATTTTTAAAGTTGGATGATCATAAGGTACGTCAATATAGTTTTATTTTCTTATCTTTTTTGCTCTTATCTACAATATCTCAAAATAGTCCACATTGTAATTCATATAGTGTTAGGTTAAATTGAGTTTTATATGTATTGTTTCAGTATACTTATGAATTATGGATAATACTTATTCGAAACGGTAAATGTACATATGAATGATATCCATATATGGAGGTACATGAAAATATATAGAAAATGATAACTATATTATAAAGTGTAAATATTTTTTAAAAAATAAATTAAAGAAATGAGGTGTATATGTAACATTTTGTAATTAGCACATTTGATATCCAATTTGGTTTTATTTTTTTCTTTCTTTTTAAATTGTCAAAAATTTTTTTTACATAAGAAAAAAAAATCGTTCAATGTTTAAGTGATATACGTAAAACTAAAAATTTAAATATAATGATATGAGTTTTCAAATATAACGATCATGTGTGTATGACAAAATGATTATTAACTTGGATTTGAGACTCCGCGTTTTCGCGGGTCTCTTTTGGGTTTTTTTTTATTTATAGAATTGTGATCCGTGCGTAGCATTTATGTTTAGATAAATAATAAAAGAATAAAAAAAATTGTAAAAAGAAAAAAAATCAAAATATAAAAGAAAAGCTAAAACATATTATAAGAGATGGAGGTAATTCTTTCAAACAAAATAGAGATATAAAAAAAATTATTTTGTGCATCGGTAAATAATAAAAAACTTTAAATAGAGTTGAAGAAAAAAAAAAATACAAAAAAAGCAAAGGAAACATATGACCTATAGTGTCAATTTTTTTAATAACTAAGTTAAAAATCAAAGAAATAAAGAAATGCTAGAAGAAAGTTTTAATCTTGAGGCCCACGTGTGTAAGTATTGTGGTGAAACCACCAAACCAAAGTCTAACTATTTGTTCTATGTGTGAATTATAACTTAAAACATAAACAAAATTTAGTATTAAAAAGTTAATAAAACTACTGTACACACCGACGTATATAATTAATATATATATAATTTATGTAGTTTTTAATTTTTGTTGTCTAGCATTGTTTAATTAAATATGAAACTAAAAGTTATAAGATTACTATGACAATAAGTTATATTTCATTTAAAATTGTTAGAATATTCTTTTTGATGTTGGGTATGTCTAGCGTATCATAATATTGATAACTAGCCTAACCACCCGTGTGTTACATATATTGCAAAAGTTAAATATTTAAAATATAGTAAATTACATGTATGGTCCTTATGTTATGTTAAAATTTTAGATATGATTTTTAAAGTTTAAAAATTCTGAATATGATCCCTAATATTTTTTTTCATCTATGATCTCAAGTTTTGTTATACAACAATTAATAATGTTAAAATTTATAAAAATGGTATTTTACCCGTATCGAACCATCAATTTAATTTACCTTTAAAACTGTAGTATTACTTTTACTAAGAAAAGCTTTATATTCTTGTTTTTCCAAAGTTTTTTAAAATTTAATATTTTTATTATTTCATTATTAATATATTTATTATATAATAAAATACGTTTTAAATATATGAATAAATTTTTTTAATAAAATGTTTCCTTTTTAACATGTTTAAACCGTATGTTTTCTAAATATTGTTCTTAAAAACTGTTTGATATTTTAAACGTTTTTATAAAACTATTTGGTTTTCTAAAGTTTTTCTTAAATCATTTATATTTTAAAGCAACCTTAAAAAACAACCACTTTTTTAAACACATTTTTCAGAAACAATTCATTTTCAAATGACATTTTTTAAAAAATTATTCAAAAAATGAATAATCACAAAAATTAAATTTAAAAAACCTAATGGTTTTAAGAAAGACAATAATTCTTTTAAAAAGTATCTTTAAAAAAATTAAAAAGTTTTAAGAGAGATATTTAAATAATCAAAAGTTTTATAGAAACATTTAAAAACCTTAACATTCTAAAAATGACATTTAAAAAAATAATTTTTATTTAAATAAAAAGTAAATTACATTGATGATCTTTGTAGGTAAAATAGTTATTATAAAAAAATAAATATAGTAAATTACAAAGTTTGTCCTTTAAGTATGCTCAAAATTACGGATCTCGTTCTTAAACTTTAATAATTACGCTGAGTATCCTTTATTTGAAAATTTGTAACACTTTTTGTCCTTTTTATTAACAGAAGTTAATTTTTTTTATTAAATTTTTGTAAATACCTATTTTGCCCCTAACCCTGAAAAGGACAAAATGTGTAACTTTTATGAACCTTTTTCTTTCTTTGTGTGCTTATTTTATTAACTTTACTTTTTATTATATCTTTGTTTTTAACAACTTTTTACTTTAAATAATTATCTTAAATATTATTAACTAGTTATTTTTAATCATCCAAATATGAGTTATAATTAGCTTTTATTATATTAAAAAATATAATAAATTACTATTCTATTTTAAAACATTCATGACATGGCTAATATTTATTTTATAATAAAAATATATTTAAAAAAAATCTATTTTCAATAAGATTTATATAAAAATGTTTAGAAAAATAAAAAGATTATGTATTAAATTTTTCTATAAAAGAAGCAAACAGTCCGGGGAAGAAATTCAAGCCTTAAGTATACTAATAAAAAAATTAAAAAATATATTGTGAGGTGTTTAAATATTATTGGCCAATCAATTTTAGAAAAATAGAAAATAGGATGGAAACATGGGTCAGTGGGTTTGTTCTACACGTCGGGTCGTGGCTTCGGTTTGACGTTTAACATTTTTCTCTCTCTTTTTTTTTTATAAAACAGGACCAACCCATCTAAAAGTTCACCATAGTGACAAGTCCAAACAACTACTTTGCAGTTTTAATCAAACAAAAACACGAATATTATTTAATTAAACACACTATTATTTTGGGTTTTTTTAAACGGTTACTAATGGGTTTTAATTATTATAAATCTAACATAAACCACAAAAAATTAAAACGGAAGCGAACTTGACAACAAGAACAATTAAAGACTTTATATATTAAGCAAAGTCTAATCATATATAAGACCTAACATAGAATAATTATAACTAAGTAAAATAAAAAGTCATGGCCCAATTTCATAAGATATTCGATAGGTTTCTAATATAATACGTAAAACAAACAGTTTGATATAGCTGAAATTTCTATACCAAAAGGGTTAAAAAGCGATGGTGTAACAAATCGATTACTAGTTTAATTTTTATCTAATGTGAAATAACTAAAGTAAACAAATGAAAACATTAGATAATTTAATAATCTTTAAATAAAATTTGAATTTAATTAAATATTTAAATTAATTAATTAATAATATTTAAGATAAGTTTATAAAACAAAAATATTTATATGAGAGAAAGAAAGAAAAGTTAAGTAAAGTAAATAAAAACATAAAGAAACAAAATAATATATTAGTGAAAAACTATTAGGTGTTTTTTAAATTTTTTATTAATCGGTGTTATATAAACCCAAGTATGTTTTAGTTTATGTTTTAATCACATGTTTCATTAATTTCTGTAAATTATATTTTTAGTTTATGTAATTTTTATTTTTAGAATAACTATTAGGTGTTCTTTAAATTTTATTTATTCTAGCAGAAAAGTATTTAACTAAATTTAATAAATAAAAAAATTGTAATATATTAAAATCAATAAATGCAATTAAGTTTTTTAAAATTAAAATTAATTTATTAATTATATTTAAGATAAGTTGTAAAATTAAAGTGGTGAGAAAAAAAGAAAAAAGAAAAGTAAGTAAATAAATAAAAGAAAGAAAGAAAATAGATGATTAGTATAAGTTACATATTTTGTACTTTAAAAGACAAGGGCAAAAATGTTATTTACTATAAATTTAACAGAAATATTTAACTTCAGTTAGTGAAAAGGACGGAAAGTGTGACAATTTTTCAAATAAAGGACATCCAGTGTAATTATCAAAATTTAAGGATAAGATCTGTAATTTTAAGCATAATTAAAGGATAATATTTGTAAATTACTCAAATTAATATTAGTAACTAAACTAATAGAATAAGGACCATGGTTAAAGATAAATATAACAGTTGGGACTGTATTTGAAATTTTAAAAGTTTAAAAACCAAATCAAATTTTTTACCAAACTACAGAAATCATCCATGTAATTTACTATTTAAAATAAATAAAAACATAAATTATCAGTTACTATTAATAAGTCTTTAATATATACACATGTGAATGTCGCTTACATAAATGTGTGTATATGTAAATTAAATAAAAGAATTAAATGCATATAAAAACAATATTAATGTTTATAAATATCTAAAATCTTTTTCCTATAAAAATATTTAACAAAATTGACTAAATAACTTCTCAAACTTAAAAAATTATTATTTTTTGAATATTCTCATGTATTGTAGTGTTCTATAATTAAAAATGTAAATATTAGGGATATATAGAAAATATATTTTATAAGATAAATATTAAAAGAATTAAATAACAATTCAATTGGTTGAACATTACCTTATCCTCAATCACAATAAACTTAATAGAGTAATTTTTCACCGGATTTTTATACATTGTTTGCCTCCATAAACAAATCACGACGTGATATGTTAAGATCCTTTAAGAATGTTAATTTCGATACTTATAATGTCCTGTTGATCAAGGTAACTTGATGATTTATCACTAATTTATAAACCAATATACATAAATAAAAAAATAAACGAAGTGAAAGTTATGGTCGCAGGAGAAAAAAAATATTAATATTAAGGTTTATCATTAAAAACATGTGTTTTTAAATCCAAGTGTAAGTAATATTGTAATTGAATGCAATACGAAATGAGTCGAAGATAATGATTGTGTGAATAATGAAGAAGAGAAATTTTTCATGTAGAATACCTGGACTCTTTAATCATAGTATAAGTTATTTAATATATTTCTGAAATATTTTTGATAGTGAAAGAACAATTGTGACAACCGGCAATTTCAGGTCAATACCCGGCCCCGAACTAGTCATAATTACACAGATCATACTTGATTTTCAGTTGAATACCAATTATTGAAATTATTTCATGCATTTCAAAATTTCATGCATAACATTTCATGCATCGGTAATTCGGCGTAATTACCATTTTTTTACACGCGATACAGCCGACACACACGAACGTTGGTGATAATTAATACATATATACATACCAATAAATACGTTAAAGTGAAGTAGTTTAAATTCCAAATTTAATACATGATTGGAAAAGCTTAAAATTTATAAATAAACTTAAACGCGTAAATTGATATTTTACCCGCAGTGAATATTTTAACACGACTACTAGATACATGATGTATCATTAACATGTCATCAATATTAAAATATATGATATTATATAACTTCTTATAATATTTGGATGTATTTTAAAAAGGAAAAAAGTAAAAATATAAAAATATATATACCACCCAAATACCCAATACTACATAAAAACTAAAAATCTAATCCCCTTCCCCCCTTCTTGGCCGTCCTCTACCCCCTTCCCGTTTTCTTTTCAATGCAAAATCTCAAGAAATGCAAAAAGCTTTCTTGTTTGACTTGAAAAAGTTGAATTATACTTTTTTTATGTAACTTGTTTAGTATTGTTAAAAGCATCATGTGGTATTACCATAAATGACCATTTCTTCTTTCAAAAAAAAAAATAAAAAATACATGATGCGATTTAACCTTGTGAAAGATGACAAGGGTTGGAAGATGTTAAAAGCAAGAACTTATTCACCATTCATCTACACAATTCACCAACATCCCTTCTCTTCCCTCTTCCTTCAAATTTTCGACCAAACCACCACCATCCTCACTTCATCATTTTTCAAACTTAAATTCTACAAAACTTGTGTCTTCAAGAGCCATTGGGTGAAGATCAAGCAATTTTTAAAGCTTCCAAGCATTGTACAACAATCCTTTCCATCTTTTTCTTGCTTGTTTCTAGTGAGAACAACTTCTTCTTATTTATATATATTTTACTTTGTTATGTTTTACTATCTACAAGTTTATATGTAACAACATTTTTTCACAAAAGTCTTTCATGTTAAAAATGATGTTTTTATCAACAAGGAGTTTCAAGAATAATATTTCACACAACACATTGTAACATGAACTACATAATGACTCTTGTTCTTAAAAGTAAATGTTCATAGATTCATGTTTGATCAAGTTACTAGTTGATGATTTTATAAAAAGTCTTAAAGGTTGTTAAAACTTAAGAAAAGCTACAAAAAGGTTATACTATGGTTATGGGATTTTAAATATTTACAAGTAATATTATGAATGCTTATATATATTCTTTAAGTTATACTTAGTTGGTGAGTTGTAATATTACAAAAGTTGGGTTATGACTAGATGACAACTTGACCACGTTACAATTGTGGTTAAAAATATAAACATGGGATTTTAAATAGAAAAGTATGAACTTCATAACTAAATATTATGTTAGCTTAATGGGTGTGTTAAAATGGTTAGTGGATGACTATTTGACAAAGATAACATGACTTAGCTATTTTGACATGAGACTTAAAATATAAATTTATAGATCTTAAAATATTAGTTACTAGGTCAGTTAAAAAGTTGGGTAAAGATATATTTGTAAAATGACTAATGTGACTAAGTATCTTATTAAAGGGATTTTATTTTATAATATATCAAAAAATTATGTAATAAGTTGAAGAGACACTAATTTAATATATGTTAAGAACTAGATAAAATAAAAAATAATCCTACTAAAAAATAATTAAAAAATTATTTTATGAGTAAATATATATTTGTACATGAATTGTAAAAATATGAATGTTAGTGATTTTTCTTAGATGTTAATATTTCGAATTGTAGTTCAACTAAAATAATACAATTTTATTTTACCTAAGAAAAATAAGTTTATTTCAAAACCCTAATTACTATAATATCATTTGTAAAATGTATAATTAAATACTAAATACTCAAGTCACGTCTCGAGTCGAGTCAAAATGATATTTAATTACCCAAATAATATGTCAATTTTAAAATACAAAGGTTTCTGAACACTTTCAATCGAAGTATAATTTATTAATATTTTTTAAGTAACTTATGTCACAACCCTAAAATTTTCCTTTCTTTTTACCATTACTAACTTGACTTAATTTTCGGGACGAAAATTCTTTCAACAAGTGGATGATGTGACACCCGGTAATTTCAAGTTAAACCAGTTACAGTATTAGTAATATTCCGTTAATCCAGTTAGTTCAGTAAAGTCCTGCATGCAAGTCATATGTCTTCACACAAAAGTATGTTTTCGAACATTGGTGAGCAAAATTAAATATAATATTCATGAGCAGTTAATTAAATATAATTTTATGAACTTATATGTTATGTTTGCAAAGTTATATGTATCGTTATTCGATAAAATTGTATAATACATGATTTCGTGATACATGTAAATTATACATTGTGCATTAAATAGATGTATAAGAATACGTCATGAATGCTCGTTTATTAAATTCAAGATCTTAGACCTCATTAGTTATTTCGGTTCTTATAAAATAAAAGAAGCCCGACTTGAAGCCCAATAAAAGCTCACTTAAGTTCCAAGTATACTATTTAATAAACAAAATACCCAACCCTAACCCCCACTCACCCAAAAATCGTCCACCACACCTCCATTCCCGTTTTCAAAAACGTTGCAGCAGAGATCTGACGATCCCCGGAGATCTAACCATTAAATCGACGCCAAATTATTACAGGAGTTTCTAGACATATTGGCAAAGGTATTCACCGTTGGGATTTTGATATTACGGCCTGGAGGCCTGGGTTTTATTTTTTCCAACATGGAAGTGCACAGGGGAAGTTTTCCAGTGACTGTTGAGCTTTCCGGTGGTGGATACAGCGGCGAACAGTGGCGGCAAGTGGAGGAGATGGTAGATCTCTGAAATACGGATGTGTGGTCGCTTGAATCACTCAATTCCGAGTTCGTTTGATATGGTTTCGACCTCCATTCGTATTTAGTCCAATTCGGGTATGATTCGCGAACGTTTAGAACAACGCAGATTCATACACTAACAATGACTTACTCTAACTCGTAAGTTTTAGTGATTCTTATACCTTTTTCATGTGATTCCTAATGCCCATGTGAAACCGTAGTTTATCCAAACAAGTGTCAAATTAAACAAAGATATAAAAGTAAATTGTTATTATTCTTTTGTCATAATGTTTTTAACGTTTATATGGACTCAATTGTGATTAGAAGTTCTAAGATTCATGTTAGTTTTTATGTTACTAAAGGTAGTAACTTTATTGATTTTGAATGTTTTATGGTTTGAGTTTTATGCGTGATTGTTGATTATTGGTTGTAAGAATATGTTAGTTAGAACATATTAACATGATGTAAAAGGTTGATTTATGAAATCACGTGTATTGTTCACGGCGTACTTAAAATAGTAACTTTTTAGGTTTTTCAAAATTGATTTTGAATTCTAGACATGTTGCATGAGATGTGATGATTGACTATGTTTAGAAATAAATATATATAAATGTTGGGAACATGTAAATGACGTGTAGTATGTGGTTAATTAATAGAAATAAAATCTTGTGTTCATATATTATCTTTATTGTTATAGTTATGATTTAGGTTGCATGTTAGACATGTTTGATTGGTTGTGTGGTTAGGTACATGCTAGTTGAATCATATAAAAATGGATTGATGAATTAAATCTTATAAACGGAGCTTGATTACTTAGAGTTTCTTAGGGTTTTAAAAAGTATAAATCTTATTGGTTTTGGAATTTGTAAAGTGAAATCTATATATGTTAGATGAAAGATGATGGTTGATTTTGTGTTGTAATGAATATGCAAGTATGTTAAAATGTAATCTGTTGAAAACAAACACGTGATCTTAAGTCATTAAAGCTTGAAGGGTTCATAGCATACTAAAGTTAGAAACTTTATTAGACTTGTAAATTACACATTGTGTTCTAGACGTATTACATGTGGTGTGATGGTCTACGATATGTTAAGTTAGTCACCTAAACATGTTAGTAAGGTTAGCTTACAAAAAGGGTTGTTTCTTGATCATGACTTGCTAAAAAGGGGAACTTTATCGGTAATAGAGTTTATATGTGAACCATATGTGTTATGTGATGAACTTTACTTGCTTATTATTACAACGTGATCGTAAACAAACATTAATACACTTAATGGGTCACCAACGAGTCATCGGGTCAAGTCCGGTCAACAAAAGTTGAACTTGGTGAAAGTTGGTCAAACAGGTCAAACTTTTCATACACAAATAAGCAATGGAATTGTTAGGATGCTTAGGGTTTTGATAAACCTACATGAACTTACACTCTTAGGACCTATTGTTGTATAGGTTGCTGTATACTGCATTTGCTGTGCACCCAAAGGTGAGTGTCATTACTTTACTTAAACTTACTCCTTCGGGAGGGATAACATGCTGTATTTTCATTAACAGATTAGTAAAACTGTATGATCACATGGGTACCTAGTGTCACTTTCCTGCCTTACTATTCGGACCGTTAATTACATTACTTAGCGAGGAAATTTTTAGTAGTACTACTGGGTCTGACGAACCCCACCTGGGCTGGTCGCGCCAGCACCACAAAAGTCAAACGGGTGATTAATTGTCCTATCTTTACCATGCCTGGGAGGCATTGGCCAAGGCACACCATACATACATTACTGTCAGCTTCGGTCGCGAATGATTCGCACACTAGTGTAACATGTATTGTAGTCTAGCTAACTACTTGATATACTTTGTTTACTGAATTTGCATAAACTTTATTTTATGGTTTTGAAAACTTGTGAACTCACCAACTTTACGTTAACACACTTTAGCATGTTTTCTCACAGGTTATTAAGATTAAGAGCACGTAGGGCATCTCATGGCATCTTTGGTTTTTGGAAAGACATATTTACTTTAAACATGCTTCTAAAGTTTTGTTTTGCGTGCGAGTTTTGCGCAGTCATTTACTATAAGATAACTGTCTGTATTTTCTTTGCATTATCATTTTGCTTCCGCATTTTTTAAATCTTAAACTTTAATTTGGTTTATGGTTTCTTTTACATATGGTTTTTCTCTAAACTCATATAGAGTCATTTGGTGTGACTAATGGCTGAGATCCTGGTTTATCACACTATCACGGTTATACACCGTCAGTGGAATTTGAGGGTGTGACAATATATATATATATATATATATATATATATATATATATATATATATATATCACAAATATTCATCCTATATCACCAACGGATTGTCGAGTCAACACCTTTGTTATCAAGTATGTGGATGAAATAGTTACATGCTCACATTATACGTAGCAGCAATTACTTAGACATAAGTTACCTTAATTGTTCTAGGACGAACTTAGTTGGATTTCCTGAGCACTTTGGATACTTACAAATTTTCACACCCGACTCACTTCACAGTGAGTTTCACGGCCCCATTTTTACTTGTTTTTATTTTGAGGGAGATTACATGCAAATTACTATTTTCGTGGACACAATTACTTGTCAATAATTTCACATGTTATATAAGTTGTTTACTTACCATATGAAGTTTCCTATCATCGGACCGTTAGTTTATTTTCCAAAGCGAGGTAATCTTGGATAGTAGTACTATTGGGTTTGACTACCGCCATCCAGGTTAATTACCCTAACCTTGACTAGAGGTCTAAACATGTGCATTATTAGCCTGTTCACCCCCCGCAGGACCGGTTGGGGAGGTCAATGAAACAGTTTCAAAGGATGTTAGGAGAGTGAACAGATGGATAACATTTACAGGATCAAATAGGGAACCGGTTATTTGAAAACTAAGAACTTAAAGTAAAAGAACACAAGCAAATATGGTTTTCAAAAATATTGTATATTGCTCTCAAGTTCTATTGCAAAGTTATAAGTGATCAAGTGATAAGAAATAGAAGACATGAGATACTTTATACTACATCCTACAACCGACCATACTTTGAAAGCCAGATGGACACATTAATCTAAACAACAAGATCAATGTAAAGTCAAAAGGCAGATTGCCTTTTGACATGTGACTATAACATATCATAGCTCACATCCTAATATATTACAAAAAGGATAAAGGGTACAAAGTATAAAGTTACAGACACCTATACCATAATCTAGAGTTTACTAAAGCACGAACCTTTTCACTAACTTGTGCAAGTTGGTGAGTCTTCAGAGTGGCAGTGGAAAGTTGGTCGACTTTCTAAAAAGTAGATTAGAGAAAGTCTTCTCTGTATTCGAAAGAAATCAGTGTGTTGTCTTGTTGGTTTCGAAAGACTTTGTCTTCTAAGCTTCAGAAGACTTCATCTTTGGCTTCGAAAGATTTTGATCTTGGCTTCGGAAGATTTTACACTTAGACTGGTTTTTCATGTGAGGAGTGTAAAACTTTCTAAGTAACTTTTGCAATGCTCATGCATGCAAGCAGGAAGCTCTTTGGCTACTTTGGTTGCATCAGCTTTTCAAGTATTCCTTACAAACTCCCTATAGGCTGATGCTACCAAAACAGAGAAGATAATCAGATGTTAAAAGTCCTCATTAAGATCAAGATCATTCCTTTCTTCATTAATTGGTCAGGATCCCTCAGACTTTCATAATATCTTCTCATGTCATAGAGATTATGCAGAGGGAGATCAAACATGTCTTGCCAGAGATAGACATCTTGAACTCCTTGATCTCTAATGACATACCATCTATCTGGATTTGCTGCAAAGCTCTAGGACAGGATGGGTCTTTCAACTGCAAGAGGCTCTGCTTGAGATAGAGTTAATTAAGCAGCCTTTTCTTGAGCAAACTCAGTATGTTCTGACTCATTCTGAGGTGTAGAGGTGGATGCCTTGGACTTTTTCTTCTTCTTCTTCTTTTTGTCCCTTTTGATGGCCATCCTTTTCCTCTTTCTGTATTTTAACTAAGGAGAGTGGTCTGCAGCACCAGATGATCTTTCTGTATTCTCCTCAGTTGGGTCCCTTTCCTTCATTTGTTCAGAAGCAGGAGGTTCAGAACCCTGCTATGGGTCAAAAGATGAAGTTGGCTTAGATTTAGCTTTAGGATCAGGTTGTGTTGTCTCTTGGGGTTCAACCTTCACCTCAGCTTCAGGTACAGCTTGACTTGGTGGAGGATGCAAGTCAAATAGCTGACCTTATTTTATCTTCTGCTTGATCCTTCTGATATGCTCATCCATTATGGATAGAGACATAGGACCAAGTCTCCTTCCGAAGAACCCATACAGCTTCAAGAAGCTCAAAATCTTCTGCCTATTAGTAGATTTCTTCTCTTGTTCTCTGATGGTGGCTCTTGACTTAGCAGCCTTCTCTCTCATTTTTCTCTTAACAGCTTTTCTTTGAGTTTGAGCTTTTTTTTTCAGCTGTTTGAGTTACTCAAACTCAATATACTCAAATGAGAGAGGGTTGAGAGCTGCTGCCTGATAGAGACCTATGGCACTCAGATAGGTTATCATTTTCTATCCCTTTTGTTCTTTGCCTATCTGAGTTTGTTCTTGTTGTACAGCCACAGTCTATTTCTCAGGACTTTATTAAGCTGCAGAGAGGATAGGAGCTTTGTAGAGTTTCTTTCTCTTTCTTTTTTCTTTAACCTTAAGGAGTAGTTCTACAGCCTCAACCTCCTTTCTCTCTTTAGATAGCTCTGTGTCTGCCAGTTCATTCAACTCTGCTAAGAAGAGAGAGATGAGTTTATCAATGTTGTACTCCCTTAATCCCAGATAATTCAATCTGGCTGCCCTTAACTCATCATAATAAGTGTTAGGCCTGTGGGCAGCCCTTATTGAAGCTTGCATAAAGCTTGGTATCTCTCCTATTTTCTCTCCCTAGCTTTCCTCTTCCTCTTCCTTTTCTCCTCCTTAATCTCGTTAGGAGTCATCTTCTTTTTTCCTTTATCAATTGTTGGCCTGTATGACTCAAGGTGGAGAGAGCTTTGGCCTTCTGATGGTTGTGCTTAGATTGAGCTCTGGACAGGGAGAGGTTGTGAGACACCTTCACCAGTAGGTGTTTCAATGAGGAAATTGAATGCTGAGGTTGAGCCTTTTTCAAGGTTTATAGGGTCCACTACTGGGCCTTCAACCAAGGTTTCCCCTTCAAAGCTAATCTTAGGGTCCGCCTCAGTATCTAGTTGACCAACAGTTTTCTCTGCTAGCATCTGTCTATATAGTTTTGCTATGCTTCTGAACTCCTGTAGCACCGATTCTTGAATCATTTCAGCTAATATGCCAGCCTGTATGTTTTGCCTTTGGTTGACAAGTGGTAGATCAACTAGAGCTATACTCTCACAGAATCTCAGGGACTGAAATTTAGAGATTTCTTGCTGCCCCTGAGACCTAGAGAGCAACAAGTCCTTTCTTGCATTGTCATACCACCATCCTACTATTGGATTTTCAGCAGGGTAGGATGGGGCAGACATAGCCTTTGGAATTCTTTTGTCAAATAATTCCTGTAGTATGGCCTCCACATTATTATAAGCCTGAGTAAGTTGTTGAGTCTAGACAATTATAGTCCATACTCTGGACAGAACTCCCAGGTTCTGTGGTTGCAGGAATTTTCTACCCCTTTTTGATAGCATCACCCACTTGCATAGGTGAGCTGTAGGTTAAGTCCACTACTTCCACTGGTTCTTGTGGACCTGGTTAAGTTTGTCTTGGTAGTCTCTCAGCTAACTTGCCCTTGATATCGGTGATCTCAAGTTGCTGGTCATTGACCCTTCTCCGCAAGACAGTCACTTGAGATTCCAAGTGACTAACCTTAGAAACTAAATAGGTGCATGTTTGTTCCAGTTGTTGCACCTTTAGTTGCAGACTCTTCTCATCTTTAGATTAAGAATCATAGGGGGATGAGAGAATTGGACCAAGATCTTCTTCCTTATCGCCAGCATATTGTTCTTGGCTGCTGGATTTCCCCTGCTCCATGACAACTTCAGTTGAAGTGTTAAGGGGATGGGTTGCCATGGTTGAGGTCTTAAAGATGTAATCACTTGCAGAAGTGAGAGCCTCTTCCATATGGACCTCCTAAACTTGTTCATGGAGATCCACCTCAGTTTGGGTTAGATGATGTGGGCTAGACATAGGAGAAGCAGGAGCACTTATCTCTCCTTGAGCAAGGGTGGAGAAGAGAGACTCATGGTACTCACTGAAGCCCATGTCTTCATCATAATAGAAGTCAAGGTTGGGAATTAGTTGGTTAAGATTCAAAGGCTAGGGATGGTAACTGTCCACTGAAAGTTGTTCACTTGAGTTTTTAGACTCAGAGTGAAGGCTTAAGGCTGTTGGGGTTATGAGCTCATCAGGCTGAGCATGAGGAAACTCAGCACTGATCATTTGTGAGATGGGAGTGATTTACTACTCAAGAGAAGTGGGAGCTCCAGTGTCCACGTTTTCCTGCATGGTTGATGATATAGGGGCCTGCACAGGCTGAATAGCTTGTGCAGGGGTTCGTTTGGATTTTCTTTTGTAGGTGATGGTTCTTTGAGGCTGAGAGGGTTGCTGAGAGATAGCAGGTGTGTGTTCAACACTGGCTGGTGTTGCTAGTTTGTCACCTTAAGCAATGAGCTCTAACATTTTTGGGACAAGGGCTGTTTCTACCCCAAAGAATCCCACAGTAGGTTTTCTTATTATTTTAAATATTCCAAGCTTCATCTGTCCCAATTTAAGAACATTACCTGTTCCCGTTAACTGTGAGCTCAGTTCACAGTTAGGAATGTGCTGGACATATCTAGGGAACATATAATATTCTAAGGAGTCCAAGTTAGCAAGCAGATTAGTATAAACAAACTATTAATACCAGAACTTGACCCCTTGAACCATTCCATGGACTATGTAGGAAAGGTCTTCAGGAATTTGATCCCATCCTCCATGCTTGTTGGATAGACTGTGAATGACCACATGGAGGAGGTATTTTCATTGGGAGGAGACCTTTTTTTTTCTGAAGGTTCATACTGAGTAGTCCCCCTTATAGCCCATCTGACCAAATGAATGATTAACAACAGGTTTTGGGAAGGACAAGTCACCTTCTACATCATCCAGCATGAGATGAGTGTTTATGAAGGCTGTAATGATGAATATTGTCCTACCCTACACTGTGGTAGACAGTGCTTTCTCCCCTTTTGTGGTGACCCTTTGATAGGTCTGCCACAACTTCAGAAGTTGATCCTCATAAGAGAGAAGGATCAATAGTAAGAGAGGTAAAGTAGTTTGACAAAGATAAGAAGCGGCAACCCTCTGAGAAGCTAGGATCTTTCTCAGAGTGCAAAAGAGCAACCTGATTGTGTTGCCTGTGAAGATGCATAGAGAAATCGATTTGGTTTCTGCAATTAAGGTTGGCCATTTTGAAATAGCTTTGTGGTGAAGGAATGTAAGAACAAAGTCGCTTTTGGAGAATTTAGGTTAGAGAAATTTGCAGATGAAGGAGATAGTGAGGAAAAGGGAACCGTTGAGTATATATGTACGAAAAGGATTTGAAACAAAGTTAATGTGTTAAGGATAAATTTGAAATTCGTATGTCGGTCCCACCTCTAAAAAAGGTGCCTAAAAAGGTAGTTTTCTTGAAAGTCGAAAATATTCCGAAAGTATATTGTGTTCGGAAGTTTCGAAAAACTTCTGAAGCCAATTTTGGCTTCGGAAGATATTTTTTAGAGTTAGAAGAATTTGATTCGGAAGAAATTTTCTTAGAGAAAATTTGCTTCCGAAGTATAGGTTGTTTTGAGAGAAATTAAGTACTAGAAGTTTTATTTAAGAGTAAATCTTCTGAGACTAATTTGCTTGGGAAGAAAATTGTTCTTTAATTCATATAAGTGTTTTAAGCTTCGGAAGAAATTTGTCAAATTTCTTCCAAAGGTAATTTATTTATTTGAGTTGAAGACATAAGTTTCTTCCGAAGTTAATTTTAATGTCTTTTAAAAGAAATTATACTTCTAATTCTTTTAAGTCTAAGGAATATCAGTTAGAAATATTTCTTTCAAGATAACTGGGCTTATATGAGTGATAAAATAAACAACATTAAAGACACACATTTTAAGAAATAATTCTGAAATTAATTTAAAAAAAATCTACTCAAAGTTAATCATCCTTATACTAATATTAGATACTTAAATCTCTGTTCATCAAATGGTTTAGTGAACAGATCAGTATATTGTTCATTTGTGTTAACTTTGACTAGTTTTATCAAGCCTTTATCAAAATTATCTCTTATCAAATGATAACTGATATTGATGTGCTTTGTCTTGAAATGTTGCATATGATTCTCTGTAATAGAGATAGCACTGTTGTTGTCTATGTGGATGGGAGTCTCCTTGAAGTTAAATCCATAGTCCAGCATATGATTCTGAATCTAAAGCACTTGAGCACAACAGCTTGCAGCAGCAATGTATTCAGCTTCAGTAGTTTATGTAGACACACAAGATTGTTTCTTGCATTACCATGAGACTATCCTTCCACCAAGGAACTGACATCCCCTTAATGCAGACTTTGTAGTCATATTGCAGCCACTATAGTCACTATCTATATATGCATACAGATTGAAGTCAGAACACTTTGGATACCAAAGTCCTAGTTTGGGAGCACCTTTGAGATATCTAGGTATCCTTTTAACATCAACTAGGTGTGAAATCTTGGGGTTGACTTGATATCTTGCATAAATACGTGTGGCAAAAATGATATCGGGCCTACTGGCTGTGAGGTACATGAGAGACACAATCATTACCCTATAGAGGTGTTCATCAACACACTCCCCCTCAAGGTCTGGACCTAGAGAGTGATTTCTTGCTATGGGAGTTTTGGAAACCTTGCAATTAGTAAGATGAAATCTGGTCAGTATGTCTTGTACATACTTGGACTGGTTTATGAAGATAACATTGTCCACCTTCTTCACTTGAATTCCTAGAAAAAAATTAAGTTCCACCATGGCACTCATTTCAAATATATTCTTCATCAGCATCTCAAACTCTTTGAAGAGACTTGGATTAGGTGACCCAAACATGATGTCATCTATATAAACTTGAACCAGAATCAAGTAATTCCCTCTTCCTTTGAGGAAAAGTGTACTGTTAATGGTACCTCTATTGAAACCATGTTGGACAAGGTACTTTGATAGTGTCTCATACCACTTGGAGCCTGATGCAACCCATAAATAGACTTGTCAAGCTTGCAGACATAATCAGGATGATCTGGGTCTGCAAAGCCAGGTGGTTGTTTGACATACATTTCCTCTTCAATCACACCATATAGAAAAGCACACTTGACATCAAGTTGGTAGACTTTGAAATCCTTGTATGCAGCAAAAGCTTGGAATATCCTAATAGCTTCAAGTCTTGCTACCGGAGCAAAGACATTAGTGTAGTCAATCACTTCTTCTTGAGTGTATCCTTGAACAACTAATATAGCCTTGTTTTTGATGTCAAGTCCTCTATCATCCTTCTTGTTCCTAAAAACCCATTTGGTTCCTATAGTAGTTTTCCATGAGGAAGAGGACATAGGTTCCAAACCTTCTGTCTTTTGAATTGAAACAGCTCCTCCTACATTGTTTCAACCCAACTTCCATGCTTCAAAGCCTTATCAATATTCTTAGGCTCTATCTGAGACAAAAAACAAGAGTGCAGACAAACATTTTTATCATGGGTTTGTCCTTTTGTTCTCTCTGCTGTCTCAACATCTCCAATGATGTTTGTGGTAGGGTGAGACTTGTGGATTCTCAGTTGAGGAATCACAACAAGTTGCTTTAACAGATCTAAATTTGTGAAATTCAGATATGGTGATTGAGGATCACCCACCACATCATCACACTTATCAAGATTGACTTGATCCAATGAGTGTGTGATATCATTAATGTTATCTTCAGTGGAGAGGTATTCAGTATCATGGAATTCTTGGTTAGAATCACCATCTCCACATCCTCCTACATTGGAAGGTACTTCATTTGAGTTTTGTGCCTCTAAGCTGGAATTTGTAGGCACCTCAGATGTATCAGCTAAATTTGTCATTGTGGTGCTGATAGGATCTCCACCTATAGGGTTAGTTACCATTGGAGCTGAATTAGTATTCATGCTTGGTCTTCTCAGCTCAAATCTTGGGTCAGAATCTCCTATTGATAAGTTACTTGTAGATCCTGAAACATCTTCACAAGATTTGTTAAAACAGTTGGTAACTAAATCAAGATCAAATAGCCAATCAGGAATAGAACCCTTCACACTTGGGGTGTGTTCATTGAAAGTCACATTAACTGACTACTCAACTACTCTAGTTCTCAGATTGTATACTCTTTAAATTTCCATCATCTGATTTCTCAGCAAATTTGGAAAGATGATCATTGGTATTCAACTACTCTACTATATTTGTCATTGATGTTGTTTTGCAACTCCAAATTACAGCTAACACCAGCAGCAGCAGGTAGAAATCAGTATGATATCTTGACCAAGTTGCAACTTGCACATAGACCTTATTAACCTTATATTCAACACATTTACCGGAAGAAACAACTATTTATAAAACAACTATGTGTTTAACAAATAAAAACATAACTATGAAGACGTGACTTTTAAAGTAAATATCAAGTCCTTAACTAATACCATTACCCTGAGTGGGATGTCATCCGATGATTGGTATTGGTTTCATATACAAAGTTTAACAACAATAAAGGTTACTATAAGCACTGCAGTGCTTCCTTTGCATAGGGTACCCAGACATACAAAATAAAGATGATATTATGCTCAATGAATTTGCACGTTTCTCTAGTAAGAAAATAAACACATAGCATATATGCATTTGCATATTTTACAAGGAAGAGTAACCAAAATACCATGTCACATGGTATACGTACAAAAACATTAGCAAAGAACTAACGCAACTAACAATAATCCAATAGAAAGGATGAAAAATGGAGTCAGTAGAACTGGTACATGGACACATGAAGGTGATTGCGTGGCTCACCAGGACAATTCAACGGATTCAAAATAGAATTTAATGAGAGTATTATTTAAACAACATACAGGATTTATGTTACATTCCCCAAGTTGCACAAAAGCAACAAAATGAAGAAAACCAATCGACTTCACTGATCGAATGGCAGCTGTACTTGTATTTATAAATTCAAAATTGCCCTTTCATTCTTACTAAAATTGAACCCAAAATTGACGAAATCAAACCACAATGGAAAAGAAATCGAAACCATGCTTGTAATGAAATCGAAACCATTTTTAGTAAAATCGAACCATAGTGGTAATGAAATCGAAACACAGCTGAAGAGGAATAAAAGGTGACCTGTTAGTATATTGCACGTGAGAGAACGCCGGACGGAAACACACGATGGCGTGAGAAGCGACGAATGTAATCGGAGGTTGAGAGGAAGCTTCAGATAGAGGACTGTAGATAGCGGATGTGTAAACACATTAGGTTATGATGAGGCTTGTTGATCCTCCTTGTTTAAACCGGAATAGCAAAACGGGTTAGCTTAAGATCCACGCGTATGTTTTAAACCTAAGTCCGTATGCTGGTGACACGTGGCTATATCCTCTTAAAAGTTTGCCATTTGGCAATACACAACCTAGAATCTTAACACGTGGCTAAAATTCTTTTCATTTATTATACATAGAGATACTAGGTTAGTACCCCGTGTATTACACGGATTGAATAAATACAATATAAAATAATTGGTAATAAAAATTTATAAATTATAAAACCATATTTGAAGATAAAATATGATTATAATTTCACATCAATAGCTACTTTAAGTAAATAAACAATAATGTATTTTTCCTAAACATTTATTTAATAAAAAAATATGGGTTTTAAATATTTTGTTTTAAGAAAAATAAATTTATTTGAAATTTTATTTGTTGTATTCAGTATTTTATAAAACTTTTGTGTTTAAAAAGTGTGTTTTTAATAAAAAATAGGTTTTATTTTATTAAAATATATAATTTTTAATTTGAAAATGATATGAGTAATATTATTAGTATTCATTATTATTATTATTAATAAAAAGGAATGAGAAAGTTAGTATGATAAAACTTACAATTGTGTCAAGTCTTATTTTGCATTTTTTTTGTTATAGATAGATAGATAGATATACAAATAAATGGATAGGCTAGAAAACCATTTGTTAAATGGATTATAGTTAGTAATAAATACGAAGAGTTATAGTACGATTTTACTATTTTTTTAACTCTCTAATCTAAATATTTTTATTTTTAAACATTCGTGTTAAGATTTTTTTATAAAAAAATTATTGCTTGTAAGAATCTTGTTTATTAAAAACTCGGGTTTCTAATTATTCTAATTGTTTTAATAAAATTTCTTTTAAAAAATTTCATATTTTTATTAATTTTTTAAAAAAGAACCGATTTAAAATATTAAATTTCAAAAAGGTTTAGTGTTTTAAGAAAATTTTATATTATATAAAATTTTGTTTTGTTATAATTTCTATGTTAATAAAAAGATGTGATTTTTTATTTTCTTAATAAAGTTTAATTTTAATAACATAGCTTGATTTTAATAAATATAGATGTGAGAGAGAAATGTATTAATTAATAAAATTGATTTTTATTAAGAGAGAGAAATTAGTTTGAGTATTTAAATTATTATAATAACCTTTTTGAGGGAAAATAAAGCAAGGATTTCAAAATAATGACAAGTGTCAAAATGATTGTTTAAAATAATGACAAGTGTCAAAATTAACCTTATTTTATTAGATAACTAGGTTAGTACCCCGTGTATTACACGAGTTGAATATATATATTTTTAAATAATTAGTAAAAAAATTTATGAATTATAAAAGTATGCTTAAAGATATAATATGATTATAATTACTTATAAATAGCTAATTTAAGTAAATAAACAATAATATATTTTTCTTAAACTTTTATTTTATAAAACATTTATGGTTTGTAAATATGTTGTTTTAGGTAAAATGATTTTTTTAAAAGTTTGTTGATTTTTTGTTTTTAAAAAGTGTGTTTTTAATTTAAAATAAATAGATTTTCAAATATATTAAATTATACATTTTTTAATTTAAAAATGGTATGAGTAATATTATTAGTATTCAATATTAGTTTTAATAATAGAGAGAAATAAGAAAGTTAGTATTATGAGGATTACGATTGAGTCACGTATTATCTTATTTTTTCATTATTATAAATAGATTGATAGACAAACAGAAAGATAGATATATAGATAGATAGGCTAGAAACTCATTTATTAAATAGATTATAGTTAGTAATAAACACAAGGATTTACAATACGATATTTTAATATGAGATATGAATTTTATATACGTAATAGTTCAAGAAAATAAAACAATTATATTATTTTTTTTAACTCTCTTATCTAAATAGTTTAATTTTTAAAAATTCGTATTAAGAATCTTTCATAAAAGAATTTATTTTTATAAAAATCTTGTTTATTAAAAACTTTGGTTTGTAATTATTCTCGTTGTGTTAATAAGATTGTTTTTAGAAAATTTTACATTTTTTATATTTTTTAAAAAAAGGACAGATTTAAAATATTTTGATTCAAAAAGGTTTAGTGTTTTTAAAAATTTTATATTATATAATTTTTTTAATTATTAGTTCTATTTTAATTAAAAAATGTGATTTTTTATTTTCTTAATAAAATATAACTTTAAAAAGATACACTGATTTTAAAAAATTTAGATGAGAGAGATAAATATTGTAATTAATAAAATTGATCTTTAAAAAAAGAGAGAAATTAGTTTTAATGTTTAAATTACTATCATACCCTTTTGGAGGGAAAAATAAGGTGATATTATCTAGAAAAATAACAAGTGATAAAAAGTTAGGTGAAAAGAATGACATGTGGCTTTAGAAATTAGAATCTATATAGATAGATATTAAGATTATTTATATTAATTTATTAGTTATTTCATGATTATTTATTAGCAAGTAATGGTTTTAATGTTTCATATTTATAATCATTCAATACTACATAGATCGTTTCATATATGACAATTAATATATTAATTAAGTAATTGATTTTGAAATAATGGTTACATATGTTATTATTTAAATTTTTTTTATTAGTCTTAAAATGTATTTATGACATTACCCCAAAGTGGGTTATCAAGATTACTTACATTATAATTGTTATTGTTATATTATATATTCAAAAATTATGATATTGTTACAATGTTGGTACACTTTTCTAAATAAATTCATATTTTGATAACTTGATTTATTAATGTCTAATCGAAATAAATAATCATGCTATGTATGTTTAACAAAATATTAAAAAACAATTATAAATTTAAAAATGTAATAGTGAATTAATTTATGTATGAGGGGATTGAATTTGTTTGTTTTAGTATATTGAACTCGTTGGCTAGATGTTAAGATGTTAAAAATAAGATAATATAGAATAAATGCAAATCATGAATTGATTATCATGTTATGAGCTCATGAATCTTATATCATTATAAATTGTAACTTATATGGTCTGCTTGATTTAAGATTTACATGATTTCTACATATAACTAAATGTGACATATTCTTTGACATGTCAAGATAAACTAATAGTTGTCTTTGAATGTCACTTTAATAAATCATATTATATAACTTAAAAAGAAAATATGTAACCTAATTGGCTTTTCACACTCTTAAGCAAAATGTCCAAAATTATTACATTAATAACACTTAACCTTGGACTTGAAAATTTAATTCTCAATTGACTGCTCAAAATAAGGTACGAGAGTATTGATGCTATTGTTAAACTCACGTGTCTCTCACTTAGCAAGGATGACAACCAATTTCCACTCTTAGATCAAACCTAACGTCCACCTTCACCGACTAGACGAGATGAGACCGGAGCTCCGGTGTTAGTAAACCCAACCACATAGACTATTAACCGCTGACGAGATCTCCGGTGTCATCGCGATTTAGTTAGGAACGGTGGGTAGGTGACGAATGGAGATCTGGAGATGCAATGATGGTGGTGGCGCGACATCGAACATGAATAGGGCAACGTACGTGGTGGTCTGCGTATGTTTATGCGTCTCGATTGGTTACCGACTACCGTGAGTTGAATAAGCTGATCGTGAAAAATCAGTATCCATTACCAAGGATTGATGATCTGTTTGATCAACTTCAAAGTGCCAGTTGGTTCTCAAGGATAGACCTTTGATCTGGTTACCATTAGCTTAAGGTGAAGGAGCAGGATATCCCTAAAACAGCTTTTCATACGTGGTATGGGCATTACGAGTTACTCGTGATGTCCTTAGGTTTAACCAATGTGCCAATTGCTTTTATGGATCTCAGGATGTAAGGTTGGTAAGGTTATACTTGAAAGGCTGATGCAATCAAAGTAACCAAAAGAGCTTCTTGCATGCATGATGTACATAGTAGAAGTTACTTCGGAAGTTTTACACCTCTCAGAGAAAATATTCTAAGTGTAAAATCTTCCGAAGCCAAAGACCAAAGTCTTCCTAAGCCAAATATTAAGTGTTCCGAAACTTAAATGACAAAGTCTTCCGAAGCCAATAGACTGAAGACTGATTTATTCCGAAGCAGAGAAGACATGCTTTCTTTGATCAACTTTTTTAGAAAACTAACCAACTTTACGCTGCCACTCTGAAGAATCACCAACTTATACAAGTTTGTGAAAAGGTCCGTGCTTTAGTAAACTGTACATCATGGTTTGAAGTCTGTAACTTTCTACTTTGTACCCTTTCATCCTTTTTGTAATAGATTAGGATGTGAGCTGTCGCATATTATAGTCACAAGTCAAAAGGCAATCTGCCTTTTGACTAAACATTGATCTTGTTGTCTAGATTAGTGTTTCCGGTTGGCTTTCAAAGTATGGCCGGCTGTATGATGTAGTATAAAGTATCTCAGGATATTATATTTCTATGTATGCTTTGTAACTCTTGAAAAAAAAAAACTTGTGAGCATTATACATCATTCTTGAAAACCATCTACTTTGTTCTTGTGTTCTTTACTTTAGTTCTTAGTTTCCAAATATTCGATTCCCTATTTGATCTTTTAAGTGTTAGTCTATTCACTCTTCAACAATCTATGAAACTGTTGCATTGACCTCCCTAACCGGTCCTGCACAGGAATCGGGTTTGTCGGCTGATGTTGGATAAGTCGATGATCGTATTCATCGATGTCATCTTGATTTACTCAAAGAACGAAGAGGAGCATGCTAGTCATCTCAAGAAAGTATTAGAAAAACTTAGAGATGAGAAGATGTATGCGAAGTTCTCCAAGTGTGCATTCTGGCTATGCAAGGTCCAATTTCTTGGTCATGTGATTAATCCAAATGGAATCATGGTGGATCCCACAAGAGTTGAAGGAGTTATGCAATGGAAATCTCCAAAGATGCCATCCAAGATTCGTAGTTTATTGGGTTTGGCAGGTTATTATAGGAGATTTATTCAATATTTTTCCAAGATAGCTTCTTCATTGACCAAGTTGACTAGAAAAGATGTGAAGTTCGAATGGGGTCTAAATTAGGAAAACACCTTTCAAGAGTTAAAGACAAAGCTACCCATGATTTGGAATTGGCGGCCGTGGTATTTGCAATGAAAATATGGAGGAATTACTTGTCTGGAATCAAGTGTACCATCTTCACTGATCACAAGAGTTTGAAGTACTTTTTTGAGCAGAAAGATCTTAACATGAGACAAAGAAGGTGGTTAGAATTGATCAAGGACTATGATTGTGAAATCCATTACCATCCAGGCAAAGCAAATGTGGTTGCCGATGCTTTTAGTCGAAAGGAACGACCTGAACCTATCCAAGTGAAAGCTTATCAATTGAATGTGACGCCAGATGTCATCAGTTAGATTAGAAAGTTCCAGAATGAAGCATTGAAGGATGAAATGGTCAATTCTAAAAGAATAAAGGGATAGATCGGGGAGCTAGAAGAAAATAGCCTTGGTGTTGAGACCCGATTTGGGTGAATGTGAATTCCTCGTATGGTGATCAGAGAAGAAGAATACTAGATGAAGTTCACAAGACTCGATATTCCATTCATCCCAGAACCACAAAGATGTATCATGACTTGAAGAAGGATTACTGGTGGTCGGGGATGAAGTGTGATGTGACAGAATATGAGTAAGTGCCTAACTTGTCTCCAAGTAAAGGTAGAGCAGCAAAAGCCATACGGGAAGATCCAACCTTTGGATATACCCGAGTTGAAGTAGGAACACGTTACCATGGACTTTATTATGAAGTTGCCTTGCACGACAAGAGGATAGATGCTATCTGGGTAATTGTGGATCACTTAACCAAGAGTGCTCACTTTCTGCCAATTCGAGATACTAACTACTCATAAAGGTTAGCCGATCTGTTCATCAAGGAGATTGTAACTCGTCATGGTGTACAGGTGTCTATTGTTTCTGATAAAGACACTCAGTTTACCTCTAAGTTTTGGAAGAAATTTCATGACGTAATGGGGATGAAGTTACAATAAACGGATGGTCAGTCGGATAGGACGATACAGACGCTAGAGGTATGCTAAGGGCGTGTGTTGTCGATTTTGGAGGAAGTTGGGATGAACACTTACCATTAGTAGAGTTTTCATATAACAATAGTTATCATGCCAGTATAGGCATGCCCCCTCATGAAATGCTATATGGGAGGAAGTGTAGAACACCTATATGTTGGGGCGACATTGGACAAAAGAAGTTGGGAAGTATTGAGGTGATCGAAGCCATGACGAAAAAGTTGGATAAGATCATAGCCTTCATGAAAGCTGCTAAGGATAGGCAGAAATCCTATGCCGACAAAAGACGAAGGCCAATAGAATTTCAAGTGGGCGATAAGGTGATGTTGAAGATATCTCCCTGGAAGGGTATTATCTGATTCCGGAAGCGAGGGAAATTGAGCCCAAGGAACATAGGATCTTTCCGAATCATCACACGAGTAGGAGAGGTTGCCTATCGTTTACAGCTATCCGATGAGTTTAGTGGAATTCATAATACATTCCATGTATCTCATCTAAGGAAGTGTTTGGCGGATGAAGATGCAATCGTACCGCTTGGGGATATTGAAGTGGATGAACGGTTAAACTACATAGAGCAGCGAGTGGCTATTCTTGACCGAAAAGAAAAGCGCCTAAGGAAAAATGTTGTTCCACTTGTATGGGTACAGTGGAGACACAGGAAGGGGTCTGAGTCTACGTGGGAGACTGAGGAAGAGATGAGACAGCATTATCCTTAGTTGTTTGATGACTAACAACTTTTGAGGACGAAACCTAAATAAGGAGGGTAGACTTGTAACACCCCAAAATTCCCAAAGGATCGAAGAAGGCTAAAGTTCTCACGTGAGAACCTTGCAAGAAGTTCTGAACTTTTTAAAAGTAAAGAACACCCATCTGCCTTAGTTACTGCACGAAAACTTACTGCTGTAGAGAGAGAAAGCCGAGAAATTAGAAAGAAAAAGTGAAGATTTGAAGTGTTTAAGGTATGTAACTCGTGTAGTAACTCTTGTTATGTACTAAGAATGTATTATTAATGAATAAAATGCCTGAATGTGTAGTGTTTGTTCAAAACGCTCTCAGGAAAGTCGGTTTGGTGTTAGAATCTTCAAGAAGTGAGTTTCTAGTCCACCTTTTCCAAGTTTTAAAGGTTTTGGGGCTCTTATGCTTACTAACCGGTTGTTTGTGCTTGAAATGAAGTGTTTATGATGTTGTTTATGCGATTTCAGCCTTAGACATGTTAAGGTGTGTTTTAGCGGGAATAACTTTAGGTTCCCGCGTGATAGGTGAAGTTCTCGGGCGAGTGGATGACTTGTTCTACAAGGGCTTTAAATTTGAATAGTTCTCGCGCGACTGATGTATGATAGTTTTCGCGTGGCATAGTTCTCGCGTGAATAAGATAGTTTTCACATGTCAAGTTTGACTAAGTTAGTTCCCATTTAGCTAAGCATTATGCCTAGGACGTTTTGATATGGCCTGTTATGTTCCCTGTGATGTATGTTGATTGATTATCCTTTGCTTGGTATGTTATGTAGTACTATAAGTAAGTATTATATAATGAAAGTGAAAGATAGCGATATCGAGACGTGGAACGTAATGAATGAATAAAAGTCTTGAAAGCAAAATGAAAGGAGATGCATAACCATGGGAGGTGCGCAACCATGTTGTTGTTAGCTCAACTGAAGTGCGGCGTAGCTCATCCATGAGGATGCGCTTCGGGGGTCTAATCCTTGAGATTGACCATGAATGATACGGGATCGTTGTCGCTTTATCCCGGTACTGTATTTAGCTTCGTGCCATGTATGGGGGTTTATTTATAAGCCTCGACGTAGTACCAACATTTATGCATGACGCGGGGATTTAGCATATGGCATTGATCCATTACAGTGAAAGATAATGATGAATGAACAAAAGAAGCGTAAAGATGATGAAAGATAAATAATGAATGCATCAAGGTGTATGTATTGATGTATGCTCGCATATCAATGAGGCAAAGTTTTGTTAAACGAAAAGTAATTTATTTAAACTAGAACTCACTCAGTGTCGCTAACTTTGTATGCATAATAGTCGGCAGGTAGTTGGTGTTGCTGAGGAGGTGAAGGCATGGACGGGTGAAGCTACTGAGATAGTTCAAAGCTGGATTCCATATTTTGGGAAAGACGTTTATGTTAATACTATTTTTGAAATGTAATGTTTTGAATTCGATGTTTTGACACAAGTATAAGTTTTAATGAAAGATATGTTTTCCGCTACGAATGTTATGTTTACAAATGATTTATGCTATGATTGTCCAGTTGTGGGGTTTCCTGGAAACGGGGTCATACAGTAATGAAGGTAGGGCCAGTTTTCAGTTAGCCACCCTTCTATGGTTCGGTTGAACCAGACGATGACCTTCTCGGTGTGAGTGGTGGTGACAATAGTGGTGCCTCCATTATTGTTGCCCCTCGCTTTGGGTCCCTCTAATACCCACTTAAGGTTTTAAGATCTGCAACGTAGGCTGACGATGATGGTGGTGCGCCACCATTGCTGTCCTTTTACTGTTGTGCTCAATTGATGTTGCAACCATGGTGGTTATCCGATTCCCTTTGTATTGTTCCAGATTTGCAGATCCTTGGCTATCCCTAGCAATGCTACGATCGCCAATTGCCTCACACGGCTGTTTTATGGAGTCCATAATGATGATGACCACCACATTTGAGACCTACTATTGGGTTTCTCATATCGGTTTTCTATCGGCTATACCATTTATGATGCTTATTGTACAACCGACTGATGCATAACTATTACTTTTGTGTTATTGGCTAGATGGTTCGGTTGGGTATGTATCGTTGACCGATGGAATCAGTTTTGTTGTGTCAATGATGATGAGGACCACCTCATCTGAGACTTGGATTTCGTTTGGTGTTCGTATTTGGTTTCTTTGTTTTCTTTTCGGTTTGTCACTAATGTGTTGTTTGTCAAATGAGCTCCATGGGCGGTGATGAGATACTAGAGTGGTGTTGGTTGCTTAGGATGGCTGTCGATTATGGTTTGCAGCTGCAACCGAGCACTGGTTCTGAATTCGAGCATTGAGTTTAAAAACTTTTCGAGTCGGTAATCACGTGTGCAACACGCGCTGATGGAAAATAATTGTTAAGTATTTAAACAATAGGCACTTTGATTGTTAGCTTATAGTAAGAATCACAGACTTGACTTTTTTAAAAATCATTCAAGTTTAAACCTTACGAGTGTAATTTATAAGGTTTTAAAGTAAGATATTATTGTTATAAAAATATAATGACACTTGCCCCTCTTATCCGAATGTAAAATTGGAGGCAAAGCTTTTCAGGCCCTCATCCATCTAAGTCATTAATGTCATTCTATATATAGATTACAAATTAAATTTACCACCACTTTTATCTTGTTGAAGAGTCGAATCTATTTTTTAGTGTTTTGCTTAAATCTATGGAAAATCTAATCGTGGATGACGATAGAAACTTATTTTTGTTTGACTTCTAATACCATTGATATATGCTTATTTTATTCATTTTTGATTGAGAGTAAGGTAGCATTTGGTATCCAATAATGAGGAGCGGAATGAAATAAATGATTGAGGGTGAATGAAATATAACATGTTTGGTTGGCACACTAAATGGAATAGGCCATTACACAAGTAATTACATTCCCTCTAATCATACCAAATCCATTCCTTCAACCCCCTTTCTTTTTTTTTATTCCATCCCACTTTTTCTTTAGTCTTCACCACCAACACCACCACCCACTCACCATCAACAACCACCACCACCACCGCACACCTCCACCATCGCCCACCTCTACCACCGGCCACCACGACCACGCACACCATGACCAGCCATCATCACAAGCACCATCGGTCACCACCACCACCAATCCTCACCCGCCACCACCACCACCACCATCAACACCGAGCACCACTACCGACCACCACATCCTACATCAGTGACCACCACATCTACCACCACCGACCACCACCATCGGTTGCCACCACTGACCACCACTGACCACCACCACATGCTGCACCACCTATACCACCGGCTACCACCAACACCACAACTACCTCCATCGGCCGCCAGCACCATCGGCCTCTACCGCCACCGCCCACCGGGAACCACCACCCCCACAAAAATCACTACCATAACCACTTTTACACTTCATTCCTACGTTGTTTCCTACCTAACAAACAAAAAAAGTTCTGAGTCATTCCATTCCTCAAAGCTAACCAAATAGGACAATGGAATGTAATGATTTATCTCATTCTTTCATCCATTCCATTCCCTCATCAATTCCATTTTTTACTCACTCCATTTCTTTATTCATTCCACTACCCCATAGCAAACAGACCCTAAGAGTGTTAGTTTCTATAGAAGTATGAATCATTTGTCTCCATAACACACGTGATGATATATTATGAATAGCTTTTGACTATGTACCGAAGAGATATTTATAGCATTGATATGAGGACGAAGGACGTCCATGCATTTTATCTCGATGATATTGTTTTATTTTTGTTATTTTAAGGATGGAAAATATACCTAGACTATTTTGTTGTCAAATATTTAGTTAGAACAAGTCAAACTATTTTGTTATATTTGTTTTAATGTTTTGTTATAGATTTCTTCTAATAAGATTCAATCTTTTATTTCAGTTAAATGTACACGTTTATTATTATTATTATTATTATTATTATTATTATTATTATTATTATTATTATTATTATTATTATTATTAATATATATATATATATATATATATATATATTAATTAAAACCTTATGTCGGTGTTTGCAGGAAAGTTTTAGGGTTTTTAAAGTAGACTAGAAAACTATCAGTATTGACAAAGAGAGCCCTGCCTATCTGTGCAACACATATGATGTTGTAGAAAAAATATCGGAGAAAACAAAGAAGAAGAATACGATGAAGGGGCCAGCATGTCCTCCAGCTCGATCCCTTCATACGAAAGAGGAAGGTCAATTGGTAGAGCTTATCATTTGGACTAATAGTACTTGCATAGATTTGCATGATTGCGTGAGTTTCTACTTAGTAGTTTGGTCGAATTGTTTCTAAGGTTATTATGAGATTCACCATTTTTACTCAAACTCATTGAAGTTGTAAGTGTTTTGAACTAGGTTATTAAACTTTGATTGAATTTGAAAATAGAAACCGTAGGAACTGTTGATGTATTAACTGATATGGGGTTTCGGTTTGAAGCGATTTACAGATGAATGTTTGGGGGAATCAGAGTGCCCTAACCTAATTATGACTAGTGGTTTCGTTATTGACTTTGGTTTTCTGAATAGTTTTGTTGTTGATCTCCCGTGAGATCTTCCTCCTTGATTTGTTCGTTCGCACTCACTCTCTTTAGACTCGTTTTATTCATATTCAGGTAATTTTCACTCAAATTTCATGATTTTGATTTTCATAATTGGCCTTGTGTTACTTTTGATTTTAGGTTCTTCTTAATGCGACTGGGTTAGAATCAATAAGGATTGAATAAAATGATTGATATCAATGCGTAATTGTAGCGGAATTACAACAAGCAAGGATCAAACATAGTGAGGTACTGATAAAGTGTTTTGTTTATTGATTGAGTGATAATCAAAATACAATGGGAATAGGGTTTTTGCTTTTTGTGATCAGGGTTGTCTAGGGTTACAAAAATTTAACAAACTTATCTATTTATAGGTCATATACGATGACTTGACAAAATACATAGGATAATCTAAGTATAAATGTACATAACTGTATAAGTATTTCTTTTTCTTGAATCCATATTTGTTTTTGTTCATCCGCGTTAACAAATGCGGATTACCAAAACCTTTGCCGTTCAATTTTTCATCAGTATTAGTATTGTTCATCCGCATTTGTCATATATGGATGGACAAATGCTTATTCGCATTTGTTGAAGTCAACCGCATTTGACAAATGCGGATACACAACACTTACACTTATTCTCTGTCCGCATTGACTATCCTCTGCAGTATTTCTTTTCTAACTTGTAATATTTTCAACTAGAACAACATTTCAATCACTACTTGAATTAGCATGCATGATCGTTTCAGGGTCCAACATAATGATTTTTAAAGTATTAAGGTAGAAAGAAAAGAATTGCAACTCTTTGTCAAATTGATTTTACTACTATTGAATGCATATTAGAACTACTTTCAAAACAAATAGGAACACCCATTAACAACAAACTACCTAAAGGTACCAAATATGGCACAAGAAAGCAAACGTTTTTCACCCATACAATCAAATATTGCACAATCATCTTAGCTTCATAACTTTTTACAATAAAAATATAAAATATACTAAGAACTTTTCTTGATTACCATACTATCAAAAAATGTCGAGTAAGATTCTTGATTTCAATGGCAAGACCATCTTAAGTCCATTTAAGAAAGAAAGAGTTGTGATTATGTGATTAAAAAGGGTTAGATGGACCTGTGACTTCTCTTTTTCTCTAATAATAACAAGTCATTAAAACCATGGAACATGACACTAATTCTTCCTTACATCTTATGCCAAAAGAATGATCAAAATATGCTCACATGGTAGTTTTGTTGTTGAGATGGTATGTGGGCCTCTTTTGTGATATTTGAGGACTCTCCGGTGGTGATAGCAATTTACACTCTAAAATCATTTTATCATGGTTATTATTATGTTTTTTTTGTTTTTATTTTTTAATCCTTTTTGTATTCACCAAATTTATTTAAGGCGTCCTAGTATGTTGTAGTATGATGAAGGTGATACCTGTGGTGAGTTGGACCATTGATTTACCTATTTTGTCATTAGTGATTACAAGTTCTTGTATTCTTGCATTTATTTTGTAAATCTAACAATTATTTTATTTGTAATGATTCGTTCTAGCCATGATGAATGTTTTAATTTTTCATGCATTTTAGGTGTATTCATACAACTAGAAAAGCATGAAGATTGATAAAATCATAGTTGATTTAATATAGTCGCATTCAAGATATGATGATTGAGTGTAAAATGGTTATCTACATATTCATGAGATAGACTATGGCCATGAAAATGTGTTGATCTATGAAGAGGATGAAGCTACCAAAAACTCAAGAATTCAGCACTGCTGTCAACTGCCGATCAGCATATGTCGAATGACTGCCGATTAGCAAATGCTGAAACACTACCGTTCAACATATACCTGATGTGCTGCTAATCGCCTGCTGCTGATCCGTAGTGAACTCCATAAGCTTTTGGTCAACTGTTGCACAAGACAAGAAGTGAACCCCTACATCCTCTACTTAGAAGATGGAGACCCCCAAATCACCTCCTCACAAAACGACAAGGCTGGAAATAAGGGTTCCAACTATATAAAAGGTGTCAACCACACCTAAACAAAGCTCAAAGAAGAAGGTTTCTCTTACTTCTTCTGAGCAGACCCAAACCAAACCTTTTATCCCTCAATTAGAGTCCTAACACTCTATTGAGTAACAAAAAATGGATACCCATATTACTGAGAACTTCTGAGTAAGAAATCTCATAAGGAACTGGTTCATATACTGAGCCATTAAACTCAGCTCCTCAATCTCCCATACATATGTCTATTACCTAGGATGAAGATGTTCACACTTAACTTTAGCATGACTCATTGTCTCCCCCTTTCCATACACTACAGATAGTGGAGACTGATGTGTTTGTAGAGGCATCTGACCCACATCCTATATCCTAAGAGATTGATCCTAGGGAGGAAAATATCAATGTGGAAGAGGCTATCTCTGCTACTGATCCATCAATTGATCAGCAGGACAGAGACAACATACTTAAGACCTCATCCATGCCAACTCACCTTGAGGAAGTCTCGTCATTTTTTGAGTAAAGAAATCCAGGCGCCAAGAAACCAGATCTTATGGTGAGGTTGAAGAGGCTCGGCCTATGAACTCATCTTCGAAGGATTCCACACTTGTGGATGAGGGAAGTCCGGAACAAATACATGAATTGATGCCGCATAACCTTCAGCTTGCTCAAAAATTGAATGCCTTATAAACTAAAAATGCAAGGCTTCAAGGTTGTGCTAAAAGAGCCATAGTTCTCAAATTTGAGAACTGTCTGCTAAAGGCTTGGGCGGATAGAGTCACTAAGGTGGAAGCTTAATTCAGGATTCTCCAACATCAAGCTACAAGAGTTACTTCACTAGAACAACAACTTACAACTCTTCAACAATCAGCAGCCAGGGCAAAGGATCTTAAACAAAAAGTTGAATCACTTCAAGAGACAATTGACTCTCAACAATCTATCATCTTAAGTCTTTAACTATTAGCACCACAAGAACCTTTAAATGTGCCTTCCTCTACCCGTTTAGTTTTATCTTAAATTTTATATGATGCTACCAAAAAGGGGGAAAATAAGCTCAAAAAAGATAAGTATATTCTTCAAAAGTCACCAGGGATGCTGAGAGAGCTCACCAAGGATGCTAAGAGAGCTTAGACAACTATCGTTGATCCCAAGTCAGTTGGTGAGGCATTGGGTGTAAATACTAGATCTTCAACAGTCAGACCTATTGCAATTTCTACCTCAGACAAAGGTAAGAGATCTATGACTTCTGAAGAATAAGTTGATTAAAGTCAGAAAAGAAAGGCTAGATTTCTTATGACTAAGAAGGTGGAGCTATTCCAAGTTGATACAGATTTTATAGAACTAAAGGCAGGTAGAGCTCAAGAATCTTTTATAAAGAACATCATTGTCTTAATTACAAGTGTAATGAAATATAGAGCTGCAAGAACTGCAATAAGAGGATTCAACCTTGGTGGAGAACCCAACACAACAACACCACCAACTCCACCTAAACCAAAGGTCAAAGTTGTCAAAATAGTGTGATCTAATTTATCTAGGCCATCTGCCGAAAGCAATCAAAAGGCAACCACTCATCAAGCTTCAATGTCAACAACTACCAAATTTACACAAATGACCTTTACTTAGAAAATAAAGAAGAAAGATCAAGAGAAATGTCTCCTGGCAGCTCAACTTGAGTTGAAAGCATTCAATTTCAATGAAGTCATGGAATGGAGTATTGATAAGATGAAATCAAAACTAATAATAGTAACTAACGCTAAAATGGAGAAATCAACAAAGTTGGCTAGAAGAATGAGAGCTAAATCAGAGAGAAAGCAAGCCAAAAAGGTCAAACAAGAGTTTAGAGATAAGCAACAGATAAAGATGTTCCTCAAATACTATGCTTTTCTAGTTAAGAAGTAGGACCAGTAAATATGTCTACTTTTAATATGAATATTAAAAGAATCAAACGAAAGGTTGCAGCTGTAGAGCTTTCAAAGTTTGAAGAAGCTAAGGAGCAAATGAAAAGATAGTAAACTAGAATAAAGAAAACTATTCAAAGGTCTCCCCGTCTACCAAGTAAGCCTCCAGCATATCATGACTCTAAATCTACCATGCTTGATTTTCGAATCCAAACTAGAATGAAGATTGTGCCTAAAACAGTTATAAAGTCAAGGGTTATTAACCCAAAAGTAGAAGAGAAGATACTCAAAGGAAGCAGAGTTTTAAGTGATGAATATGTCTACTGGATGAAGAAATTTGTTGTTAAGAGGGAAATGGAGAGATCATGTACTATGACCGTAAAAATAAAGAACTTGATTTGCCCCTTAACATTTTAGAGCAAATTGATGAGTACTTCAGCATTTTTGGATGTAGGAACGACAAATCCAAAATACTACTACAAAAGTACTTTCCTTAATCGAAGCTAATGCTAGTGAAGAGATCCCAAAAACTTCACTATCAGCTTTTCATCCAATAGTGGAGTGGGAATATGACCTGATGAAGACAGATGCCTACTTCATAAACAGATGCCTACTCAAGAAAACAACTTGTGTGCATTAATAGGTTTGAGATAGCTGATCTAACTAGATTGAATCTAAGGAACTCAATTAATGATTCTGAGGCAAGGGAAATGGAAGAGGTGTTGATAAGAATTTATAAATCTCATCCGGAAAAGTCAAGGCAGGCTTTAGAACAAAGAAGAAAAATGCAAGAGTCTGAAGCTGCTGAAGCCACCTAATCTACCAAATCTGCTCCTATCACTCAACCATATCAACTCCTACTACTTCTCAACCTGCTCAAAATACTGAGTATGTTTCTCCAACAGTCCAACAAGATTTTGAAATAGCTGAATCTCCAACACAAAACTGATAATTTAGTAGATGAAGTGATCATCATCACAACTACTGAAAGAGTAAGAAATGGCCTAGATAATCTAGAGTAAGAAAAGGAACTTTTAGAATCTGAGTATGAGGAATACTCAAAAGGTGATGATATAAGTCTAAGTCTATAACCATTGTCAAATGGGGTTTTGACTTGAAAGCTGAGAGATTGTTTATTGAAAGAAAGAATAAGTCTAATTCTTTCTTTCTGACCGAGCTGAAAGTTCTAAATCTCAACCTTGAAGAATTATAGAAGATGTTCACTTTAATCTCAGATTATAAAGGCATGCCAGACAAGTACAAATTAATGGCCTCCATCCTAAAAATATAGTTTGAAGACAAGGTTTAAGCAGAAAAAAGTGGAGACAAAGAAAAAGATGTTCTTCATGTGACTCTTCTAAGCATTCATGATCCAATCACACATTGGAGCAAAAACTCCTCAACCAACACTTTCTGTCTAAATTGGTTGGTGCCGGTTAAATTTAAGTCAAAGAGTAAGACCTCTTAAGACTATCTCGACACAACTTGAAGGACTTGGTCAATCTAGCTCTTGAAATCTACTCAAAAGACAAAAGAGGATACATGTATGAATTACTTTTGATCAGGATGCTAGAAAGGTGAAGACAGAGTTTTGGTAGCATCATGAGAAGGGGCATTTGTTGATCTATGAAAAGGATGAAGCCAACAAAAACTCAAGAATTTGACATTTTCTGTCAACTATTGATCAACATATGCTGACTGCCGATCAGCATATGCTGAACCACTACCGTTTAACATTTACTTGATTTGCTGCTGATTGATTGCTACTAATCAGTAGTGAACTCCATAAGTAGCTAATCAACTGTTGGACGAGACAAGACTCTTTGTACTGACGGCTGCTGTGTTCCGCCTTTTGTAGACAATATTGTACTGAAGCTACCTAACTCTAATGTGCCGATTGTCTGTCTTGCTGTACATTCTGAACATAGAATAGTTTATTCTTATTGTTTTGATTTCATAGTATAAAACCCTCATACTTCTAATAGTAGATTCAATTTTGTCAAGCCACTTGTGTATCTGTTGATTATAACTCTTTGTACTCTGTTTTGATTAATCAAGTGAACAATTTGAAAGAATGACTTGTACACTAATCGTTACTCAAAGTATTTGTGTTTGTTAGTAAGTAGCTAACTTAGATTGCACATTTGTTAACTACCGATCAAATAGAAAAGTCTTGTTAATCCATAACCCCGATCCAACAAAATGTTATATATTATCAAGACACCATTTTAGATCAACGGATTAGTTTAATCCACACTCAACAAGGATCTAAAGAATTCAATGAAGATTATGGTATTCTTTTTTAGGTTTAATTCTCATCTGAATTCTTTTCATTTCCTTTTATTTTTGATAACTTTTTGTCAATTTAATGTGATGATGTTATTTTGGGTGTTTAACATGATCATAATTGTTGTATTCTTGCAATATCGATTAATTGGTTGATGTATCACAATCAACAAAGAAGCTTTCATATGTTTTTTTTATTATTTGGTGAAGGGTTATGGAATGGAAAATTGAGCATTTTGTGGAGTGTTTGACGGGCAAGAAATGAATGTTCAAACTTCAAATAGTGAGTAAATTTGCGAGAAATAATTACCACCATGGAAAAAGGTAAAATAGTAAGTAAACATGATTTTAAATATGAAATTGGGAAGAAGCATGTTTTAGTGCCTTCAAAATCATGGATAAAGATGCTGACAAGGGATGCAGCCGTTGAAAAATCTAATGTTTTGTTGAGATTTACTATTCTTCAGGTGTGAATTTCTTTATTTATTCTTTTTGGTGTTAATTCTACTTATGAATTTGAAAACTTAAGTGATCTTAATTAAGGTCTTTGTTTGTGTTTATGTTTACTAATGTTTAACATTATTATTTTAAATGGTTTCGTGACGTTGAGTCTTAATTAAGGTCTTTGTTTGTGTTTATGTTGGTGTTAATTCTACTTATTTAAGTCTTTTGTTTAACATTTTTCATGTAGAAACATACAGATCACAATTCCCTACAAAGTCAAACCCAAAAGAGACCACCAACAATGCACGACATCAATACCTAGTTATTATTATTATTATTTAAGCTATGTAGAATCATTGAGATTTCTGAGTACATGCAACTGAATTATTGCTATTTTTTTTGATTAATTAAAAATTTAGTTCTTTAAATCCTATAATACTAGTATTAAATATAAATATTAAATATAAATTGAGTTGCTATTGTGTATTGTATACAAGCTTAAGTTATCATTTATATTGAAATACGAATAAAAATAAATCTATCTTCAATGGTGTATTTCAATTTAGATAAAACAATAGTACATCAAAAGTTAAAATACATTATATAGTTATAATTTATTTGAAATATAGTAAAAATAAATAAAAAAAATGTCAACTTAAATTGTATGTTTAGTAATTCTATAAATATAAATATTAAAACCCAATGTAAATTAAGAAATATTTACATAAATGATATATGTGAAAACCCTAATTAAAGTTTTGGTTTCTAATTAAAAATTCCATCCATAATAACTTTTGCTCACTCAATTTTTATTCGCTTGCTATCATGTACTATATGTCATTAAAAATAGTTAAATTTTAGTAAATAACAATCACACTTTCCTTATTAAGATGATAAAATCTTCAATCGCTCAACTTTTTCTTCTTCATATTTTAAGCCTCCATGTCCCTGTGACATCGCCCTACATCATCTTTTGATCTAAAAGACTAGCCATTTGTAAAAGCAACACTAGCTTTTACTTTATGTCTTTCTTTTCGAAGGAACCGTTCATATGAAATTTAAACAAACATAATTTTTTTTTAATATAAACAATATAATAAAAATTAAAATGTTACAATGCACGTTACAAAAGAAAATAAACAGAAACAGAAGTACAGATTTGGTAAAAGGCTGAGTATCGTGTTAGATACGGTGCCCTTAAAACAAAGTATGGTTTTTTCATTTCACAATGCCATTTGATTGTGGTGAGTAACGTGTCGTACTTTCATTTATTATGCCACTTTTTGAACATAAATCAGCAAAAGGTGCAACATATTCATCGCTTCTCACAGCTTTAATTTTCTTATTTAGTTGGTTCTCAACTTTGTTTTTATACAAGATAAACTTGTCGGTTGCCACATCCTTACTTTAAGTAAGTATACATAACAATAAATAGTTCAATCATCAATAAATGTTATGAAATACTTGTTTTCACCTTTTTTTGGGTGTGCTTTTAAATCACAAATGTCTGCGTGAATTAAACCAAGGGTTTCGGTTATACTTTCAACCTGTTTAATGATGATCTTGTAAGTTTTGATTCAACACATGTTTCGCATTTAGAATTTGTGTCAATATGAAATGTAGGCGTGCGTTTTAATTTTATTAAACGACAAATTTAATTATAATTTACATGTCCTAGTCGTCCATGCCAAACATTTGAAGATTCAAGCATATAAATAGAAGTACTAGTGTTATTCATTTTGTTTTTAACCATGGTTACATTCAATATAAACATACCATTAAGCGCATAACTATTGCCCACATACATTCCGTGGTTAGTAAAAACAAACTTGTCCGACTCAAACACTAAACGAAAATAAAACTTAATAAGCAACCATCCCGAAACAAGATTCTTGCGAATCAACGAGACGTATAAGGTGTTGTTCAAAGTGAGTTCCTTCTCGGAAGTCATTTTTAAGATCACATTTCCTTTATCTTTGATGTCGGTAGTAGCGTTGTTACCCATATAAAGTTTTTCACCACCCACAGCCTCTTTAAAAGTATTAAAGAGGGTCTTGTCACCACTCACCACACACATGATGGGTAGCTCTTGTATCAAAGAACCATCCATGTGGGTTCTTTCCCACAAGGTTGACTTCTTCCACCATTGTTAATAGCTCGGTGATCATGGCCACTAACGGTGCACCATCTTCATCCGCCGTATGCGTATGCTAACGCCTTGGTTTCTTGCACTGATTAGTGTGATGTTCCATCTCATTGCAATTATAGCAAATTCTTTAGAAAAGTGGAGGTGGAGGCTTTTTTTTATCATAACCCCTTTCTTTGGTCCAAGGTTCACTTTTGCTTTTCCAATTGCTTTTTTTTCTTTTACCTTTGTATCTTTTTGATGGCTGCCCATATTCAACCACATTTGCCTTAGCTGTTGGCTTCACATGAGTTTCTTTTTGAGCCATTTTGTTGTCTTCTTTAATTCAAAGACGAACAATTAGTTCTTCCATAGTCATCTCCCTTTGAGCTTAAGATAATTCTTAAATTCTATCTAATTTGGAGGCAACTTTTCAATCATGGCTGCCACTTGGAACGTTCATTTAGAAGCATCCCCTTAGTATGAATTTCATAAAGTATAACTAGTAACTCTTGAATTTGACTTAAGATAATTCTTAAATTCTATCTAATTTGGAGGCAACTTTTCAATCATGGCTGCCACTTGGAACGTTCATTTAGAAGCATCCCCTTAGTATGAATTTCATAAAGTATAACTAGTAACTCTTGAATTTGACTGAACATAATCCTATCATCAACCATTTTGAAATTCAAGAACCAAGCCACAATAAATTTATTGCTTTCAGCATTCTTGGTTTTATAATTTTCTAAAGACTCTTATAATTCTTTGACAGTCTTTATGTTACAATACACGTTACACAATGAGTCACAAAGACCATTCAAAATGAAATTACGACACAAAAATTTCAAATGTTTTATAGCATCAATGACACTCAAGGCTTGAGCATCATTCATTTCTTTTGGTAGGAGAGCTGTTTTCTTCAAGAATTGTGCTAAGTTCAAGGTGGTCAAGTAGAAAATCATATTCTGCTGCCATCTTTTACAATGGACATCCGCGAACTTTTCGGGTTTTTCAGCATAGTTCGCCACAATGGTCGCTCCCATAGTGGTTGCAGTTAAAGTGGCTGAGACAGAGGAACTTAGAGCACTTGAATATATAATTTATTGTTTCAATGAAACTGTCCAATTTAGAACAATTTAAAATAAAATGAAAATAACAGACACAATTGAATGAATTTTCAAACTGTTTTTTGAATTCTATAAAATTTCAAGAGAGATTTTATAAGTCCAACTTTGAAGATCACTTCTAAATAAGAAATGAAACCATAAAAAATAATTTATTTTGAAAAACACAATCTATTTTATATAAAATTGAATGAATTTCCAAATTTTTTAGAACTCTTCAAAATTCAATGAGAGATGTTCTAAGTCCAATTTTAAAGATCACCTGTGAATAAGAAACGAAAACATAAAAGAATATTTAATTTTTTTAAAAAACACAAAGAATTTTATAAGAACATATAAACGGTGTTTTTTAAATTTATTTTAAGTTTGTAGGAATTGTTCATATGAAATTTAAACAAACACAAATTTTATTAATATAAATAATACAATAGAAATTAAAACAAAGTTACAATTCTTGTTACAAAAGAAAATAAACAGGAATAAAAGTACAGAAATGGTAAAAGGCTGAGCATCGTGTTAGACATGGGGCCATAAAACAAATTTCAAGCCTCCCAGGAGCACTCGTTTTGTTTCCAAAGATATAACAGTCGATGTAGTTGCTATTGCCGAGATTGATCAAGAAACCAAATTAGATTGTAGAAGAGAAACCAGAGATAGAGGATGTTTTAAAGAACCTGTTTGCTGCAGGTATTCGAGTTGTTGTTGGTGTTTTTATCTATTGAAGCACCATCAGTATATATAGTGGAATGGATGAGGAAGAACAATAAAGATGAGGAAGGAGGGTTTTTGGGTGCATGTTTTGAGATTTTTATATGATTAGCTGAAAATGAGATGGATGATTTATACATAGAGCAACAAGAGATTGATGAGGTATTATTTTGTGAAGATCATACCAATAGGGGAATGGTGGAGTTTAATATGTATTTTTTATTTTATATACAGGGGTATATTGATTATTTAGAAAAAAACCCTATGACCAAACGAAATTGAGATTTACAAACTATATGGAGACGAGAAGAGAGATCGATGTTATTTTGTGAAGAGCATACCGCTAGGAAAGGGGTAGATTTTATGTGTATTTATCATATTTTTATATACAAGAATATATTGATTATTTTGAAATGACTTTAACATTAAAAAGCATAAACATCCATTCTATGATTAAATGTATGTACAAGTGAGTGAACATTGAAGACGATGTACGTAACTTCATAATATATAAAATAAAACCATAATTAAGTGTTATCACTTAGGCAAACCATGCAATTTTTCATAAAATAATTTAAAGATAATGTCACACATCCATCCTAGTTTGGTATATATGTGACAGATTAATATCAGAATAATACAACGAAAATTTCAAAACTTATCTTTTCATCAATATAAACTTATGAACATAAGTTTTATTACATCAAAACCATTATAAGAGTCTAGCCAAAATCTAGAGAACTATCTTCAAGTCTTTAGTCAATTATCAGCTCTAGTCTCTTACCCAACTTCCTCAAACCATGTAGGAGTTATCTTAGAGGCTGATGTTCACCAAAGAGCTCTCAGCATGTAGTCTAAAGAACAAAAAAGTTATTTCAGAAGATTTGACAAAGCAGTAAGACATTCTCTAAGTGTCAAATCTTCCGAAGCCAAAGACCATTTTTTTCGAAGCCAAAGATAAAGTCTTCTGAAGCTTCACAGACCAAGTCTTCTGAAGCCAAGGGACAGATTTCTTTCAAAGACAGAGAGGACATGCTTTCTCTGACACACTTTTGACAAATCTGAACCACTTTTCGTTGCCAGCTCTGAAGACTCATCAACTTATACAAGTTGGTGATAATTCCATACTTTTGTCAAACTGTAGATTATGGTCTTTGTGTGTAACTTTCCATTCTTTGTACTATTTTATATTTTAGTATTAGATAAAGATGTGAGCTATGGCATGTCATAGTCACATGTCAAAAGGCAGTCTGCTTTTTGACTTTACATTAATCTTGTTGTCTAGATTAGTGTTTCAACTGGCTATCAAAGTATGGCCGGCTGTAGGTTGTAGTATAAAGTATCTCATGTATCAGTCCGGACTAAGCATTGTAACTTTGGTGGAACACTTGAGAGCAATATACAACATCCTTAAAAATCAACTGCTTTGTTCTTGTTTTGTGTTCTTTCCCTTAGTTCTTTGTTTCTTACAGCCGGTTCCTTATTTGGTCTTGTAAGTGTTAGCCTGTTAACTCTCCAACTCTTGTGACTGTTGTGTTGATCTCTCTGAACCCGGTCCTGCAATTGGTATTAGAGCATTCCAGCCTCTTGATTGTAAGATCATACCATCTTAAATCTGCTCAGTTTCACAAAAACACTTATTTGCTCAAATGGCAGTTCTCTCCAAAGCTTATATGAAAATTGGAACTATGACCAAATCTCCACTAATCACTCCTAATAACTTTGATACTTGGTGCCAAAAAATGGAAAGATTCATCAAGTCTCAAGATAGCAAGATGTGGAGATCTATTGTCTCTAGACCTCATGTCCCATGCACACCTTCAGCAACTGCTGCTGGTGAAATGATCCTAAAGGACGTGGCTGATAGTTCTGATGAAGATTGAAAAAGGATTGTTGTAGATTTGAAGACTATGACCGCTCTTCAAACTTCTCTTCCTAATTCCATATATAAAGGCTTCAAGAAGTGCAAGACTGTCAAGCAGCTTTGGGATGCACTTAAGCCTACATATGAGGGGTCTGAGGAAGCCAAGGAGAACAAGAAAGACCTTATGAAGTAGCAGTTTGAGAACTTCACCTTCAAGACAGGTGAAACCATGACTCAGTTGTATTTCAGATATGTTGAGATAGTGGACACTTTAGTGGATACTAGTTTCAAACTTTAGAACAAGGACATTGTGAGAAAGTTCATGTTCTCTCTTCCCAGAGAATGGACTCACTACTGTGTGGCCATTAAGAAATCTGAAAACCTCTCTACTGTTACCCTTACTGAGCTGTATGGTATCCTGAGCGATTACTAGCTGGAGATGAACATGCAAAATCCATCTCATAGTTTATCCACTACCCACAAGAGTTCTGCCCTCCATGTTGTTGAGAGGCACACTAGAGAACCTTCGCATCATCTTCTCAGCTACACTAACAACTCATAAAGGGCCCTTTCATCACATTCCCGGGAGACACCAAGGGAGAGCTACATCCAGGGAAGCCCACTCCAAGAGACAAGCTCTTCTTAAGCTTTTGTGTCTTCTGATGAAATTTCACGCAACTTTCTCTTCACTCTAGAAGACTTAGACTGCATTCATCTAGATGATCTGGAGTACATGAAAATTATGCAGCAGATGGCTCTCCTCACTCATAAAGCCAAAAAGTTTTACCAGTCCTGGACTGGGAGAAAGTTTACTAGCAATGTATCTAGTGGAAAGTTTGGACTGGATAAAAGCAAAGTGAAGTGTTACAACTGTAAGAAAATAGGACACTTTGCTAGAGAGTGCAAGAAATCAAGGAGAAATGGTGGCCAAGCACAATATAAACCAAACTACACTAATGGAGCTCCAAAAGCTGAGAAACCCAAGCAACAGGCTGCAGTTGCTGTTGAAGAAGGAGGCTTTGATTGGAGTTTCTAGGTTGAAGATGCTTCTCCAAACCATGCCTTGATGGCTGATCATGAAGAACCCAAGGTAATAAAACATGTTTGTACTCCTGAGTGCATTGCTAAAGTTAACATGTATAGGTCCTATTACTTGGAAGTGAGATCTGACCTTGAGTCTTTGAATATTTTAAAAGTTGATTTTAAAAGAGCATTAAATGACTATAAACTAAAAATAGAAGATTTAGAGTAACCAATTTCTACTCTTAAAACATGAGCACACAAATTACAGGACTCAAATCAAAGATCTCATAGCCAAGTTAACTGAATGTCTGGGTAAGCTTGTGATCAGCAAAGCCAGGGCAGAAAAATGTGTTCTTGAAGAGGAAACCTTCAAGAACATCATATCATCATCTTTGCATGCCAAAGTGTGTTATCAAAATAGGCATGGATTGGGATCTAGTGAAATAGCTCCTCCACACACTCTATTATCTGTGAGACAGTCAAGATATGAAACTAGTAAATATGAGCTACCTCCTGAAGATTCAAAGATGAAGATGATTATGAAAAGGAGATGGTGAAGGATGAGCCTAAAGTGAGTGAAGAGGCTCATTCTCAGAAGGGACACCATTCTCTTAGAGAGAAGAAAATGACAAAGATGGCCTAGTTAGCAAGAAAGAATCTGATCAGGCCAGCCAAAAGCAAAGCAAAGAAAGCCCAGGAGATCAATCCTAGTTTTGACTTGAAGCAGAAACAAGTATTCATATCTATTGGGTTTGAGGTGGTGAACACTACAAACTTAACTATGGATTCTAGTACCAGCAGTCCTAGTTCAAGTTCAAACCATCCTTGTCAAAAGAGGAAGGTTGATAAAAAATACACAACTGCTGCACTGCCTGAACCATCTAGCTGCAAGAGCAAGCCTATCCTTAAAAAGCATACTACATCATCTGCAAAGATGAAGAAGGAACTGGAAAGAGATCAAGCTCAACCATCCTCTTAGAAGAAGTCCCTCGGAATTATGCAAGTTGAATGCATCATGTGTGGCAGTACTTCCCTTTTTGCTTGCATCTACAATCCCAAAAGTACTGTCAACATGACCAAAAAAACTTCTGAGGTGAGGAAGAAGAAGATAGCTTTGGAAGATCAAAAATGAAGGCAAAGAAGATAAGTGGAAATTTGCCTTCGGAAGAAAAATTGGTCTCAGAAGAAAGGAATGCTTCCGACGTACTGAAGTCTGCAATGGTTGCAAAACTTTCGAAGGTTCAGTCTACAAAACTTCCGAAGTTGTAAAAAATTCCGAAGCATTGAAGGCGAAGTCTAATCTTTCAAAGATGGTATGTAAGATGAAGGAAGGCCAAGTGGCTAAAGTTTCCTCATCATCAATAGCTCAAGATCCTCCAAGCTTAAATATAGTATCCATAATTGTTAATTTATCTTTTGTCAATATTAATTTCAAATGTAACTAACCATCTCTTTCTGTTTAGGAATAGCTCAAAACCAAAAGGAATGTATGAATCACTGACAGTGGCTGTTCAAGACACATGATAAGCAATGGCTCCTTGCTTCAAGACTTTGAAAAGATTGATGGAAGACAAGTTGCGTTTGGAGGAGAAGCAGGTGGTTATATCACTGGTAGGGGAAAGGTCACAAATTGTAAGCTCGGCATTGAGAAGGTAAACTTTGAAAAAGAGCTTGAGTACAATCTTCTAAGTGTATCTCAATTTATGACCAAAAGCATAACATGTTCTTCACTGAGCATGAGTGGATTGTTCTAAAGCCCAGGGTGATCATTCCTCTAGAGCATTATCTGCTTAGAGCCCCCAGGAAAGTGAACATGTACAAAATAGATTTGCAAAAAACATCCCTTTCTTGGAGAAGCTTTCTATCTAAATATAATAGTGATGAGTCCTTCCTCTGGCATAAAAAAATGTGTCATGTAAACTTTAAGAACATGTATAAATTGATCAAGAATGATTTGGTAACTGGAATGCCAAAGAAAAAGTTTACAAGTGATGACCATTGTGTTGCATGTCTAAAATGAAAGCAACATAAATTGTTTCACAAGCCAAAGGAAATCGACTCTATCACTAGTCCCTTCACTTGTTACACTTGGAATCATTTGGCCCCACAAGTGTAATGAATGTTGGAAAAACTTCATACTGTCTTGTGATCACAGATGACTTTACTAAATATACTTGGGTCTTTTTTCTTTGAACTAAGGATGAGACCCCTGAAATCTTAAAGTCTTTCATTTTAAAAATTAAGAATCAATTTGATCACAAGGTCAAGACCATAATATGTGATCAAGGTACATATTTAAAAATCATATACTTGATACATTTTGTGAAGAAAAGAGTATTTCAAGGCAATATAGTGCTCTTAGAACTCCTTAATAGAATGGTGTTGTTGAAAGGAGAAATAGGACACTTATTGAGGCTGTAAGAACCATGTTGTTTGACACTAAATTGCTCATCACCATCTGGGTAGAGGCAGTCAACGCTACCTGCTATATGCAGAATAGAGTTTTAGTTGTTAAGACTTATGGTAAGACTCCTTATGAACTCTGGCACAAAAGAAGACCTTTTATTGGTTTCCTCAGATCATTTGGATGCCCTTGCACCGTCCTGAATTCCAAAGATCATATAGCTAAGTTTACTGAGAAATCAGATGATGGACATTTTATTGGATACTCTTCTCAAGCAAAGATTTATAGAGTATACAATCTCAGAACCAGAGTAGTTGAGGAGTTAGCCAATGTGACTTTCAATTAGCACACTCCCAGTGTGAAGGGTAGTGGTCCTGATTGGCTATTTGATCTTGATTTAGTTACCAATTGTTGTAACAAATCTTGTGAAGATATTTCAGGATCTACTGGTAACTCATCAACAGGAGATCATGACCCAAGATTTGAGCTAAAAAGACCAAATGATAAAATCTCTTTAGGTCTAGTGGTAACAAACCCTGCAGTTGGAAATCCAATCAGCACATCTTTATTATAGAGAATCCTGTCCAGCACTCAAAGACAAATCACATCAATATCAGGTATCATTTGATAAGAGATAATTTTGAGAAAGTATTGATAAAGCTGGTCAATGTTAATACAAATGAACAATATGTTGATCTGTTCACTAAGGCTTTTGATTAACAGAGATTTAAGTATCTTATATAAGCTATTCGGATGATTAACTTTGACTAGATTTTCTTAAATTAATTTCAGAATTATCTTCTAAAATATGTGTTTTTAAAGTTGTCTATTTCATCACTCATAAGCCCTGTTATCTTGAAAGAAAATTTTTCTAACTGATATTCCTTAAAATTTCAAGAATTTGAAATATAGTCTCTTTTGAAAGACATTAAAATTCACTTCGGAAGAAATTTATGTCGTCAATTCTAATAAGTATTTTCTAAGAAGTTTACCTACGGAAGAAATTTAAGTATATCTTGCGAAGCTTAAATCTTCTTCTACATACTTATATGACTTGAAGAGCAAATTTATTTCGAAAGCAATTAGTCTCAAAAGATTTATTCTTGAATAAAACTTCTGAAGTTTAACATCATTCAAAACAAACTATGTCTCAGAAGCAATTACTCTAAGTAAATTTCTTTCGAAGCAAATTCTTGCAAATCTAAGAAATATCTTTCGAAGCCTAAATTGGTTTCAGAAGTTTTTCAAAACTTCCGAAGACAAATTCCCTACGGAAGATTTTTCTACTTTTAAGAAAACTACCTTTTTGGCACTTTTTCAGAGGTAGGACCGACATATCCGGATTTCAAAGTTTATCTCTTGCAATAACCTTGTCTCAAATCCAAGTATATATATTCCTTTTCCAACGGGTCTCTCTTTCTCTTTCTACTACATCTTCCTCTGCAAATCCTCAAGCCCTAAAATCTCTTAAAACCATTTCCGTTCTTAGCTTTCTTCACGACCAAGCTCTCTAAAATGGCCAACCCTGAACCCAGAAATCAACCAAACTTTGCCATGAAACTTCACAGGCAACATAATCAGGTTGCTCTGTTAACGTCCGAGAAAGATCCTGGTTTCTCAGACGTCTGTTGTTTTCTTGCTCACTACTCATACCTCACTGTCCTTACCATAGACCCTCCACTCTATGAAGATCAACTGCTGGACTTCTGGAGAACTTGCTAAGAGGTCATCTTGGATGGTGTGAAGGCACTTAAAGCCGAAGTGTAGGGGATGACTGTTTTCATCTCCCCAGCCTCAATCAACAATCATCTGTGGCTGAATGATGCTAAAGGTGAAACATTCTTCCCCAAAGAATCTATCAACCACTCTTTCAGACATATGGGCTATGAAGGTGACTACACATTCAGAACTTTCAAGAAGGGTATGGTCTCTTACCAGTAGAAGTACCTCCTCCATGTTATTATTCATTGTTTATCAAACAAACATGGAGGATGGGACCAAATCCTTGAGGACTTGTCATATGTAGTCCATGGGATGGCACAAGGGGTCAAGTTCAGGTATTCTTAGTTTGTCTATACAAATCTGCTTGCAAACTTGGACTCCCTAGAGTATTACATGTTTCCTAAATATGTCAAGCACATACTCAACTGTGAACTAGGCTCAAAGTTGAGGGGAATAGATAACACACTTAAACTAGGACAGATGAAGCCTGCCATCTTTAAAATCATAAGAAAAACCACTGTTGGTTTCTCGGGGGTAGAAACAGCCCTAGTCCCAAAAATGTTAGAGCTCACTACTCTAGGTGACAACCTGATAACACCAATCAGTGTTGAACCCACACCTAAAACCTCTGCTTCACCCTCCCAGCCTCAAATCACCGTCACCTACAAAATAAAATCCAAACGAACCCCTACTCAGTCTATTCAGGTTGAGCAGTCTCACATATACTCGCCCATGTAGGAGGAAGTGGAAACAAGAGCTCCCACTTCTCTTGAGGAGCAAATCACTCCCATTACTTCTTTCATCAGTGTTGAGGTTCCTCATGCTCAGCCATATGAGCTCACTGCCCAAGCTGAAAGCCTTCACTTAGAGTCTCAATACTCTAGTGAACAACCTTCAGGGGAAAGTTACCATCCTCAGCCTTTAGATCTAAACCAACCAATCCCCGACCTTGCTTTCTATAATGATGAAGATCTGGATTTTAGTGAGTACCATGAGTCTCTCTTCTCCTCCCCTACTTAAAAAGAGATGAGTGCTCCTAAAACACCTATTTCTAACTCACATCATTCACCTCCTACTGAGGTGCACTTTTCTGAACAAGTTCAGTAAGTCCATATGGAAGATGCTCTCACTTTTGTAAGTGATTACATCCTTAAGACCTCAACCATGGCAACTCGGCCCCTTAACACTTCTCTTGATGCTATCTTGGAGCAGAGGAAAATCAGGAGCCAAGAACAAATACCCTGGTGTGAGAAAACTGACTCAGGTCATGTTCTCTTATCCCCCATGATTCTTCATCTGAAGATGAGGGGAGACTACAACTAAATATGCAAAAACTTTAAGAACTATGCAACTATTTAGTTTCAAAGGTGAGTCAACTGGAATCTCAGGTAATAACCCTTCAAAAGCAGGTGTTTGATCAGCAACTTGAGATAACCGATCTCAGGGGCAAGTTAGCTGATAGACCTATAAGACAAACTCAACCAGGTCCACAAGAACCTATGGAAGTAGTGGACTTAACCTGCAGCTCACCTATGAAAGTGGGCAATGCAACCAAAAAGGGGAAAAAGTCACTACAACCATAAAACCTGGGAGTTTTGTCTAGAGTATGGACAATAAGGATTCACCACCCTCACTTGCAGTTGTCCAGACTCAACAACTTCCTCAGGCTTACAATGATGTGGAGGCCTTACTGCAAGAATTATTTGAGGGAGGAATTCCAAGGGCCATTTCTGCCCCATCCTACCCTGCTGAAAACCAAATAGTGGGATTGTGGTATTATGCTGCAAGAAAGGCCTTAGTACTCTCTAGGTCTTAGGGGCAGCTGGAAGTATTCAACTATCATACCTTGAGATTTTATGAGAGCTTCTCTTTAGTTGATCTGGCTCTTGTCAATCTAAGCCAAAACAGGCAGGCTGGTAGATTAGCTGAGAGAATTTAAGAATGGGTGCTTGAGCAATTCAGGAGAAGATCAAGCATACATAGATAGAGGCTAGCAGGGAAAACTATTGGTCAACTAGATAGTGAGGCAAACCCTAAGATTAGCTTCGAAGGGGAAATCTTGGTTGAAGGCCTAGTAGTGGACTCTGTGAACCTTGAGAAAGGATCAACCTTAGTACCCAGTACCCTCAGTGAATACCTGCTAGTGAAGGTGTATCATAGTCTTTCCCTGGCCAGAGCACAAGCTTAGTACAAGTCTCAGAAGACCAAAGCTCTCTCCACCTTGAGTCGTACAGGCCAACCATTGACAAAAGGAATAGGAAAATGACTCCTGAGAAGATTAAGGAGGAGAAAAGGGAGAGGAAGAGGAAGGAAAGAGAAGAGAAAATAGGAGAAACCCCCAGCTTTATGCAAGCTGCAATCAAGGTTGCCCACAGGCCAAGTACTCAAGATGATGAGTTAAAGGCGGCCAGATTGAACTACTTGGGTTTAAGGAACTATAACATTGATGAAATTATCTCTCTCCCTTTGATGAGTTAAATGAACTGGCTAACATAAAGCTGTCAAAAGAGAGGAACGAGGCTAAGACATCAGAATTGCTCCTCAAAATAAAGGAAGAGAGAAAAAGAAAGAAAATTTACAAAGCCCCTTGCCTCCCTCCAGTTCAGGAAAGTCCTGAGAAAGAGACTGTGGCTGTGGAAGAAGAGCAAACTCAGGTTGGCAGGGAACAAGACAGACAAAAGATGATAGCCTATCTGAGTGCCATAGGTCTTTATCAGGCAGTAGCTCACCCTCTCTCCTTTGAATAAATAGAATTTGAATACCTCAAACAGCTGTAAGAAGAAGCTTAAACCAAAAGGAAAGCTGTAAAGAGGAAAATGTGAGAGTAGGCTACTAAATCAAGACCCACCATCAAAGAAATGGAAAAGAAGTCTGTGGACAGACAGAAGATGATGAGCTTCTTGAAGCTGTATGGTTTCTACGGAAGGAAACTTGATCCTATGTCTCTATCCACCATGGATGAGCACATTAGAAGGATCAAGCAGAATATCAAAGAAGGTCAGCTGGTTAACTTGCATTCTCTACCAAGTCAGGATGCACCTGAAGTTGAGTGAAGGTTGAACCCCAAGAGACAACACAATCTGATCCTGAAGCTACATCTAAGCCAACTTCATCTTCTGACCTACAACAGGGTCCTGAACCTTCTAGTTCTAAACATGTGGCGGAAAAGGACCCAACTGAGGAGGAAACAGAAAGAACACCTGGTGCTGCAGAACACCCTCCTCGGTTAAAATTCAAAAAGAGGAAAAGGATGCCCATCAGAAGGGATAAGAGAAAGAAGAAGAAGTCCAAGGCTCTACCTCTGCACCTCGGGATGAGTCAAAACATCCTGAGGGTGAACAATAAGAGGCTGCTCAACCAACTACACTTCATGTAGAGCCTCTTGCTACTGAGATACCCACTGTGTCCTGGACATTCTTAATAAATCCAGAGACATGGTATGTCTCAAGAGATCAAGGAAGTCAAAACATATACTTCCTGCAAAACATGCTTACTCTTCGTCTATATGATCTCTTAGATATGAGAAGCTACTTTGAGAGTTTGAAGAATTTGGATCAACTGATGAGAAAAGGAATGTTCCTGATTCTAATGACGACTTTAAGAAAGTAAAGATCAATACTCAAACCTTCTCCAAAGTTTTGGTAGTCAGTCTAGAGGGAGTTTGTAGTAGTTATCTTAGAGGCTGATGCTAACCAAAGAGCTCTCAGCATGCAGTTTGAAGTACAAGAAAGTTATTTTGTAAGATTTGACAAAGGGTCACTAAGAAATTCTCTAAGTGTCAAATCTTCCAAAGCCAAAGACCATTTCTTCTGTAGGCAAAGATGAAGTCTTCTGAAGCTTCACAGAAAAAGTCTTCCAAAGCAAGCGACAAATTTCTTTCGAAGACAGAGAGGACATGCTTTCTCTAACATACTTTTGACAAAGCTAAACCACTTTTCGCTACCAGCTCTAAAGACTCACCAACTTATACAAGTTGGTGATAGTTCCATACTTTTGTCAAACAGTAGATTATGTTTTTTGTCTATAACTCTCCATTCTTTATACTATTTTATCTTCAGGTATTAGATAAAGATGTGAGCTATGACATGTCATAGTCACATGTCAAAAGGCAATCTGCATTTTGACTTTATATTGATCTTGTTGTCTAGATTAGTGTTCCAGCTGGCTGTCAAAGTATGGACGGCTATAGATTGTAGTAAAAAGTATCTCATGTATCAGTCCTTAGGGACAAAGCCTTGTAACTTTGGTTGAACACTTGAGAGCAATATACAACATCTTTGAAAACCAAATGCTTTGTTCTTGTTTTCTGTTTTTTCCTTTAGTTCTTTATGTCAAACAGTCGGTTCCCAATTTAATCTTTTAAGTGTCAGCCTGTAAACTCTCCAACTCCTATGAAACTACTACATTGATTTGTCCCAACCCGGTCCTGCAAACCATGCATTGCACGACACCCAAAATGTGTGCCAAAAACATTTTTGGGTCACCATTTCGCTAAAAAGTTTAAGAATAAAAAAATCCAAAACCTTTTTGGAAACACTTCCACTAGCACCAACAGATAAATAAGTAATTATGTAATACGGTAAAGTTAACACCCATTGCACACGTCTGTATGGGAGCATATATATCACATTTTATGAAGTTTGCATCGGTTTTCTGTTCCCGACGAGTGTTACCCCATGTTTATCACATAAATGCCAGCCAACGTTCGAAAACAATAATTTACGAACATTCTTCTAGCTTTGAATGTTTTTTAGATACTTCATAGCCCAAAAATAGCAAACATGTTTAAAGCAAGGCTGATAGAATAAAACTTACCTTAACTAACAACTTATACAACCGCATAATCTAGTCAACTTTATGATGCACATTCTCTAACTTAACTACCTTGTTTTCAAGCATTATATTATTAATCATAGGAGGCTTCCATTTTATAACCTTAACACGATTCATTCCCTGAGTTAAGTCCTATACCATAGTTTAATACCAACTAGCATAACTTATGGATATAATTTATCAAAACTATAAAGGAAACCAAACCCGTTCCCCTGTGGTTATCTTAGGGGCATTATAACCTTTTACCGTATTCTAAATATCTTTCCTAGTTGTTGTGGGAGTTCATCCCACAACTATTTCCTTGGGACGTACTTCTTGCCCTTCGGGTATCTTACCTGCCTACTTCCTTGGGTTTTTTACCAGACATTCCCCTTGGTCTACAAAAAATGATGGAACATTTACCTAACAGGTCGCCGGTCTTCTACTAGGTGGGACCTCATTACATGATATATATAACTTATAAAGATGGGTCAAATGCAATGGAAAACATCAGGTATTCGTTCCACTTAGAAGAAGAAAGTAGAAAGAAAGAGAAGTATGCAAAGAGTTCAATTCCTAGACTTGCTATTTATAGGCAAGCCTGAAAGACAATGCGCCCCACATCCATAAGATGATGCGGGCATCATCAGCTCTAAAAGCGCCTTATCTATGAACCCAGCAATGGTGGCTGGTGCAGGCCGCATGGGCCCGATGAGTAACTTGCCACATGTCAAGCTTTGGTTGATTCATTTGCTTCATCAATGCACCCCACATCCCTATTGTCACACCCTCAAAATCAACGTGCGGGGTTTAACCGCGAGGCATGTGAACAAACCAGGATCCAAGTCATTAGTTACTCAGAACGACACTATATGCAACGTTAAAACAATTCGGAGTTTAAAACTTAAAAACTATGCGGAATCGTTTTGTAAATAAATCAAACCCAAGGTACTCAAAGTGTAACATTGGCAAAACACACGCCAAACCATAGTTCATAAAATATAAATTCAAAACCGAATGTTAAGTCAAATATGTTTGCTTGAGATGCATGCTGGACTCGTGAAGTGCTCCTACTGGCAACCGAAGCTAATGACTTGAGAATAGCATACTAAAAAAGTCAACACAATGGTTGGTGAGTTCAATGGTTTGCATTTAACATAATCAGTGATAGTCATAAAACATAGAAATAATGCATTGAAATAGATAGCTAGTCTATATTCATAAGTTATAACCATAGTAATTTCGCGATCGAAGGTGACTGTGTATGTCTGTTTGCCTCCCGCCACGACATACCAGGTCGTGATGTTGTTAGTTTTTAAGGACAATATTGCACTCGCTTGACCTCCAGTCATTCGAGTGGGGCTTGTCAGACACAGTAGTACTACCCAATATTTCCCGCTAGATTTCTCAATTAACGATCCGAAAGTGTGAGGACTTTCAATGGTATACAACACTATGTTAAACTATGCACATTTTATAATAGTAAAGCATTTGTAAACAAGTATGCTATCTTCCCCAAAAGAGAGTGTTTAAAAGTGGGGCATGAACTCAACTGATGCGCAAATCAACAATAGGTGCAAAGCTTGCAATGAAAGGAAAGACAACCCGTCAAAGGTTACCTAGAACATGTGAGTACATAAGTACGTGTAACCAGAGAAACAAAACAACCCTAAGTGCTCAACAACACATTAACCCTAGGGTTTTAAAACCAAAATGACACATTTGACCTAGTTGACCCGTTTGACCCGTTGGTGACTTGTGAATTAAATTCTTGTTTGATCAAGTTTAGCAACTCATAACACATTATTACCATGTAAGCTTTTCACATAGATCACATCATCAATCTTAGATTCTATCAACATCATCATACTAACATAGATCATCATATAGCATATTTCATCATACAACACTTGCAAATCTAAACCCAACATCATGCTCAACACAAACATAATTGCATCACAACTAGCAATTCATACATTGAATCTAATCATGCACTACATGCCATGTGATGCCACTCACGACTTGACATCCTAAACACTGCCAATCCTACTAAGTAGGGGCCTCAGATTCGCACGCGTGTATGACGATCATTATCACATTAACCAACATAATTCACACCAACTAGCATACATCATAGTAATCTATTATAATCCCATACATGATTCATAATTCCCTACCCTACACCTACATCTCAACATATCCAACAGATCCTAGATTTCTCAAACAATCCATCCAACATTCACATGATCCAATTTACACATTCCAACACCTTAGAACTCATCAATAAACATTCTAGCATGATCCTAGTATCATGAACATGCCCACTTCACAAAATCCAATGATTCATATCAATAAAGTTTCCCTTTTGGGAAAGTAACACCCAAAATCCATCTAACACCCAATTCAATCATGAATTCATCAACTTTATACCTAATCAAGTCCATAAAAATCATCTAACACATACTAATCATCAATCCATGAATTTCCATGAAGAAAAGTTTCCTCTATGGGCAATATATGAACAATATGATTAAACCATAGATTTCTTGCATAATCATCACAACCCAACATTCATACAACCTAACTAACCACATATCATCATCAAACAATCACCAATTTCAACTTTTCTTCAACAATTTCAAATTAGGGTTCATCAAGAACTAAAATCATAAAAAACTTGTTAAATACTTACCTTTAGGTGTGTTTAGATGGTGATTAACACTTGAAATTAACTTGTAATACTTGAATCCTATCAAAATCGACTTGTTCTTGATGTTAGAGCTTGAAATCGACAATGTGGGGGTGCTTGGGGATGATCTCGGCCGCAAATGAGGTGTGGAGGCTAGGGTTACATTTTTTTTTTTGTTTAAATATGGTAAGTAATTCTCCTTTAACCCCTTTCAACTTTTATAAATTGTAAAACCAACTTTTTAATATTTTTAAATCATTTTTCATGTCTTATTATTAAAACTTAATAAACTAACTAATAACATGCAAGACAAATAATAATCACCATCCATAAGCATTTTATAATCCTCATAGTCACATGCTAAGGCGAAATTCGTAGCTTAAAAGAACAACCCTTACCACCTTACTTCACATAACCTCATAATAGTTATCAAGATTATAATCATTCAAGTTAACATAAGTTAAACCGATATTAGTTATTTGCTAGGTCACCAACGTTCAATGACAACTAGTGTGTGCTCACGACACATGTATGCAAGACCTTATGGAACTAACGGAGTTTGATAACGAAAAATTACCGAATGTCACACCTACTCCGATGCTGGCCGCATTGGCCGTAATTTTTCAAAGTTTATTTTTTTTTCAATTTCCTCCACCATGGGTTACTGCCCTCGACCCTTGTTGTCATACAGTTGTTTGGGTTTAACTTGGGGTTGTATACATAACCAACAAAAGAAATCTTTTCTTTCATAATACCCACTACTCATGTAAGGAAAACTTAGAAATTATGTTTTAAAATATTAAAAAGAGTAATTTCTAAAGTTTTATTTACTAGTATTCTATTGGTGAGTTGTTCATAAATAAAATATTAGCCAGTCTATTTAAATACAAAGTCGAGAGTTCGAATCATGTGGTGTGCATGTTTGGAGGCATTATAGGTAACCAGTAGTAATAAGTTATATTATGTTTAAAAAAAAATTAAACACAAAGTCCTTAAACTTCACAAAGGTTAAGCAAGCTTGTTTTTGAGTAAAGACATCTTATGATCATTTCTTTGAAATTCGTTCTTCCAACTTTTCCAAATCCCAATACTATAATATGATTGTAAGCAATCATATACATCATAAGTCAACTTTTCATCAGGGGCGGGTGAACACATTTTAAGGCCTAAAACGAACTTCAAAGTCAATACTATTTTGTTGAAGAAAAGACTTATTCTTTTTTGTTTGTATAGAATATACATAAAATCTTTATCTCAACTACGAATCAATATGTGCCACTATCATATTATCTTTTTCACCCATACACTCTTTTTCATTAAGAACACTTTTTTTGGTTTACAAAATTACAAGAACTTCATAAAAACAACTTCAAACCATTTTGTTTTGTCATTTTATTTATCTCTTAAAACACAAAAATTGAGGATTATTACATATATTTTAACTTAAAATAAATATAAAATAATTTTTTAATTTCAGGGTTCTTAAATTTTAAAAACCTAAAGGGATTGGTTTAATTTCTTGTAATTTAAAAACATTCGTTCTTTTGATAACCATTGAGTATTTTGTAAATTTACTTTATTGTAATAAGAAGAAGCAGATGAGGTTGCCTGATTAAATTAAGAGAGTAAGTTGCACTTCTAGTCATCACATGATCCCATCTACTACGTATTGTTGATTAATATTTTAATTTTTGAAATTTTATAAATTTGTTTTGGTTGTTTTCATGTTAAGGTCATGGCTTGGTTTCTTATACAAACCAAAGAAAGAAGAAAAATACAATAATAAATATATTAATACATTTTATTTTCTTTGTTTTATTTCACGATATAAAATAAAAATATACCACAGTTATAAAATTTTAAAGAACAATAACTATATATTTTTGGGAAGGTCCCACCTATATTCATATTTTACCCTCTTTTTAACCGGTGGTAGAGTCCTATGCCTTTTGGTGGAATGTCCATGTTCAACCTTGAACATAAAGTTATTTTCGAGAAAATAATTTAGTTTAAAAGTAGTGTAGATGTCGCTTAAAAACTATTTTATTTTCGATTCTACCCCTCTTTCCCTTCAAGCTCATTTCAACTTCCGATTCTACCTCTTTTCCCCCTTAAGCTCATTTCAACTTCTGATTCCACAACATAAACCCCTTTTTCTCTCTAACTTTGCTCATGTATTTTGATTTGCCTTCACCTCTTTTTTTTTCTCTCTATATATATTATTAATTATTCTTTTGTGTTAGATATTTTCGTTTAATTAAATTAATTTATAGACCAATGTAAATCATGATATTTATCAAACAATTCAAGAGTGTATGCGTATTTGAGTTTATATTATTTTATGTATTTAAACATCGTTGGGTCTTAGGGGCGAAATCCCTAAACAACGAAGGTTATAAAAAGATAACACCTTTAGAAATGGGGTACAAAGGGAAGTGCCCCTAGGTGTAGTCGAGCCCTTAACCTTGAATATGAAATTTCATGAAATTTAATTTTGACTAATTATGCTACAGTAAAAATACATTAGAATTAGTAATGTGAAAACATAAATATTGTCTCCAAGGATCAACACTTTGTGATTCTTGACTGTCACATATCGAATTGTAAGCTAATATTATAACTATAACAATTATAAGTTGAGGCGTGTTATACTAATGTGTTAAAGATACAATTGTAAGACATTATTTCTAGACAACCTCACAGTTAGCTTTGAACATATGAAAAACATAATACATAAACTTTAAAAAACTATTCATTCATAGTAGTAGGTTAAAGTAACTAGGTTTATTCCCCCGCGCGATGCTCGGGGATTCTTTTTTAGGGTTTGGATCCTTTACGACAACAATTTTAAATAGTCTAATCATACATATTACATGCTCATACCGGAAAACTAAGCATATTTCTATACTTTCTATTTGCATTTCATCATTAACCACGGTGAAGCATCACTACTTTTGCACCCCACCTTTCTCTCGCGTAGACTAAATTTACTTGCTAACTCCTATCCAGCCAAAGGTACATAATGGATCCACTGAAACACTTGCTTCTTGAGTATTTTTTTGGCATGCTTCTATTTCCCCAACACATTACCAAACCTAAACTTTAAACAATAGAAAACACACTATTTGAAAAGAGCACAGCAGAAAGGTCCTATCCATATTTGGGTAATTTTAGTGTGCATAATATGATAATTTCAATTTTTAAGCATAGCAGTTATCCCTAAAATGATAATTGACCTTAATCTAAGCAATTGAAGCGCATGAAAAAAATTCATAAAATACAGATCATACATAAAATTTCAATTGGGTCGCTGGACGAATTCAATTAAAAAAGTTACAACAAACTAATATAAGTAAACCTTCAACAAAACTCAGTAAACCCGAACAACAATCTGCTACCATACATTGAGCAAACGTCGCGGGTCATTCATAATTGGTTGGATTCTTTTATAGTAAAAAACATTTGTTCGTTTTGTATAGAACTCGTATATCATATTATTTTTAAACACTTGATTATTTGAAAAGATAAGACTTCCTATCATAACTATCTTTGTAATTATCAATACCAAAAAACAAACATTAACTTCTTAACAGAAATTGCGTCTGATATACCCAACCTTACTTCACCCTTTTGACCCGAACCCTTTCAACCAAGACTCGACCTATCGCACCTGCCCAATTTCTCACTTCATAATTTACATCAATGGATTCCTGCACTTCTGAAATGAAAACTGAGAAATTAAATTTGACTGCTATTATGTCTTTACATAACTAATAACTATGTTGCAGATTGTAAGAGTGCACTAAGCACATAACATTTGATACAAAATAGGGTTTGATACAAAATAGGGTTGTTCTATCATACCGTTGGTTAGCAAACAACAATCCTATTTCCATCAAAAATAGCAAAATCAGAGATTGTAAAGAAATTTAATTTACAACACCGTCAGTTAGAAACCATCAAGGTTAGAATTCATTGTTACTATCTTTATGCTAAAATAATTTACATAATCTACTATTATGCAAGCTCATTCCATGAGAATAGGATCAATCATAGAAACCTAACCAGAGATATTTATGCTTCAAACCAAAACTAAACCAAGAAAACATATGCAATAGAAAGAAACCCTATAATTATATAGAAAGCAAAAGCCAGCTGCATTCAATTGAACTTCTACCAAAAATAGAAAACCATAACCTACCTTAGTGTCGTGAGTGCCATCGAAGGGAGGAGGAGGGGTCCAATGATAGCCGTCGGGTTAGTGGTCAGAGAGGAGAAAACCCACAGGCGATCCCGGACAGCTTCAAAATAACAAAAAGGGCCAAAATCATAGGTTTGGCCATCGTCTTCTTCGTCATGTGCATACTAAACAGATCGGAGGAATATGCATTTGTAGCCACCGTCGTTCCACCTCCACCGCCATAGATTAGGGCTTGAAAAATAGAGGAATACGAATTTGTATCTAGCCTTGCACGGTGGAGCAACAGTTGACATAAAAGAGTTGTACTTACTGTTTTAAATAGGTAGCAGTCACTGTTCATTTGTTGTCTTTTTCTCTCTCTAAACGAAAGAAGAAAACGGTGGTGGCGGCTTATAAACAGTGCCTTGAAAATAAAACCTCAAACTATGGTGCGTAAAACGAAAAAATAGAAAAAACACTGCTTCTTTCCTTCCAAAATTAATATACATCAATTAAAAACTTTAGCTAAAAAAAGTCCCACCAATCATGATAAGCTATCATTTTTTATATTATTCGGACAAAATTAAATTCTATCATTTACTTAATCTACCAATTGTCACTTCTATTTTAACTGTCATTTTTATTTTTTTATCATTTAATATTTTAATAAGTATCATACTTTAACATTTTTATCATTTTTACTTTAACTTTGACTTTATCTTTATCTTTGAACTTTAACTAGTATGAAGCTCCTTTAGCAGGTCAGCATATGCATGTATAAATCGTTTCAGGGTGAGCGAGCATAAGGTAAGACCCTATCATTTGAGTGTGTACTAGACTTAATTTCTGTCAGGGTCTGCTAGCATAAGGTAAAGCACCTATTATATGAGTGTGTACAATACATAAATCCTATAAAATGAGTGTACACAAGGTACAACTTCTACCGGGTGAGATGACATAAGACACATACCCTATTATAATGATATCACTTAATTTAGATTTTAAAAACAAGATCTTAACTCCACTAGCTGTGATTTTTTTGGTCTTTTATCTCTCGTCCTAAGCTTGGATAAAAGGGTAGAGTTTATGATAATGAAACCTAAAAAGACTTTAGATTTTCACTTTACTTCAGGTCATTAAAAAGGTTGGGTCGTAACTATTATATATAAACATTGATATATACGTGTATGTTTTTATAACATCATGCAAACAACCATAATAAACTCTATTTCTAAAATCTATCTATTATTCCTATGTGAAACTCAAACTCACATCAATTTAAAAAATATAAACATCAGAAGTCACTAGACTCAAAGTCCACCGACATATACATGTATTATGCTTCCATGTATGCTTATATATTCTCACTTCAATATTTTCAACACAAAAAGTAAAGAAAAGAAACCGATGTATTATTTCACGAATACAATACAAGTGATTAAGAGGTAACATGTCTATACCCTTAACTTCAAACAATTAAGAATTTTTGGTGTTTTTCACGCCTTAATGTTTTATATTTCTAATTTTGAAATTATATTCATTTTATAAACGGGTACACAAATGAATATCAGGTAACATTTTGATCTATTATCAAATTTTATGTGTTATACAATTTTAACCCAATTTTGGTTTTGTTCCTGCTAACCTAATACATCGGTTGACATCATATCTTTCCTTATTAATTTTCTTATCGTCTTACAGAACTTTAAAAGTTGTTTGATTCAAAGTATAATAAATTAAACATCAATTTTGGTTTTGTTCCTGTTAACCTAATACATCGGTTGACATCATATCTTTCCTTATTAATTTTCTTATCGTCTTACAGAACTTTAAAAGTTGTTTGATTCAAAGTATAATAAATTAAACGTCATGAAGTAGTTGATTACAATAATAAGAATATTAATACAAAAGAAATACTAGAATGAATCGTAATTTTAGTTTTCTATGAGGCCATGTGGTCCTCTTTGGCTTAAAAAAGTAATTACATATTCATTTGCACCGACATTCTGCTTATTATATTTCGATTGCCTGGTCACTAAATGCGAGCCAACTAATAGACAGTGAATTGAATAATCTTATCCTCGCCGTTAAAAAATAAAAGAATAATCTTATTCATTTTTATATGAACTAGCGTTTTCTCCTGCGCTACGCGCGTGGGGTTTGATTGTTTTCCTCTGTCTTATATGATGTAATTTTGTTTGTTGTCGGCTCAGCTTATGAAAAACCATAAAGGCGAATATCAATGTCGGTTATAAACATAAATAAAGATGATGAATAGAAAGACCGAACCAAGTATAAATAAATTGCTATCATTAAAAACAAAAACACCTAAAAACCTAATTGAATTCTTTAAATCATGAATCAATCGTAAAAATTTGAACAATCCAGTTCATTTTGTTTGAAAATATAATTGTATTTTTCAAGAAGTTTGCACACTCTCCTATAATATTTATTCCTATTTATCTACATCACCATCATCTTCATCATTCTTTATCTACACATTCTTTCCCCAATTTCATATCCATCTACGAGTACTCTCGAGATTTATCTTCTTCCTTCTGTTTGGGGTTTATTCACTTTTTGCGGCAGCCCTGCAAACCCCTCGTCCAACACCGCACCGACCGAATTGAACCCACACCCCCCCCCCCTCTCTCTTCGTATTCTTCTCCTTCTTGAACACAACCTTCCCAACCCATTTGTCTCAACCTTGCTAACCTATCTGTCTTAGCCTTGCTAGCGCAACAATAGCCTTACCATTGTGATTCGACAGGAGAGAGTAACGGATGATTTAAAATAGGAAAACTTTACACTTGTACCCATTTTGATGGCGTGGAGCAATCGGAGTCTTTCATTCACCAACAGAAAATAATATGAAGGATGAAAACTGACGTGTGTGTAAACTACGATGTTCAAATCCAAAAAGTCAAAAACTTTAATGTAGCACCGACCTTGCTCTTTAATATGTATAATAATATTATTAGAGAAAATTATCAAATTAAACTTTTGAACAAGTTAAATAACCAAAGTAAACATTTAAATGTTAGAATTACCAAAACAAAACAAACTAATAAGGAGGAAACATATGTCCATCCCTCACCACGTGGTGAGGAAAATTAATAACACCTATCGGACGTGTCCATTGCTCATTGACAAGGAAAGGAATTGACGTATTTCCTCTCTGAAGTGTTCATTCCTCACCGACTACGTGAGGAATTATTGTTATTCCTCCCCGGAAAGGGTTTTTTTATTAACATTTTCTTCCTCGCCTAGTTTTCATTTTTTTTAGATTTATAATATATTAATATTTTGATACATAAAATAATATAATTTAATATATTTATTAAAATTTTAAATTTTTTTTACGTAAAATAATGTAATTTTTGTGTACTCATAGAAAGTGAAAAGATAATAACCTTTTTTTATACACATGGTAATTGTTTTTCTAATAAAAATATACTTATTTAAAAAAACTTTTATAAATTGAAAAATATATGTTTATTTTATAAATCTTCGTAAATTTTCTATTTATTATTTTTATAATAAAAATTTAACTATTCAAATTTTATAAAAAATGTTTAAATAGTAGGTGAGGGAAAAAGGTTATAATAAATATTTTAACACCTATATATTTCAACTTATTTGTTAACAAACTTATCTAATCTCATACTTTATAATTATACTTCTCTCCAACAATCTTGCAAATCCTCTCAAATATAAAATGTTTGTTAGTATTGTAATATGTAGTGGATGCAAATGACAGTTTGTTGGAGCATAAACGTTTATGTCAATAGCTTAGGTGGTTTAAACTTTGTACTTTTGATTAGATGGTCTTGTATAGTTGTTTTCATTTCTTACTATTTGTACTGTTTGATTTTTGAAATACTTAAGCGAGATTAGCCAATTTTCGCTTAAAAGCAAGATTAGGTAATTTTCGCTTAAGTGAAATTACTTGTTGTAGTATGAATAGATCAATTTTCTTTTCATTTGTAAGTTTGGAACTGCGCTTAATTGAGAGAATTGATATATTGATCTTTTTGCTAATGAGAATTACGAGTTGATATTTACATATTGTGTTGTATTCTTGTTATGCTATTGATTGTTTGTTTGATCACTTCACATGCGACACATGTTGCCTTGGATTCCGCACTCAGTGATATGCTTGAGACATAAATAGAATATCCATGAGGTACAAGGGACTTACAATTGTTATGAGTGCATTAGGCTTTTACATCGATATATGTTTTACTCGTTTTTGAATTTCATCAAGAATTAATCATCTTCTTCATTCATCTTGTTCTTCTTGATTTGAAGGTCATTTGGACAAATTTATGGATGAAATTTGAAATTGTTTTGATCAAAATGTTTCTTTTGTGAATCTAAATAATCCTACTAGTAGAATTTTTCAAATTTTTAGAAATGAGAAAGTTATGGTGATTAAAAGGTGAAAAAATCAACTTTGTTACAACTAGGTTTCTTAAAGTTAATTAAATATTCGTTTTAGGTGCAACTAAAGCAAATTTGGTGAAAAATAATCCAAGTGAAATTAGCTTGTAAGCAATATTAGTCTCAATCTCACCCGACGTCAAACTAACAAAATAAAGGGCATATGCAAAAATGTCTTAGTCTATAAATTTTGCTTGTTAGGGCACAAGTGAAATTAGCTACTATTTCAACTTGGAAATTTCAAATATGGTCAAAATGATGAATTCAAAGAATTTCTCTACGACGTTGAAGTATGATAATGAGATTGGGACGCCAACTAAGCTATTGAAGCTTATGATACTTATTGACTACTTCAACTGGAAGGATCAATTTAAGTCTATATCTCATACGTTGATACAAGTATCCTGCTCATGTTTTCATATGAAGATTAGATACACAAAAACCAATATCCTTGATTACTGATGAAGAGAGAAAATCATATGATTGAGAAAAGAAAACTTTGGCGATTCTCACCATGGCATCACTGAATGAAGTTTTTCATAACTTCAAAAAGTTTAAGACTTTAAAGGATTTATAAGAAGCGGGAGAAAAGCATTCTTAATGGAATACTAAGTTGAAAAAGAAGACACAAGACTTGTTGGAGAAGCAATTTGTTCTTTTCAAATATATGGTAAATGAAATTGATAAGATCATTACAAGATATTTTTACTTGTTAAGTGAATAGTTTCAAAATGGAGTTGTTTATACAAATGAGGAAGTGAATGAAAGAGCCTTAGAAGCTCTCCCATCAAAGTTTGAAGTTTATACTAAACTAATTACATATTATGATGATTTTGGAAAAATGTCGGTTGAATATGTCAATGTCAAGATTCAGGCATATGACGTGAATATGAAGAAGAAAGCAATTGGAGTTGATCAGGCTCAAGATCCTTGACTTTATTAGGCCAAGAATTCTTCATCTTCAAGTTCGGGTGGGGATATAGCATTGGTTTTTGGAAATGGAGGTCAAGAGTCTACTACATTATCACACCCTAGAATTAGGACACTCCGAGTATGTTAGCCTGATCAGTTGATAGCATTCATGGGGTCCCCATTTGTATTCATTTGAAACTTCATCAAATTTCATAAAATAAATCAAATGAGGTTTTCTAAAATGCTTGATAGTCAAACAACCATTTCGATTGATTTCATTTTATATATCTAAATATTTTTTTTCCTTAAGTTGAGGTAATTATATAATTAATCAAATAATCAAATCCTTTCTTGGGAAGGTATTCAACACCTTGGGATTGAATTCAAACATTCTTATATTTTGAAATAAGGATTTATGAAATCCTTAATAGTTAATAAAACAAAACATTAGACTATAAAATATGATGTATAATAGGTAAGAGCCACCAAGTCTAACTATTAAGTTTTCATAAGTCCTTATGACTGTTCCCATGATGCTACGTTTATAAACCTTACTTGAAAATGGGCATAAAGCTAGTGAATCATTTTCCTGAAAATCGTTTTAAAAATCAAGTCACCATAAATCTAGTGAATCATGTTACTCAATGTTTTTTTTGTAATATCAAAATAACATGACCAATATTAATCATTATTAAGACAACTTGTTTTATAGTTGTCCCATTTATTGACAACGCCCCTAGCTAGTATCTTATATATACTGAATCATTCGGTTCAAATATGTTGAAATGATTTCAACCACATTATGACATAACACATGGCTACCCTTGTGTGTATCCTCGACTGATATTCGTATACTATGTCATGGTTGCTTAAACATTTGATTTATAAATTAAATATAGTCACATGCTGGTTTTAAAATAATATACACATTGGTAAATGGGCATTTCATAAACATGCTTAAAATCATTTTATTAACATTTATGCATATAGATATAGCATATGAATGAACTTTAGGAAACATATTCACCTTAACAATCGATCTAGATTCACATCTTAAAGTATCTTAAAACCATGATAGCATTTCAATAGATCCACCTTTAGCCTATGGGGTATTATAATAGCTTAAATAAGGTATAATAAGAGTATTTAGTTACAAGTGGCAAAAGACACGTATAAATTTGAATGTTCAAATTCATCTGAAAAGTGATGCACTTTATAATCTATACGTGAGCACCATAGCGGAACACTAAGTATAGTGATGGTAGTTCGGCAACCAACTATGGCGACCTAAGGCATTTTCGATCAATCATAACTAGTCACGTGTCATTCCCAGATGACACCTGTCCCCTTTTCAGTCCTCATCAACATGCCACGAGTCAATACACAAAGGTTTTTTTTGGGAGCACGTAGCGGACAGTTAGAGAGCAGCATAGTAGTTCATTATGCAACTCAAATCCCTAAAACCCTAACTAAGTGCACGACGGTCTACCAAGCCTCAAGGTCTTTTCAAATTAAATGTTTCAAAAATTTCATTTCTAACCTTGAAATATTCATATCATTTTATGTGATATCCTTCCCACCTTAGGACAAAACTCATCCTCTAGTTTTATGTGAATAACTAAGGATATTTTTTTTGTCTCTGATTCTAACTCCCATGTATAGTCAGGTCCTTACCTAGAATTCCATTTACCCTTAACCAATACTAGTTTTTTCTCTTTAATTCCTTAATTTGTTGATCTTCTATTTGCATTAGTTGTTCCACAAACTCTAACTTTTCAATTACTTCTACATATTTCAATCGCATAATCATGTTTCATCGGCTAAACACTTACGTAAGTTGGACACATGAAATACATCAAGTATTCCATTCATTTTTTCTAGTAATTGTAGATGGTAAGTTACTGGTCCAATTCGCTTTATAATTTCGAATGGTCCACCAAAACGAGGACTTAGTTTTCCTTTATTTCCAAATCGAACTTTGCCTTTCCATGGTGATACTTTTAACAATTATCTATCACCAACTTCAAATTCTAACAACTTTCTTCTTCCGTCCGCATAACACTTTTGTATATCCTTAGCCATCTTTAATCTTTCTCTTATTTGTAATATTTTATCAGTTGTTTCTTGTATAGTCTCATGTCATAAAAACTAATTCTCCCCTACTTTAGACCAGCTCATATGTGTTCTACATCTCTTACTATCTAATGCTTCAAAAGGAGATGCTTGAATACTTGAGTGATAATTGTCATTATTCGAGAATTCCATGATCATCCCAACTTCCACTTAAATTTATAATGTAGGTTTTAGTATATCTTCATAGGTCTAAATATTTTTCTCACCTTGTCCATTTGTCTATGGATGATAAGTCATACTAAGATTCAATCATGTACCCATGGCTTCATGGAAAAATTTCTAAAATTGAGACGTAAAGCGACTATCTCTGTTTGAGACAATAGATAGTGGCACACAATGTAATGATACAATTTCATTTACATATAGCTGAGCCAGCCTATCCATACTAATTGTTTTTTTTTTTTCATTAGTAGGAAATGAGTAGACTTAGTTAATCTGCCAACCATAACCCAAAATGCATAATTCCCCTTATTTTTCTTAGGTAGTTTCCTAGTGAAGTTCATGGTTATCATTTCCTGTTTCCAAATAGGAAGTTCAAGTTGTAATAGACCAGATGGTTTATGATGCTCTATATTAACTTGAGAACAAGTTAGACACTTTGCAGCACATATAGCTAGGTCTTTGTAAGAGTTATCTTAGAGGCTGATACATACTAAAGAGCTCTCAACATGCATTCTAAAGTACAAGGAAGTTACTCCAGAAGATTTGAAAAAAGAACTAAGAAATTCTCTAAGTGTCAAATCTTCTAAAGCCAAAGACCAATTCCTTCAAAGCCAAAGATGAAGCCTTCTAAAGCTTCAAGACAAAGTCTTCCGAAGCCAAAAGACTGATTTCTTTCGAAGACAGAGAAGACATGCTTTCTCTGACATACTTTTGACAAAGCTGGATCACGTTTCGCTGCCATCTCTGATGACTCACCAACTTATACAAGTTGGTGATAGTTTCATACTTTTGTCAACTGTAGATTATGGTCATAGAGTCTGTACTTTCTACTTTATACTTTTTATCCTTTTTGTATTAGATACGGGTGTGAGCTATGGCATGTCAAAGTCACCTATCAAAAGGAAATCTTTCTTTTGACTTTACATTGATCTTGTTGTCTAGATTAATGTTCCAACTGGCCTTCAAAATATGGCCGGCTGTAGGATAGTAGTATAAAGTGTCTCATTTACCGGTACTTGGGGACTAAGCATTGTAACATTGGTAAACACTTGAAAGCAATATACAACATTCTTGAAAACAAGATACTTTGTGTTCTTTCTTGAGTCTTTACCTTATTCTTAGTTTTACCTGCTGGTTCCTATTTGATATTATAAGTGTTGCTTGTTTCTCTCCAACCTTCGTGAAACTATTGCATTGATCCCCTTAAACGGTCTTGCAATTGGTATCAGAGCATATCAGGCTCTTGATTGTAAGATCTTACAATCTTTAATCTCTTTAGTTTCACAAAACACTTATGAGTTCAAATGGCAGCTCTCTCTAAAGCTGCAGGCAGCATGACCAAATCTTCACTGATCACTACTGATGACTTCAACACTTGGTGCCAAAGAATGGAAGAATTCATCAAGTCTCAAGACAACAAGATGTGGAGATGTGTTATCTCTGGACCTCATGTACCATGCACATCTTCAGCTACTGTTGTTGGTGAAATGATTCCGAAGGAAGTGGCTGATTACTCTGATGAAGACTGGAAGAGAATTGATGTAGATAAGAAGGCCATGACCACTCTCCAAACTTCTCTTCCTAACTCTATCTACAGAGGCTTCAAGAAGTGCAAAACTGCAAAGCAGCTCTAGGATGCACTTAAGCCTATATATGAGGGGTCTAAGGAAGCAAAGAAAAGCAAGAAAGATATAATAAAGCAGTAGTTTGAGAATTTCACCTTCAAGACAGGTGAAACCATAACTCAGTAATACTTCAGGTATGTTGAGATTGTGGATACTCTGGTGGATACTGGCATAAAACTAGTAAATAGGGATATTGTGAGGAAATTGATGCTCTCTCTTCCCTTAGAATGGACACACTACTGTGTGGACATTAAAAGAAACTAAAAACCTCTCTACTCTTACCCTTACTAAGCTGTATGGTATCTTGAGCGGTTACCAGATGGAGATGAACATGCAAAATCCATCTCACAGCTCATCCAATACCCACAAGAGTTCTGCCCTCCATGTGGTTGAAAGGGATAGCAGAGAACCTCAATATCACCTTCTTAGCTACTCTGACAACTTACATAAGGGCCCTTTCATCATCTTACCGGAGGCACCAAGGGAGAGCTACATCCAAGGAAGCTTATTCCAAAAGACAAACTCTTCTCAAGCCTTTGTGTATTCTGATGAAAGTTTAGGCAAATATCTCTTCCCCTCGAAGACTTGGACTGCATCCATCCAGATGACCTAGAGTACATGGAGGTAGTTCAGCAGATGGCTATTCTCACTCATAGAGCCAAGAAGTTTTCCTATAGGACTGGGAGGAAGTTTCCTTACAATGTATTTAGTGGGAAGTTTGGACTAGATAAAAGCAAAGTGAAGTGTTACAACTGTAACCAAATGGGACACTTTGCTAGAGAGTGCAAGGCACCAAGGACAAATGGTGGCCAAGCACAATCCAGAACAAACTACACTAAGGCAGCTCCAAAGACTGAGAAGCCCAAGCAGCAAGCTGCAGTTGCTCTAGAAGAATGTGGCTTTGACTTGAGCTTCCAGGTTGAAAATGTTTCTCCTAACCATGCCTTGATAGCTAACCATGATGAATCCAAGGTATTAGATCATCTTTGTACACCTGAGTGCATTGCTAAAGTAAACATATATAGGTCCTATTACTTGGAAGTGAGATCTGACCTTAAGTACTTGAATATTTTAAAAGCTTATTCAAAAAAGCAGAAAATGACTATAAACTAAAAATAGAAGATATAGAGAAAACAATTTCTACTCTTAAGCATGAGCACATAAATTACAGGACTCAAATCAAGGATGTCATAACCAAGTTAACTGAATGCTAGGCGGAGCTTGTGATCAGCAAATCCAGGGCTGAAAAGTGTGTTCTTGAAAAGGAAACCATCAAGAACATCGTATCCTCATCTTTGCACGCCAAAGTGTCTTATCAAAATAGGCAGGGACTGAGATTCAGTGAAATAGCTCCTCCGCACACATCATTATCTGTCAGACAGTCAAGGTGTGAAACTAGTGAAGATAAGCTACCTCCTAAAGATCTAGTTCAAAAGAAGGATGAATATGCTGTTGAAAAGGAGGTGGTGAAGGATGTGCCTTAAGTGAGTGAAGAGGCTCATTCTGAGAAGTGACAACATTCTCTTGGAGAGAAGAAAAAGCCAAGGATGGCCAAATTTACAAAAAAAAAAAAAAATCTGATCAGGGCAGCCAAGAGAAAATCAAAGAAAGCACAAGAGATCAAACCCACCTTGTCAAAAGAAGTAGGTTGATCAAACCCATCTTGTCAAAAGAAACCCCAAAAACAAGTCTTTATATTTGCGGGGTTTGAAGTGGTGAAGACTGAAAACTTAACTATGGATTCTAGTACCAGGATTCATAGTTCTAGTTCAAACCATCCTTGTCAAAAGAAGAAGGTTGATCAAAAGTGCACCACAATTGCACTTCCTAAACCATCCAGCTCCAAAAGCAAGCCTATCCCTTAGAAGCCTGCTGCATCATTTACAAAGGTGAAAAAAGAACTGAAAAGAGATCAAATTCAACCATCTTCTCAGAAGAAGACTCTCAGAAGTATGACAGTTGAATGTATCATGTGTGGCAGTACTTCTCAATTTGCTAAGGGTTGTATTTACAATCCTAAAGGTACTGTCCACATGAACAGAAAGACTTCTTAAAGTTGTCTATTTTATCAGTCATATAAGTCCAGTTTATCTTGAAAGAAAAATTTTCTAACTAATATTTCTTAGAATTTTTAGAATTTCAAATATATTTTCTTTTGAAAGACATTAAATTGACTTCGAAAGAAATTTTTGTCTTCAAAACTAATAACTACTTACCAAGAAGTTTACCTTCGGAAGAAATTTAAATATATCTTCCGAAGCTTAAATAATCTTCTAAGTAATTATATTTTTGAAGGACAATTTTCATCCAAAAACAATTCAGTCTCGGAAGATTTATTCATTCTTTGAATAAAACTTTCGAAGTTTAATAACTTCCAAAACCAAATATATCTCGAATGCAATTTTACGCTAAGTATTTTTCTTCCGAAGCAATTCTTGGAAATCTAAGAAATATTTCCTAAAGTCAAAATTGGCTTCGGAAATTTTCTAAAACTTCTGAAAACAAATTAACTTCGAAAGATTTTCTACTTCCAAGATAACTACCTTTTTGGGCACTGTTTTTTTAGATGTGGGACCGACATATCCGGATTTCAAAGTTCAACTCTTGCAATAATTTTGTCTCAAATCCAAGCATATATATACATTTTCCAACGGGTCTCTCTCTTTCTACTTCCTCTTCATCTGAAAATCCTCAAGCCCTAAATCACCCAAAACCCTTTTTTTTCTTAGCTTTCTTCACGCTTACGTTCTCTTAAATGGCCAACCCTGAATCCCGAAATCAGCCAAACTTCTTCGTGCATCTTCATAAAAAAACACAATTAGGTTGCTCTGTTGACATCTGAGAAGGATCCTCGTTTCTTTGATGTTTGCCATTTTCTTCCTCACTCGTCTTACCTCACCGCACTTATTGTAGACCCTCCACTTTATGAAGATCATTTGCTGGAATTCTGGAGGACATGCCAAGAGGTTATCATGGATGGTAAGAAGGCGCTTAGAGCCTAAGTGCATGGGAACACTATTTTCATCACTCTAGCCACCATCAACAATCATCTGAGCCTGGATGATGTTGAAGGTAAACTATCTTTCCCCAAAGAAGCTGTGCAATAACTCTTTCAGACAGATGGGCTATGAAGGGGACTTCACTGTAAAAACCTTTAAAGATGGTAAGTTTTCTTACCAATGGAAGTATCTCCTACATGTTATTATTCACTGTTTATCAAACAAACATGGAAGATGGACCAAATCCCTTAGAACTTATCTTACATAGTCCATGGGATGATACAAGGGGTCAAGTTCAAGTACTCTAAGTTTGTTTATACAAATCTGCTTACTAACTTGGACTCCTTGTAGAACTATATGCCCCCTAGATATGTCAAGCACATTCTCAAATGTGAACTAGGCTCACAGCTGAGGGGAACAGGTAATACTTTTAAATTGGAATAGATGACTCTCGGCATCTTCAAAATCATAAGAAAACCCACTATTGAACCCACACCTGATATCTTGACAACACAAGTTAATGTTGAACCCACACCTGATATCTAAGCTTCACCCTCACAGCCTCAAATAACTATCAACTACTACAGAAAATCCAAACGAATCCCTGCTTAGTCTATTCAGATTGAGCAGGGCCTTAAATACTTACCCATGCAGGAGGAAGTGGAAGAAAGAGCTCTCACTTCCCCTGAGTAGAAAACCACTCCCATTAATTCTTTAATCAGTGCTGAGGTTTCTCAAGCTTCATCTGATGAGCTTATTACCCTAGCTGAGGTCCTTCACTCTGAGTCTCAAAACTCAAATGAAAAACCTTTAGGGGACAGTTACCATCCCAGCCTCTAGATCTCAACCAATTAATTACTAACTTTGATTTCTATAATGATTAAGATTTGGATTTCAGTGAGTACCATAAATCTCTCTTTCCCTCTCCTACTCAAAGAGAGATGAGTGCTCCTGAAACACTCATATCTAGCCCATATCATCTAACCCCAACTAAGGTGGACTCTTCTGAACCTGTTAAGGAAGTCCATATGGAAGAGGCTCTTACTTTTGCAAATGATTACATCATTTAGACCTCAACCATGAAAACTCAACCCCTTGACATTTCTCTTGAAGCTGTCATGGAGTAGAGGAGGTCTAGGAACCAAGAATCAATCCTTGGTAGTGAGACAAATGACTCTGATCATGTTCTTTCATCCCCGCATGATTCTTCTAATGAAGATGAGGGAAGTATGCAACTAAAGGTGCACAAACTATCTCAACTTTGCACCTATTTAGTTTCAAAGGTGAGTCACCTAGAATCTGATTCCAGGTGAGCATCCTTCAAAGGCAGGTCCTCAATCAGCAACTTCAGATCACCAATCTCAAGGGCAAGTTAGCTGAGAGGCCTACTATGTAAGCTCAACCAGGAATACAAGAACCTGTGGAGGTGGTGGACCTAACATCTAGCTCACCTATGTAAGTGGATGATGCTACCAAAAAGGAGAGGAAAGTCTTAACTGCAACCAAAGAACCTATGAGTTCTGCTCATATTATGGATAATGAGGACTCACCACCCATACTTTTAGTTGTCCAAACTCAACAACTTTCTTAGGCCCACATTAATATGGATGCCTTGTTCCAAAGTCTATTTGAGGAAGGAATACCAAAGGTAATGTCTACCCTATCCTACCCTGTCGATAAACCAATAGTAGGATGGTGGTATAATGTTGATAGAAGAGCCTTGGTAGTGGAACATATGAACCTTGAGATGGGATCTACTTTAGCACCCAGTACCCTCAGTGGAAGACCAGCAAGTGAAGGTGTCTCATAGCCTCTCCCTTGCTAGTGCTCAAGTGCAGAACCAATTGATGAAAGCCACAGCTCTCTCCACCCTTAGTCATACATGCAAACAATTGACAAAGGGAAAAGAAAGATGACTACCGAGTAGATTAAGGAGGATAAAAAGGAGAGGAAGAGGAACGCAAGGGGATAGAAAACAAAAGAGACCTCAGGAAGGCAAGGGGATAGAAAACAAAAGAGACCTCCAGCTTTATGCAAGCTACAATCAAGGCAGCCCATAGGCCAAATACTCAGGATAATGAGTTGAGAGCAGCTAGATTAAATTATTTGGGGTCTAGGAACTACACCATAGATGAATTAATCACTTTCCCATAGGATGAACTGAATGAACTGGCAAACACTGAAGTTTCAAAAAAGAGGAGGGAGTCTGAGGCTGCAAAATTGCTCTTCAAAATTAAAGAAGAAATAAAAAAAGACTATACAAAGCTTATGTACTCTCTCCAGTTCAAGAAAGTCCCGAGAAAAAGACTGTAGTTGTTAAAGGAGAAGCTCAGGTGGATAGGGAACAAGATAGACAGAACATGATAACCTACTTGAGTGCCACAGGTATCTATCAGGCAGCAGCTCTTTATCCACTCTCATTTGAGTATATAGAGTTCAAATATCACAAGTAGCTGGAACAAGAAACTCAAACCAAAAGAAAAGTTGCTAAGAGGAAAATGAGAGAGGAGGCTGTTAACCCAAGAGCCATCATTAAAGCCAATGAAAAGAAGTTTGTTGACAGACTAAAAATGGTGAGCTTCTTGAAGCTGTATGGGTTCTCTTGAAGTAGACTTGGTCTTATGTTTCTATCCATAATGGATGAGCGTATTAGAAGGATCAAGCAGAATATCAAAGAGGGTCAGCTGGTAGACTTGTATTGTACACCAAGTAAGGCTGCACCTAAAGTTGAGGTGAATGTTGAACCACAAGAGATAACGAAACCTGATCCTAGAGCTGCATTAAAGCCAACTTCATCCTTTGACCCATAGGAGGGTTCTGAGCCTTTTTTTTCTGACAGTATGAAGGAAAGGAACCTAAATGAGAAGGATACAGAAGGAATATCTAGTGCTCAAGACCAACCTTCTCCATTAATGTATAGAAGGAGGAAGAGGATGGCCATCAGAAGGGACAAGAGAAAGAAGAAGAAGTTCAAGTCATCCACCTCTACACCTCAGGATAGGTTAGACAATCCTGATTATGAATAAGATGAGGCTACTCAATCAACTCCCATTCATGTAGAGCTTGTTGCTGCTGAGAGTCCTATTGTGTCTTGTGCTTTCTCCACAAACCCAGACATATGGTATGTCACAAGAGATCAAGGAAGTCAAAACATATACATCCCGCAAAACATGCTCAATCTTCCTCTGCATGATCTTTTTGACAATAAGAGATACTTTGAGAGTCTGAAGAATTCAGATAAGTTAATGAAGAAAGGGATGTTCCTGATTCTGATGAGGATTGTGAGGAAATGAAGGACTCAAAGATACTCTCAGGTTTTGGTAGCATGAGCCTAAGGGGAGTTTGTAAGAGTTATATTAGAGGCTGATGCATACCAAAGAGCTCTTAGCAAGCAGTTTGAAATACAAGGAAGTTACTTCGAAAGATTTGACAAAAGAACTACGAAATTCTCTAAGTGTCAAATCTTCCGAAGCCAAAGACTAATTCTTTCGAAAGCAAAGATAAAATCTTCCGAATCCAAGAGACTGTTTCTTCTGAAGACAAAGAAGACATGCTTTCTCTGACATATTTTTAATAAAGCTGAATCACTTTTCGTTGGCATCTCTGATGACTAACCAACTTATACAAGTTGTTGATTGCAACTCTGTTAGAGGAGTCCAATGCAACAGTTTCACAATGAGGAGTGACTTAGAACACTTAACAGATCAAATAGGAAACTGGGATTGTATTTATGATACTAAGAACACAAGCAAATATGAGACAGAACAAGAACAAGAACAAAAACAAGATAATATTCGTTTTCAAGAATGATGTATATTGCTCTCAAGTTCTTTTACAAGTGTTACAAAGCATATATTAAGATACAAGTACTTGAGATACTTTATACTACATCCTGACTTGGTGGAGAATGCAAGTCAACTAGCTCACCTTCTTTGGTCTTCTGCTTGATCCTTCTGATATGCTCATCCGTGGTGGATGAGACATAGGAGCAAGTCTCCTTCCAAAGAACCCATATAGCTTCAAAAAGCTCACCATCTTCTGTCTATTAGCAGACTTCTTTTCCATTACTTTGATTGTAGCTCTTGATTTAGTAGCCTCCTCTCTCATTTTCCTATTTACATCTTTCCTTTTGGTTTGAGCTTCTTCTTCTAGCTGTTTGAGGTATTCAAACTCTATGTATTCAAATAAGAGATGGTGAAGAGCTGCTGCCTAGTAGAGACATATGGCACTCAGATAGGCTATCATCTTTTCTCTGTCTTATTCCCTGCCTATCTGAGTTTGCGCTTCTTTCACAGCCACAGTCTCTTTCTCATTACTTTCCTAAACTGAAGAGAGGCCAAGGGCTTTGTATAGTTTCTTTCTTTTTCTCTCTTCCTTTATTTTGAGGAGCAATTCTAGAGCCTTAGCTTTCTTCCTTTCTTTTGACAGCTCTGTGTCAGCTAGTTCATTTAACTCATCCAAGAGGAGAGAGAGAATTTCATCTATGTTATAATTCCTAAACCCCAAGTAGTTCAATCTGGCCGCCCTTAACTCATCATCATTGTTGGATCATATGTGGATGATATAAGGCTGGTGCAACCAAAAAAAAACAACACTTAGAAGACTTTTAAAGTACAACTAAAGAAGTCTTCCGAAGACAAAACTGCTCTTCCGAAGACAACTTAAAGATCTTCCGAAGCACAAGTATGAAGAACTTATGAAGGAAAACTAAGTCTTTCGAGACTAAGTAATTTTCCTTCCTAAGGATAATCACTTAGAAGATCAGAGACAAATTCTTTCAAAAAATGAATTCATGAAGGCATGCAGAAGTCTCGGAAGAAGTTGATTCTTCCGAAGTATAAATGGTTTCGGAAGAACTCGTTCTTTCAAAGCCATTTAAGCTTTAGAAGAATCAACTATGAACAAGTGGACATAAATATGGTCCGACTGACACTTGCTGCCAACTCTGATATACTGCATGGTGCTGTCCCACGCCCATGTAGTTCACCATACTTTAATCCACTATTCACCTTTATCAGTTAGTATAGTTACCAACTTTAGTTAGTAACAAAAGGTAAGTCATGGACATGTCATGACTACCTAATCTAGGATATTAGTTTATCTTAGAGACCTTACTTCTAGCAATGTAGTATTTGTCTAGTTGTAAATTCCAGCTGGTTTTCCAAGTATAAACGGCTGTAGATAGTAGTATATATGGTTTCTCATTGTAACTCTCCAAAGAAGAGTTAATGCTTGCAAGAGTCTTGTAACACTAAGTTGAGAAGTAATATATACAAGTATCTTGAAAACCATTTTCTGTGTTCATCAACTTAGTATATTATTATCAACTTAGTTAAGAGATTCTGCTTCATATGTTCAAATGAGTTTGAGAAATAAAACATATCAACTTAGTTAAGAGATTCTGCTTCATATGTTCAAATGAGTTTGAGAAATAAAACTTGTGTTGAAAGACCAACTCTGATCCTGCAATTGGTATTAGTGTTTTTCAGGCTCTTGATTGTGAGATCTAACCATCCTAAATCATCAAGGTGGATAGAACTTTGGCCTTCTAAGACTTGTTGAACTTTGGAACTTATTTTTGTATTATTTTGTTGGATTGACTTACACTATTACGTATTTTGTTAAACTTATATTGATGCATATACCATTTGAATAAACATTGATATGAAAGGAGTATATTATATTTTTTGTTTCAGTAATTAATAGCAGCATACAGGTTTCATGAATAGTCTTCTGTTAGTTTATCATCTTTTTTGTCATCAAATATTTTAATTTTAGAGATTGATTTTTAGTTTTCAATACCCATTTTATATTAGTATAATTTGGGTCATATTATTAAGGAATATGAATCTATTGTTAATTAATTTTCTACACAAAAGTCTTTCCAAATTGAAAATCAGCCTTTCTTTTGATTTGCATTAGAAATTTTAGTAACTAATTTGTAATCTATACTATGTTTTTTAGAAATAGTTAAATATGTTTTCTTTGTTATCAGTATATTAGTTCCTATTTATTACATTTGCATAACTCTTTAGAGACTTAATATTTTTTTAAAATAAATACACTCATAACATGCTTAAGACTGCATTCTAATCTTTGATACCTTACTTAAAATTATATCAGTTGTGTCGTATTATTAGAGACTATAAATCAATCCTTAAAGATTATTTCTATGCGAAAGTCATTCCAGACTGAAAGTCAATCCTTCATTCAATCTACAGTATGAATATCAATAACTGATTTGTAGTCTCTAATATATTCTCTAAAAATAGTAAATTTATTTTCTTTATTAAAGACTGAATATCAATCCCCAATTATTACATCTACAATCTTCTTTAGAGAGTGGATATCAGTTCCAAATAACAACAATTACAATATGTTTAAGACTGATTTTGAGTCTTCAATACATTTCTTACGATGACATAATCCGCATAAAATAATTAGAGATTGTAAATCAGTTATTAATCATTTTCCAATGAAAAAATCATTATAGACTAAATTTTAGTCCCTGATTCAGTACGTATTTTGAATATTAAGAACTAATTTTTAGACTTTAATATATGCCCTATTTATTAGAGACTTATTATTAGTTACTCATATAATAACGCCATAGGTATCTTATTTGGGACTGAAATTCAGTACCATCAAACTTCCCTCCAAAATCTCTTATTGTGTATGTGTATTTGAGACTGAAATGTAGTCTTCAATAAGTTGTCCTAGTTTCAGAGACTGATTATCAGTTACTTACATTAGGTACACAAAATTTAGTCTCAAATAACATTTATAACTGATATATTAGTCTCTGATATTATTTATCTAAGACTGATAAATCAATCTCTAATAATTTAGTCCCTAATAGTCACTTCTCTTGTAGAGTTCATTTCGAAGGTAAAATACTTATTAGACTTGAAGACATAAGTTTCTTCCGAAGTCAATTTTAATGTCTTTCAAAAGACACTATATTTCAAATTCTTAAAATTCTAAGAAATATCAGTTAGAAAAATTTTCTTTCAAGATAACAGGCTTATGAGTGATGAAATAAACATCTTTAAAGACACACATTTTAGAAAATAATTTTGAAATTAATTTAAGAAAATCTAGTCAAAGTTAATCATCCCAATAGCTGATATAAGATACTTAAATCTCTGTTCAACAAAAACCTTAATGAACAAATCAGCATAATGTTCATTTGTGTTAACTTTGACCAGTTTTATCAAGCCTTTCTCAAAATTATCTCTTATTAAATGATACTTGATATTGATGTGCTTTGTCTTTGAGTGTTGCAAGGGATTTTCTGTAATAGAGATAGCACTTTGGTTGTCTATGTAGATGGAAGTCTCCTTGAAGTTGAATGCATAGTCCAGCATCTGATTCTGAATTCACAACACTTGAGCACAGCAGCTTGCAACAACAATGTATTCAGCTTCAGCAGTTGATGTAGACACATAGGATTGTTTCTTACATTGCCATGAGACTATCCTTCCACCAAAAAACTAACAAACACCTGATGTAGACTTTGCAGTCATATTGCAGCCACTATAGTCACTATCTGTATATGTATACAGATTGAAGTCAGAACACTTTTGATACCAAAGTCCCAGCTTCGGAGCACCCTTGAGATATCTAAGTATCCTCTAGATAGCAACTAGGTGTGACATCTTGGGGTTAGCTTTATATCTTGCACAGATACATTTGGCAAACATGATATCAGGCCTACTGGCTGTGCGGTACATAAGCAACCCAATCATGGCCTTGTAGAGGTGTTCATCAACACACTCACCCTTAAGGTCAGGAGCTAGAGAGTGGTTTCTTACTATGGGAGTCTTAGCAACCTTACAATTAGTTAGATGAAATCTGGTTAGATGAAATCTTTTCTTAATCAGCTTCTCAAACTCTTTGTATAGACTTGGATTAGGTGACCCAAAGATGATGTCATCTACATAAACTTGAACCAGCATCAAGTCATTGCCTGTTTCTTTGAGGGAAAGTGTGCTATCAATAGTACCTCTCTTGTAGCCATGTTGGACAAGGTACTGTGACAATGTCTCATACCACTTTTTTGGAGCCTGATACAGCCTATGGAGAGCTTTATCAAGCTTGCAGACATAACTAGGATGATCTGGGTCTTCAAAGCCAAGTGGTTGTTTGACATATACTTCCTCTTCAATCATTCCATATAAAAATGCACACTTGACATCAAGTTGGTAGACTTTGAAGTCCTTGGATGCAGAAAAAGCAAAGAATATCCTAACAGCTTCAAGTCTTGCTACAAGAGCAAAAACATCAGTGTAGTCAATCCCTTCTTCTTGAGTGTACCCTTGAACAACTAGTCTAGCCTTATTTTTTATGACAAGTCCTCTATCATCCTTTTTGTTTCTAAAAACCCATTTGGTTCCTATGATAATCTTCCCATGAGGAAGAGGACATAGGTTCCAAACCTTTTGCCTTTTGAATTAAAGCAGATCCTCCTACATTGCTTCAACCTAACTACCACCCTTAAAGCTTCATCAACTTTCTTGAGCTCTATCTGAGACAAGAAACAAGAGTATAAACAAACATTTTTGTCATGGATTTGTCCTCTTGTTCTCACCCCTGTCTCAACATCTCAAGTGATGTTTGTGGTGGGGTGTGACTTGTGGATTCTCAGTTTAGGAATCATAGCAAGTTGATTAGACAGATTTAAATTTGTGAAATTCAGATCTGGTGATTGAGCATTACCCACCACATCAGCACACTTATCAAGAGAGACTTGATCCAAAGAGTGTGTGACATCATTGATGTTATCTTTAGTGGAGAGGTCTTCAGTATCATGAAATTCTTGGTCAGAATCACCATCTCCATTTCCTCCTACATTGGAAGCTCCTTCATTTGATTTGCATGCCTCTGTGCTGCAATTTGTAAGCATCTCAGATGCATCAGCTGAATTTGTCATGGTTGTGCTAATAGGATTTCCACCTGCAGGGTTAGTTACCATTGGACCTGAAGTAGTTTTCTTGTTTGGTCTTCTTAGCTCAAATCTTGGGTTAATATCTCCTGTTGATAAGTTACCTGTAGATCCTAAAACATCTTCACAAGATTTGTTAAAACAATTGGTAACTAAATCAAGATCAAATAGCCAATCAGGGTGTGTGCTCATTAAAAGTCGCATTAGCTGACTCCTTAACTACTCTAGTTCTAAGATTGTGTACTCTATAAGCCTTAGCTTGAGAAGAGTATCCAATGAAATGTCCATCATCTGATTTCTCAGCAAACTTGGCTATATGATCTTTGGTATTTAGGATTATGCAAGGACATCCAAATGATCTGAGAAAACCAATGAAAGGTCTCCTTTTGTACCACAGCTCATAAGGAGTCTTACCGTGAGTCTTGACTACTAAAACTCTGTTCTGCACATAGTAGGCAATATTGACTGCCTATGCCTAGAAAGTGATTGGAAGTTTAGAGTTAGACAACATGGTTCTGGCAGCTTCAATAAGTGTCTTGTTTCTCCTCTCAGCAACACCATTCTACCGAGGAGTCCTGGGAGCAATATATTGTCTTGATATACCTTTTTCATCACAAAATGTATCAAGGATTTGGTTCTTGAATTCAGTTCATTGATCACATCTTATGGTTTTGACCTTGTGACCGCATTGATTCTCAATTTTCAGAATGAAGTTCTTCAAGATCTCAGGAGTCTTATCCTTAGTTCTAAGGAAGAAGACCCAAGTGAATCTTGTGAAATCATCTGTGATCACCAAATTACAATAAGAGGTCCTTCCTATACTCATTACATTGGTGGGGCCAAAGAGATCCATATGTAATAAGTATAGGGGAGTAGTGATGGAATTCTTTTCCTTTGGCTTGTGAGACACTTTGTGTTGCTTCCCTTTTAGGCATGCAACACAATGATCATCACTGGTAAAGTCTTTCTTTGGTAAATCATTCTTAATTAATTTATTCATGTTTTTAAAAAACATGGCCATTATTTTATACCAAAAGAAAGACTCATCACTATTTGCTTTAGATAGAAAGCAGGAAACTTCGCCTAAAGGAGATGTTTCTTGCAAATCCATCTCGTACATGTTTCCTTTCCTGGGAGCTCTAAGCAGGATATGCTCTTGAAGAATGACTACCCCGGGCTTGAGAACAATGCACTCATGCTCCGTAAAGAGCATGTTATGTCTCTGATCACAAAATTGGGATACACTCACTAGATTGTATCGAAGATCCATGACAAAGTTTACATTTTCAATGTTAAGCTTACCAATTGTGACCCTCCCAATTCCAGTAATATAACCACCTGAATCTCCACCAAAAGCAACTGGCCCTCCATCAATTTTCTCATAGTTTTAAGCAAAGTGCCATTGCTTGTCATGTGCCTGGAATAGCCACTATCAATGATCCATACATTTCTTTTGTCTTTAGCGGTTCCTGCAAAAAAAAGAGATAGTTAGTTACATTTTGAAACCCAAGCCTTACTGGTTTTGGGCTTGTCAAAGTGAACTAAAGACAATGCAACAGTAATTGATCCTATATTCAAGCTTTGAGGATCATCAGCTGTTGTTGATGAATAACCTTTTTGTCACACGGTCTTCCTTTTTCTTCCACACCCTCTTTGGAAGATTAGACTTGACCTTCAATACTTCGGAAGTTTTGATTACTTCGGATGTTTTGGAGACTGGACCTTCGAAAGATCTTGCATTTACTACTACTTCGGAAGCATTTCTTTTGGGATAGTACTTTTGGAATTGTAGATGCAATACTTAGCAAGATGAGAGACACTACCACACATAACACATTCAGTTAGCTTGTGTTTGAGAGTCGTCTTTTGAGTAGAAGGCTGAGCTTGATCACTTTTCACTTCCATCTTCATCTTCATAGATGATGCAGCAGGCTTCTTATGGTGAGGCTTGCTTTTAGAACTGGACATATTAGGTTGTACATCAATGGTGCACATTTGATCAGCCTTCTTTTCTTCATAGGGATGAGCTAGACATGAACTAGAAGTCTGGAACTCCTGATACTAGAGTCAATAGTTAAGCATTCAGTCTTCACCACTTTAAATCCTACACAGATAAAGGCTTGTTTCAGCTTGGAATTGAAGGTGGCCTTGATCTCTTGAGCCTTCCTTGACTTTCTCTTGGCTGCTCTGATCAAGTTCTTCCTTTTGGACTTGGTCATCCCTTTTAGTTTTTTCTCCTTAGGAGAATAGTGACCCTTCTTAGGATGGTCTTCTTCACTCCACTCATATCCATCCTTCACTATCTCCTCTCTATCTTCATCCTCTTCTTGAATAGGGTCTATGAGGGGAAGCTCATCTTGACAAGTTCCACAACTTTGAGATCTTATAGATAGTAGAGTGTGTGGAGGAGTTATCTCAGTAGATCCCAGTCCCTGCTTATTCTAATAACAAATCTTTGCATGCAAGGATGAGTATATCATGTTCTTGAAGGTCTCTTCTTCAAGAACACATTTTTCTACACTGGCTTTGCTGATCACAAGTTCAGCCTGCCATTTGGTTAACTTTCGTCTGCTGTAGATTATGGTCATAGAGGGTGTAACTTTCTACTTTATACTTTTTATCCTTTTTGTAATATATTAGGATGTGAGCTATAACATGTCATAGTCACCTGTGAAAGGACAATTTACCTTTTGACTTTACATTGATCTTGTTGTCTAGATTAGTCTTCCACCTGGCCTTCAAAGTATGGCCGGCTATAGGATGTAGAGTAAAGTGTCTTATTTACCAGTCCTTAGGGACTAAGCATTGTAACATTGGTAAACACTTGAGAGCAATATACAATATTCTTGAAAACCAAATACTTTGTGTTCTTGCTTGAGTTCTTTATCTTTGTTCTTATTTTCACCTGTCGGTTGCCTATTTGATCTTATGAGTGTTGCTTATTTCTCTCCAACCTTTGTGATACGGTCCTATAGTCTTTCTTCATACTTATCAACCGGTAATTACCTTTTACATTCTTATACATTTTATCACTTCGTGGATGCATCATTTATTTTGATTTGTGAGCTTCTTCTAGGATTCTCCTTTTTAGGTCATCATACAATGGTATCGAGATTCTTTTGTTCATTCGAAGGATTCTATGCTCGCCTTTGTCAATCAAACTCTTCATACCTTCTTTCTCATGGTTTTCATTATCTTATGAGTTTTTTAAGCATTTTTCAACTAATTTTTCAGATCAATTTGAAGTTTGAGTCTAATGCATGAATTTATTTAGGTTTTTCTCTTTTGTTTCTACTCAAAGAATCAGCCACTACATTGGTTATTCCCCCATGATAACGTATTTCGTAATCATAATCACTAAGGTTTCCATCCATCACCGTTATCTCATGTTTAACTCTTTCTAACCATATGTAAGGGTTTATCTTAAAGGCTGATGCTAACCAAAGATCTGTCAGCATGCACAGAAGTACAAGCAAGTTATCTCGGAAGATTTGACCATGCTCAAAGATGAAATTACCTGGGTGTCAAATCTTTCGAAGCCAAATACTAAAATCTTCTGAAGCCAAAAGTGAAGTATTCCGAAGCCTGAATACAAAGTCTTCTAAAACTAAAGACATATTTCTTCCGAAGACAAATAGGACACAGTTATTCTCTGACATACTTCGAGAAAAGCAAATCTACTTTCCGCTGTCACTCTAAAGACTCAACAACTTATACAAGTAGGTGATTACATTTTTGTTTTTTTCTACTACCAAGTATGGTCTCCATGTCTGTAACTTTCTACTCTTGTACTTTTATAATACTTTACGATGTGAGCTATGGCATATCATAGTCACATTTCAAAAGGCAATCTGCCTTTTAACTTTACATTGATCTTGTTATGTAGATTAGTGTCCAGCTAGCTTTCAAACTATAGCCGGCTGTAGGATGTAGTATAAAGTATCTCATGTACCTAGTCTCTGGACTAAGCTTTGTAATACTTGTATATACTTGAGAGTAATATACATCATCTTTGAAAACCAATTTCTGTCTTCTTGTTTATTGTGTTCTTGAGTATTCTTACCTGTTTTACTTTGTTTCTTTGCCTGGTTCTCTATTTGATCCAGTAAGTGTTATCAGTCCTCGTCTATGAAACTGTTGTGATCCCCTTAACCAGTCCTGCACCATATATATGTTTCAAGCATTTATAGTTTGTGTAGATAATGAATTCAACTCCATTAAGATAGTGTCTCCATAACTTTAGAGCAAAAATTATGGCACCTAAGTCCAAGTCATGAGTCGAATAATTCTTCAATTGAAGAATTATTAGTCATGATAAGAACATGAGCACTATAATTACAAGGGCATGACCACGCCAAGTCAATCTTAGATAGCATATAGCTATTAAGGGTGGGGTGTTAACCTGTTAGTACTTACAATACCTCTCCACGGCTCAAATTCAAAGGTAGATAGTCATGATAAGAACATGAGCATTGTAAGAAAAAGAACACACTCATGAAGGCAATCTAGACTTGGTCCTATAACTCAAACCACACACGAAGTCGAATCCAAGTCCACAACAAGTTTAAAAGCATGCCATATTCCAAAACCCTTGAAAATTAAAAAGGGACCTTGAAACTCACCTTAGTAGTAGCACAGTCCAAAGTCTACAAACAGATATTAGCAAGTGATGGCCCTTGATGAACATCTCCTCAACCACAAGATTCCTTAGGTGAACATTAGATGATGATTCAGATGTTTAATGCTGATTATCTTCGTGAATATGAACATTAGAAACTGAAAATCATCAAAACAGACATTTTCTTCCTAGTGAATGAGCAGATGATCAAGATTGCAACTTCAATGATCAAAAAACACCACCCATGTTGATAATGATTTAGATTTTAATGATGATGAAGAACGGGAAGAAATGAGAGATGGATGCCAGCTATTTTACCTTGATAGAAACATGGAGAAGAATTCACAATCTATAAAAATAAGGAAAACAAGAGGGTTCCTCCCTTAATGCTCTCGACCAACTCTATGGCCAAGGAAGAGCCTCGGGCCTCCTACCCACTTGTCATTTCTTGATCCATTCGCAACCCGTCCTTGTCTCGAAATTCGCGTACCGTCTTTGTCCCGAAATTCGCATTTTTTATTTCTTTTATGTTTTTATGAGTTTTTCAAGCTATTATATGACAATAAATATATTAATTCAACTTATGATTCATTTTGCTTCTTCTCAATTTTTAATGTAAATTTTATGGTTTTTCATGTTTTTTAGTCATTAGTCCAATTCTAGGCACTAAACCATCATGCCAAATCTAAACTGGTGAACATTCCACTATCACCAAGTCTAAGTCACACTAGTCCATACTAGGTGTAAATCATACATTATTAGTCAAAATCCACAATATGAAGTCAAAATCAAATATCAAAGTCAAAGTCAACGCATCTATTTTGGTGTCGGATGTCACAGTATCCCCAATTAAGAAAATTTTCATACCGAAATTTAGCCAAAGTTATCAACACTATCATCTTCCATGAACAAGTGAGGGTACTTAGTCCTCATTTGATCTTCCCCCTCCGAGGTGAATTCAAGACCTCGCTTGAAGTTCTATCTTGTAACATTTTGTCCTATTTGTAATGTAAACCAAACCTGTTTAGGTCATTCATGTAATAAACATTCCATATATAATTAATATTATGAATTATTATATTCAATTAATATTTATACATCATTTATTCAATTTATAATAATTTAATGAATAATAGAATAAAATATTATAAATTTACAAGGTTTATAAAAATTTATGAGATTTTATTTATTCAATTAAAACTTATAAAGTTTATTAAGTTTTATAAAACAAAATTTAGATTAATTTATAAATTAGGGTTTTAATAACTCCAAGGGTTAAAATATATTATTTGAAATTTAGTTTTAAACCATTTTAGCTTAAAATAATAACTACTCAAACCCTAGGGACTAAATTGCACTTTGTAGAATTTGATTTACAAAGTTTTAATACAAAATAATACATTAATAAAACTTCAGGAACCTAACTGTAAAATGTTCAATACCCATTTCATCACCCCCATGGAGACCACTCTTCTCCAATTGATCTCTGGCGGTGTTCCGACAACACCAAAACCTCACAAATCATCCCAATCAAAGCAATCGAACCAACCCTTTCATATCATTCATCGGATTCAAACCCAAGCACAATTTTAATTCAAATATCCTATCCATTAAGACCCATTCAACTCGATACCGATTCAAAATTCAAAATAAAAATTGTTCCGAACCAAAACATGTGCATTTCATCATAACATGTGGATGAAAAAGTCTTAATGATCATTGCAAATATAAATATTCAAACAATTAAGCATGAAACAATCCAATTGTTATCAAATTAAATTAGAACACCCGAATTATATGTTAATCTCTAACACTTTTGAAACAGACAAAATTGAGCTTATTATAATGAGGCTAATCATCCTATTCGGTCCCTTTAAATCTCAATAGCTTCAGATTTCACTTGCAACACACATAGTCATCATTTTCATCATAGTGGTATCCATAGATATTACAACCTAGTCGACATCTATCTTCTGAGCATCATTACTCGTAATTTTAACGAGGGTTTTTGTTCCTTATTATCTGTTAAAGGTTTTCAAGTCATTAATCGAAGCAAATCATCATCATTCTCTTGAATTTAATCTAACCTCCGCCGTGTTGTACTTGATCTAGTTACTTTCAAATCAGCATCAATTCAAATAAATTGACTACACACACTTGTTTGAATTAAGGGAATCAAAGCCCTAAATCTAATTTGATTAACATCAACGAATTAGGGATCAATTTGAAGCAAATTGAATATAGGGTTTTCAAGAAATTAAGGAATTATTTAATTAATGTATTTAAAATTTGTTGATCAAATTCAAATTATAATTGGGCTTTGGCCTACTTGTTAAAAGTCTCCAACTCTACACACGACCCAGGTTCAACCCTGAGCACACCCTATCATTTTTAAAACATTTTTTTCCAATTTAAACTCCAAAACAATTATTAATATAATATTATATTAACAAAAAATAATTGTTTTAAATAATATTGACGTAGAAATTATTATTGAATTTCTAAAAATTCTAAAAGTTTAAATTTCATATTTTATTATCCTTTAATGATTATAAATGTTATAAAATTATTATTAACTCATTTACAAATTTTAAGTTTTATAAAATTATTTCAAATCAAACTTCAATTATTTCAAATAATTTTAAATATATATTTTGTAAATCTTTTAAATAATTAATTATTAAGTTAATTAATTTTAATCAATATTATTTACTAGATATTCAGAATCTATTTAATCAATTATTACAAATTAAATTTTTAATAATATTTAATAACTCTAATATTAAATCAATTTACTCTATTTTTATTTAATCAATATGTATAATAAATCAGTTATATTATTTTAAATCTATTTGTTAAAAGCCTTAAATCTCAATTGAAATCCTAATCCATATTTAATTCTTAATCATATTGTTATTCTAACTTAGACACTGTTTCCTAAGTTAATTCAAGAGAAAACTTTGTTGTTTATTTTTAAATTCTAGAATTCAAATCACTAACATCATATTATCTAGTGAGTATTTATAGCCTATTTTATGTGTATTACAATTTGGGAAATTCATGTGTCGATATTCGATCATTGTTATTCATTGTTATTCAATTTCAAAATTTAGTTTAAAACATAATATGTTATAACTTGCAATTATGTGTTCATAATTAGATAAACTAGATGTAAACACAATCATTAATTTATACAACAAAGAAAATCATAATAGATCTATTGGTTTGACAAACCCACCTCATATGATTATTTAAGTGGTGATTGGAACTAGATTCATACAGTCAATCATAAGGCTTTGTCTGCAGACTAAGTCAATTCAGTCATTAGGTTTTATTGTGTTTGGTTTATCTTTTATATTATACTATTGTATTTATAAGTCTTGATATTGCCACATGAATTGAATTTTTTCAACCATTTTAATCAATATATATATATATATGTGTATGCAAAACATGTTTTTACTCACCCTCTATTCTTTAGCTGACTAGTTAGTTTTTCACATTATTTCAAAAAATGCTGCTTAGTTGGATTACATGCAAACATCTAGGATGTTGGAATAACTAGTAAGACTTTTATGTTATGTTTGAATGTAATGCAATGTTTGACTATTTAGTGATAATGGAATTTGAATTTAATTATTATTTCAACGCATTAATTCCATGTGCTATTAGCAATCAATTCACCCTCGTCCACCGCGATGATTCCACCATCGGTTGGGCTGTGGCACATCTAACCTTAAGAACCGAAATCCTACTACGCCTCAAAATACTAATTTTCCTATCTATAGTCTCAACTGGTTCTTTGACGAATCGAAGCATACTGTCAACTTGAATTTCTTTGAGCGAAACATATAAAGTCTCATCAGCAATGCACTACTTGAGTTTTAGAACATGGAATGTGTCATGCACCCCACTTAGTTCATGCGGTAATTTCAACTGATAATCCACAAGAGCAATCCTTTTGGTAGTCTTAAACGTACCTACATATATGAGTGTCAATTTGCTCCTTTTGAAAAACAAATCTTTAAGGTTTACTACATGTTTGTTGACATCTCTAGAGTATGGTTTTTGTCCATCACCAAAGGATAGCCCCTTTTATGGCTTAAATTTCACATTCAAGGTACCATTAGTGTTTATATATAAGGTGTACCACAACTAACCACCATACTATTAATACCTTGATGGTGTACCGATTATCAATTGTTACTAATTATTTAATCAACCATCATCTCAGAGCATGTGCTATAAGTAAGGCTTCCTTTGATTGTCAACGTAACTTTTTTGACGATCTCGGACTGCTTATAGTCTATCCTTGATCCAAAACATATGATCACTCACCTCTTGAATGATTTCAAGTTTAGTCATCTGACTTTCCCTGACTTTCCCCAACTTCGCCGAACACAATGGTGACCGACATTTACATCCATATAGAGCCTCAAACGGTGCATACTCGCATGATACTTATTGTTATATGAAAATTCAACCAATGGTAGTGAGTGTACTAGCTAGATACCAAGTAATTGATACAAGCCTCAAGATATCCTCCAATGTATGAATGGTATTCTCACTCTATGGGTGTTAAGTTGTTCTCATATCTAAACGCATTCCTAGCGTCCTCCACAAGCTCTGCCAGAATCATGACGTGTTTTTGAGATGATCGACAAAGGTGCCCTGTCTAGCCATGATTTAAATAATATAAATCCTCACCGACTCTTCCATCTTGAATCGTCACGAATTGCCAGGAAATGGGCGGTATTGATCATTTGATCCATAATGACCCAAATCAAGTCATACACACTACTTGCCGTTGGTAACTTTGTCATGAAGTCTATTGTGATACTCTCTTATTTCCATTTCAGAATCTCAGGCTTCTCTAATAGACCACATGGTCTCTGATGTTCAATTTTATCCTTCGAACAAGTCAAACACTTACTCACGTAGACCGTAATATTACACTTCATACTAGGCCACAAATACAAGTCCTTAAGTTTATGGTACATCATGTCAACAACAGGATGAATAGGATACTTAGACTTAGGTTCCTCATCCAACTCCAATGTCCTCACTTTCCCCAAGCATGGTACCCAAATCCATTTGATAAAGTACGCGTCTACCATCCATCGGCACAAACTACTTATTAAGACCTCCCAAAGCTTCATTTGGTACATTCAAATCTTTTATTTCCTTAAATTTTGTATCATACCCAAATGGATCTTCATTCCCAATGCCCTAACACGTACAGGTTTGACCCTTTCTTTTTAACTTAACGAATCGACGACCGTGATATCATATTTCATAGTCGTAATCGCTTAACAGCTAAATTCAACGCCTCTGTCTCACGTTTATTTCCTTTTGATAAAAAATTTGTTGGAGACTCTTATAATCAATATAGATGACACACTTTGTATCATAGAGTTAAAGCCTCTATATCTTAAGAGAAAAGACCACCACACCCAAGTTTAGGTCATGGGTGGTATAGTTCTTATCATGATTCTTAAGCTATCATGCCACGTAAGCGGTCATCTTATCATTTTGCATCAATAAACTGCCTAGTCGTTTGTGTGATGCATCATAGTATACCACAAAACCATCAGTCCCATAAGGAAGCACCAAATTTGGTGCATTACACAACATATCCTTTAAGGTCTTAATGCTTCATCTTGTTTAGAACCTTGATCAAACTTCTTATCCTTTTGAGTCAACAACGTAGGAGGTTGAGTAATCTTTGAAAAGTTCACGATAAATCGCCTATAATAGCTGGTCAATCCTAAGAACTATCGAATTTCCTAAAGCGTCTTAGGTGCCTCTTAGTTCTTGACCGCCTAAATTTTCTTTTGAGAATAGATCCAAAAGGTGCATTAAATTGGTGGGAAAACTTAAAAGATGTCAAGATGATATCTTAAACTATAAATATGCAAATGAGAATCTTTATCAAGCTAACAGAAAGTTAAAAGATAATAAAAAATTTTAAAAAGTATAATTGAGAGTTTTTAAAAGGATATTCATAACTTTATGATTAAAATAATTGAACAAAGGATGCATCTTAATGCAACTTTTGAAGAGTTTGATTTAAAAAATGTACTAAGCTTGCTAAATCTCAAAGTAATGTAATTTAACTTTTGCAAGATATTGAGTATTTTAAAAGCTCAACTTTTATGTTCTCTTATATTACAAATCCTAACATTTTAATAATGATTAAAACTAGTTTGTGATTTCACTCAGTACCTCCACCTATGAGTGGCAATTACATACCAAAGACTGATAAAGACATCATACTCGATATGTTTCCAAGATGTCTTATTGCTTGTGTATCTCATGTTTCTAATGTTTCTTGTTCTAAAAGAGAAGAGTCTAAGATAGTGCGTGAGAAAATAGATATTGATGTTGATAAAAGTATATATGTTGGTGATGTTGGTTCCATGTGTGATTAGTCTAGGCATGATATGACTGTATCAAATGACCATTATGGAGATGTCGAGAAGGTAGCGGTTCTAAAATCTAAGATTGATTGTATGATTATTGAAGATGTAGACATTTCGAATGAGATTAAGGTTAAGAAAAATGCAAATACACAAGTGATAACTATATTTTTGCTAAACCAGATGTTATTATCTTTTATACAATAAAACCTCGACAATTTTGGTCATCAACAACTGTTGGAGGTACCTCCACCGGTAATTCATCAAAATGATCATCACTTAGTTTTGAGAAGAAAATTTATGTTTTAAAGGATATTGTTTATTTTGATAAATATGGCCAACCCAAGACCACAATAGCTTAGGTCTCCCTTACTAACTAGTTGAGTTGGTATATCTGCAGGGACAGTCAAAGAGAAGTATCAATAATACCTGGTATGTTGATAGTGGTTGCTCGAGGTACATAACGAGGAACTTCACCTTATTATAGAACGTTAAACCAATCAAAGGTGGATACGTGGCTTTGAAGGAGACAAAGGTGGACATATTACATGAGAAGGAACTATGTCTAATAGAACAATCACTTATGAAAAAAGTCAACTTTGTCGAGTAGCTTCAACATAATCTATTGAGTATTTCCTAAGTCTACTACAAACAATACACTATTCATTTCAAGGACTCTAAATATTTGACGTTGAAACTTGGATTTATTATTCATGAGGATTAGATCTTAATGCACAATCTGAGGAAAAATGATACTTACGTGTTGGATGTGAGTATTGCTTCTTCAACTATTCTATCCACATGTTTGCTATCGAAATCATGGAAAGTGATTTATTGTTGTGGCATCAAACTATAGGAGAAATTAATTTTAGAAAATTAAAAATTAATTTTCTGGTTAAAAATGCATTAATAACAGGTGTTCCAAATCAAAGTTTTTTAATCAATGATGATTTTTTATCTTGCAAAGAAAGGAAAACAACATTGTAAGCCCCATAAATCTAAGTTGGTGAATTCAATCAATACTCCACTTGAACTACTGCATATGGATTTTTTTGGTCCTATCAGTGTTCAAAGTATTGATCGTAGATCATATTGTCTCCTTGTAATTGATAAATATTCTCATTTTTCTTGGCTATATTTTCTCAGAACAAAACGTGAGACAATAGAGACTTTGAAATATATATTTCTAAATTGGGAAATATCAAGATTAAGCACATCAGGAATGATAACGGTACAAAATTCAAAAACAATGAAATGGAGCTGTTTTGCTTGTAGAAAGGCATGCATCAATAATTTAGTGTTCCTTATGTACTGCAGCAAAATGGAGTGGCTATATAAAAGAACAAGATCTTGATTAAAACTGCGGGGACTGTGCTAATTCTTATCTACCTGTCACTTTTTGGGCTGAAGCTTTGAATATCACGTGCTATGTTCTTAATAAAGTCCTTACTATTAAAAGACATAAGTAAACTTGTTATGAGTTATTCAATAATCGAAAACCTGATTTGTCTATACTATAACCATTTAGGTGTGCGTGTACTTTATTAAAATCCAAAAACTAGATATCAAAATTCGAGGAGAAAGTGTTCGAATGATTCTTTCTTGGCTTCATTGCAAATTTGCATAACAAAGTAGTCTTCAACAAAGCTACTAGTAATTGTTGAGGAATGGTAACATCTTGATTTTAACAAACATCATATCCCTCAACAAAGCATGGTTCCTACATGGGGTTTTGATTATGATTTAGCATTGAAATCATTTAATGTTCTTCCTGTATTCATGATGATGCAAAATTGATTTGTCAAAGTGGACATGATGATCTAATCTATACACAACTATGTAGATCAAGTGTTCCTTTGATAGTTGCAACATACATTTCTATAAATTTGGTATCTCCTACTTATACTTCTAAATTTGATCCACCTATTCAACAATATGACGATGATGAGGTTTTTTAGGATATGATCACTGGTCCAACTCATATTCTTGATGAGCTATTTTTTCTACATAAGAAATATGGGAGGTGCCAACCAACTTGGATACTTTAGTGCAAGTAGATGAAATTCTGACTTTGCTCATTTACACAAACCATCTGAAGGAGAATATTATTCGTGATGTTATCTTGGGTGTTCAGACTCGTTAAAGAAGTGCCACTAAAAATACTTGTTTCTTTGCAACAATTCGGGATTTAGAAATTCTTGATGAATGTTTGTATTCTTTCTTTATCTCTCAAACTAAGCCAAGAATTATGAGGTTGCTTTGAAGGATAGCAATTGGGTTGAAGCAATGCAAACTAAACTTGCTTAATTTGGCAACTTAAAGGTTTGGAGATTAGTTGACTCTCCATAAGGAATTTGTCCTGTTGGCACTAAATGGGTCTTCAAATGTAAGAAAGACGATCATAGGTTCATTGTGCCCAATAAAACATAGCTTGTTGTCCAATGTTTCAATTACCAAGGAATTGATTTTACGAAGGTGTATGCTCCTATGGCACACCTTGAAGCTATTTGGTTGATTTTAGCTTTTGACTTATAAAAGCTTCAAGGTGTACCAACTTGGTGTCAAGTATGCTTTCTTTTATACAACAGTTAAGGAGGAAGTATATGTATGCTAGTCGTCTGTTTTTGAGGATTCACATTACCCAAAGAATGTGTACAAGCTTGACAAAGCTTTATAAAGTCTTCATCAAGCTCCTAGGGCGTGGTATAAGACGTTATCAACTCATCTACTTCAAAATGGTTACAAAAACGGAAAGATTGATAACACATTATTCATAAGGAAAGCAAGTGGAGATTTCTGGCTACTATAGGTGTATGTAGATGATATTATTTTCAGATCAATTAATGAGAAGTTGTGTACTAACCTTGAAGAGGTCATGAAGCAAAAATTCAAGATGAGTGCGATTGGTGAACTTTTATTTCTTGATGTTGCGGGTGAAATAGAAAGAAATATGGATTGTTCCGCAACCGAAACGAAAAAACCGAAACCGCTAAGAAACCGACAGTTTGGTTTGATGATTTTTTAAAAATTGAATTTTTCGGTTTGGTTTTGGTTTTTCTTGAAACAAAAACCCAAAAAAAAAACCGAAACCATACAACCAAACTTATAAATTTAAAGGTGTAATCATACACTTATAAATATTATTAGCCTATTAATTATTTGTTTAACTTATGTTATCTACAAGAGATTGAATATTTAGGTTTCAAGAATAATCTTTAAACTTTTTTTGTTTGAATTAATAGATTAAAATGTTTTATTGAATTTTGTTCTTATATTTTATGGATTGTATTTAATTTTTTAATGTAAACTAATTTATAAGAATATATAGATTATATTTAAAGATCAACAAAATAATATAAGGCTAAAGTTTTTAACTTATATTTATTATTTTAAAACAATTTTTTCTTTAAAAACTTGAAGTCCAAATGGTAAAACCGAAAAAAACAAAAACCGAATCGAAACCGAAATGAAAACCAAAAACCGAAAAAACCAAAACCGAACGGTTTTAAAAACCTAAAAACCAAAATATCGGATTTTGGTTTCGGTTTTAGGCTAAACCGAACCAAACCGACCATACTCACCCCTAGTTTATACTAGGGGTGCATACAAGCCGACTTGCTCACGAGCTACTCGAGATCAGATCAATAAAAAGCTCAAAACGAGCCGAGCCCGAGCCTAAAAAAAGCTCATCTAGAGCCCGACCCTGAGCCCGCGCTTCACATATCGAGCTCGAGCTGGATGGTGAGCCTAAACGAGCTTTTTACTTATATATTTTTTATTTAATATATCAAATATTTTTATGTAAATAAGTTTTATTATATATAAAATTACGATAAAACAATTATATCATATGCATAATGTTATATATAAATATATAATTATAATTATATATAAACTTAAATTTAAAGATATTAAAAATAATAACTAAATAATAAACGAGCCGAGCCAGAGCCGAGCTCGAGCTTGAAAAAGTACTTGACGATCCGAGCCGAGCTTGAGCTTTAAAAATAAAGTTCGAAACGAGCCCAGCTTAAGTTCAAGCTCTCTTAAACCAAAACGATCTGAGCTCGAGCCTATACGGGCTCAGCTCAGCTCGTTTGCACCCCTAGCTTATACATCAGCCAAAGTATGTTCAAGAAAATTTGAAGAAATTCAAGATGAAAGATACAACTTCGAAGAAGCTCCAATTTGTGTTAATCACAAATTGAGTTCTGACTTAGAAGATGATGATGTGGATCAGCATATGTATCATGCCATGATTGGGTCACTCAAGTACTTAATAGCATCTCGTTCGAATATTTTATTCATTGTGTGCATCTATTCTTGGTTTCAAGCACAACTAAAAGCGTCACATATGAAATGAGTTATAAGGATTTTTTTTTTTAATATTTAAAAGGTCGTCATAAATTAGGATTATAGTATCCTTTATGTGTTCATTTATTATTGTCTTCATATACAAATTTGGACTATGAAGGCTGTAACTTGTAACAAAATCCACCATTGGAGGTTGTCAATTTTTGGGAAGTCTGTTAGTTTCGTGACATTACAAGAAACAGATGACGGTTGAAGTTTCTACATGCGAGGTTGTATACATGGTTACTATCCGATGTTGTTCACAGGTTTTATGGGTTCAACAACAACTAAGAGGTTATAGTTCGAACCTAACTAAAACTCCCATTTTTATTAATAGTTATGCAACAAGGCTATAACAAACAACCTCGATAAACATTAAAAAAACAATACATATTGGAAATCGATATCATTTTGCAGGACCGTTGAAGGGGTCAATACAATCAGTCTCACAATAAGGAGAGAGTTAGAACACTTAACAGATCAAATAGGGAACTGGAACTATATTATGATACTAAGAAACACAAGCAAGCAATGAGACAGAACCAAGAACAACAACTGAGTATGGTTTTCAAGGAATAAGTATATTGCTCTCAAGTTCTTTTACAAGTGTTACAAAGCATACATAAAGATACAAGTACCTGAGATACTTTATACTACATCCTACAGCCGGCCATACTTTGAAGGCCAGCCGGAAACACTAATCTAGACAACAAGATCAATGTAAAGTCAAAAGGCAGATTGCCTTTTGACTAGTGACTATGACATGCCATAGCTCACATCCTAATATATTACAAAATGGATAAAGTACATAAAGTAGAAAGTTACAGACTCAGAACCATAATCTACAGTTTGCAAAAGCATGGACCTTTTCACCAACTTATGCAAGTTGGTGAGTCTTCAGAGTGGCAGCGAAAAGTTGGTCAGCTTTCTGAAAAAGTAGATCAGAGAAAGCATGTCTTCTCTGTCCTCGGAAGAAATCTGTCTTCTGTCTTGATGGCTTCGGAAGACTTTGTCTTCTAAGCTTCGGAAGACTTCATCTTTAGCTTCGGAAGATTTTGGTTTTTGGCTTCGAAAGATTTTACACTTAAAATAATCTTTTGTGCAGAGTGTAAAACTTCCGAAGCAACTTCTACTATGTACAAAGTGCATGCATGCAGGAAGCACTTTGTCTGTTTTTGGTGCATCAGCCTTTCTATGAACCTTACACATTTCATACACGATTGTACGGGAAAAGGCCTCATTGAGTTTATCAAAATCGATTCCTTGGATAATATTTCTAATCTTTTCACAAAGGCTTTTGATCGTACTCGATTCGATTTGTTGATTGTATTTCTTATGAAAAACCACAAGTGAAAATTCTTTACAAAATTATTCATGGAAAGTTTTAATTTATATTGTTATTGTTATTTTTGTTTTGAATTTTATGCTTGATAAAGTTTTAAAAAAATTAGAAAATAAAAAGTGGAACTTTCATGATTTAAAAAAGAGAAAATGATAGTACATTAGTTAATATGCTAGCACATTTAATATAATAAAAAATATATGAATGTAATTAAAGGTCAAAAGGATTTGATCTTAGATGGTTGTGAGATCATATGTTAACTTGGAAGTGAGATGATCATTATATGTTAGGAAATAATATAAAATTAGGGTATTCATATGCATGAACATAAAATAAACCATGCAAGAAGATAGCAACTTTATTATTATCAATTGTTTATGTCATGAATGTTTTGTTTACATTTTGTGAAAATTAAATAAGCATACACTTGTGACGGTAAACCATATCAAAGTGTGTGCGTGTGTGCATGAACGGATATATATTAGATATAGAATGATAGGTAGACCTAAATTGTGCCATGATATCATCGTTGTGTAGTTGTTAGCATAATTTATGAATTGATTCATGCATATACCTCAAAAAATATAGAATTAAATTCAAGTTCAAGGTGGAGGTTCTCTGTTTTGCTAAACAAAGAATTGAAGTCTCTATCCTATATTACGACTATGTTGAAACAGCCAATCATAAAAATCATGATAATGTCTAAATCTAAAAATGGATTATAATTATTCATGTCCTAACTAACTGTACATCACAGTGAAGATTCGAACGATCTTAGGAAATCCTAACATGTTTTGACAATAGATGACGTTTATAAAATATTAACTTTGATCATGGGGAACACAATGTAATCTCTAAAGTATCTAACTCACACAAAGAACAATGAGAAAATTTAACATTGATTGCAATAAGCTAGTTGCTATAGATCTTCTTATGAGAAAGGAAGTGTCATTCCTATATCTACTTCGACCTAATCCAAATTACATAACATTTATAAATATTATTACAAATGTGAACATTTCCTGAAATCTATGTATTTTGCTTTGTGTTCTTAGAGTTAAAAGTTGAAGATATGCTTTAGTATATTCTAGAGCCGATATGATCCTCTTATTGATGATTGTTATTCAATAAGATAGTTATATTTGCTATTTGTTACAAAATTACAAATAGGTTTATGTTTATCAATCAACTTTTAAAGATTTTGGTTTGTTTTGATATAACTTTACGAAAGACCAAAAATATTTTTGTTCTTAGTTTCCATGAATTTGTTGTTTTTCATATCTTGGGGTATTTCAATATTTTGAGAAAATTTTTGAAAAGAAAAAGATTAAAATTTGACCAAGTATGGTAATCAACGAGATTAATTGATCAGCGAAACTATCTTATAAGCTAGATTGGTTTATAGGCAACATTAGTTCTATAATCTCGCTTGTATGTGTCATGCGAGATTATGCGGAGGTATTTAATGCCTGCTCTATTTCGCTTGTTCTCCACAAAGCAAAATAGACTTTTTTTAGAGCGAGCAATTTCCGAGCGATATAAAGCATTTCATTTGATTTTCTTTTTAAATCATCATCAAAATTGTCAGCCTACTGTTTGTCATCATTTTGTTGCTCTCCATCATCCGGTTTGACATTTCATTTCAGTTTGTTTTCTTTTTGACTCTCTTAATCTGTGTTTGGTATTGATGAATTGTGATTGCTTGATTGTTCCTTACTCTTAATCACATTGCTCTGTGCAAATGTTTGTATTCAATTTTACTTGATTTTGTGGAAATCACTCTAGGGTTTGTTTTGTTGCGGACTATTTACACAGGGAATTTAACAAATATATGGGGATTTAACAAATACATGTTTGAATTGCATCTAGGGATTAAGTTCCACAGTTTTGATTAGGTCTAGATTAGGATTATTGATTCTTATTTAGGCTCAATTTCGTTGTTGTCGACTTCGTTTTGATTCTAGGTGTGCGTATTGCTCCACGAGTTGCTATTCCACACATCTGTTGATGCCCGTGTTTGTATTAGTCGAATTAATGAGCATTGATATACATTCACTTTTAAATAAATTTTGGAAATTTGTGAATAATTTGGTTTTTTTAAGCAACATTAGATGTTTGTCTGATAAACTAATCTCACTTACGCATTCACTTTTAATATGGTGGTTATTTCTCAAAACCTCCAGGTCAACAACTGTTTTTATAAAAACACTTGAGCAAATGGCTATTCTTGTAATTTCCCATAAAATTAAATAACCTAAGCTTAATTACTATCCAAAAAGTAACCCCAACAGGCCAGAGTGCCAGACTACTTGACATCACCGTATTAGCTGTTGCAACTAGTGCAAATTCAGTATTGAAGACTCGCTATGAATGCAAATTCAAAACTGAAGATACGGGCTTGAAGTTGAGTGTCTCCTAGTACCAACATGAAAATCTTTATAGCAACATCATATGATGCATAGCAAATGTGCTACAATCGTTTATGATTAGTTAACTCAACTAAAGGGTAACAAAGTTCCTATGCTTTATGAGCAAAACCAAAATCAAATAGTTGCGCGTAGTCAGGTAACTGTTATTTGATACGTTAACCATTAACTACAAGCTAGTTGATAAATAGCATTTCTATCAGCAAATTCAGATAAATGATTTTCAAATGACAGTTTAAACTAATAGAGTTGTAGATTTTAACTACTAAAAACTGGAGTACAAGCATAACAAAGGGACTAAAACTAACAATCCTGCAAAGCAAACCATATCCTAAAAGAAAAAGTCAAAATTACTTTATAACCATATATAATCTTGTAGAAAAGATAGACATTCTACTAGCAAACATAGATGATATTCAGCATGTTTGATAGCAACTCGCGTTTACTGTTTACGGGCGTGCTTTCTTTGTGCTGCAAGAAGGGCATTTGTACTGCTTGATACTTTCAGCTTTTGCGGGTGTTATTTTCACACACTTACCATGATACCACCTCTCACAGATGTCACACCCAATCCAGAATTCATCACCACTGTAATTCCCTCCACAGCTCCCACAAAGGGTTTCCCCATGCTCGTCTTCATCTTCTGCATAACTCTCATCATAAATTGTTGGTGTGCCTTTTGATTGACCGTCATTCGTCCTCTGCAACCAAAACATACATTATGAGTCAACACACGACATAGCTTGACCCGAGCCCCACATTTTGCCACCTCTAATATACCTTTGTGCTGGATCTGGCTTTGTTGCCATTATCCATGTTGGGCTTGTCCTTCACATTCTTCCTCTCTGTGACGACTTCAAACACGGTGGGTAGGTCATTTATCAGGGTGAAGAGACGCTTCCTGTACAACTCAGATTCAGGGTCTTTAGTCATGAAACAGTAACCAAAACCTAAAGAGACTACAAGCTCCTATCAGGTATAACATGTCTGTATTCTAGTCACATTAAAACCCCTCTATTATTAGTTATCACTAGTGGTGTCAATCATATCGTGTTGAATTGCTAAACCCAGACACGACCCATATGTTAGTTTATCTGTGTTAAAGACATCAGCCCTAAACTGGACACACTTTAAATCATGTAACCCAAACATGACCACTTTAAACAAGTCAAATGGGTTGGTAGGTTGTAATGAAGTTGTAAGCATGTAGAACAGGATGGTGGGTTGCACAAAATGGGTGAAGCAGTTTGTAAATGGTCAAGCAGGTTAAACAGATCGGCAGATAGACTTGTTTAATTAAACGAGCTAAACAGCACAAACCAAAACAAGATCCAGTTATTAAAAAGGTTAGATATGACAACCCAAAACTTCCTTATTTTTATGTCATGAGAAAAATGGCCACTACAAGTTATCACTTCAATTTCCCAAAAGATGGAAAATTTGACTGAATTAAATGTCATTATCACTTCCCAAAAGACTGATAATTTGACTGAACCAAATGTCATGTATGATTTCACATCTTCACCAAAATTTACAAAGGACCACTATAGTCTACCAATAAAAGCAGTTTTTTTTTTCAATTAGCAAAAATGTATTCTTCCTTGGAATCTAAGCAACTTCAGTCTTAATATACTGTGATTTGGATGATCATTCTAAAAATATAAAATATATCCAGCTACAGAAACCATGGTTAAACACCAATTTTAATTTGAGTTTTTGACAGAACAGACAAACCAAAAAGAGAAATGTGACATCATTCACAAAGGTATGAATGGAAATGCACTGAAACAAGATTATAGTCAGATGAAAGAAACAATGGATAAGATAGAAAGCACCTCTCATTCCTATTCAAACGAGCACCAAAGTAGAAAGCAACCGCCAACAACCAAGAATCAGTATGCACAGCCACCAATGACAGCCAGTCTCTTCTGTGCATCCCGTCTCTTGCAAAGTTAATCCCCAACGCTGGTTCTGGAAGTTCTGGCGGGACTTCCTCTGCTGGAAGTGTTACCTCCCATGTTTCATTTGGATGCCCATACAAACACAAATTCTCCTTCTCTACAGGTTCATAATCATCAAATTAACCAACATTTAGTCAACAAAAGTTAAACCCAACTAAAGTTCGTTTGAAACACTAAGCAATCAATCACAAGTCCCAAAGAATCAGACTCCTGTCTCTTCACAGAACCTTGGTAATTTCAAGTTTTTAAAGTTGGATACCCACTGTTTAGCATTAGACTAAAGTCTGAGTATTTATCCAAAAGCTTTCTTATTTTCCAAATTCAGAAAACAAAATTCAAAAATTGATTGCACTAACCACTGTATATTTCAATGTTGCTCATATATACTACTTGAATATCAATAATATGAAATTAAACACGGTCCTTCAACTCTTCAATAATAATCAAATGAAGTTTTTTCTCTCACTATGCACAAATTCAATGCATCAACATTAACGAGTTATTAAATTTTAGTCCCTAAGAACATATAAAACCGAGCAAAAGCGACAAACATGAAGGTTGACTTCAAAATAAGTTAGCAAAACACATCAAAAGAAAATAACATTCCTCCAACTCATACGACTAGCTTCTCACTCAACTACAAATTCACTTTCAAAAACCGACGAAATTCAAACCAATTTGAATATCAAAATCACTTCAAAAACAAAGCCAACACTATTAGGGCATCGCGTAAACAACGTGAACCTCATATCACAAATTTGTTCAAAATCACTCGAATTACGCAATTGCATTTGAGCACGAAGATATACCTGGATCGCAGGTTGCGTAAAACTCATCAACATCTGCGACAAAGCAAGATCAAACAAAAACAATTAAAAAAACAGAAAATATACGGAGTAAAAAGCTATAAATTCGACAACCAACAAAACTCGAAGAAGAATCACATACCGTGAGTGAGAGCACGAACGATTCCAGATCGACGAGCGCTGTAATCCTTGAAGATCTCTTCGACGGTACGAGGGCTTGAAGAAATTGCAGCCATTTCCATAAATAGTAAATGAAAAAGTTTCAGATCTAAGAAGGTAGAGACAGATCGAGTAAGGAGAAGGAATCAGATATGAATCAGTTGTTGATTTTGTTCCGCCATGGATGAAATTGAAGGTTCAGTATGAATCGATCACAAAGTTCGTCAGATGCATTTGCCGTCGATCAGATGGGAGGTTAAAAAGGGGGAAGAACTGGCTATCCGAACGAATTTTGACCTTTTTACGGATTGATCAACTTACAGCCGTCCGATTTTGATTTTCTCTTTTTTGTACTTTATTTTTGTAATAAATCTAGGTGGGAGGGATCTTTTTGCGTTGTTTTGTTCTCTTTACTACCTCCAAATTGTCTATAAGTGCTTGATTGCCCTTGTAATAATGGTTACGTGCAATCACCCCTTGATATTGGCACTGGTGGCGGAATTAAAAAAATTTTCACTAGGGTTATAAATTTTCGGTTCACGTTTTCTTGTGTGGAGTATTTTTACCGGGTCGGGTCACCTGTATAAATACTTTTACTGGATGTGATTAAATATGAAATCAACATTTATAACTTTATATTGAAAAATCATGAGTACAACTTAAGTATCAATATGTGTAGCTTGTTATAATATTCACTTTAAAACTGATAATATTATATATGAAGTATATATTTTTTTTCATATCAAACAAAGCATTCTTTATGACATCTCTTTTACCGAACCAAAGTAAGAGTTTGGTTAAAGTAAAAGTAATACGCATCAATTTTCTCTTTATTTGATCTATGAAAAGTATTAAGCTACCGAAAACGTAAGAATTCAGCACTTGCTGTCACTGTCGATTTTCTGCCAAGTGTTGAATCAACTGTCAATCAACATATGCTAACCACTGTTGATCAGCATATGCTGAACCACTGCCGATCAACACTTACCTGATGTGCTTTTGATCGACTGCTACTGATCAGCACTGAACTCCATGAGCTGCTAATCAACTGTTACACAAGACAAGACTGTCTGTACTGACGGCTGCTGGGTCCTGCGTTTTGGTGACAACATAGTACTGAAGATACATAACTTTGATGTGTAGATTGTCTGTCTTGGTGTACATTCTGAACTTAAAATAGTTAATTCTTATTGTTTAGATTTCATAGTATAACACCCTCATACTTTTATAGTAGATGTAAGCTTGTTAATCCATTGATATATCTGCTAATTGTAACTATTGTAATCAATTGTTGATTAATAAAGTGAATAATTTGAAAGAACAATCGTTGGGGCAAAATGAAAAATCTATTAGTTTTTTCAAGCAAGCTATATTAATGAGGTCTAGCCTGAAAAAAAAAAAGTTAGCTGAAACTTTTGTACTCTAAGCACTAAATAAAATTGTGAAAATTACCGGGCTCACTTGACCCGATTGCTAACAACATACTTCCGCCCATGATTGGCACACGAAAACACATAGAACGTTCAGTGAACGTTTGGCAGAAAGCTTGTTCAAGTAGTTATTCACGTAAATAAACAAATTAACATAAATGCTCATGGTGTTCGTTCATTTACGTAGTGGTTGGTTTTTATCATTTACTCACATTTAATAATTTACGTTTGATTATGTATATTTCATTTGGTTAAGTTTTATATATAATATGATTATATATTAAGTTAGAAACTCATATATTACATTGGTTAAATAAGATTATAATATCATTATAAAATTACAATTGTTTTAAAAAATCATTTACATATATATTAACCCATGAAGGTTTGAACAGTTATTTTTTTGTCTTTATTTGTGTACAGTTGTTAAGCATTATAGTACAACAACCAAATGCATACGGTCTTCATCAAAAGGGGAGAGGGGGGTGTGTTTCGGTGCATTAGAGAGAGAAAGTCCGACGGTTTATCCTTCTCGGTGGCCGCCGTCGTCACCGGTCGCCGCCTCCATTTCACTGTTGTGAATGCCAAATTTAAAGCGAGACCACCATTGTTGAGCAAATCTTTTAGGGCGCCGGCGAGGGTGCCTCGGCTTCCCAATCTTTGTTCAACGGTTCGACCGGCGGTGCATGCGCCGGCCTCACCGTGGTAAACCTCCTCTGCCCAGAATCTTGCTCCTCGGTCGGTTGCCCCCCTCTCTCGACGCTTCATTCTGGTGAGGGGTGTTGATGCCCGGTGTTGGCGTCGTCGATTCTCTTAGTGGCCGCTCTGCCTCCTCTTTAGGGTTGAGGTGGGGCCGATGGTCTTCATCTAGGGTAGCTCCGGTGGTTGTGTGACCACCATTGTTGCCTCTTCCATTTAGGGTTTTTCGATCTACCCTATGTGCTTTTTTTTGCTGGTGTTTGCTGTCACACCCCAACCGATGGCGGAATCATCGGGGCGGACGAATGTGAATCGATTGTTCATAGCACATGGAATTAAATAAGTTGAAATAATATTAAATGTTATTGTCATTGAATAATACTAATCAAATGATACAATACAATACAATGCAATAAAGATTCAAATAACAGAATAAAGTCTTTTAATAATCTAGGTCCAAGTCCTATATGAGCATGAAGAAGTCCAATAAACAGCATTTCCTGAAATCATGTGAAAAAGTAACGGATCAGCTAACGAATTAGCCGGTGAGTAAACACAAGTTTGAATACGTATATAGATTGATTAAATAGATTAAAAACAATTCAATTCACATGGCAATGTCAAGACTTATAATGCAATAGTGTAACATAAAAGACAAACCAAACACAATCAAACCAAATGATTGAATAGACTCGATCTGCAGACGAAGCCTTATGATTGATTGAATACGGTAACAATCACCACGCGTCTAAACAAATGGGGTGGGTTTGTCAAACCAATAGATCTATCATTGTTTACCATGACTAGAATGAATACATGATTGCGTTATCATCAAGTTTATCTAACTATGCACACATAATTGCAAGTAATAACATAGCATGTCTGGAATTGAATATTGAAATAGAATAATAATGAATAACAATGATTGAATATAGTATCACATGATTTCCCCAAAATATAAAACATAAAAAATAGGCTATGAATACTCACCTGAATTATAGACGATTTGGAAAATGATAGAATGCTAGACGTGACACCAAACTCCTCAATGTTCAACCTAGTGTCTTTTTGTTAGAATAATAGTGATTAAGGAACTAGATATGAATTGGGGTTTCCATTGAGATTTGGGTTTTAATAATTAGTCTTGAAAATATTGTGCTTATAAATTAAATAACTATGATTGAGAATGATAATGAATAATTAATATTATTTAATTTATAATAATTGATTAACTAATGGTTGAGTATTAAAATAATTAATTTAATAACTAATTATGATATAACTTGGTTAAAATGAATAACTAATTATTGAAAGTATTTATAAAATATAGATTTAAAATGATTTGAAATAATATAAGTTTGATTTAATATAGTTTTTATAACATTTAAACCTTTAAACTTAAAGAAAATGAAAACATTATATTGTTTAGGATTTTCGGAGATTTAATGGAATGAATTTACTTACATAAATAATTTTTATGTTAATATACTAATATAATAATAATTTTCTGTAATTTATAATTTATAAAATTTGAATTTTAAAAATATACAGGGGTATAAAGGTTTGAACCCGGGTACCCTGTGTATAAGCATAGTGATATAACCGGCCGGGCTAGCGCCCGTATCTGCTTATGTTTCATTGGAAAATTTTAAAAACATAAATTAAGCAAACCCCAAATCGCATGAACCCTAGAATCGATTTTGATCAAATCGAACCTTAATTCGTTTATGTTAATGAGATCAAGGTTGGGCTTTTAATCCCCAGGTGAAACCGAGTGTAAAAATGTATGTAACTTACTTGAATTGAATCGATTTGATGATAATCGATGAAGCAACGTCGTGGTTGAGTGTGGTTTCGATTTGTGATGGAAATGTTGAAGATAATCCAATTAAACGCATGCGAAGCTTTCTTGGAAGATGATGACGGAAAGCCCTTCACCAATTTGAGTTGGAATTGTCCCGAATGTGATGCTCGACTAGTTGCAGGTCGCGGCTAAAAATAGTGGTCGATTTGGATATGTGTTTGTGTTTCTGATGCAATTGAGAGTTCGAATAGATCAACAGGAACATCTAGAATTATTCCCCTTTATTATATAGTTCCAATTGGTCTGATTTCGTATCACTCGCGTTACAAGCTTGATCTGGGAGTTTCGATTCAGGTTTGATGCGGTTTATTTGATTTTAATGACAATTATGTTGAAGTTTGAATACTCTGTGATTATGCGAACGTTCTCATTCATTCAATTATTAGCATGCGTTTTGGGTTGAAACAGATCGAGATTTGAATGGGGATTTCGGTTTCGAATGGATACGACGAACTAATATTAACCGCTCAATAAATCGAAATTGGAAATGGCCGGAGTTTGATGAATCAGATTCACAAAGGTCAAGAATAGATTTAAGGGTTGGATTTGATGAATGTTGTGATTTTTGGTTGTCGCCGGAGTTAGCCGGAGGTTCGGCCGGAATCCGGTTGGTCGACGGGAAGGGGGGATGGGTTGGGTGTTTTAAGAAAAGTACAATTTGGTCCCTGTAGTTTCATATTGATGAAATTATTGTATTTAAGTTTTTAAAATTACATTTTTAACCCTTAACCTAAAGAAACCTAATTTACATAATAAATCAATTTATTTTATAAAATATTTATAAAACTTTATAGATTTTAATAAGATTTTTCACTTTAACCATTTATTGTAACCTAATAACTAAAATTCATAAAGGGTGATTAAAACTTTACAACTTTATGAAAATTTAAATTATAAATCATAAAATTGTTATAAATAACTAAGTGATGAAAATTGAAATAAAACAACTTACAATATTGGTTAAATTACACGTTTAGTGCATTTGATTCATTGAAATAAATAATTTAATAATGTTCCATCGTGTGAAAATTCTAAATGAGTATGGGTTTTTGTTTGAGGACGGGTCAAATGTTACATTTGCTGTTGCCGATGATTACTCCTGTTTACAGTGGCGATGGGTTGGGCTATTGTGTCTATGGTTGTAACCGGTGACGATGGTAGTGCGATTAGGGCCGGTGGCGGTGGTGGTGCAAACACCATTGTTGCCCCTTTGCTGTTGTCACCCGACCAAGGATGTTGCTGATTTATCGAGATCTTTTCGTCTGAGACTTGCTCTTGAGTTTTTTTTTGGTGATGTAGTGTTTGTGATGCTTATTGTACAACTGACTGATGCATGACTTTGTGTTGTTGGGTAGGCTTTAGAGAAAGGGGTCACGGTTCGCGGTGGCTCTAGCGGTTCTATCACGACCGGCGGTGCCCGCCTCCGGCTGTTGCCGGCAAGGCCCGCCTCTAGCTGTTGCGTTGGTCGTGGCTATGCCGACGATGGTGGGTTTCTCTTTGATTATGATGGTGACACAACAGCAGGGGCTATTGCCAATCCATCGCTCTTCTTTGGTTCGATTGGACCAAGTGGTGGCCCTCTGGGTGTTAATGGTCATCAATCGCCTTTGTCTCCTTCTGTGGTGTCGATGATGATAAGGAGCACTTTGATGATGATAAGGAGCACTTTATCTGAGACTTGGCTTTGATTCAATATTGGTCACTGGTTTCTTTATCTATTTTTAGTTTATTACTATTGTTTTTTTGACTGAGCGATGATGGAATAACCATAGGTATGTCGGTTGCTTTGGCGGGGCTATCGATTACGGCTAGCAACCGCAACTGCACCCCGGTTCTGAGCCTGAGCATGACAGTTATATGGATTCAAATCGTTTTGAGTAGCCCATTACGCGCGCAACGCGCGCCAACGAAACATACTTGTTATCTTTAATATCATTGTTATAAATATATCTACAAAAAAAATTTATTTCATTGTTATTTATTATCATAGACCATAATTTTCATTCATTTTTGCCACAAATTTATTTTACCCCAACATTATCATGCTCATCATTAACACATACAACCAAATTATTATCATATTATCATTTTATTTTTATTTTTATTTTTATATATAATCAAATAATTTAAATAAATAAATAGAATTAGAAATATATAATTAAATAAAAATTTAAAAACTAAACAAAAATATAAATAATTAACTAAACTTGCATTAGATTAGAAAAAAAATTACATAACTAAAAATAAAAGAAGAAATTAAACTAAAACAATAATACTACATACTCTAAAACAAACTTAAATAAAAACTAAGAGTTGTGTAACTCCCAAGAACTTGTGAAAGGGTAAACGGATAATAAAAAAGGACCTTTAATATTCAATTAAGATTAAGGACCAAATGTGACACTTATAGAAGTTGCTACTATAAAACTAACCATATAAAGAAAAAGAGCCGCCTCAAGAGGTTTCTTACACCCCAAGTAATTTGCAATTTGTCTAGAAAGAGAGAGGCGCATAGAGAGAGAAAGCTTGAGAAAAGCGCAAGTAGGAGTCCATTGCTTTTGAGGCCATTAGGAGAGAGTTCATGCATCTAAAGGTTGGGATGATGACTTTCCAAGAGTATAATACTAAGTTTAATGACCTAGCCTAGTGATAGAGTTGGTGACTCCCATTTTTAGTGTCAAACCCCAGCTGATGGCGGAAACATCAGGGCGCGAGAAGTGATAGATTGTTCAAAGACATCATAGAACTAAAGTGATAATAAATTAAGATTAAATTTCATTTCCATTAATCAACATATCATTACAATGTTTCAAATAAACATACAATAATTTTGAGAAATACAAGTCTAAAACAAACATAACAAAATGATAGATTTGATGTGTTTCTAAGTCCACCTAATTGAATTTCTTGATAAAGCTTCAAGCATTTCCTGCAACATGTATAGAATATTGGTCAACATATGAATATGTTGGTGAGTATACAAGTTTGAATACATAGCATAATAGTGAATAAATCTCAATTCAACATGAGTAAAGTATACTAAAGTTTGTACATTGCTACCATGCGAAGCGAATAATCAAACCAAAGTGTCCACAAGCGTAATCTTAGCATAAAAATGACCAAATCCGTAAAGATTGAATAACTTAACATAGACCCATCATAATAGGGCGGATGTGCTAGTCCTATAGCGCTATACATGTTAAGGGAGGTTTAGATTGCTTGCAAGATAATGTATTCTAGCATGTATTCACAAATAGTATAGCAAGTAGGCATGTTTGTATGAATTGAGTTTAGAATGAGATTGATTGAATGTATGATTGAGTGCATTTGATAATTGATACATGTTGCAACCCAAATAGTACTAAAACAAAAGAGGTGAAGTATGACTCACGGTTTGGCGATTAGAATCCACAAGAATAGATGAATGAGTTTAAAGGTTTGAGTCACCAAAGTCACCCTAAAAGGTAAACAAAAAGGGTGTAAATTTAGGATTCAAAGTTTAAGATTTTAGAAATTGAAAAGTATACGAAAATTACAAGTATGAGAGTACATGAAAGTATATACTACTTAGACACTTATTTGGACACCATGTATTGTATGTGTTTTTTATGAGTATTAGTCACTCATTGGAAGTCCAAAATAAGGAATCATAAGATTAGTATAATGTCTACCTTAACACATAACATTCAACCATGGTTTGATTGATGTTACGGTTTGTTTTTGACTAAGTATTATGTAGATATAAATATAAGTCATGCATTAGAGGTAGGGTAATCCACAAACCTCAAACGTTATATTCATATAAGTCATGTATTAGAGGTGGGGATATCCACAAACCTCAAGATTATCACCATTGCACAAAATCTCCACATAAGGGTGATTCGGATGGTCATGAGTACATAAATGAAAATACCAAAGTAAACTAACTAGTTTGACTAAGTGTTCAAGTGGGGTATGGTGGATAGATTAGTTGTACAACCAAGGTTCAACATCACCATTTTAGACCATAACACAAGCCTTTCAACATTGGTTAGAGGCTCGGTTTGGTTTCATCCACTTCTTGATTTGTAGATCACTTAGTGTTTTATAAATATGAAAGAATGGGGTGTAAAAGTCTCAAAATTTTTGGAATATAACTTCAACACAAGCCTTCCAACATTGAAGTTGTTAGTAACTTGGTTTAGTATGTAAAAAACTTAAAAACAAGACAATAAAAGTAGAATATTTCCAACTTGGACCTCAAAAATGGGGGTTTACCTTACTTGTTCACCTTGGTGACTAAGTGGTTAAGTCCAAGAGGTTGTCCAAGTGGTAAAGAAAATGGAAGAAGAAAGTAAGAAAAGAAAGTAAAATAAATAAATAAATAAAACTCACAAGTTGTTCTTGAAGATTTCTTGCAAAAGATGAAGTTGATGGGTGGAATGAGAGAGATTAACAGAGAGTTTAGAGTGATAAAAATAATTAGGGAGGGATTTGGGTTAGTATTTATAGATAAAAATTTGGTTGGGCATTAAAGAAAGTAGTTGGAAAGATGAGTGTAGGGTAAATTCAAAGTTTTAATTTCAACCCCTCAACTTATATTACTCATGAATTTGCACCATAACTCTTGATTAAGCATAAGTATTTTAACATATGAACCATAAAAATAAAACTTAAAAATAATTTTCTGAAAAAAAGTAAGTCCCGATTAGCACGGTTTTACGTTAAAATGCGTATTCGCAATTGTTTAAGCATTAACAAGCATATAATCAACAAAAATGATATAAAAAGAGAACTTTTACTATGATCAAGTCTTGACATTACAAGGATTGAATAAAAAGTACGATTACATTTGAAATAAAGATAAATGTAAAATACGAAACGTTACATTTAGAGAGATATGATGGCCCCCAGGCCAATCATATTTACGATTGTGGTGGATTTAACATGGAGGTTATAAAATTAGAGAAAAGAAGCACCAGTGTATGAATAAAAGAAGAAGTGGAATGAGAACCATAATGGGCATTGCAAACATTTCAATAATGATAACTATAGGATTAGGGAAATTAAAGTGAAGGTTGATGATCCCCCCATGAGGCAAAGGAATGTGGCTCAGATAAAGGAGTGCAATAAGTGTGGAAAGGTTCACCATGACGAATGTAGTTTGGGAACAAATAAATGTTTCCGGTGCGAAAAAGAGGGTTATTTTGACAATGACTATATGCAATAAACCAAATGTTATAAGTGTAGATGAATAGGTCATTTGGGGCGAGATTACAAGAAGGAAAGATTAGAAGGTTTAGGATTAAAGAAAGTTGGGGTGAAGGGGAAGGATGGTAACTCAAAAGCAAAAGACAGGGCATTCAAAAAAAGGGAAAATGCTAGGTTCCCAAACTGATGTCAGGTATGCTCCCGATGAACCATGTATGTGTATTTGTACTTTTTTATTCTATAGCTAGTAAGAGTTTTGTAGCTATCATATTCTATAATACAGTGCCTAGTAAGAGTAGGAAGATATATGTGCCTTTATACGTAGAAACTGGAATTGGTAAGTTTATGAAGGTGATAGAAAAGATTAATGATTGCTACATAAAATTAAAAGGTCTTAAGTTTCCTACTAGATTATTTGTGAGGGCCTTATAAGGGTATGATGCCGTATTAGGAATAATTGATACTCAACATTCAATTTATATGTACTCAAACATGTTTTTGATGATTTCAGCCACATTATGGCATAAAGGAAAGTCACCGACAATATGTGCATGTTTGATAAAATATGTGTGTATTGTGTCATGGTCACTTAAACACTTGTTCGATCAATTTAATACAACCATATGCTAGTTTTGTTTAAATGTAACTAATTGTAAATGAGCATTTCATATACATGCTTGAAATCATTTAATAGACATTTGTGCACATAAGACAATAAGATGCAAATGAAGTTTCATAAACTTGTTCACCTTATTGACAAGCTTAGATCGTGAGTTAAAGTTTTCTATAATCTCTAAAAACACCTCCACCGAAGTTCCTAAAGCTTATAAGTAATATACTAGCCTAGACGGGGTACGATATGGGTATAAATGCCCAAAAGTAAAAAATGAATTCTAAAATTTTATGAAATTCGCCTAACATATGTTGGCTTTTACAGTCTGCTCGACCCCACCATCACGAACCGCTAAGCATATTACTCGAGTTTCGCTATTGATCCCCGATGGGCAAGACACTTTACAACCAATCAAAACAAGCCACGTGACAACGCCATATGGTTAGTCGTCGGACACATGTCGCTCATCAACATGTGTCAATCCATAAGAGATTTGCTTGGTGACCATGTAGTAGACCACCAAACATTTATAAAGGATGGCATAGAAGTATGCTATGCCATCACATTTTCCTTAACCTGGTTCATCGTAGACCGTTAAAGCCACCGGTCGCAATTCGCGACTAGTGTCATAACCCTAATTTCTCAACATTTTCATTTCTATTTTCTAATTTATCATTTTATGTATGAAACTTTTTTGAGGTGTTGCATCATCCCCACCTTGGAACAAAACTACAACACCGAGTTAGGGAGAGATCAATGTAACAGTTTCATAGGTGTTGCAGAGTTAAAACGCAAACACTTACAAGATCAAATAAGGAACTGGCTATAAGAAACAAAGAACTAAAGCAAAGAACATAAGCAAAAACAAAGCAGTTGGTTTTCAAGGATGTTGTATATTGATATCAAGTGTTCGACCAAAGACACAAGACTTAGTACATGAGATACTTTATACTACAACCTACAGCTGGCCATACTTTGAAAGCCAGTTGTGACACTAATTTAGACAATAAGATCAATGTAAAGTCAAAAGACAAATTGCCTTTTGATATGTGACTATGACATGTCATAGCTCACATCTTTATCTAGTACTAAAATATAAAAAATACAAAGTAGAAAGTTAAAGACAAATACCACAATCTACAGTTGATAAAGGTATGGAATTATCACCAACATTTATAAGTTGGTGAGCCTTCAGAGATGGCAGCGAAAAGTGGTTCAGCTTTGTTAAAATTATGTCAGAGAAAGCATCTCTCATGTGTCTTCTGAAGAAATCTGTCTCTTGCCTTTCGGAGACTTTGTTTGTGAAGCTTCGGAAGACTTTATCTTTGGCTTCGAAAGAAATAGTATTTGGCTTTGGAAAATTTGACACTTAGAGAATTTTTTAGTGACTTTGTCAGATCTTATGAAATAAATTCCTTGTACTTCAGAATGTATGTTGAGAGATCTTTCGTGAGCATCAGCATTTAAGATAACTCCTACAAAAACTCGTCCTTGAGTTATTGCGTGAATAAGTGAGGGTATTTATTTCTTATCTTAGATTCTAGTTCTCAAGTTTATTCAAGACCTCGCTTGAAATTTCATTAAACTTTAAACAATGTTAGTATCTTTCTTTTCAACTTCATAATTTTAAAATCATCAATATGTATTGGTTGTTTGATAAATTTCAACTTTTTGTTAATTTCAACAACCTTTAAGGCATAACCATTGTTTTATCGGACAAAGTCTTACATTGGTTTGACACATGAAATGCGTCATGTATTCCACTCATCTCTTAAGGTAACAATAGCCGATAAGCTACAAGTCCAATTCGTTTAATAAATGATTTCTAAAGGTCCAACAAAACAAGGATTTAAATTCCCTTTTTTTTCAAATCGAACTATGCCTTTCCATGGTGATACTTTGAATAATACTTTGTCACCAACTGTAATTCCAATGGTTTCCTTCTCTTATCTGCATAACTCTTTTGTATGTTTTTTTCTGTCTTCAGTTGCTCTTTAGTTTGTAAAATTTTGTCGGTTGTCTTCTATACAATATCAAGTTTTGAAAATTGATTTTCTCCTACTTCAAACCAACATACCAACATTCCTCCTTTTTGCCATACAAAGCTTCAAATGGTGCATGAATACTCTAGTAATAGTTGTTGTCATATAAAAGTTCCATGAGAGCTATGTGATCATCCTAACAACAACAAAAATATATCATGCAAGCTCATGATATAAAAATCTATCATGAGAGGTTGTTGTTTAAAGGCTTTGCTTAGGACAAATAAAGAATAAGTGTAGGGATGTGATCGCATGTCGATGTTTTAGAGTTTAATTGATCCAAATACGTGATTTTACATTGTTGTTATTATGAAATTAGTTTACTTTGTTTATGTTTTGTTTCTTAGGTGTTTGATACTTAAAGAAGCTTGAGTTGAGGCAAAAGAAGTAAAAAATGAAAGTAGAAGGACTAAAGTTGCAAATATCAAAAGTTACAAAATATTAGAATTTGGAGGAGACCCAGCGTATGATATGCCGGGTTTGGGCGTATCATAAGTAGGGTGGCGTATGAGAGGCATATGGGGCGGCATATAATACTCGAGGGGCGTATCAGCAACGTATAGTGGCGTTTTTGAAGAAAAAACAGAAGGGGCGTATGATACATATTGGTACACCATCACCACAACCATACGCTAGTGGTGGTGTACGAACGGTGGTGGACGACGGCGCTGGATGGTTGTGGTGATGGTGGCGGACGGTGGGCGGTGGAGGACGGTGGGCGGTGGCGGACGGTAGGCGGTGGTGGACAGTGGTGGGTGCGGACGGTGGGCGTTGACAGAATGCGGGCGGTGGCAGACGGTGGTGGTAGCGGACGGTGGTGGTGGTGGTGTTTAAGAAGAGCTCTGCAGACCTTAGAAATGGTTGGGTCAAGTCTACACCAATAAGAGCTCGCGCAGACGTTTTTTAATGAAACGTTTTCAAAAAAAAACAAACAGTCTGTTCCTGTCAATGTCTACGCGTGGTCTGCGCAGCGTAGACAAAAGAGTCTTCGCAGACCTTATTCAGAAAAACAAACACCACCTAAGTTGATGAATGCAATTATGTTTTGATTAATTTAAAAGGTTTGCTCAATAAATAAAGTTGTGTGCTTTCTTATCAGTTTTTTGGCTTCTTTCATCGTGAACTCATTAAAATTAGTAGATAAAGTGATATTGGTAAACTGATGATTTTGTCAACGAACCAATCTTAAAAGCTTGTTTCTTTATTATCATTTTAATCAAAAGTTAAAATCTTGAAACTTATTTTGTAGCAAACCCTAGTTTAACACACCGATTGTTGATCTTGCGGAATTAAGAACCCGGAATTGATTGTCTTTCATTATTTAAGTAAATCCATTTTAAAGTTCATTACTTTTTGTTATTGTGCTCTAAATTTTATCCAAAGTTCTAATTTTTTATTGCAAAGTCGTGTCTTTCAGTTAATCGAGTCGTATTTATTAAACACTTTTCATAAATTCCAAGTGGAGACAACCTTACTTACTCTTACACAATAAAGCTAGCTAAGAGCGATATATTTATTTGTTTTGATCAAGTCCCGACAACCAGATCAAAATGATGTCGTTGTCGGGGAATTGGTGCGCAAAGTGTTATTTTTTGTAAATTTTAGTTTTATCTTAATTTATGTTTTATGTCTTACAGGTTACGCTCAAGTAGTTAAACCTCACCATGAATAAAGTTTATTATTCATATACATGTTGTGGAAGTCCAATTCACACACGAGATGATTGTCTTGAGTACTTGCAAAAGTGTGATAATGCGAGAAGAAAATTATATATGTTGGATGTCTATTATGATGATATACCAACACCTTATCCGTGCTACGAGGCATCTTCTCCATATTATGAAGGATATTATCAGTCAAAAGTGAACTACAACTTTGAGCAAGATTTATATTGCAACAATTATGAACCAGAGACAGTACAAAGCTCAAGTTATCAGGAAGACCATAACAACTATCACCAAGCATACTCGCAGCCAGCATATGACGATTTTGATAGGTGTAATCAAAGAGATTTTTCTAAATTCTCAAACCAATTGAAACCTTCCCAATGTTATAATCAGAATCTATGTCAGTTTCCTCCTCAAAAACAAGAAATGTTGCTAACTAAAATGACAAGCCTTTTCAAAATATTTATCAATCTGAGGAGGAGCAAAAGATTATGTAATTGGATTCAATGTTGTCTATGATAGATGAGAATCCATCACAACATCAACTATCAGATCAATAACGAATCAACTACCTTAGCAAAAAATGTGAGGTGCTCTTGATGAAAATTCAGATTGAAGAGTAATTAGAGGACAAGGTAATGGAGGAGGTTGCGGACACTAATACAAAACATTACTTCCTTTAGTTGTAGAAAGAGAGATTGAATCCACCATGGTTGAGGAAACAGTGGAAGAACCATTTACAAATCCTTTGCAGCAAGACATGAAACTTCTTAAAACACCAAAGACTAAAGTAATCAAAGTTTATCTCGACCCTTCTTTTGTGCTTATTACTCCATCCAAAAAGGTTGGAGAAGAGGATTTAAGGATAAAGAAAAGGAAGGTGATATTGCATGACACTAGACATGCTATCATGAAGTGGCTTTCCAACTAACATGCCAATCATTAGGAAGCAATTTTGGAACTCGCATGTCAATTATTGGGCGTTTTTGGAAACTTGGTAGGAAAATATGCATTTTGACCACCTTAGTGGTGATAAGTATGGTATGGCTGAAAACCTAAAACTTAGCATTAAATAGCATGATTCCTATAAAAGTAAGTTTTATTTCTTCTATTAGTTTATTTTTCTTTGTTTTGTTTTGCTTTGTTTTGCTTTGTTTTGTTTTGATAGTTCACTTATCATGCATAAATACTCAAGTGTGGGGAAGCACAAAACATTTGATGAAGGCTTTCACTAATGATGATCAGGTTTATGTACTTTTTTCTTATTTTTTGGTTTTGTGTTCTATTGTGAATTGCTATAGTAATTATTTTCACTTAGTTCATATGAATTTGTTCTTTCGATTTGTGATTGAATCTTAACCAAGAACCTCATCCTCGTAATGTTTATTCTTAATATAAAAATCATACATTGGGGACAATGTATCCTAAGTGTGGGGATGGGGGAAGTAACAAACAATACATTGAGAATTTGAAGAAAAAAGTGCTAAATATGAGAAATAAAAAAAAATGAATTTTTTGGAAAAAAATGTCCCAAGCATGCTTAAAAATATATAAAGATTGAATCTTTAAATACAAATCATCAACTAATTACCTTCTAAGGTATGGTTTTTGGTTCTTGGTCATGGTTAGATTCATTTTGATGTTTCAACGAAGAAAAAAACTTTGATTTTAGATTTATCTAACCGATAGTAATAAGCTAGAAGGTGGATCTTTTATGCATATGTTACATCAAATTCCCAATATTTAAATATTAGTTCATATGAAATGTTTAAAGCAAGAAATCAAATTGTGCAGAAAGATGATAAAGGCATTTAAGTTTAGCCTTAGGAATTGAAAAAAGCCTTTTAATTTTTATCTTCTAGATCTTACCCAATATTATCCAATTAAAACCAAAAGAAAGCCAATGTGACACCCAATGCTATATATGATGAAAATAAGTTAAATATGAAGCCTATTTTCTTTCTAATTTTGGTTTTGATGAAATCCAGATTGGATAGGCGATTAGGTGCTCAAAAGTGACCAACATGCCAAAGCCTCGTTCTTCTGTAAGTCCATAAGGACGTTTTCAAAATATATGAAAATACAGGCTGAAAAAGGTCATATCGTTCAAAAGTCAAAATTTTAAAAGACCATCAATGTTAATGTGCGCCACAAAAGTGAAAAATAAAAAAGATGTGCCAATATTTTTCTCATAATGCAAAATGCATTGATATCAATAATAGACTTTCAAAAAAGGTAGGCTTACCCAATTTATGGATTTCATCGTACTTTTAGCCATTTTTATCCCTAATTTCCTACCCTTAACCTAAGCTTGATTAAAACTCATAAAAGTCCTTTTGATTTGTGTATACTTTTGGTGTATTGTGAGAAAATGTGATTAAATGCATGGGCAAAATGTGAAGGTCTATTAGTCTCGGTTAGGTGAATTTAGATTTAAAGTGACATGATTTTGTTTGAAAGAAAAAAATTGACAAATATGTTTAAAAAAGTATGCGAATTCGGGTATGACCTTGAACCGGAACTAATAATCGGTAAGGGATTAGAGAATGTATTGTTTATAAAAGGTTTAAAACATATTTAAAGGTTTTGCTTAGGGACAAACAAAGAATAAGTGTGGGTATAAGATCACATGTTGATGTTTTAGAGTTTAATTAATCTAAATACGTGATTTTACATCATTGTTATTATGGAATTAGTTTACTTTGTTTATCTTTTGTTTCACGGGTTTTAGAAGCTTAAAGAAGCTTAAGTTGAGGCAAAAGATGCAAAAAATGAAAGTAGAAGGACCAAAGTTGTAAATATCAGAAGTTAAAATCTTGAAACTTATTTTGTAGCAAACCCTAGTTTCGCATACTAATTGTTGATCTTGCGGAATTAAGAACCCGAAAGTGACTGTCTTTCATTATTTAATTAAATCCGTTTTAAAGTTTGTTGCTTTTTGTAATTGTGTTCTAAATTTCATCCAAAGTTCCAATTTTTGATTGCAAAGTTTTGTCTTTCAATTAATCGAGTCATATTGATTAAATACTTTTCATAAATTCCCTTTGTAGACGACCTTACATACCCTTACACAATAAAGTTAGCTAAGACCGATATATTTACTTGTTTTTGATCGAGTCTCGACAACCAGAACAGTCACGTACTTAGATTTATGAGTTTCTTATAGGATTTTCTCTTTTAGGTCTCCAGCCCGGCTCAAGCTTTATGGGGGCTAAAGCGGATACTAATATTGAGGCCTTCTTGTGTGTATTTGTTTTTATCCTTAAATATGATCCATAAATTCCTAAGAGCAGAAAAATAAATCAATTTGCCGCTATCTGCATTAATTATAACGTATGCATTTACAATCTAAGGAGAGATTATGGGTTGATTATAAACTATAAAGTATAAAATAGAGTAGAAAGCAACTTACTTCGTGGTGATAAAGCAAGGGACTTCACGGGTCATGTCCATTTCGATGCTACGTCTACAGAAGAAACATAAATGTTAATAAAACTAAATTAATATTTCTAAAGAGTTATAATCAGCGCAGGATAAAAAAAATGTTAAATCATAAAGCAGGTCAAAAAACAAACCCAAACTAAATCAAATTATCAAACAATATGTATTAGCCTCTGAGTTTCAATAAACAACTATTAAAAGCTCCAATACTCAATACATAGAAGTTGCAATACCTGCTTCAAATCAACCTCTAAGTCAATAACAGAAAAATTCAACAAGTCTGGACTCCAAAAGCAATTAAACTGGTTGCTTTGAAGTGGAAATTTGTAATCAAATTACTCAAAATTCAACCAAAGGAAAGTTCAACGAATCAAAAAGAGAATAGGGCTACCAGAAATTACATGTAAGTTGTCCACTTGTTCCAATCGGAAATTTTTAGTCTTTGGCCCTCGGAGTTAGCCGTTAATCGTCACTCAATCGAGTGACACCGGTTAACCGTCCGAATCACATAGGGAAAGAAAGGCCACCTCTGGCCGTCTCCCCCCGACTCAGACGGCAACCGCTAGAGGCTGTTCAGTGTTGTTTGCTCTCCCTAACTCTCCATGATTGGCTAATATCGACCATCATTTTGGATTTTCGGTTATCAATCATCATGGTTGCCATCGTCAATAATGTGCCACTACCCAAGTCAAATTCCAATTTTCATTCACAGATTACCGCCATCACATGAATTAGATTTACCGCCTCCATTTCCCCACAAAAAAGTCCCCCCCCAGCCCTTTTCCTTCCCCTTATTCCGTATGGACTAGCCAGCATCATAAAAGGCCCAGTATATAAGAATTTTTTTTTAAAATATGAGGCCCTAAAATTTTGAAGGCCCAAAGCCCTATCTTTACCCACTAAGCCTATTGGGCCGGCCCTGTAGGTCACCTCGTACCTTGATTCTTCATTCATTCTAAGGTTTCCATCGTCTCCTTTGACTAACTAGTCAAGCATGACTTTGTACCTTATTCTCAAGGTTTTTATTATTTTATGTTGTCCCTTAAGCATTCTTTAATTGATTCGTTAAATCAATCTGAAGTTCGAATCGCAACGCATAAACTAAAGGCATCAACAACAACATTGGTATTTTTAATAGTTATAATCACTAAGGGTTTCCATACATCTTCTTTGAATCATATTTAATTCTTTTTGACCAAAGATATTTTCAAACTCTTATGGTCCATGCAAATAGTAAATCTGACTTCATAAAAGTAATGTCTCTGTAACATTAAATCAAAAATTATGACACCTAACTCCAAATCATGAGTCATATAATTCTTCTCATGAATCTTTAGTTGACGAGATGCATAAGCAATAACTTTGTTTCTTTGGATTACAGCACATCCTAACCTAGTGTGTGATGCATCACAATAGACAACAACATTTTTAACTCAATTGGGTAAGGCTAAAATTAGTGCATTTGTCGATATTTGTTTCAAATTTTCAAAAGCTTCAATATGTTTAGATCCCCATTTAAATTTAATTGACTTTTATGTCAATGAAGTTAAAGGAACTACAATTCGATAGAAATCGTGAATAAATCGTCGATAATATCCTGCTAACCCAAGGAAACTACGTACTTCTATAGTTCCGATGCTATCTTAGGATTTTCTCATTTTGTGATAGCTTCAATCTTGGTTGGATCTACTTGAATACCCTTACAATTAACAACATGACCTAGAAATTGTATCACTATTAACTAAAATTCATATTTCGAGAATGTGGCTTCAACCTTTATTGTCTGAGTAATTCAAGTATTGTTCATAAATGTTCTTAATGATCTTCTTTATTCTTAGAAAAAACCTCGTATAGTCGTTCAAAGATTTCACCTAAAAGAATGTATAGACTACAAGAAAGTCTTTACACATGAATCCCGTCTAGAGGCTATCATTATTTTTGTCGCATATGCTGCTTATCAAAACTCCATTGTCTATAAAATGGATGTGAGAATCACATTCTTATACTGGAAGGTGCAAGAGGAGGTATATATATATAATTCAACCTCTGTGCCCCAAATTATTAGAGAAAGTGTGTAAACTAGATAAGGCATTATATGGATTACATAAAGCTCCATGTGCATGGTAAAAAAACCTTTTTAAAACGTCTATTTGAAAACGGTTTCACAAGTGGAACAATCGATCAAACACTCTTGAAAAAGAAAGCAGCTGGGTATATGTGATCGTGCGTATATATATATATATGTGGATGCGTTATCTTCAGGTCCATGAACGTGTAAGGCTTCATTCCTAGAAGTGATCATATATGGTCAATCATAGTATAAAACATTACTCATTTCACCACTTAATAAAAAAATTAGTCAACGGGAAACTTAGATTATATACTTATTACTAGAAACTTGTTCATAGGTAAGGAATTGTCTTAAAGAAATGACATCACAATTGTCATTAAAATGGGCTTCTAGACATTATAACAGTTGCAATCTTTAGGTTCCAAGTAGCTTCAACCCATGCTATTCTCATGATCTCGGCAATCTAGCTATCAACTAACATACAAAAGTCAGCGCTACTGAATGAGTTTTAGTTTTCAAGCTTTTATTTTTATTTATGAACAAACATTAACTATACATATAGTCCACTTCGTTATAATACCTTACATTATGGTGTTAATTATATTTCTTTATTTTTTTCATTATCATTTCGTTTGTCATATAACTAGGGTAGCACAAAGTAGAGCCCAAAAATTTGGCTAGCAACAAATATCAGACCCATATCAACATATAATCCTAGTTAGTTAAACCCCTGATAGTTGACCCACAATACAAGGTTCATTCTGGACAGTTATCATGTATTTAAGGGTCTAATTCAGTCCATTCACCCACAGTGTGTATTGGCTAATTAGTCAACACATAAGAACGTCTATTTTTTTATTATGTTCAAGAATTTCTAGCCGTAATTGGGCCCACATTCCTTTTTATTAGGTTTCATTATCATCCCATGTTCATTATTAACATTCTATATTATTATACATAATACTTTCATCATTTACTTTATCATCTCATGCATTCCATACCAAGCACACATCATACAAACATCATATATAAGCCATCACATTAGAGAAGCAAATAGGAAATCATACTATAAATTAGGTAAACCCTAGGTCAAGTCAAACTTTGGTCAAATATTAGTCAACTATGAGTCACGACTCATTTTAGGGAACTATTCTAAGTCGTATCAAATTCATGTGCATAAAACATATTCGGATGAATAATCACAAACGGGTAAATAAATCGCATACGGGTGAACAACTGACAAAAATCTTTCCAAGTACAATCAGGCTCTAATGTAGAAATTAGGTATGGGTGAACTGGATACTTAGTCTTTTTTCAAAGCATGGGTGCATACAGGTAACAATATTAGGTGTGGGTGAACATTATGAATCATACCTAAAACCTTTATTGCACTGACTACTCTTATAAGGCTAACTACTTGGTGCAACGTTAATACGACACTAACCTTTCGCATGATAAAATTTATCCCAATTACTGAGTGAGTACCCATCTTCAAGATACACACCTTTAACCTGCTAAAAAGAGCATGTGTTCTAGGTGAAAACTAGGGCCAAATAATTATGAATAATAATTGAAAAGAGTCAAAGATTACTTGATAAGCAGAAGTGTCTACTTTTAACCAAAACCCATGTGGAAAATCGAATCTTTTAATCAGGTTTTCTTGACTAAATCTTGGTTCATCTCCATTGATGGAAGCATTAAGGATCGACCGTGGCATCAAAGCCTTGAAGTGATTAGTAATTTCTTTTTCATTTACATGGAGAATTGCATAGGGGAAGATGACAAGGGGCAAAAACTTACTCTTTTGCGTGAACACCATATAAATTAGATTAAAGACATACGTAGTATAAATTGAAACAGTGTAAACCCTAAGCCTAGAGAACAAGAGATGAGCTTGAAGGTAAGAAGAAGCATGGCCGGTGAGCAATTTAAAAATAGAGTAAATTACTATTTGCATCCTTAACTTTTTCTCAAACTAACTAGTTGCATCCCAAAAGTTTAAAAATATTATATTGTCCCTTGACTTTTCATTTTTATCTCTATTTGAGTTCAAATGACTAACGCCGTTAATATTCTTGTCAAAACCTTTACTAAAATACTAAACTAAACCAAAAATTTAAAATAATAAAAAAAACCTATAGGATTCACCTACCCCCTCACCCTTTCACCTACAAAAACACACACACACACACTCTCTCTCTCTCTCATCCCACACTCACACAACCCCTCTTTTTCTATCTCCCTTTCCTCCGTAATCTCCATCACCATCATCATAGTTACCTATCATCACCACTAAAAGCCACCCATCATCACCACCACAGCCACCCACCACCACCACCACCAGCAACAGCAGTAGTAGCTCATGTCACCACCAACAACAGCTCCCATCGCCGCCGCCACCAGCTCCGGTCACCGCCACCACAAGCTCCGGTCGCCACCACCACCAGCTTCGGTCGCCCCTACCAGCAGCTCCGGTTGCCCCCACCACCAGCTCTCGTCACCACCACCACGAGCTTTGGTCACCACCATCACAACCTATCACTGCCACCATAGCCTTCCACGTCACCACCACCACACCCTGCCACGTCACCAGCACCGCGGTCCCTATCATCACCGTTGTAGCCTGCTCCATCGTCGCCACCACAACCGACCATCACCACACAACCATCACCAAACACTTTCTCCCCACTCACTATATCTCTCTATGATTTGTAAGATTTGAGGTTTTGATTGGTGATTTATGGGTATAAGGTTTGATAATGGTGGTTATTGGGTAGTGGACGGTGCTTTGTGACGATGGTGGATGGTGGTGGGTCGAAGTTTGGATCAAGGGTTTTTATGGTGGTGGTAAAGATGATGGTGGCGGTGGGTGGAGAAGGTTAGTGAGAGAGAGATCAGTGCGTGTGTGTGTGTGTTAGAGAGAGAGAGAGTGTGTGTGTGTGTGAGAGAGAGAGAGAGAGAGAGAGTATGTGTGTGTGTGAGAAGCGAGAAGAGAGAGAGAGTGTGTGTGTTAAATATTTAATGTTATGTGAAGAAGAGAGTGTGAGTGGGTTGATGGATAAATTTTGTTGTATTTTTTAATTGACACGAGTATTTTAGTCTTTTTATAAAAAATTTAACAGAAAAATTAACGCAGTCATCATTAAGGATTCAAATGGATGAAAAAATGAAAAGTTAGGGGACATAATATATTTTTAAACTTTAGAAATGCAACTAGTCAGTTTTAGAAAAAATTAAGGATGCAAATAGTAATTTACTCTTAAAAGAATAAAAGAATTCTATAAAAATTTAATATAAAAGTTTTTGAAGTTAGAAAAAAAAAACTTTCAATAAAAAATTAAAAAATACCTTATAAAATTTCAGATAAACCTAAACGAACCGAGTTCAAGCGAGAAATTGTTTAAACCGATGTATTCAATTTGGTTATCCGATTAAACCATTTATTTTTTGTTTATGCAGATAATTGAACCGAATAAGCAATATTTCGTGTAATTGTTAACCGAACAGAAAACCGAATTAACAATTTGAGTCGGCTTTTATGGTTATGGATACGTTTGGTTTTCGATTATATTAGTTTGGTTTTTTTTCATTTATAATAACTACAGATAAGACAAAAAGGAAAATAAGGACTAAAAGAAATAATAATTAGATAAAACTTAAAAGTTTTAGTTTAACGTATTAAGGAAGATATGATAAATACGAAAAAAAAATAAAAGAAAAATACAACTATTTTAAAAAGTTGACCGAAAGAGATATAACAAGTAAACATTGTTTAAAAGAGAGCATATATAGCATTATCCTTTAGAAAATAACCTAAAGTTTTGTATTTTGATGACAAGTGAGATAACAAAGTTTAGTTGAGTTTTGATTAGAGAAAGTTAGATCTAATAATCAGATGACAGATAAACAATACGATAAAATGTCGCAAGTTGTAACATTTTAAATGAAATTTGGTTCATGATTTGCATAAGTCATAATTGATCAAAAAATGGAGTCAAAGTCAAGTGGTTAAGTTGTGGTGATGACTAACCCTGAAGTGGTAGAAGTGCTTTTTACCGTTAATCTATATTTTTAAGGCAAAGAATCAATCGAAAATCTAAAAAGTTACGAGGCGAAAGCTCAAAACTCAATTTTAATCAGTTCGTGTAGGTGTCTTCCAACTTGTATGTATATCAAGTTCGACTTTATGTTTTACATGTGTTAATAGTTGTCAAGTGAATATGTCGGATTCAGGTATGTGTTTAGATCTTTTGGTTTTTGATCTCATTTAATGTTTTTTACTCAAAGTAGATCTATAGTGAAGCTTAAGCCGATTAACTTCGCAAAAGTTGATCTATAGTGAGATTTGAGCCGATTGACATTTTGTATTGTGTTACTGATGATCTTCTCATGTTATAATGTATTCCTGCATGATAGAATATGCAACTGTGTAATGTGTGATTTAACATCACGAATTTTGTTTTACCTTCAACGCGTTTGACTCAGCCCAAGTCAACCATTTATAACCTAAAATGGCCACTCTACTTGACGCCCGGAGCACAATGCAATAAAGACCAATGAACTCGCCAATATTCACAATTTACATAATTTGGCATTAAGTCAAGCCAGTTGAAACCAGCAGATTCAGTGAAGAAGAAAACAGATGTTCATTTCAAGATATCTTCACCTTTGATTGTAGTAGGTGCTGCAACTATTTACTGCATTCAACTTCAAGGCCATGAAATTCCAGAGGGTAAAAGTGTATTTACTGCTTACCAGAAGCAGAAGGAAATACACAAGAGCTTTCTTGGTTATCAATATTAGACCTGAAAAGAAAGAACATTTTGTTTAACTGTATTTACATGGCCCGATTACATCATGTTAAAGACAAATCAAACTAAATTAAAAGATTAATGACATGAATAAATGAAAAATATCTCTAGTAAGGTCAACCCACAACTTCAAGGATAAGCACTAAATTACAGTTAGCCCCAGTTCCTGGATTGGGTATGAATTAGGATAGTGACATTTGCAGAGGCGTTTTCAAACGAGTATTTTACATTTTTACCCTCCCGTTAGATAAGAAAGGGAGTATGAATTGACCCACCTGCCTTCTTTGTCTTATAAGTGTTAACCATGAACGGCTAACCACGTAGCATGGAAGAAGAAATCCTGCCAGTTGAAGAACAGAAACCTGAAACTGCGAATATTGAACAATTGTGGAGAATGCATTCACAAAAACAAGTCAATGAATGTGGATTACAAGTCAACTAAAAAAGAAGTCAATGATCCCAGATGATAGATCGGTATATACATACATATGTGTGTATGAACTTACATTAAAGAATTTTGATGATTTTGGTACCATCCCCAGGTCTCTTATAACCAGTAAAGCTTGGCGTATCAGCAATATTAGCATCAACTGCACATTTAAGTAAGCAAAAATACCAATCTTAATTAACATACGCACTCATAAGCAAGTTTGTATGATCTTCCACATAAACTGAGATACTTTCACTTATTCACTTACAATGAGCGCCATAAACCGAAGGTAAACAATGCTGCTATTACTTGTTACATCATAGTCTTCATAATCTGGTTCAAGCAGCTGGTGCTCAGCAGAAGCAAAAGCCAGGAAGTTAGTATCTCGGAGATCAATTTGCGGGCCCCATGCATGCCTAAAAGAGACAAGTCCAAATAAAACACAATACACCTTATGCACAATGAAAAAAGATAAAATCTTTGTCAAATATGTCTGGTTTTAGAAGGATTGTAATTGCAGGAACAATACCTGATATCAATAGTCATGACATCAGGATCGCTTCTTGCTGGAGGAAGATCATAATCCGGTGAATAAACCTACGAATCGAGTCATAAATACAATATGCATCACCATTCTCACAAAATAAAACAAGAACTCAGGGGGGTGAGATCAAACCTGATTGCAAATCTCACAGGTTATATCCCCTTTCTTATTGCACCATTTCTGAATGCATTTCCTATGAGCAAACTACAAGCCACACATACAGAATCAATCGGATGCTTATTTCGACTCATGTATAATAACAATCAGCAATGCCCTCAGAAACGAGCTCTATTGTACAAGTACAGAAACATCATGTACAACCACCCATCAAGCATCATAAAGCCTACTTATTGATTTAACAAGATAACACCATCAGAACCAAATCTGGACCCACTTGTGGAATCCACAATAATTCTACTATCTTTTGCTATGAAAAGATCGCAGTTTATAAGATCATATCTATCTATACAGTTAAACTGCTAATTGCAGAATCAAAAGGGGGAAACGATTAACCCTCAATCGATGACCAAATGCGTGAGTTTCAAATCCCTAATTTTAAACAACAAAATTGACTAGAATTGATGATCCCAGAAACTTGCAAAAAGAAAAAAAAAAAAAAAAAACACTTTTTCACTATGAATGTAAAAATCATAATTACGAAATTGATAAAAAGATGGGATTAAAAATTAAACATCAGTAGAGCTTAACTTAAGAAGAGTCATGAAGCAACAAAATTAGGGGAAAAGGATAGAAAACAGACCTTGAGAGTGCCGTTACAGGCACAAGGGGATTCCAATTCGTGTTGGTCGTCTTCTTCCTGGCATATTCTACACTCTCTGGTGAAAACCTTTGAAGAGCCTTCTCCTATGTGGGTCATATAATCACTGTCATCGCCATGGATTCTGGGGTTGTTTTGAAGCAATTGAACCACTTGAGAGATCATTTGGTCTCTTTTGGTGGTGGAGTCGAAGCAAGATGGTGCTGTCATTCGTCCCACACATGCCATAAAGTCTGCACAAAACAAGAAATAACACAAACACACACTTGGTGTGTAGCAAAAGCCTAGAGAAGAGGGGTGTAGAGTTTGAACTTTGAAGAGTTTGAGAAGAAGAGAGAGAGAGAGAGAGAGAAAGAAATGGGGGATACTTTGAAAAGGTGGAGGCGTGCACCGGGTTAAATTACCAAAATGGACATGTGTTTTTGGTTTTCATTAAAAAATAATTAATTTATTTAAATTTATAAATAAGTATTATTTTATGTAAATACTTAACTAAATACTTTTATAATAATGAAAATTAAATTATAAATAAGTATTATCTTATTTGAATACTTAACTATATAATAAGTAAATACTTTTATTATTATTATTATTATTATTATTATTATTATTATTATTATTATTATATATTTATTTTAAATATTATCTTATTTATAATAATTTAAATTAATATTAAAGTATATATAAGGATTATTTTATTGAAACACTTAAATATATAATCACTAAATATTTACATAGTTATAATAATAATAATAATACCCAAATGTATAGCGTTTAAGGTAGGTTGGAAAAAAAACTCGATAGCATTCGTCGCATCACTATATATAACAAATAGAAAAAATTATTGTAAGGGTTTATATTAAAAGCTGATGCTAATCAAAGATCTTTCAGCATGCACAGAAGTACAAGCAAGTTAACGCGGAAGATTTGACTATGCTCAAAGATGAAATTATCTAAGTGTCAAATCTTTCGAATACAAAGAGAGCAATATTCCGAAGCCAAAACTGAAGTCTTTCGATGCCTGAAGACAAAGTATTCCGAAGCTGAAGACAGATTTATTTCATAAGACAAAGAAGACACAATCATTCTCTAACATACTTCGACAAAAGCAGATATACTTTCTGTTGCCACTCTGAATAGTCACCAACTTCTATAAGTTGCTGATTACCTTTTTAATTTTGTCAACTGCTAAGTATAGTGTCTTTGTCTGTAGATTTCTACTCTTGTACTTTTATAATACATTAGGATGTAAGCTATGGCATATCATAGTCACATGTCAAAAGACAATTTGACTTTTGACTTTACATTGATCTTGTTGTCTAAATTAGTGTCCAGCTGGCCTTCAAAGTATGGCCGGCTGTAGGATATAGTATAAAGTATCTCATGTAATCGGTCTAAGGACTAAATTTTGTAATACTTGTAAACTCTTGACAGCAATATACATCATTCTTGAAAACCTATCTCTGTCTTTTTGTGTGTTGTGTTCTTGAGTATTCTTAATTGTTATTCTTTGTTTCTTTGGTTGGTTATTTATTTGATCTAGTAAGTGTTATAAGTCCTCAATTATGAAATTGTTGTGATCCCCTTAGCCGATCCTACAATTATGAATAGTGAAGTTATAGGTTTTCTCAATGTTACTATAATAATATTCTTTTTTCTCCAAACTAATAAAAAAACTACTTATGTTTTTTTATTATTTTACATTTAAACATTTAAGAATTTTTTAAAACTAACCATAATATTTTCTCTCTATTTGTTTTTTTTTTCTAAATTAATGCCTACTTATTTTGTTTTTTTTATTTTACATTTAAGCGTTCGAGTTATGGGTCAAATTTATATTTAATCACCTGAATGTTTTTAAAATCATATACTTAAAACTTCTAGTTATGTCAAATTTACATTTTACCACCTGAATTTTTTTAAAATTATATACTTAAGAATTCGAGTTATGTCAAATTTACATTTTATCACCTGCACTTTTTTTAAGTTTTATACTTAAGCTTTTAAGTTATGACAAATTTTCTTTTAACCAACTTGTAGTAGAACTCGTTAATTATAGTAAAGTTACAATTTGTTCACTCGATGTTTTTCTTCTCTGTTTTGGGGTATTTATTTTTTTATATTATTTTTTCTATTACACTTTTTTATTAGAGTTTCGCATGTAATCTTTTTTTGGGTGTTTAGTACTAACGTATAAATCATCATAATTAAATATTTTAACTTTTTTAAACCTTGTTGTATAGCGCGGATCATACCCACTAGTTTGGGTAACCAGAAAATAGGGTGACAACGTTTGAAATAAAGGTTGTATTTTGTAATTTAAGGATGAAATATGTAAGTTAATATATAGATAAACAATAAAAAAATATAATTACTCTATTTTATAGTCATTGTTATATTTGTTTTGTGATTTTTATAATAAGAATAAAGTTATAAGGGTGGATGGAGTGAAGCAGGAAAGTGGATTATCACTAGTCGGTGTTAGTGGAAACATCGCCCTTGTCCTTTGGTGTCGAGAAAAATCACACAAAAGAGTTGGGTTTTTTGACGGTATTGATTGTACATATTGGATAGTATTGATTGTACATATTGGAAGCGAAAGAATTAATTAATGACATGATAAGGGGAATACATGTGAGGTTTTATATTTTTCTACTTTTCCCCATATCCTTTAGAAAAATCAATAATTTTTTTATGAAAAATACATAAAAGAAATATTAAAAGTTGTGTTTTATATGATGCAAGAAGTAATGGTATAGTAGATAAAATTAGTTTATTTGAGATTCCATATATTCTACAAACATTATTGTGTAATAATGATTTAAGTGATTAATCATACACTTAATTAGGCTATAGTTAGCAAAACATTGGATCATTTCAAAATAATGTCTTATCTTTAAACAAGTTTGGTTAAATAGATTTAATTTATTTTGAAGAATCAAAATACACATGCTTTAACAATAAGTCATAAACCAACTATTATATAATTACATTGTCCAATGTGTGGCTAGTCAATTTGGTAGCTTTGCCTTTTAGAGGGAAGGTTATGGGTTCAAACCCAAGCATGGTGTAATATGGAGTAATTTAGGAGTAGCAGTATGATAGATTTGTCGTTCAAAAAATATATATATAATTACATTGTCAATTTCATTTTTGTTTAAATATGTAATTTCCTTGTATGATATGGTTTCATCACTTTTAATGATTTTATCCTCGATGAATTAAAGCTATAAAACAAATATCCGGTAAATTAAAGCTGCAACTAACACAATTAGTAGAATTAAAAGCTTTGTAATAGAGAGAACAATTTTTTGATAATTTCAAGAGTTAGCAGGGGGAATGCTGCTTGAAAGTGGATAATAGCCCTTTCTTTTCTTTCTTTTTCTTTTTCAATCTTACATTTCAAGGAAGGAGGGGGCACACCATATGGCTATCATGGAAATAATTGAGCACAATATAGATAATGAGTTGTTTTTAGAATAATCATTATAAACCCATTAAAAAAAAATTTGTCAACCATGTATTTTATTCCTCCAATATAATTTATCTAATTACAAAATTTTCATATGTATCCTTATAAATACTTTAAATATCAAATATACCCTTTTACTTAAATTTTTTGACTTAATACCAATTTTAACCTTTAGGCTTTTACTTTAATTTTTTTTTTACTTAATACCAATTTTAACCTTTACCCTTTTACTTTAATTTTTTTTACTTAATACCAATTTTAACCTTTCTAAATTACTAGCTGAAAATGCTCGTAAAATAAAAACATAGTGCATCTCTTTTCCTTAAAACTCATTATAATAAGTTTTCGAATTAATATAAACATCCTTTTATGATTATTATTTTATAGTTTCTTTAAAACGAGTCAGGGGCTAGTCGGGTGGTTGCGCTATGCATAATAATGTAAAAACCATTAAAACTTAAAACATATAAGTTGTACGTAATTTAGGGTTTTTATTTTTTCACATTTTTTTTTCCTTTTTCACCATTTAAAATATGATTTTTATTAAGAATTTTGATTTGAAATTATGACATTCTTATTTTTATCATAGATTTAACGTGTGTTTTTTCACGGGTGAATACTAATTTCCAAGTTGTAGATATCAACCCTTAAAAATTCCAAACCCCCCCCCCCCCCCAACCCACAAATATGCATGTTTCATCACTCATTTATAACCTATAATAAAATAGTAACTATGATCACACATGATTTTTTTCCTATTTTGTTCATCTAAGAGTAACGACTGTATTGCCACATGTCACTAAATCTTTCAATCTTGAGTTATAATAAATTTGCAAACTATTAACTCATATCAATTAAAATTAATATTATATTTATGATCACTTATTATTTTTAAATTATTTGACATCTTTTTTAAATCTTATCAAATTTGTTCATTAATTGATATTTTTTCTTATTGTTTTATTGCGGAATGACATAATTTTTTTATACTATTATATAATGATAACATTCTTATTCTAATATATATCTTTAACATCATATGCATCATATATATTAATATGAATTTGTTTACCCATTTGTCACTTTGATTATTTATCAACCCGTGTAACACATAGGTCATTACCCTAATTACTTAATATAACTATAATCTATTATACAGGTAAACAACTTCAATTTTTTTGTTATTAATAATAACTAGTTGTAATTCCGCCGCGCATTACGGTTGGATTTGCTTGGTTGCAACTTGCTAGAGTTAGCAGCAGGCTATTCACCCCACGTGTTACGGTTTGATTTGAATGTAAATTTACAATCAAAAGAATAATCGAAATAACCTACAAATTACTTCGTTCAACAAACAAATCTAAACAAAAATTTTCACACTTAAGCCTTAAACATATATATACAATGGAAAGAGTGATATGAACTGCTTTTAAAACATATGCGAAAACCACAATTCAAAAAGAAATCCAGTTTGATACCTAGATGTTGATATTTTATGTTCTTATAGCATCAAATAATACAAAGAGAGCCAATTAAAAATCGCTAAAATGAAACATTCAATAAGAAAATGAGATCTGTATCAAACCTTAGTCTTCTCGCTTTTGTAGTCTGATCAATGCCCACCATTGCTACAACTCCTCGCGCGATTGTTTTTATTGTCTACCATCGTAACAACCACTACTATCGTTTGAGGATTTATTGTTGGCATACTGGATCCAGATAAAAGCGTCGAAGAAAACCGCTAAAAAAAACTTTGTGCCTACATTATTTCCTAGCTTTTGATCCAAATAAGGGAGCACATAAACCTAATAAACGCAAGTTAGAAAAATTTGACTGAATTTCGGTTTGTAGTAAGAAATACAAATGTTTTAATTACGTTCTTATATATAGAGAGAAAACACAAATATGTTAAAATTAAAAAAATATATATATAAAATAACAACATTATGAAGTAGATTATTCACTATGAGGGTGTTTGTTTTTTCAAAAAGCTTTTCCCCACCTCTTTATCTGCGCGCATACAGATGCGCGAAGACGTTTTGAGAGTGCAGATTGTTTGATTTCCGGAAGAGTTTTCATTAAAAAAAAAGTTTTCATGAGCTCTGCATGGGGCAGACAAACCTCTTCTCATTCTACCTTCCTCCTTCCCCTCACCGCCAGCCCACCCGCCACCGCCCGCAGCCACAGCCGGCCCACCCGCCACCGACCGCCGCCCCTATAGTCTGGAGATGTTAAAAAATAAACAGTTTTTTTCTTGCAGACTGAAGACGTTTGGTCCACCTCTTCTCTTAAAGATGTCTACAGATGTGGTCCGCAGACTGCAGACGTTTTGCTACAGAAAAAACAAACAGCACCTATGACTAAAGACCTACACTCTTTGCAGAAACGTTTGCACTTCAATTTGGGTTTGTCAGAAAGAAAAATACCAAGGAACAAACACAAATGTTTATGTTGTCAATTTCTCATTGGCTGATTGCCTGTGAACTCGTAGCAACATCAAATCGTCTATGAGATCAAGGTACAACCCATTAGCATTTAAGGTAAAAATTTAGATTGTACAAACATGGATACAACAATCAAATTTCATAATTTTTTAATTGTGAGAACCCGTTACATGTTTCAAAAGACCCCACCAGTACTTTGCTAACAAACTAATAAGATAAGATAAAGCACACACACATGTTAAAGACAGATAGCAGATCTTATACTCAATTAACAAAAATCTTGTATGCGCAAACACCCATATCTATTGCATTTTTCCTATGCGGCACCTATTCCAGTAAAGTCATCACATACACAATTGAGCGGGGGAAATGCTGGGAACACGTTCATTTATGTCACTACTTGCACTCATTTTAAAATGGCGAAATGATACGAATATACATTCTGCAAACAAATAATTATTTACAAATAACCATTAAAAAACAGTCTCCAACATTATGACCATTCAATTTAATCACACCTATTGTAATTTGATAATATCTTTTAACCCACAAACTTGATTAGAACCATGAAATGGGATGAAATGACTAAAATAAATACTACAATGAGCAATTAGAGCTCATATGATTAGGCCATGTTTGGGATTGCTTATCTTGATTGAAAAAAACTTTTGAGAAAAAGGACATATTAACTTATGATTTTTCAAAAGGAGTTTTTAAAAAAATATTTGGATTAACTTATAAACTAAAATGTTGTAAAATGACCAAAAAATACATGATTTTAAAAATGATAGAAGTTAATAGGAGATAGTATAGGGATATAATAAAAAATTAGATCAAAAGGAGTTTTCAAAAATCATTAAGTAACCCTCTCCTTACTTCTCAAAACCTCATTTTTACCCTAAATGAAAAGTTAGTTTGAAAAGTACTTTTAGGTTTGCCAAACACTTTTTTTAACTTATTAACTTCTGAGAAGTTAATAAGTCAAAAGTAAAAATAAAATAAGCAATCCCAAACATGCACTTAAGAAGAAAATATTTACCTAATGACCGATTAATCTTTCTAATTTAATAAAATGCTAACTAGAGGTGCCACGTGTCAACATCACAATTAATCTCATTAAAATTTTTCCGCTTCTATCTCATATTAAATAACTATCTTAATTACTAATAATATTATTTATTTTTTTTTAGATCAATAGTTTTTTTAATAATCTTTCTATTCTAATGAAAGGGTAACTAGAGGTGTCACGTGTCAACACCACAATTAATCTCATTAAAATTTTTTCGCTTTTCTCTCCTATTAAATAACTACCTTAATTACTAATAATATTATTTATTTTTTTAGATCAATAATAGTTTTTTTAATAAATTAAAAAATAAATCTTTTTTATTAATGTTATTTCTATAGAAACAAACTTTTACAAAAAAAAGTTTTCTAAAATATCAAACTTTTTTTAAAAATACGAAATACTTTAAAATTAGATTTTTAAATAGTAAAATTTCTATAAACAAAAAATAATTAAAATTGAGAGTTATAGTAAGGAATTTTTTTTAAATGGTTTGTTTTGAAACAAAATGTTTAATTTATTAAAAAAAAAGTTTAAAAATTGATATTTTTGTTTTGTTACTTATAATTATTACTCATACGTAATTTTAATCATATATTATCTTAAAATATTATTTTTAATTAATAAATTCCTAATATATTTAATATTTGTTTATTTAACCCGTGTAATACACGGGTTTAATAAAGCTAGTACTTCATATGATGCATTAGTAGCATCGCCCCACGACCCATATGGATATCGCTCCCACCCAATACTACTGGTAATGATAGTCTATGGACTATATGCCCTATTAACATAAAAGAACAAATCCAGTATGTTTTGTATTAAACGTGTTTACTTTACACATTTATGATCTCCTTGATTTGATTAAGAATTAGCCTACGGTAGTGGCCTTGATATCTTGAATGCTTCAATCTTTCTAGTGACTGATATGATGTTGCACGTTGATATTCTCTTATTAGATAATTCAGTTTTGAAAACATCAAAAGGAAACAACAAAATTCAGTTATAAAAAGGGTCATTGTGCATTCTGGGCAAACCATAGATTGACAACTTCACCTGAATAGGATAACACTTTTAAGTTCAACAACCTGAATAGAAAAACAGATAGGACAAAGTCAATGACAAAAGTAAGAAGTCAAACAGAGGGAACGTGTGTACAGAACTCAAGTAACAAAATAAACTTACGTAAAAAGACCCTAGAAGGAAAACCTCTATATGCATGTACAACTGTATTATTCATGCTTTTTTCCAAGACTGTTTCACCATTTTAGGATAACAAAACAAAATGAAAAGAAACTTGATCTCTTACCGGGTATATTCTTTATTTATCCATGCTCATTTGAGAAAATATTGTTTTTTTACTTTCTCTTTTTAGTTTAAACAAAACCCCCAATAAATACAAGTAAGGATCTAATTCATCAATATGTATTAGAGAAAATTACGAAAATAACCAATTGACCAAATAGAATTACGAAAATAACCATTGACTACTAAAAATACGAAAAGAACCACTTGACTTTGACCCTCGCTGGGGGCGAGGAAAAATCATGAACCCTCACCCACGTGTCATCTGATTTCCTCGTCCATCTGTCACTATCTCGCCCACGTGTAAATTAAGTTTAATAAATGAAAAAAAAACGAGGGACTAAGCGAGGGATTTGACCCTTATCTCGCCCAACTCAGCGAGATCACCACTCCCTAGGCGAGGGATGTGTCATTTCAGGCGAGGGATGTGTCATTTCAGGCGAGGGCACAGTGTACGAGGCAAGGAACTTGTCATATGGGCGAGAAATGTGACATCCCCCTCGCCACGTTAGTGAGAAACTCTTTTTTCGAGGCGATGCTCATTAATTTCACACGAGGAGTATTTAAAGGGGTGAGGGAACATGTGAGACTCCGAAAATTTGTTAGAAATTGTTTAAAAATTCCTCCTAAAAATTTCAAGTTGCGAAAATTTCAAGAGTTAGTTATAACTTACCATCTTTAAACTCAAGAGTTAGAAAATTTCAAAAATTTCTAAGAAAATTCTTCAGATGGAGCACGAGGTTAGTTATAGTTTACCAGATGTTATTTATTTAAATATTCTTATTATATTTAAAAAAGGATTAAATTAAACTTTTAAGTGTTTAAAAAACAATAAATAATTTTAATAATTCAGATTTTTTTGGTTAAAAAAAAATATATATATATTTTTTAAATTATGGGCGAGGAGGGGTATTTTCGTAATTCAGGGCGAGGGATTCTCATAATCCCTCGCTTAGTCAGCGATGGATGAAAGCCACGTCAGCGAGGAGTACACGTGGGCGAGGGATTATGTGAGATCCTCGCCGGGCACGATTTTCTGGGCGAGGGATTCCCATAATCCCTCACCACGTCAGCGAGGGATGACACGTAGTGGGCTAAGATTGGTTGTTTTATTTGACAAACTTTAATTTTGACCGGTTATTTTAGTAATTCAATTTGATCAAATGGTCATTTTCGTAATTTTCCCTATGTATTATGTTTTCATCAGTTCTTTGCTGTACATGCGAGCTTCAATTTTTTCTAATAACTACTCGGTTAGTGTATATGTGTGTTAACTACTCAAACTCATTTTTTAATCACTAATTATTATACAGTTACTTATTTTAATTTATAAAAAAAGGATGTCTAGTATTTTGTGTGTATGTGAAATATGTGTTCCTCGCATTTAAATTTAGATGTTATATTTTAAATTATACTTATTACGTTTAAATTTAGAATGGTCTAAGAACCATAAGAAAGTTAAATTTTTTATATTAGCTAAACTAACGTTTGTTACACGGATTGAAAAAATTAATATAAAAAATAAATATAAATTATCAAATACTATAGTAATTTCGTAATATATAACATATGTGAAGATAGATTAAATAAATATGTATATGTAAATTACACGAAAAAAATTAAATACGTAGAAAACAATATTAATGTTTAAAAATCTCGAAAAACTTTTTTGTATATAAATTTTTAACAAGATTCAGTTAACAATTTCTCAAATTAAAAAACCATATTTTTTTAGAAAGTTCCCCTCTATTATAATGCCATGTAACAAAAAATATAAAAACTAAAGACATATAGAAGATTTGTTTTATAAGATAAATATTAAAATAAATAAGATAACAATTTGATTAGTTGAGCAATACCTCTTCCTCAATTACAATAAATTCAGTAAGTTTCTACCGGATTGTTATACATTGATTGCCTTCATAAATGAATCGCACGAACCTTGATTGTATAATCACGACGTGTTATGTCAAGATATTTTAAAAAAGTTACTTCTGATACTAATGATGTTTTGTTGAGCAATATCATTTGATGGTTTATCAATAACGTATAAAGCAATATACATAAATAAAAAAAATGAACGAATTGAAAGTTATGGTTGTGGGACAAAAACTATCAGTATTAAGGTTTATTATTAAAATCTTATCTTTTAAAGTCCAAGTATACGTAATATTGTAATTGAATGCATAAGAAAATGAGTCGAAGATAATACTAATTGTGCGTATAATGGAGAACTAAGAGAAGTTCTTCATGCAAAATTCTTGTACTATTTGATCATAGGAGAAGTATTTTGTAAAATTATCAATGTCTTTAAAAATGCAAGAACAATAAACAAAAAAAACTTATTGTATATATATAATAAAATAATATATTAATTGTAGAATGGCATATAATGCAGGCAAATACTATACGATATTGTTAAAATATCGAACATTTTCAAAATATAAAAATATAACCCAAAAATCTCGGATTGATTGTTATTATCGAAAATTAAAATTTGTGAACTACATATGTTTTGTTTTAATATTCAATTTAATAGTTTTAAAATTTAAATTTTACCTAATTTAGTTCATTATTTTTAGATAAAATTTTGGATTGAATTGCAGATTAAAATTAAATTTTGAAGTTTTTAAATTTCCATTTCAATCATTAAATTTTAAATTTTAATTTTGAAATACTGTTTAATTAGACATTAATACTATTTAAATAGAATTCACAAGATTCCTTTTATAACCATATTACTAATAAAATGTCACGTGGCAATTGTATACTATAAAGGTGTCATGTGGCAATACAATACTTAAAAATTATGTCACATAGCTGAACACATTTCATTTATTATATATAGAGATTTGATTTGATTATTACGTATAGATCAAACATTTATAGTTCGCAAAACAAAGGGATTCCAAGAAGAAAATTTGCTAGAGAAAGAACCTTAAACCAATCATCCATGGATGTTTCTGAAAGTTTACATAATAAGGTAAAATGATTGATTGTTAAATTGTTTTTATCAAATGTGTAAATATGATATTTTAATTGGTTTTTAAAGGCATATATATGAAATTTCAAAGTTTTATAGAATATATATAAGATGCAAGGGCATATGCATACACACAAGTAAAAGAATCAATATCAGACTTTTTGTATTTTTCTTGTTTAATAATCACCCAGCATAGACACTTAGAGAAAGAATTTTTTTATAGCCATCCAACTGAAGTATTGGTCAACCCAAATGATATCAACAAACTCATTGTGCTCGTAATGGGTATGTAACATCCATGTGGAATATTTTGTTGTTTCACCATCAATCGATAGTAACATGATTTGAGATGTATCATTGAAATACAATTTGCATCCTATAAAAGATCAAACAAATCATTTATTCGGGGTAACAGATACCTGTTCTTTAGTGCCAACTTATTCTACTCATGATAGTATCAACACATCTTCATACTAGTGTCTTTCTTCTTCATGAACTAAAGCACCCCAAGGAGTGATACTCAATCAAATTAAGCCTTTGTATAAAAGATCTTAAAATTGGGTCATCAATTCTATTAGATAAGAATGAGCTAATAGATAAGATGCTTTAGCAACGGGTGGCGCTCCTAGTAAAAAATACTCAGATATTCAATTTTGGGATCAGGCGGCACTTCCGACAAATCTTCTAAAAATACATCTGGGAAGCCACACACCACTAGTCAACTGACACTTGCAACATATTCGCATCAAGATCCTTTATATATGCTAGGTTGGCACAACACCATCGTCTCATACATTTTTCAGCCATAATCACTGATATCGCCTTTAGAACCGCACACACTTTACCTCTATAAATCGTAACTAGACTATCCTTAGGCACCATCAGTCGAACTTTCTTTCAGCATACGATATTAGCCTCATAAGCTACTAACCATTCTATCTCTGAGACTACAACGAATCCTCTTAAGGCCATAATAAACAGTCTAGCAGAAAACGCATGGCCTTCTAGTTATATATCACAATTATCTATTGCTTCTGATAATTTAGTAGACTTACCAATAATAGTTTCTATATCAAAGGACACATCAATCTTCTTACTTTTACCATTTAGTTTATCACAAAATGCAGCAACAACAAAACTTCTACAACAGTGGAGTCAAAAAAGTATATATGCACAAACATGGTTAACCAATGAATGCCCTTACCTTTACCTTGTGTTTATCCTTCATTTCCTTTGTTTACTCCCTCTTTTGTCCCTAGCCACTCCTATCTTGGCATTTTAAAGTCTTTGCTTCAATGACCTATTTTTCCATAGTTGAAGCACTTGACTTTCCAGTATAATCCTTGGCCATATGACCCGACCTCCTATATTTCAAACACAAGTTTGTTCCCAATCTACATTCCCCGTTACAGCTTTTTCCACACTTCTTGCATTCCACAGACCATTTGCATTCCTATTCATCACCTTCTAATTGTCCACTTTCACCTTCTACCCTCCAGCCCTAAAGTTTTCATTCATTAATCATTTCCTATCTCCACTATTGTTACTATTCCACTTCTTCCTTGGATCATAACCTTGCACTTCCTCCTATCGGTCATATAGTTTTCGAGCCAAGACTACCACCGACCTAAACATGCTCGATCGAGCGATAATCATGTGTCGAAGAATATCCATCGGCAAGCCTTGCATGTACCTCTTGATCCTTCTAAACATTGGAGTCACCAACTCTAGTACTGTTCTTGTCATTTTGTTAATCTTGGTCATATACTTCTGATAGGTCATGTTCCCAACTTCAAAACATCTAAACTCTATCCAATTTCGTATGAGGACACTACTCTCTGATCACCAACTTCCTTAGCTCAAATCACTAATCTGATTGATTTTCCTTTAAATCCATGTTAGATCCATGGTCATACACCTCTTTAAAGTAATCATGGGTAAAAAATAATGGATTCAAATGCAAGATGATGTTGTTCTTTCAATAACATCAATCATCTTGTCCATCTTTTTATTCATAGTCTTCATCATATTTGCTTTTGATTTTAAACTAATTGAATGTTATTTGGGTCTAAATAATTAGTATATTAGAGTCATCATTCAAGATATGATCACTAATTGAATCTTGTCTTTTTATACAAATCTAGTATGGACTAAAGTTTTTGGACTATACTAGGAAGTTGGTCTCACTTAACACGATTATAAACTCGGTCAATTTCAAATGAACATCATGATTCTTTTTTATATCAAGTTCAGAGAGTTAGATTTCAAAGCGCACCATATTCATAATCTAAATTAAAGATTTGGACCTTCAAATAGTCCACACAAAAACAAATGCATAAAAGACTCAGAATATGTGATTCTTTGTTTAGTGTAGCGAATTAGGGCTTTTAAAAGAATATTTTTAATTACAAACCTTTCATGAATCTTTCAGTAACATGTTAAAACAAATGTTTTCAAGAGGGTATGATCTAATTAAGTCATTTGGCCCTTAAAAAATATAACACCGTTAGACACTGAATTTGACAAATTAGGGTTTTGTGTCTAAAACTTTCAATGCTGGTTTCAATTCTTCTTTTGATACTTTTATTGATTTTATCAAGTCCTACACATAACTTGTCTATGTAGTACACTCATCACTTTGTATTTCTTTTTCATAAACACTACAAGATTAACAATAACTTACAATAACGTTTAGGGCATACATAAGTTGGTTCATACAACGTTAAAACTAAGCTTTCAAATGCCTTAAACCAAAGAGTCGTGCCACCAGCACCTGTAAATTCTCCTTATGAAAATAAGAACCTGTTTGATTCGGGAGATGAACACCAATCAGATCATGAGTCTGTGTCAGATTTGATAGACGACCGATGATGCTGAAGTTGATCATTCGTATGGCCATAATTAATGGGAAGAGTAGCACGATACAAATTTTGATTGGTAAGTTGATTTATGTTTTAATTGATTTATATTTTACTTATGTGTCAAATGATGTTTTATTATATAATTGCGTAATAATATTACTGCTGGTATTCTTAGACTTGTGAATTAGTGCTTTATCAAATCTTCGGTTCATAAGAACATTGTTTTTGGATTCTCAACAGGATAGATGGAAGGCTCATCTGCAAGGGTGTACAACTGAGACACGCCTAGCGTGTAGGTTCTAGGTTAGAGATGATAGGAGGCCTTGTTATGGATGGTTTAAAGCATTCACAACTCATTATTTATCCATATCTTAATAAATTAACTAAGAATAATCATCCCTTGTATTTATATCTTATTTTTCAAAATCTACATTCTATTTTTCATTCTTATCATTATATAAATATACATATATTATTTCTTTATATTTCTTTCATCTTACTGTCAACTATTATGTTTGTTGCCACTTAATTCTAAAATAGATTTTAAATAAATTTTTATAAAAGTTTGACTATCTAATTTATAGGTTATTTTGAATAAAATGCTTTTGGGTCAAAATGGGTTCATTAGAAAAATAATCATTTTGGCTAAGGTTAGAGGAGTTTGCATTTCAAACTATATCTTAATTGTTATAAGAGAGTAACATTTTTTCAAGTTGGCTATGGCTACTTAAAAATTAAAGGGTTTTTTGATAGCCTCTTAATAGTCATTAAAAGGTTATCTCTTAATGGTTTATAACACTTTAATGGTTGAGAGGTAACTCTAATGCTAAATGGTTAACATCTACCATTTAAATTTAATATCTTAACCATTTAGTATTAGAGTTACTCTTAATCATTAAGATGTTATAAATCATTTAAAGGTAACCTCTTAATGGTCATTTAGAACCTACCAAATGACCCTTAAAACTTCACATTTATCCTTATCATCATGTAGAAAAATGCCAAAAATGAATTATATGATGAAATGCTGCTGCTTAAACAAGACAAATGTGTGCTGTGAATTTCTGATAGAAAATAAGCAAAATAACAATTTATCTAGGGGTGTTCATCGGATCGGATAACAGATAATTCAAATCGGATTTTCTGAAAATTTCACGACCTTATCCGAAATCCAATCCGATCCGAATAAGGGACATCTTCATTCGATTCGAATATATCCGAATTCAATTCGGATTGGATCCGAATTAATCCAAATAAACCAAATAATAAATTTCTTGCGTAATCGACATTTCTATTCCATTGACCAATCAAACATGTGGAATGGACGAAGGAATGGAATGAATAGGGAATGGAATGGATGATAGAATGAAATGAATAATTACATTCCATTGTCCTGCTTGGTTACCCTAATAAATGAATCATTACTTTGTGTTGTTTGCTAGGTATGAAAAAAACGAAGGAATGAAATATAAAAGTAGTTATGGTGGTGATGGCGGGTGGTGGTGGCGGCCTACGGTGACAGCCGGCGGTGGTTTCCGGCGATGGTAGCTTCCGGTGGCCGGTGGTGGTTTCAGGCGGCGGTGGTGGCCGGCGATGGTGGTGGCCGGTGGTGGTTTCAGGCGATGGCGGTGGCCGGCCGATGGTGGTGGTTTCCGACGATGGTGTTGGCCGGCGATGGTGGCCGGTGATGGTTTCCGGCAACGGTGGTAGCGGGCGATGGTGGTGGTCGATGGTTGGCGTTGGCGTTGGCGGCGGTGGTGGTCGATGGCGGTGGGTGAGTGGGTGGCCTTGGTGACTAATGATAAAAGAAGGGATAAAATGAAAAAAAAGAAAGGAGGATGGATAGAATGAATTTAAGGAAATGGAACCAACTATGTAATGGTTAATTTCATTACCTTCACTAACCAAACATGTCTTTATTCAGTCACCCTTAATGGTTCATTCCATTCCGACCCTCATTCCTGCGTACCAAACGCTACCCTATTTTTTCGTTCTCTCGTAATGATCCATTCCATTCATTCCAACATACCGAACACTATTTAACGTGTAGTATACCAAACACTATGCAATATGATCCTTAATGCAATAGGTTAATGCGAGTTACCCATGAGAGTTACCCATGACTAGATTACATAAAGACCCAATTAAAATAATACTATGGGTTCAAGTCTCACTTTAAGTAAAATTTTTAAAGTTGAAACAAGTGGTTTTATCAACAATAGGTTTTCTACTGAGATGGTTGGGGACGCGATCTCGACTAGATTATATAAAAACCCAATTAAAATGACATATATCATCCGAGCATACATTTTCTGATCAATCAAAAAAGCAAAAAACCCAAATACTACGGGAGTGTTCGGATTTTCATATTACGCATCCTGACATCCAGACCTTGCATTTTTGTAAATCAAGTAAGTCATCAACCCATCCGAGGCAAAAAGACGCTTAAACCCTACCTCTGTTTCGAACTCTCCGGTAAGATTCAGTCTCTGTGTGTACGTGCGAATTCATCCTTTAAAACTGCTTTTAGATTCAACTTCATCTGAGTAAGGTTGCATTCAGTCATGTTCGGTTAGGGCTAATATTGTTCATCCACGATGTTCATTTGCTAGAACTTTTAATTTCGTGTTTCAGCTCGGTATGCTTATCAAGTCATAACTGTAACTACTAATATTTTCGATCAATTTATTCAGGTAGATTTCAGTCGCTGTAATGTCAGTTGCAGATTCATCACCTCCATTGGAGATCCTAGGTAATTTATTTCCAAAACCAATATATGAAGCTCTGTAGCAGCTTATAGTGGTATATAATTGCGTTTATAAGCGCCTGTGGTTATGAATTTGATTAGCTTTTAATAGGCATCATGTAATCCTGTTCATAACAAAGCGTTTTAGGTAGAAACAACTATTGTTTGCATATTTTATGACTCGCTTTTTCTATTGTTAAATTGTTGTTGTGCTCTCAGTTAGAGAACCAGGGGGTTTTTCTATATGGAATGGGCCACCATTTAGTAATAATCAGCCAAGTATTAAGCTTGATAAAGTTCCCTGCACTAGTGCAAAGTTTAGTGAAGATGGATCCAAACTGATGGTGATAAAGTCTGAGTCTTCGATTAGCGTATATGATTGCAAGACCTTGAAAGAAATAAGGTGTTTTGAATTACCCAACATTCTTGCTGCTGCGTTGTCACCATGTGGGACTTATCTTCAGACCTTCCAGAAAGTGTCGTCGCCACAAGAAAAGAACATCAACTTATGGAAGACGGAGACAGGGGAGTCAGTTTACACTCTGTCTCAGAAAAACATGACTAAGGCTACATGGTAACAAGTTATGCTTCGGGTTTGGATATTTAAGTTGCAAGCAAGTTTATTTCTGTTGACTTTTCATGCTTTAGGCCGTCAATCAGATTTAGCTCTGATGAAGCAGTTGCTTCTCGTATGGCAACAAATGAGCTTCAGTTCTTTGATGTTGGTGATTTTTCCAAAGGCATAGTGCACAAGATCAGAATTCCTGGAATAGCTTCAGCTGAGCTTTCTAAGAAACCAGGATCCCATGTGGCTGCATTTGTTCCAGAATCCAAGGTTTGTGGTTAGCAACACTGTATTTAAGATGATGGCTGCATTCTTGATGTTTGACTTCAAATACCTTGATTTGCAGGGGATGCCAGGTAGTGTTCAGATATATGCTTGCGCACCTGATTCCCAGAGTGAACCAATTGCTCGAAGAAGTTTCTTCAGGTGCTCATCGGTGCAGCAACACTGGAACCGTGGTTCTACAGGACTACTGGTTGTGGTGCAGGCAGATGTCGATAAAACTAACCAGAGTTACTATGGAGAGACAAAGTTGTATTACTTAACATTGGATGGGACTTATGATGGGCTTGTATCCTTACGTAAGTTTCTCTTCCTTACAAACAGTATTTGACATCCCATTTTGGCTATCATGATGCAAGCTAAGAACATTTTCAGATATCCTAGAGTTCTACCGTAAGCACCATATAAAAAGCTACAAGAAATATCAAGCAAATAATTTGTTTCTATAAGTGGTTGATAGGTGATTACAAATTTCTGCAGGTAAAGAAGGGCCTGTACATGATGTTCAGTGGTCGTACTCGGGAAAAGAATTTGCAGTTGTTTATGGATGTATCCTTCCCTTTTACTCTAATATACTTGTCTACTGACATTTTAGGGGGTCTTGAATCTGATTTTGGTGTCTTATTATTGTGATTAAAAATCACAGTAATAAGTTTCTAATGTTTATTTAAACAAATTTCAGTTTTTATTACATGATAAAGTAGGTGTCAAATAACCTGTTTCATTCCAGCTGCAATGTGGTTAACTATCAAAGAATATACTAAAATTGCCTTTTACTTTCATTTCTCATTGTGCCTCTTTTATTTTCAATAAAATATCACTTTGATTGTCTTATATATTAATTTCATTAACATTAAAATTCATATTTACCAAGCACTCAAAACATCCAATCATCTGATAATTACAACTTCAACAACAGAAGCACATGTAAACACCATCTTCTGAACTTGTACAACCCATTATTTCAGTTGTATATAATATTTTGAATACTTATGATAACATAATCACTTTCAAAATGCGCATCCAAATACCCCCTAAGATAACTATATCTAATATTGAGATCTGAAACTGTTGTTGATGGAGAGAACATATGCTTGGAAGTCGCTGGTGATTTTCTTTATACAACTTCAAATTGGAACTTGGGGATCATATTTAAGCATTTCACCAAGCTATATAATTAATTTTTCACATACTTTGTTTATGTTTTTAATTATTTCTACCCATTTTTTGTTCACTTGACATACCTCAGTTATGCCTGCAATGGCAACAATTTTTGACAAGAAGTGTAATCCTCTCCTGGAGCTTGGGACAGGCCCTTACAATACCATTCGTTGGAACCCAAAGGGAAGGTGTATCCTTTAAGATATTGTTTGTTGCTTACATTTTTCATGGTAAAATGTTATTTCAAACCACTTCTTAAAAGAGGAAGTGATTTCTTAGTACTGAGGGTGCAAATTGCATCAAGGGTGTTTTGGCCTTAATTGTTGTTTCTGCAGTTATATTAGTGGCAGGCTATGGCAATCTACCAGGTGATATGGTATGTTTTCAAACGGTCAACATAGCCTCTTTGCTGGTTTATCTGATCTGGATGAAAATGTTTTTTCTCTCTTGATTTGTACTGCAGTAAAAGTAGAGTAGCTATAGGCCATAGCAAAGATGTAACACATTATTATATGATCCTTTTTGGTCATATAACCCACTAACTTGTGACGCAATTTTCAGGCATTCTGGGATTATGTCCAGAAAAAGCAGCTTGGGATCACCAAGGCTGAATGGTCAGTGACGAGTGAATGGTCCCCTGATGGGCGTTATTTCATGACCGCCACAACAGCTCCAAGGCTGCAGGTGGACAATGGGTATGTTCCTGCTGGCCTATATTCTCCAACTATAGAAAACTATATTTATGGTAAATATATTCTTGCGAACTAGAAACATACATTGATGCTTTTCAATTGGTAAAATGAACTGCGGTTTGAAGTAGGAAAATTAAATTTGTGACTGTAAAATATTTCATCTCATATGATGTAATAGCTAACAGTTTATGTAGGTGGTAAAATGGGTGGGTTGAACGGGTCGGGTAACGTGTCAAAAATATGTCATTTTTAGTTTGGCCCAACTTGCGCAAACATCTTTTATCAATCTTTTTGAACTCTATTAATAATTTTTTTGATAAATATGATTACGAAAACTATGTTAGTACCAAAATAATCCAACCGTTAATTGAAGCAGTTTAGGAGCTGGCTATACATTTGAATAAACACAATGCAAAACAGAGTCTATTTGCTAACACCTTTGTAATTGCAGGATCAAAATCTTCCATTACAATGGAAAGTCATTCTTCAAGAAGAAGTTTGATAAACTATATCAGGTAAGTTTTCATTTTCTTTTGGTACATTTGCAATCTGCTGCTGCTATTATTCTAACCCTTCTCACAGGTTGATTGGAAAACAGATTTGCCTGATAAGTTTGGTGACATTGAAGAACTTGTAAAGTCTGTTGACTCGTTAAAAGTTGAAAGCAAACCACAAGGTTCTGTCATCTGTGTGCTTAGATTTTTTAAAAATTATTAAGTAGGACCCATTTTTTTCTTCATGTTTCTAGTTGTAGAACTGATGTCATATGGTTGCCATTCAGGACAAGGATCAAAGTCTTCCCAGCCTAAACCTATTAATCCACCCGTTCAGAAGAAACCGGCTGCATATCAACCACCTCATGCAAAGGCTAAAGCTGCCAAGGAGGCAGAGGTGTGACAAACACATTCATCTTATATTATGTGGAAATTAATATTATAACTTATACAGTTAATGGTTTTGATTCATTTCCTTTTGAATGGGTTGATTCAGGTTGTGTTTTATCTAACATGTAAAATGAATAAAAGATGACTAAAAAGGAATTGCTGATCGAAGGTGTATATTTGATGTACAAAACCTTCCTAATTTTATCCATAAATTATAATATTATTGAGATAATATAATATATTGCAAGTATATTTGAATCACTATTATTTATATAAAGTCAAGACTTCTAAACAAATAGTATCAGGATCAACCCAACCCGTACAAAGTAAGAAAATAGCCATCACCTGATCCCGCATGTTTTACTAGTAGTTATTATCTTGCTGAATTTTTTCTTCTTTTGTGGTACTTCTCACCTGGTTCCTGATGAAAACTGTTAATTTAGCTCTTTGGAGGAAGCCCTTCAGTGTAAGTATTCTAGTCTCTTACATTTACATTCTAAGGCAGAATATAGATTCTTCTCCAAATTTATAAAACTTGTAACCATTTTATCAAAATTCTTGCATATATTGCAGAGAAATGAGCAAGAATGCATTAAAAAACAAGAAAAAAAGGGAAAAACAGAGGGAGAAGAAGGCTGCTGAAGCGGGTTCTGCTGCTAATGGTGCAGATTAAGAACATGATCTAAGGTTTTGTATCACTGCGCTATAAGATGAGTAAATCTTATTTTCTCGGGGCATTTGAAAATTAATCAATTATTGGTCACAAATGTTAGTTGCCCTGCCCCGCCTCTATAAGATTTGATCGCTTGATGTTCTCGACAATGACGTATTTTTGTTATTTCAAGCAAACAAAGGACCAAGTTTTGGGCTCTCCTCATACATGTTAACATGTAGTCATGTACCATTAGATTTATATGATAAACTTTTGTTCCTATTACACATGGTTCCTGGTAGTTAATATTTTGCATGCAGGTTAGCCATTAATCATGGCTACTTTTAGTTAAGTGATATGGGCTAATGTGAGTGCTGGAACAGCCCGTTTGTGTTACATGAATACAAAGTTAAGTGATACGGCAATGGTTTTCTATAGAAACAAAAAACAATTAAACGAAATGAAATAAAAATTTTTAAAAACAGGTGCCAATAATGAATAAGAAAATACAATAACGGAACGGCGAACCTTATAAAGCTTCAAACCACATAAAATAGATTTCTATTTTTATAAATACTTCAAGATGGTATGTATATTGATTCTAAAACCAAAAAGAGGTGGAAATAGCTTGTGTTACATGAATATAAAGTTTTGAGTAAATTACTATTTTAGTCCTTGAGATTTGACGAAAATTACTACTTCAGTCCAAAAATTTATTTATTATACTGGTAATTTAATAGTTTTAGGAGTTGTTTTAATTTCACGTAAACCATTAATACTTAGTGTTTGTTCTGTTCAATATTGTAAAAACACTTTTGTGCCCTTGCATTGAATAAAATAAATCCATACTTATTTCTACCCTCATTCCAGCCCTTGCATTGAATAAAATAAATCCATACTCACTTCTACCCTCATTCCACCCACATCCCTCCCACACTCTCTCTTTCTTCTTCTCGTTCTCTCTCTCACACAAACACACACACACACACATCTCCAACACCACCAATTCACTGCCACCTCTAATGACCACATTCACCACCATCGCTCAATGTCACCACCTGTTTTACAGGCCACCATCAAATCCGACTGCACCGCCCTTAACCATCTCTCTTTCTATCTCTCACACTGTATTAATTCCACCACAATCACCACCATGCTCACAACCACCTACGACCTGAAACCACCAGCCACCACCCACCACCGTTGAAATCTGCTAGCTTCTCGAGATTCCACCAAGCTTCTTGTTTTACTAGTAAAAAAACCACCACCATCGCCATGGTGCACCACTACTTCCTACGACCACAACCACCGTCGATTCACCATCATCATCTCTGATTCTCAGATTTGTTTTTAAGATCTCATATATTAGATTGTAGGAGTAGATCTAGTTTGAGGGTGGAATTAAGTGTAGGAGGTAGTGGTTTGCGGGTGGAATGAAGTGTGGGAGGAGGCCAAAATGGTGTTCGAGAAGAGAAGCCGGAGGTGGCTGGTGGTTTTTGAGATGAGAGAGAGATAGAAAGAAAGAGAGATAGATAAAGAGAGAGAGAGAGATAAAATGATACATATATATATATATATATATATATATATATATATATATATATATATATATATATATATAGGGGAGAGATCAAATGAAAACCATGCTTATAATTGAAAACCTTGAAAACCATCACTACCCAATCACATAATTGATAATTGATTTAACCTTTTAATTGTTTAAAGTATATTTGATTAAACTTCAATCTTATTTTTAATGTCATTATATATTTTTTAGCTTAAACTCCAAGAAACGACAATGATGACGAAACGACTTACGTATACGTAACTTGTATGAGTGACATGTACGCAACTCGTAATTGTACACTTGGTAACACGTATTTACACATACATAACTCCTACATATACGTAACTCTTAGTTGTGTAATACGTACTTACTTACATATATGTAACCATAGTTTTCATGGTTTTTATTTATAACATGGTTTTCAAGGGATCCCTCCCCTATATATATATATATATATATATATATATATATATATAGAAAGAGAGAGAGAGAGAGAGAGAGGAGGCTATAGTTTGGCGTGGAGACCGGAGAGGGTGGTGGAGGTTGTGACACCCGACATTTTCAGGTCACTTTTTGATCAACACGAACAATGTTGGTTCCGATCATACATTCATGCATTTAATTTTGTTCACTTAAACGCGTTATTTCTTGCACAAACATTCACAGACCTTTCACGTAACTGTAATTTGGAGAATTGCCGGATCGCACACGCGTATGTACCTGAACGTTGGTGATTTGTCAAAATAGTTTTCAAACAATCATAATTGGTATGAAATTATGTTAAGTGTTTATGTGATTAAATGTTTAGCTTAGTTGTGAAAATTGGGAATTTTCTAGCATTTAAGCGTTTTCGCGCATTTTCGGCTTTTAAAGCCTAAAAATTATTAACATGACTTTGAATTAGAAAAATAAATATTATTTCAAGTTATAAATGTTTATTTGATATTATGTTAGCATTTTATGGTTTCGGTGCAGAAAAAGTTCAATCGCTTAGCGTTTAAACGATTTTATAAAACGACGGGGGCTTTTCTTGTAAAAAAAAGTATAAAACCCAACCCCCAACCCTAAACCCTTCATTCTAGCCGTACACTTCCCCTTCCCTCCCCCTTCTTAATTTTCGAACAAACACGCACAAACACACACACACACACACACACACACACACACACACTTTGATGCTCTTGGAATTGGTGGCGATTTTGGATTGTTCTTGCATCAAAAACGTATTAGCTTTCATCTATGCATCATTACTATTGGTATATCTCTTGTTACTATAGAGCAAACATTATCACGCAAGTACTTACACACTCGAACCGTTAGTTACGAGCTAGCGAGGTAATTTTGAGTAGTACTACTGGGTTTGACAAACCCACCCGCGTTAGTCGCGCTAGCTCGACTAGAGGTCGAATGGGTGTTTAATTGACCTAAACACTTGACATTGTTTTGTGATAAGACATGGCGGAAAGCATAACACCTCACAAACAATCAGCCTCGGTTCGAAATGCTATGTAACTCGATATATAGGCTACCTACCTATGGTATATGATGCGTGTGAAAGGTATATATATATATTTGATAAAGGTTTTTCTCACAAATTCAGTTTTAATTGGTTATTACTAATACCAAACTACACACAAAAGACAAGTGTACTTGTCGTGTGGTAATATAGTGATGGTAAGAACCGAGCATAAATTCGTGGACATACCGAGCTTACTCAACAACATTTATGATTGACTATTAGATTTGATTTTGTTTTGGGAAAATGATAAGTTGCATAAGTGTAACCAATATTTTCTTTTTGGGGTTTTTAAAATAGGAAATTAAAATAAAAATAAAAGTTGAGACTTTTGGGGTTTTAAGACAGGGAACTAAGGCTATCATCCTAATTAGATTATACTTATGTAACTGTGATGGGAGTTAGGGGGTGAGTAAACATAATAGGTTTAAGTAGTTATGCTAATGTTTATAAACATGAGCCAATGCAGATTTCTCGTCTGTCGGCTCCGTAGTGACTAGGACACTAGCATGAGTAACTTACAGTACTGATCAATCAAAGCCACTAGTAATGTAGGTAGATCCACAGTAATCTTTTAACATATGATTTCTAAAAACATAACTTAATGTTAGAAAGAGAGTTGATCAAGTTCTTTTTTAACATACCATTAATTTTAGAAAACCATAACTATTACTGAAGATTTCTTAAACTAATAAAAGGGAACCCGTAAATGATCAGAAAGCTGAAGTTATATGATTTTTAATAACCAGTTAGTTTATTAGCCATAGATTTATTTTGAAGACCGGTTTCATGAATAAATGTTAGTTCATACGTTTTTCAACCTTATATGACATTCACAATTACAAATCATAAGTTTATAACTTTCCGTTCAAATGTAGATGCTACCCATCAAAAGCTTACCCAAGATTACCATAACATTAACATAACATAAATCACACCATTAGTTCATCACAAAGTACATAAGTTTCATCCAATTAGGATGATAAAAAGAGTTTAGCTCATAATGAGCTTGAACATAACAACAAGTAATATAGAAGATAGATATGAAATCATCGGTGAATGGAACAATCAAACCGGTGATCCACAATGGATTATGTTTAGACAATCTCGAGTTTCTTCCAAGTGTTGTATGCACTTCCCGAGCCTCAAAATGATCTTCAAGACTTGATTCCCGAGAGAATTCAGCAGAGTAACTCTCCCACCAAAAGCTCTCACAAATGATGGACTTATGCCTCTATTTATAGGCTTTCTGGAGTGTTTAAGCACGAACCCATGCCTAAAAGGCACGACACCGTGCTAGTACAATGCTTACGAAAGTTGGTCGGTTTGTACGTGCAGGAAATGTCGGGCACGACCCCGTGTTAAATGGGGCACGACCTCTTGTTGGAGGTGGGGCATGGCCCCGTGTTTACTTTTGGGGAACAGTACTTTTTGTCCTGTCAGATGTCCAAACATAGGGGTGTGCCAATTTAAGCATTAGGGTGTGTTTCAGGCAAGTCATGGGGGCATGCTTAATGAGGCAAGACCCCATGCTTGGACATCAAAGCTCAATGTTCTTCAAATTCTTGTTAAATATGCTTCTTTTGTCCATCTTGCCCTTTTGAACACCTGAAAACACAATTTAACATATTTAAGTATATTCTCACCATTTAAAGGAAGACATTAAGGGGTAATTGATGTGCTTTTGATAGGATTTTTATGTATAATTTAGAGTATACCAGTATACCTTTGTTTACTTTTACCTTACAAACGCTCAAACATATTCACAAATTTACACCTGTGAACTCACCAGCCTTGTGTTGACACCTTTTAGCATGTCTTCTCTGGTTGCAAGCACACTTAAGGCTAGGGTTGCACATCTGATGCTCACGCATCATCCTTATCATTTGAAAACAATTTCATTTACATTTACTATTTTTCTTTGAGTGCCTAGTTTTGCGCATTAATTATTCATGGTTTACAAACGTTTACGCTTCCGCATTGATACATTGAAAACTGTGTTTTACTTTGATTTAAAGTAAAACAATTACTTTAAAGTGCATATAGTGTCGTTTGATATGACTGTGTCTAAGATCCTGGTTTGTCACGTGTCTCGCGGTTTCTGAGATCTTGCTTTGTCACGCGCCTCGCGGTAGAACCCCACTGGTGGATTTGAAGGGTATGAGAGATTGGTCATCAAAGCCACTTGTTATAAAGAACTAGGATTGCATTTGCATCTATCCTATAGCCTTAGACACACATTATCATTGCACATACTCTCTACTGCTTACTATTTTCAAGCATACATATCATTTCTCATGCGCATAACGATACTGGATGTCCACATCATCAACTACACCCCTGCATCCCTAGCATCACCCTATTCAATAGGAAGACTAAGGCCCCTTGCTCTCATACCTGCTGCATCTACACCTATTACCTCACCATTAAAGCCGAATAGGCACCGGCCAAAGCCTGTTGATAACTCCAAGTGGTATAGAATGTCGTTTAATGTTCGAGTTACAGGAGAACACAGCACTAGGAGTGTTTTCCTAATAGATTGCTAGCTGAATTCAAGAGGGGCCCATACCCCTTTCCCCTTACTGCTGACATGACTACTACTCCTGCATTATCATTATACCTCACCCGATTGAGCGGACATTCAACGCTTTTTGAGGCAAGCTTGATTGTAAGCTTTGCATTACACGGGAAGCAACTGGTAAGATCACCGAGATACTTGAGCACTGGACTACTGTTAGTGAAAATATGGAGACACCCAAGGAAGGCCTAGTAGAGATTGGCAAGAAGCATAATACTTTTATTAATGTATTAAAAAAAACTCAAACAAGCACATTTCATTTGATGGCATAATGGAGGGAGCATTGGATAAGATTATCACCTTTGAGGCTACACTACAGGATATGCTGCAGACACTAGTGCTATCAAAGTTGATAGTAACTGGACTGGAAGCCCAGGTTGTCGTTGTTAACATACCTGAGAAAAAGTATTGTCCTTGGATTGAAGACTAGAAGCTAGAAAAAGAAATCTAGAGCACTAAGATGGTAGGGTCATCTATTGAAGAATATACGGACTGTTTCCACGAGTTGGCTACTTTATCAATTGGTAACTACAGCTTGCAAGCGTTTTAGAAGTACATCAACGGATTAGCACCTCAAATTCAAGCAAGTTTCATAGCCACAGATCCCATAGCCATTGAAAAAGTTATTCGATTATCTCACGAGCTCACTGACCTAGTTGTGGCGTAGAGCACTCTATTTAAGCGTAAGGTTGTTGATGGTTCATCTGACCACAAACGAGAATAGAATAGCAGACATGGTAAGTCCTTCACTCCATGCACTCCTTAACATTAGCAAGGCAAAAAGTTTGACAACTCTATAAATTTCACACATACGAACCAGAACCACAACAGTGGTTAGAGTTCAGGTAGTTAAGCTTAAAATTTCCCAAAGTATACTAATTATAATTTTCATCATCATGGCCAGTGTGATTGTTATCGTTGCCAAGATGTGGCAAGATGGGCCTTGCAACAAAAGACTATGAGGGAGAGTTAATGATCAAGCAATAAGGACCCCAGCATCAAGGACAAGCCAGAGCATCATAGGGCTGCTTTGAATGAGGAAAAAATAGTCAATTCAAGAGAGATTGCCCTTAACTAAAAAGTGGCAATAAGGACAATAGTAGTAGAAAGGAGCCATGTATAGAGGCCAAGGATCGAGCCTTCGTGATTGGGTCCGGCAAGGCATGAAACGACTAGGATGTGGTTACCGTTTAGCAAACTTCTAGATGTGGTTTCAACTGTAATGAAACATAGTTATACCATACAATTAGCTAATGGTAAATTGATTGAAGGAACTCACATTCTTAAAGGATGTAGATTGGGATTGTCTAGACATAAAGATAGATATAAAACATATGCGGGTAACGTTTAGTAGTTTGTTGTGGTTGCTGGTATGGATTGGATGTCTAAAAATCAAGCTGGGATTGTCTGTCGTGAAAAGGTCGTTCACGTAGCACATCGTAGTGATGAAGTCTTATTTGTTCAAGGCAAGAAGAGTGTTGCAGTCTTAGGCATCATTCCTAGTATGAAGGCCAGAAATACTTATGCAAGGGTTATACTTTCATTCTAGCCATGGTCAATGAGAAAGCAACTGAGGGAAAGTGGATTGAAGAGATCCTTATCATTCTTAACCTTCCCAAGGTTTTCTTAGAAGATTTACTTGGTCTTTCCCACATAGATAGATGGAGTTTAAATCTATTTGACACCTAGAGTCACATCTACAAGTAGAGCACTTTACAGATTAGCTCCGAATGAACTAGCATAACTAGCAACGTAACTATAGGAGCTGTTGGATAAAGGATTCATCCGACCGAGCTCATCGACATATGGAGCTCTAGTCCTATTTGTCAAGAAAAAGAATGGAACTTTTTGTAAGAGATATGAAAAAGGCTGATGCACCCAAAACAGTCAAGGTGTTTCCTACATGCATGCACTTTGTGCATGGTAGAAGTTACTTCGGAAGTTTTGCACACTGCAAAGAAATTCTCTAAGTGTAAAATCTTCCGAAGCCAAAGACAAAATCTTCCAAAGCCAAAGATGAAGTCTTCCGAAGCTTAGAAGACAAAGTCTTCCGAAGCAATAAGGATATAAAACTGATTTCTTTCGAAGATAGAGAAGACATGCTATCTCTGATCAACTTTTTTAGAAAGCTGACCAAGTTTCTGCTGCTACTCTGCAAACTCACCAACGGTGAAAAGGTCCATGCTTTAGGTAACTGTAGATTATGGTTTTGAGTCTGTAACTTTCTACTTTATGTACTTTTATCCTTTTTGTAATACATTAGGATGTGAGCTATGGCATGTCATAGTCACTAGTCAAAAGGCAATCTGCCTTTTGACTTTACATTGATCTTGTTGTCTAGATTAGTGTTTCCAGCTGGCCTTCAAAGTATGGCCGGCTGTAGGATGTAGTATAAAGTATCTCAGGTCCTTGTATTTTATTTCTATGCTTCGTAACACATGTAAAAGAACTTGAGAGAAATATACTTTATCCTTGAAAACCATTACTTGTTGTTCTTGGCTTATCTTGTTTGCTTGTGTTTCTTAGTATCACTCTAAAGGTTCCAGTTCCCTATTTGATCTGTTAAGTGTTTTAAGTCTCTCCTCATTGTGAAACGGATTGCATTGAACTCCTTCACCGGTCCTACAACTTTCCGTATGGGTATTGATTACCATGAGCTTATCAAAGTGACAATTAAAGAAGCGTTATCCTCTTCCACGCATTGAAGATTTGCTTCACAAGCTTCAAGGGTCGACTTTCTATCCCAAGATAGACCTAAGGTTGGAATATCATAAGTTAGGGGTCTGAGAGGATGCTATACCTAAGGTGCAACTCATAACTTGGTGTTGTCACCATGAGTTTCTTGTTATGACAAGCGGGTTTACCAACGCACCAGCTGTTTTCATGGATCTCATGAACCGAGTGCGTAAACCCCATCTGGACAAGTTTATCAATTTTTTGTCGATTACATTCTAACATATACAAAGAACAAGAAGGAGCATAAAGAACAGGATTTTGGAACTACTAAATCAAGAATAGTTGTATGCCAAGTTTTCAAAATGTGACATATAGATGAAGTCCAAATTTTGGGTCATGTTTCTCCATGTGTTTGTTGTGTTTTTCTTACATGTTTTGTAGGTTTTGTTCGTGTCATGTGCATTAGTATCTTATTAAATAAGAATGAATCTTTTTCCCATGTGTGTGTTGTGTTTGTCGTGCATGTTTTGTAATTTTCGTTACATATGTGTAATATGCTCTATGTTTATGTGTTGGTGTCTTGTCTTGTGTTTTTATTATTTTTTGAGTATATAAATTATTTCTTCAGGTTATATTTTTTTATTAAAAGTTTAATTTAGTGCTAAAAAGTTTTAATAGTTGGTGGTTTTGGTCCCTATACATTCTAGAATTGTAAAATTTTACCTTAAAGTTTATGTTTTTACTTATGGTTTAGTTGTGATGGAAATTATAGTTCATCTACTGTTCTTGTACTATAACTTTGTTTTCATTTTCAGATTCTAAGGGTTTATTTTGTATGAGGTAATGGAATGGATGAAGGAATGGAATGGATGAGAGAATGAAATGGATAAAAGAATAAAATGAATCATTACATTTCATTATCCTTTTTGGTTACCATATGGGAATGAAATAAATCATTACTTTATGTTGTTTGTTAGGTAGGAAAATAAGAAGGAATGAAATACAGAAATGGTTATGATAGTGACGACCAATAGTGGTGGTTGTTGGTAACGCTGGTTGCTGGTGACGGTGGTTGGCGGTGAGCGCCGGAGGTGGTGACAGTGGTGGTGGTTGTGGTGCTTGGGTAGCTGATTTTAATTGGTGGTGGTGACCGATGGTTTCCGGTGGTGGTGGTGTTTGTTGTGGTCATAGAGTAGCTGGTGGTAATTGGTGGTGGTGGTCAGTGGTGGTGGTGGTGGTTGATGGTGGTGGTGGTGATGGCTGGTGGTGGCAGCTGTGGTAGTGGTGGCTATGGCGGTTGGTGGTGGTAGTGGCCATGCCTAGTGGCGGTGGTTGTGCCTGGTGGTGGTGGTGGCTGGTGACGATCGATCTTAGTGGCTGGTGGTGGTTGTTGTGGTGGATGGATCGGTGGGTGGGTGGGGTTGGTGACTAAAGATGGAAGAAAGGATAGAGTGAAAAAAAGAGGGGTGGATGCAATGAATTTCGGGGAACATCTTGTAATGGATTAAGCTACTACGCTCTGCTTTGAACTTCTCCAAGTTTTTAGATCCACCATTTAGAGTGAATACATATTCTGTTTGTGATCAAGGATCATCTCAATATGTTTGGAAGCTAGCATTAGTGTAACACTTATTACCATTCAGTATGGTTTCGTGTGCGATTGGCAAGTTTCCTTTCTTGGAAACTTTCATTGAGAAGCGGCTAAGAACCTTATCAATCTATGCACTTTGACCTAAACCTATTACCCACTTCGATCTATCTCCCATAGATCTTTATTCCTATAATATACGCGGCTTCGCCAAGATCTTTCATTACAAAACATTTGCCTTAACCAGGACTTTACATCATTAAACATCTGAACGTTGTTTCCAACTATTAGTATGTCATCTATATACAAGATTAGAAAAGTAATGTAGCTCCCACTTACCTTCTTGTAAACACAAGGTTCATCTTCATATTGATAAATCCAAACTTTTAATCAAAATAGAGATTCTAACTTTTAGATTTTTGTTTCAATCCATAATTGGATTTATTCAATTTACAAACCTTATTAGGATTCTTTGGATCCTCAAAACCTTTTGGTTGTACCATATTGACAGACTCCGCAAGTTGTTCATTTGAGATCCCAGTTTTGACATCCATTTACCGTATCTCATAGTCATTATATGCAGCGATGACAAGTAATATCCTAATCAACTTAAGCATAGCTACCGGTGAGGAAGTTCCTTATAGTCAACACCTGGAGTCTGAGTGAACCCTTTCGCAACAAACCTGGCTTTATAGGTTTGCACCTTTCCATCCATGTCGGTCTTTTTCTTGAAGATTCATTTACATCGTACAATTTAATATTCAGGAGGAAGATCAACCAAGTCACATACATGGTTATAGTATAGGGTTGTATCTCCGCACCCATAATTTCTAGCCATTTATTGAATTCAAAATCCATAACGACAGATTTTGTAACTAGTATGTTCATGTTGATACACTCTCAAGACGTAAGAATTCTCATGAATTCCAATATATCTATCAGGTTCATGCCGATCTATAATACTTCCGCGGATGCTAGGAATAACAGTCGATTCCTGAATTCTCTCAGGTTTAGGTTGATCGGTAGTTCGAGTCCGTGATTTGGTTACAAGTGTTTCCTAGATTATTGTTAAATCCACATAAGTTTCTCCGGTCATTCTTGCACGAAGTTCTTTTTCTAAGAAGACAACTTTACGTTTTATGAAAACCTAGTTTTCAATAGGATTGTAGAATTAGTAACCGATTGCTTTTGGGTATCCAACGAAAACTACTTACTCGCCTGAGGTTCTAATTTATGCGAAGATTCAAATGTAAGATAAGGCATTTTGTTCACCTTTTTAGTTGAAGTTAGATTGATTATATTAGCAGCAGTCTCAAGAGAGAAATGTAACAAGCAGGAAACCGCACCGGATATTGTCCGCTACCTCGGGAGAATACCCTCATCACGGGTTTAAAACGCGTCCGATAGGGGAAGGTATCCAACCCCTTATAAAGAAACTTTCGTTCCCCTTCCCAACTGATGTGGGATGTTACATCCTCCCCCACTTGGGAGACCAGCGTCCTCGCTGGCACACCGGCCCGGCTCTGGCTTTGATACCAACAGTAACAAGCAGGAAACCGCACCGGATATTGTCCGCTACTTGGGGAGAATACCCCCATCACGGGTTTAAAACGCGTCCGATAGGGGAAGATATCCAACCCCTTATAAAGAGACTTTTGTTCCCCTTCCCAACCGATGTGGGATGTTACAAGAAACTCCAAAAGAAGTGACACAAGCTTGTATGACACATCATTGATCAAACCATATCTAATAATGTTTGATTTCTCCTTTTAGACACATCATTAAGCTATGGTGTTTCGGGTGGAGTGAGTTTTGAGACGATCCGACATTTACTTTTATGTTCATCAAATTCTTAACTAAGATATTCTCAACCTCGATTTGATCTAAGTATTTAATCGTTTCACCTAGCTGATTTTGTACTTCATTATGGTATTGTTTGAACATTTAGATGTTTCATGTTTATCATTCATAATATAAACATCTGCCGAAATCAATTGTAAATGAAACAAGGTGTATTTTTTTATTTCTTCCCATTGATCTAAATAGGCCATATACATCTGTATGTACAAGTCCAAATAGATCATTAGTGCTTTTACCAACACCAGTGAAAGGGGCTTTGGTCAACCTTCCACTTAGGCATGATTCTCATTCATCAATGGACTCTTGACTTGTGAAATCTAAAATTCCTGCAGTGCCATATATATGCATAATTAAAATCTAATTTTATATGTTTATTTGACATTTTATATAATGTTATTGTTATGTACTTCTATCTCATAGATTTCATTATGTGGTTTTGTATTTAAGTAAAAAACATCATTTAAATATGCAGACATAAAATCAACATTAAAGAACCGATAAGGAAAATCAGAAACATGATTTAAATAAGTTTTTTTAGGAATTAAATTAATTTTTATTAGGATTTATTCAAAACTACGTAGTTTTAGTGATTTCACATATAAGTTTATATGTCTAAAACACTATATTCAGTTTTTCCTTCTTAAATATACTACTTTTTTTCTAAACTTTCTCGTACTTTTTAATTGTAAAAAATATATACTTTTCTTATTCATCAGAGAACCTAATGTTAATAGTACCTCGGCAGTGGCAGATCCAGAATTTTTTATGAGTGCGGGCAAAAAATTGCATAAAGAAGTGGGTCGTATATGTTAAAAATAAACAGGTCAAAATGGATTTTATCGGCTTAAAAATAAGGCATTCAAAACATGTATAACGAGCAACTCAACTAAAAAAATAAAACATCATGGAAGAATTTGATTTGTTAACTACTTAAGTTTGCCTAATGAGTAAGGCTTTGAAGACTGCACCAGTTTTCAAGCCGACTGTTCCACTAATTCACTTGTTGAAATAGTTTTACCGGTTGAACTATTCTAGAAAAATCAACCATAGGTATGTACTGTGAAAAACAAATATACATAATAATCTTTTAAATATGTGCTTAATCCACTAAATTCATTAAACATAAACAATTAATCTAAAAGATAAAACACATAATAATGATATTAAAACTAAAAATTAATCAAAAGATAAAAAAATACTGTAATATTAAAACTACAAATCAATCAAAAGATAAAAGTTACTGTTCATTTTGTATATTTGAGTGTGTTTCTTATATTTTAAAGAATAGTTGTAAATGGTTGTGAGTAGAGGAGAGAGAAAAGTTACTGTTTATTTTGTATATTTGAGTAATCACTATTCAACCCTTATAAATTTTTTAATATTTTTGAAAGTGGTTGTGAGTAGAAGAGAAAGAAAAATTAATGATAAAAGTATAAAAAAATATTATTTAATTGAGAAAGAGAGAGAAAAAGTAGTGTTTTTAGTGTAATTATAAGGATAAGTATATGAAAGCTAATGTGAATGCTCTAACAAGATATTCTTTATTTCTGCATCTCTATCTCTGTCACAAATAAACCCATTTTAAATTATGCCGTTTAATATCATTTATTCAAGAAACTCTTCTAAACTCAAAATAAATAAATAAAAAACAAAATACAGTGAACAAGAAAAGTGTCTTTTTCACCGTTTCCTTCATACCAAAATTTGCCACACTCATGCAGCTTTTCTTCCAGGGGGCCTTGCACTAAAATAAAAGAGGGCCTAGACTTTTTTCATTTAAATTTTTTATAATATATAGCACTAATGGGTAAATATCCAGTGGGGGCTTTCCCACCCCCTGTACATTACATGAATCCGCCACTGTACCTCGGTAACGTAATAATTGAATTTTCAGTTGTTTGATATTTCTAAACTTTCTTATAATTTTTAAGATAGCAATTGCATTCTTCAAGTTCCTATAAGTTAAAAAAACATAAAAACTCTATAAAAGTTATCTTTAGAATGAACGAATATAATTAATTTTATTATAATACATATATATTTATAAAATAAATTATACATTTTTTAATAAAAGTGACACCTTTTATAATAATAAGGACATCTTTTAATATGATTGTGGAAAGGATTTTAGAATACCACGTACCCATTCTGTATTTACATAGAGCCTAATTGCAAATGGTTTGTTTTCACCTAAGTGTTTCATTTTTAGTTTTTTTTTTATGTTTATATAATATATTTTTCTTTAATCACTTTTAACATATAACTTTTAAATACATCATCACAAATGGTTTGTTTTTATCTACATCTTATCTATAGTATCTAATAAAAAAAGTTTTCTTTTACCACTTATCACTCTTTTAAACCATCTTTTTGACATTTGTCATTCTTTTAAACATTCTCGCTTCATTTCCCTCCAAAAGGGTATTATAGTAATTTAAACACTAAAACTAATTTCTCTCTCTTAATAAAAATCAATTTTATTAATTAATATATTTCTCTCTCTCATCTAAATTTTATAAAATCAAGCTATGTTTGTAAAATTAAATTTTATTAAGGAAATAAAAAATCACATCTTTTTATTAACATAGAAATCATAAAAAAACAAAATTTTAATATAATATAAAATTTTCTAAAACACCAAACCTTTTTGAAACAAAATATTTTAAATTGGTCCATTTTTAAAAAAATTATACAAATATGAAATTTTCTAAAAGCAGTGTTATTATAACAACTAGAATAATTAGAAATCCGAGTTTTTAATAAACAAGATTTTTACAAACAATAAAATTTTTATAAAAAAATCTTAAAATAAATGTTTAAAAATAAAACTATTTAGATAAGAGAGTTAAAAAATAGTATAATTGTTATATTTCTTGAAGTATTACGTATATATAATTTTAATCATATCTTGTATTAAAATATCGTCTTATAACTCTTCGTGTTTATTACTAACTATAATCCGTTTACTAAACGGGTTTTAGCCTATTTATTTATCTGTATATCTATCTATCTATAATAGAAAAATCTAAAATAAGAATTGACACAATCGTAAGTTTTATCATACTAACGTTCTCATTTATTATTATTATTAATAATATTGAATACTAATAAAATTACTCATACCATTTTCAAATTAAAATTTATATAATTTAATAAATTAAAACCTATTTTTATTATTAAAACACACTTTTTAAAAATAAAAGTTTCATAAAATACAGAATACAACAAATTTTTTTTTAAAATAAATTTCATTTTTTTAAACAAAATATTTAAAACACAAATTTTTTAATAAAATAAAATTTTAAGAAAAGTACATTTTTATTTATTTACTTAAAGTAGCTATTGATATGCAATTATAATAATATTTTATCCTTAAATATGTTTTTATAATTTATAAATTTTTATTACTAATTATTTTGTATTTTATTTATTCAACTCGTGTAATACACGAGGTACTAAGCTAGTTCTTAATAAATGTTTACATTCTATCCTTAAAAATTTTATTACATCATTAATGAATGTCATCATCAAGTTTCATCTCACAAATGTTTTTCCACGTAAAACTATTTACCCATTTGGAAAACACGTAAATCCCATGACCTCTTGTTATAACCCGTATTCATTTTTTAGTAAACCCTAATTCAAATTCACTTCACATCAGACTTATCCCTTTCCTCTTCATCAATATTGAACTCAACATTTCTTCTCTACTCTTTTTACTTTAGTTTAGGGTTTTTTCTTTTGTTGAAACCCTAATTCGAAGCTCATTCCGCCTTAAACTTACCATGTGCTAGCTTCTACTAATGTTTGATTTTATTAATTTTTAAGTTTATTACTTTTGGTGAGGGCTGTGTAATGGTTGGAACCGGATCGACCCGGACCAACCCGACCAAGACCCGAAATCGATTAGGAATGTAAAACTAGAACCGTGAACTGGACCATTAATTGACAGGCCGTCTGGACCGAACCAGATTAAATGGGTCGCTTCAACATGATTTAATTAGGTCGGACCGAATAGACTCGAAACAAATTTGAGCTTGAGCATGAAACAAATAATACCACAACGTACTGTTTGAATAACTAAAGAATTCATGTATTCAATACAACGTAAAAGTCCAATAAAAAAACTTCCAATCAAAGTCTTAAAACCATACATATATAAATGGAACTAAATTATTAAAAAAAACTTAAATCTTCAAAGTCCTCCAAATCCAAACATACTTTCAAAGCTTCCATCTCCAAAATATTTCACTAATTCACTCGTTAATTGTCACCGATCCAATTTTCTCATAAATATCTAAACAAAATGAATGATTAGAAACTCAAAATGTATCATCAAAATTTCAAGTATATAATAATTCAAAATATAAAAGTTAAACTAATCGTTTGCAAGTTCTTCAAATTTCTCAAAATCATCGTTTTCGTTGATTTCTTTGCTTGATTTGCGAATTCAATTTTGTGTACAAATTAATGTTTGAACAAGAGGTGGAGATAATGAACTTCTATATTAGTTCAATACCCGTCCCCCGGTACTAAAAGCGGACTCCGATGCTAACGTTGAAACCGGTATAGCTAAAATATCTAAATAAATAAAAATTATAATATTAGCATAGACATAAATCATTTAATAAGCATATTAAAAAAATAATACCTTTAGCCATCTTTGAAAGAGTTGGATAACGAGCCGAATTTATCTTCCACCACGTCAAAATATCAAAGCTGCTCGTACTCTATTCAATGCCATCCTTAAGATATTTCTCCAATTCGGTTTTATTACCAAAAGAATGAACGCCACCACCCCTATATTGTTGAAAAGCATCAAGAAAAGAGTTTTTACCGCCTCGATACTGTTCAAAATTGTTTTGTGTTCTAGGGGGTCACTTAAACCCATTCCATACAAATGCTCATACTCTTTAACCAACAACTGCATCTCATCTTTAACATCATCAAATAATGTATCAACTATCTTTTTGAACTCCTCATTTGTCATTTTGTTATCATGACATTTATCTGTTTCTTGTCTAATCAATATACATGCTCTTTCACAAGAAAAGTGTATAATTTGAAGCTTCATTCGAGGATCCAAGATGACAGCAAATTCAAACAACATGTTTTTCTTTTCTTCATCTCCAAAATATTTATCAAACTTATGTCTCATCATAGCCGTCATCTCCATAAACGTGTATATTTGATCCTTTTCGTTTACCAACCGGTCAAGTTTATCACCAATATCCATAACCTCTAAAAAGAACTGATGTGCCATAGCATATGTTGAACAAGAAATTTTTTCCGTTTTCGTTTAAATATTCCTAGTAATTCAGCCATCTTAGTTGCATACACCCAATCAACTCGATCGGGAATTTCACCCAAATCATTACGGTAACTCTTATACCTCCGATCATATCACTCAAAAGCTTTTTCATACACAATAGCTTTTTCTAACATTTCACACGTGCTATTCCATCTAGTGGAAATATCAAGAGATAACAAAGCTTTGGACTCTATGTTTTTTTCAATTTCACAAGCTTTCAAATTTAGAAATCTAGAGGGGATCCTCTAATATATCTAACCGCGTTCCGAACATGGTTCGTGTGCTTTAATTAGTTCATCTTTGATTAAATTAGTGATATGAGCTAAGCACTTTACATGAAGATACATACCATCACGTAACAAATTAGGCAACCTAGTCCTCAACTGTGCTATGGCAACATCGTTTGATGATGCATTATCCATTGTGATTGTTATTACGTGTGCTATCCCCCATTCGTGCAAGCACACTTCAATAGCCCTCGCTATAGCATCACCCGTGTGACTAAAAATTGGCCTAAAATTAAGGATCCTTTTATGATCTGTCCAATCCTCGTCAATGAGGTGTGTGGTTAATACCATGTAATTAATTCGTTGCTTTGACGTCCATGTATCAGTAGTTAAATAGATCCTTTGTTTACTTTTCATAAAATAAGCTTTTAATTTTTTCTTTTCTTCCAAATAATAATCTTTAATGTCACGAACAATTGCAAAACGCGAGGGAATATTAAATGCGGGACAGATCGCTTTCATAAATTCCCAAAATCCCTCATGTTCAACAAATGCAAATGGAAGTTCATCGGCAACCATCATATTAACTAAAGCTTTTCTACCTTTTTGTGGATCGAACTTTCAAGATTTTAAGATACCAATAACATCTTTTCCTCCCTCACCCGAATCATTTTTTTTTCAAAATCAATGTTTCTTGATCTTTAAGATTAGCAGGATTTTTTTCACATCTTTTAAGATGTCTACCCATTGAGGATGTGCCATTCGTTGAACTTTCAGCACTTATTAACCTATCACAATAGTTGCATTTACCTTTCCTTTTCCCATCCACGAAGACTTCTTCAAAATGCTTCCAAACATGCGAATTATACTTTCTTTTTTTTGTTGCTTTTTAATCTTGGGTTGTTCCTCTTCCTCGCTTGATATGTGTTGTGAATCCATATCCATCTTTAAAAAGAATGAAAATAAAAAGAGTAAAATGCTATTTTCGTCCCCGACGTTTAGTTGAATTTGTCATTTCAATCCAAAAATTTTTTTTTGCCATTTCAGTCACTGTAGTTTACTAAATGTTGCCATTTTCATCCACTTCACTAACACCGTTAAAACTCTGTTAAAACTCTGTTAAATGTGATGGTATTTTAGTCTTTTTCAACACCATAATTATCCAATTAAAACAAATTAATCAATTAATATTCAATTAAAACTAAAAAACACATGAAGCGACTCGTGAGACCGGTCGCTTCGATTAATTCTAACACATGTTGTTCGATTAATGTCTTCTGTGAAATTTCAATTAATCTTCACGTAATGTTTGAATATGTACTATTGTTGGATTGAGGTCTACTGTTGTCACTTTTTATTCTATTGAGGTTTGAATTGTCACGTTCAAAGATATCAATTAAATACCTCAATCAGAAATGTGAACAACAAATATCAATCCCACAACAGACCTCAATCAAATAACGGTACACGTTCGAACAAAACGTGAAGATTAATTGAAATCCCATGGCACCCTCAATCGAACAACATGGGTTAGAGTTAATTGAAAATTTTAAATCGAATCGTCTGGTCTCACTAGTCGTTTCATGTGTTTTTTAGTTTTAATTGAATATTAATTGATTAATTTGTTTTAACTGGATAATTAGTGTGTTGAAAAAGACTAAAATACCCTCACATTTAACGGAGTTTTAACAGAGTTTTATCGGTGTTAGTGAAGTGGATGAAAATGACAACATTTAGTAAACTACAGTGACTGAAATGGGAAAAAAAAAAGTTTTTGGATTGAAATGACAAATTCAACAAAACGTCAGGGACGAAAATAGCATTTTACTCAAATAAAAAAATATAACTAAGGTTGAGTTTATTAGATACTAAGGTTGGGATGATTCTACAATAATCTAAATTTAAACGTGAAATAAGTAACTAACTAACACGTTCACACATGTGCTTATATTAATATTCAAATCCGGCCCTAAACATATGTAAACACCTAGATATATTTACGTGTGAATTAAGTTAGATCAAAGAAATTTAAACGCGAAATAAGCTCCCCTGAAGTATAATAAATTCTAATGATCAAAGAAATGTATCTTTTGGTTTATAATCATATCTAGAAGGGAAATTAGGGAATACGTGTTTACATTTGTTGGTTAAATATATCAAACTTTTGGTTTAAAATATACATAAAATATGAACTAAACCAAGAAAAGATTTGTTATTAGTGCTTGACCATGCATGTATGGTTATGATGAAGATGATACGAAGACGACGATGAAGACGATGATGATGAAGAAGATATACCTTGCGATGATGCTGAAGACGATGAAGAAGATATGAAGACGATGAAGATGATATGAAGATGATGAAAACAATGAAGATGATGAAGATGATGGTTTTAGGGTTGTACAATGATGAAGATGATGGTTTTAGGGTTGTGCAATGATGAAGATGATGTATTTAGGGTTGTGCAATCGTAAATATGGAGAAGATTACTAGAATTTCAATTAAACCTATTACATATTTAGAATTAGTTTCTATTTGTAATTGTAATTGGGTTTTTATCACTACCCGCGGGTTTGGACCAAACCCAAACCGAACCCATTTATTGCTATTTTCATGGACCGAGGACCAAACCTGTTGCTTAGTACATGGGTCGGTTCCGAGTTAGACAGGTCGGTCGTCGGGTTATATACGGTCCGGACCGCGAATTGCTCCCCCTACTTTTGGTCTGTGATTTGACAACAATATGAACAGATTTTCGGAGTAGTTGCATGATTCAAGGTAATCGTCTGATATTTAGTTTTGAGTGAGATGTCTTTAAGATTTCATTTCTTGCAAGGTTTGATCTGTGATGGTGTTCAAGTATTCTTTGTTGCGGATTTTAGAATTCGGTTAGATTACATATGAAGCATTGTTCGACATTGATATTCCTTTCAACATTGTTAATAATGTAGTTGTACTATAACTTTGATGGTGTATCAGAGTGGTACTCGATTTAAGATTGTTGGGATAAAATTGATTTGAACTATATGTGTTTAAAATAGTTTGATGATCATCAATGTGTTTTAAGTTTTGATTATAGACATTTTGCCTATAAGACCAGCAAGGTGGATTTATATTTATGAAATAGAACCTAGATCGTGTTGATTCACTCATTTCATCTTTTTGAATTTCGTTTGATCTATTGTTTCCTGTTTTAATCTATACACCGTGTTATACACTTGTCTATATTCTAGGCTTAAGATTGCAAACAATTTTGATGGATGTCATCTCTGCTTATATATCAGTTTCACATATAGTATGATGTAATATTTGCTTTATTTCTATTAATCTTTAAATTTAGGTTTCAAAATAGTGTAACATATGAATACTAGCCTAAAATTATAAAATTTTTATTATATAATCTTGTACAATACACAGATCTATAACCTATAAATTAATATAATATATAAACATAAATACATTCATTTGGGTAAATCTAGATGTTATAAGATGTTAAGAATTTTTAACAATTATTATTTCAATGTCTAGAGTTTTGGGGCAAATATAAAAGTCGGCTATGCTGCAGCCTGCTTCGAAAAAGGCGGTTATGTCGTTGGAGTTTCACAAAACATATGACTGCATGAAAATTAATAGATAACTAGGGAGTAAACCAAAGGCGCATTGCGCCTTTTATTCTACCTTTGATTCCAAAGAAATTGTTAACATCAGATTATCCAAATTAAAATTGTGTATTTTGTTACATATCAATGCTTTACATAGAATTTATCATTGTGACATGTTAATTCGGGTACGTCGCACACATTATTTTTGCACATTAGTTTGAATAATGAACATTCGTAAATTTTCTTTTAAATTTGATTGAATAGAAGTTAGTTCATAGTCTTTCAATTCGAAAAACAAATGTGGAATCAGCCTCAACGCAACATTGATATTGTGCAATATTTCAAATCTTTTTATAACGAATAGGGGCCTTCGCGTGTGCTACATGGTAGCAACTGCCATGATTCAACTTCTCATGCCAAAACAACAAAGGCTCGCCTGCTTTTTCGTCATCATCGCCTGACAACCGTCGTGATTCAACCTCTCCATTACTGATCAGCTATAAAATAGTTTTTACACTCATCACAGTCATACCACACTATGATTTGAGTTGATGTAATTTGAGTTTACATCAACGACAAATCAATCATAAACGTTAGGAAATCAAAGCAAGCATTCAAAACTAAAAATTAAAGCAATAACTGAAACCTAAAATCAACTGAGGAGTTCGTTTGCATTAAAGGGAGATGTGTCACATAAATAAAATAAAGAACTGTTAGACAGAAAGTGAAATAAGAAAACTTATAACTAAAGTCGAATGAGATGGATATCTAACCTCGGTGACGAACAACAGAAGCTTTAACATGCACATCACCTTGTCCAGTTAGTTCCAAATAGATAGATCACAACTTAATAATCAATACATGAAAGCACGCATGACATAAACACCTAGATTCCAGGAAACCGAAAAAATATTAATTTGGTATGATCTAATCAGAAGATAGTTTTTCAAGAGAAAGTTTCTAAGAATATATCTCATAAAAGGATAACTTTGTTCGGAAAATTGGATTTAAATAAGCACAAGAGCCGGAATGATCTTACCCATCCCTAATCAATTGTTCCAACATCGAAACTGATTCTTGAGACGAAAGCGCCAGCCGCCAGGATCACTTTTTCAGCAAGCCTTCAAGTAAAACTAACTTACAATTAGAGCAAAAGCAAGTTTCTGGCTTTAGCTAGGTGTTTTTTTATTGGCCTGTTGCGATCTAACTTGCAGTTAGAGTTTTTAACATGTAAATTTATAGTTGCTCTGCAAATTTTGTAAAAGTAAGTGTGTTGACATTATTATTCGTAGTGACTTTCATTCTGAGTAGAATGGTGTATTTAATTTAGGTATTTGTTGTGTTTTTAGATGGCAATAAAGTTCAAACCTCCATTGCTTATATGTTGGATTATGTTTGATTCTAGGATGTTGGTAAAACAACATTCTGCATATTATTTGTTGATGTTTGAATCAGTCTCAACTTAAAATCCCATCTTCTGGAGCTCTACATGCTATTAAGATATTTCATTGCTGACAATATAAGAATTTCTACCAAATTTTTTTGCAAATTGTTCACAATACAAATGGGCCAGGTTTTGATTTGTATTCCATATCAATTGACTTTGATGGTCTAGTTAGAGGCATTCGTTCATATAAGACTGTCACCCATATTACACGAAATGCATTCGACCATATTCCATTAAAGTTGGAAGACTAAGGTAATTAACTTGATGATTTTCTAAGAAAATTGTTTTGAGTAATTGTGTGCGTAACTTACATATTACTTCCTTAAGGATTTTGATGTAAACTCTTAAGGATTTTGATGTAAACTCTACAGATGCCTAGTTGTTTAAAGGGCCTTTAGTGCTTACTCATGTTATTTCTTATTCCAGGCCAAAGTTGCAAATAAAGTAACAATATAAAATTAAAAAATCCCTAGAATTAATAAAACCCAAAAAACAAATCCACCTACATGAGCTGCATCCGTTCCAACAGCCAAATCCAAATGCGATGGAACCCTTGGCAGACGGAATCAAGGAGACATGCAGGCTTCGATCCAACCGGAAATCCTCCATGTTCATCTTCTTAGTCGCTTTGATTCTCGATCGGCTTAGAGCAACGATCTGCACTGTCATCCTCTTTGTCAGAAGGAAGATGACGTCAACAGAGGATGAAGTGTGCTGGAGACAAGCCTCTCTTCTCTAGATGACATCTACATAGGCACACATTAGGTGACCACACAACCACGCCAAGACACAAACGCTACCAAAGGCGGTCGGTAGAGACCACCGGCGGCGTCCAACCTTCGGCATCGACTTACGAAAGCGGCCCACCCGACATCAAAGTGAAAACACCAGAAAAAGGCATGCGTCTGCCGTCAACGGCAGCCGGAGATGCCACCGTGTCCACCACCATTGCCCAAGTCCACCGCCATCACCACCCATTTAGAACGTGTCTCTCTCCGTAGAAAAGACAAAGAAGTGTTGATTTCCATACTTAAAGGGAAAGGAGGCATCTATTCAAACTTGTACCAAAAGCATTTTAAGTTGTATAAATTAGGATCAAAGTGCAAAACATGATAAATTATATGGTCAAACTCAAAAGCCAAAAATAACCGTGTTCATTCCACTTGGTTTGTAAATATATAGGATAATATACCGAGATTTATGTTGAAGTTTCACATACCATTGGAAACACAACGAAAAACGAAAGTGTGTTAGCCGTTTTGTGTACTTATAAAGCTTTTATTGGAGGCATGAAATTACATGAAATTAAGAGCCAGCTATGTAGTTTCGTCTTATCCGTTAATCTTAACGTTGGGTGCTTTGATAAGTCATTTACATTTTTGAAAATGATTAGAGTTAATGTGTATTTTGGTAAAAACATGAGTCAAAATGTTAATTCTGATTATTATTGAATTACATTCTCGCATACCTACTAACGTATTGAGATTTGAGACACATAAAATTTACTAGTTTTCTAATTTTCTTTATAAACTATTATTATTGCTGCTATATTAAAGCATTTGTAAATGAACAATAATAATATTAGTTGTTTAATAAATAGTGTTTCTCTTTTGGAGTCCACCCACCACCGAACAACATCACCATGCATCGCAGACTTAATGTCTTTTGGGGTTTTGTTCTTCCTTCTAGACGGTGCTCCTCTGTGATTTTACCGATGGTGATTGTGATGGTGGTCGTCCAGTCACCATGGTGGTTTGTGGAGGCTACGGTCGCGATGGGTTGATGCTCATCTCTTTTTGCGTCCCGATCCCCTTTTATAGGGGCTTTTTTAGGGTTTTTGTGAATTTTCCGGTGGTGATTGTGGTGGTGGCTAGTCCGGTCACCATGCTGGTTTATGATACTTGCGGAGTTCTAGTGGCGCTAGAGTGATGTGCATATGTCTTTGCATTCTGAACAACTCCCCTTTGTTGATTTGTTACCTTTTTATAAGGGTTCTATTGGTTTTGTTGTTCTTTCTTTTATAGAGAACCTCTTTGTGAGATTTTACTAGTTGCGATGACTGTGGTGGCCGGTCAGGTAACTATGATGGTTTGTGATGACTGCAGTGGCAGAGACTTTTTTAGATTTTAAGTGTTGTACAAAAACAATTACAGTACTTGGTTGGCAAGGATTAAACCCATTTCATATAAACTTTGGTTAGGCACCACTTGATCGACAATGACAAGGCAAAGAAGGATCGGTTCATTGTCATGGTGTGGTAAACCAAAATACTTACAGCCATGACGAACTACCATGGACATATTAATAATGTCTTATCTAAGCCTTAATTAATCAGCCACACAAAAGGACAATGATGGTAAGAATGCAATAACTAGATGATGTGCTTTTATTAGAGTTTGATTTATCTTATTATTTTCAGGCACACGTTGAGAAAACACTAATTTCATAAAAAAAATCTTTTCTAAGCTTATATTCAAATAATTATTAGTGTAAATTACTATTTTGGCCCCTAGGATTAGGGGCATTTAACCCTATCAGTCCAAAAATAAATCTTTTGATATATCAACCCGTAACGTTTCATTTATTATCTGTTTTGACCCCTGACACTAGCTCTTTTAATTTTTTTCTGTTAAGTGTAAGGGCATTTTGATCATTTTCACCTTAAGGATTGTTTATGTAAATTTTAAAGCTTTAGGTTTATTTATGTACATTTTTAAAATTACAAATACAACCACCACCCACCATCACATACCACCACCCACACCACCACCACATACCACCACCCACCACCACCACCTAAAACAACCATAACTAGCTAACCTCATGTACTCAGTCAGAGCCACCATGAACCACAACCATCGCCGCCGCCTTGGATACTCTAGATGTAGATCTGTTGGGGTTACGGAGGGGACGCCTTTGGTCGTGGATGTCGCCGTGTACGATTTCAGCTGCTTTTGGTGACCCAATCGAACAGCTCTTAAGGTCACAAAGGGGTTGCCGGCGGTAGGAGTCGCCGGTGACTGGCAGTGGGAGTCGATGTGAACAGATGTTTTTGTTTTCTAATGATTATGGTGATTGTAGATGTCAGTCGATTGTTGTGGCGGCGTTGGTGGATTCTTGCACATCCGAGATGGTTGTAGGGTGGAACAGGGCGGTGGCGGAGGAGGTGATGTATGTGGTGGATGAAGATAACAGTGGCGTGAAGAAATATGATGAAAAAACTGATTGTTGGCATGTGGTAATTGAAGGGGTCAAACTTCTGAAAGGGGCGGAGGAGATGATAGCCGACGGTGAAAAATTTGGTGTTGTTGCTGGTGGAGGTGGGCGTATCACGGTGGTGGATGTGGTGGCGGTGCCAAATCCCAAAACTAATAAAAGATATAGAGCTGTTAGATGGTGGTGTGGTGGTTGTTTTAGGTGGTGGTGTGGTGGTTGTATTGTTATTTTAAAAATATGCATAAATAACCTTAAAACTTTAAAATTTACATAAACAGCCCTTAAGGTAAAAATAACTAAAATACCCTTACACTTAACAGAAAAAAGTTAACAGAATTAGTATCAGAGGTTAAAACAGTCAAAAAATAAAACACTAGGGTTGATATGTCAAATGATTATTTTTTTGGGCAGAAAGGGTTTAAATGCCCTAACCTCATGGGTTAAAATAGTAATTTACTCTAATTATTATAAAATATACATTATTGAACTACAATTACTGAGAAAACAACTTTATCACAGCTACTATTTATATATGACTTTTTATAGCAACAATGAAGGGAATAAGGTGTTTTTAGAAAGCCAAAAAGACAAGTAAAGACATACAACTTACCTTCTCCATCATCGAAACTGTTGTTTCCATCCAGACAACTTTTGGTTCTTGTCGATACAAGAATAGCCAATGTTCTCTTCTAACTATAAACCCTCTAATTTGTCAAATCATAATAGTTAACAATATGGCTTTAATTAATAACAATAATATTCTATTTCAAATTTTGATTCTTTCAAATTTCAGTACGTGCAATATACAAAATTCCAGAGAGAGAAATGAAATCCACCATATTCCCCTATTTGACCCCTCTCCTCCAAATCAACCCTAATTCCTCTAACATTTTTCAATTTCATACAGAATTTGAATGGGCTTATTGAGAGGATTCAGGACGGTGTTCTTCTTGATCACCATGATCATCTCCTATCTAGCGTTCTCTGCTCCGGTGCTGATAGCCATCACCGATGCTATTCTTCCAGCAGCTCTATTATCAGCTTCACTTTCATCTCCCTCAGGCGATCCGAGCTTCTCCTTCTTACAAACACTTTCGTCTCAAATCAACGATTACGACTTCCGATACTCGCTTATCGACATCCCTCTCATCTCTATAATCCGATCGGGCATCATCCTATGTATGTATGTATGTTATAATGTTAAGTTGTTAATCAACCACTGAATTAACGTTAATTCGATCGACATTGAAGGATGAAATTGTGCAGGTGTGTATGGGCTGTGTGATGGGCGGGGGCTGTCTACGGGGCCGTACTTGGGAATAACGACGGTTTGTTCGGTGGTGTCGCTGTTGTGTGTGTCGCTGAAGGTGTCGTTGGTGTTCGGTGGTGTCGCGGTGGCCGGAGCGACGGAGTGGGCGTTGTTTGTATGCTCGCCGGCGTTGGCGATCGGTCATGTTGTGGTGGCGTATCGGACTAGTTGCAGAGAACGACGAAAGCTTCTGGTTTACAAAATTGATATCGAAGCTGTAAGTGGAATTGTTTGTTGGTTTGTTTGTTATAATTACAAAATAAATGTTTATTAATTATAAAACAATATTTTAAAATAATATATGTTTAAAGTTAGGTATAAGTAAAAGTTATAAGTAATAAAATAATAATATTAGTTTTTTAATTTTTTTTTTTAAAATTTTTTCGGTTTCATCCAAAAATTAAATTAAACTTTTTTGTTTCTAAGGGAAATCGTTTTAAGAAAATACTATTTTTTTCTTACTATAGCTTCTAGTTTTAGTTATTGTTTTATTTAAAAAATTTTACTTTTTAAAAATACAAATTTTAAAGTATTTCTTATTTTTAGAAAAAGTTTGATGTTTAAATTTTTTATTTTTTTTATTTTTTTGTAAAAGTTTGTTTTTTTTAAATTACATTAATACAAAAAGTTCTCTTTTTTAAATCCTTAAAAATCTATATTTGATTTGAAAAGAAATTAAATTATATTATTAGTAATTAATTTAGTTATTTAGTAAGAGAAAAAAATGAAAAATTTTATAATTAACTTTTTATTAGAGTAAAAGTATTATTATTATTTTTTTAATTTAAAAGCACGCATGCTTGTACAACCACTGCCGCATAATGTACAAGCTGTAAAACATTTTTAGTTTTTTATTATGCATTCTAGCAAGGCTTTTTAAAGATAATAAATAGCAGAAATGTGCTAGCTTATAATGAAGTAAAATTTAAAATTGATTAAGTTTAACGACTTTAGTACTTTTTTTATTGAATCAATTGTGGCGGGGCTTTGGCTTGAACGTTTTTCTTGTTTAAGTCGTAACAGAAATTTATATTTTTAATTTAATAAATATCTCAATTAATTTAATTTTGTATGGGTCTGACTAATCCAATTTTGATTAAAACATTAGGATGAACTTCTCACCTTTGTTTTCAGGGCGTGTTTGGAATTGTTTATTTTGGCTGAAAATAACTTTTGATAAAAATTAGTTATTAACTTATGATTTTTAATAATGAGTTTTTAAAAACATATTTGAATTAGCTTATAAACTAAAAAGATCTAAAATGACCAAAAAGAAAATGCTTTTAAAAATAAGAGTAGTTAATATGAGATAGCAAATGAGGTATAATAAATAATTAAATTGAAATTAGTTTTTAAAAGTTAATAAGTAACAACTTACTTCTTACTTTTCAAAAACATCTTTTTATTTTATATGAAAATTCAGTTTGAAATTTTTTTTGAGTTGATCAAAAACTCTTTTAACTTATTAATTTTTTAAAAGTTAATAAGTTAAAAAAAAAAAAAAAAAAAACAATCCCAAAAACTACTTGGGTTGGGTGGGTGTTTTGGAAAAACAGGTTCTAACGTTTTGTTGGGCTTGCAGTTTAAATCAATTTGTTTTTTTTATAAAATTTTTAGTTGATATCAAAGTTTTTTAAATGATAGATATGATTGTTGATTACTACGTCTACACTAGGATATGTTTTAAAAAATACAAAAGAACTTGAAATTTTTTTCTAAACTGGCAGATTGTAAAATTCAAACCGTTAGCCCCATAGTTCAATCACTAAAATCAAACATCAAAGCCAATTATATAAATCTAAATTTCTAACTCTTAGTTTTTTCTTGTAACCTAACTTATTGCTAGTAATATTCTTTAATAAAATAGCTGGATTTAAAAAAAATTATATAAATCTAAAACCTGTCTATTTTGCTTGTATTTTAAAAGTTTATACACAGTATCGTTATTTGATACTTTTAAATTCGCATGTTTTTTTTAATAAATTTAGTAACCATGTGTTTATATTCTTATTATAATAGAACATCAAGATCCCAACGTCCAACTTTGACTTTATTAATTTAAAACAAAAGATAGTACTATACATCAACAATTTAGTTAATACGTTTTATTATAGCTTAAAGTTAATTTCAGTTTACTCAATAAGCTTTAATTAAAGTAATTATTTTTCTTCAAAATATTAAAAATCAATTTACATCCAAAAGTTTTATATGCTGTTTCAATTTCACTATAAAAGTTTTATTATTTTGGATAATATTAAAACAAATAATAAAACTTTTGGATTAAAATTGAAACAATTTATAAAACTTTTGGATTAAAAGTAAAAATATTTATGAAACTTTTGAATTAAAATAAAAACAATTTATGAAACTTTTAGAGATAAATTGATGTTTTTAATCTTTTAGAGAAAAATAGGTATTTTTAACTAAACTCAAGGAGTGAAATTGAACTTAACTCTTTTTTATAATTTTTTAATATATAAAGCAAACAGGTCGTAAAAAAAATTTTTTATGTAAAATAATTTCACATACCAAATTTACATTCACGAATTTACGAAGCTTTAAAACATATATAGAGACTTGGCTGATTAGTTTTATTAATAATGAGATGTGATAAATAGATTAATAAAAAGTCAATATATCAAGAGCCGTAGGTACACCACTACCATATCACGTATAAATAAATAAATAAATAAACAATGTCAATGGCTGATTAAGTTTTATTAAATTTTTTTTTTTGTTTTTTCAATCCAAAACTTTATGTTAATAGACAAACATAAGGTAAATAGGCGATATCATTTCATGTATTATGGATATAGAGTTAATATTCTTTTGACACGTATGAATATACAAAAATATAATTATTGTGTCGGTGATAAAACATAATTTCATTTAGATGTGGTTTATATGAACACACGAATTTGTTATTAGAACATTCACGTCTTATTATCTATTTTTATGTATCTATATGTATGTATAGAATGAGATAGAGATATTGAGAGTATAATATGTATACCTATACCGTACCAGCATACCACTTTGGTTTAATAAGATTGATGGAATTTGCAGGTATCCATATTCAAAAACGGGTTTCACAAGTACTCCAAGATTCCTGACGATGCAAGGGTCAAGGTGAAAGGAGATTTAAAACAGTTACATTTGTAAAACCAATTAAGTTTTCATTATTTCATCTCTTTCTATGCCCACACCAGTTTTCTACATCCAAGTTCCCTTGTCACGTTACGCATCATCAGCTTGTACAGTACAACCCAATAGTGCATCAAGTACTACTTTTTTGAACCATATACTGATTTGACTCAACCACCCATTCGGTGTAACGAAATGCTTGCACACCGGAGAAACAGAAACCTACCCTACCACGTGCATTAGCTGCTTGTACCCTACAACTTTTACCTACCATAAAAGATTCCATTTTCACACCCATCTGGCTGTTGTTATATTAGTCTTCATGCGATAGGAATATGTACCGTACAAGTCAACACTGCATGGAAAGGTTGTTAGGGTGGATGTGGGAGAAACCCCACATGCATTTTGGAGTTGTACCTTACAAGCATTGATGCAAGAAACAGTTGTGAATGTCTGATAAGAAATCTATAAAGGATCTTTCTTTCCTCATCCCTACTGCATTTCCTGTCTTTTTATTAAACCAATTTCATTCACGGCCATGTGCCCCAATTTGACTTGACTACAACGTGCACTGATGTTCAATTAGGGATTTGCTAAAATGTATCCCTGGTTCTTAACTTTTATTTAAAATTAATTTCAGTTTTACTCTTTAATTTTTAAATAAAATAATCATTTTATTTTAAAAGATTAAAAATATCAATTTACCTCCAAAAATTTTATCTGTTTTTTCAATTTCACTCCAAAAGTTTTATTATTTTGGATAAAATTAAAACAATTAATGAAACTTTTGGATTAAAATTAAAACAATTTATGAAACTTTTGGAGGTACATTTATGTTTTTAATTTTTTGGAGTAAAATAGTTATTTTTAACAAATCTAAATGAGTAAAATTGAACTTAACTCTTTTATTTATGACATCCGCTAAACTTATAAAATCATCATTTTATCATTTTCAAATTAGAACACAAGAAATATACATTTGATTTACTGTTTTTCGGGTTTGTTAAAATTTAAAAATAATATGTTTAGTCAACCCTGTTTAATCATTAAGAATCATTGAAATAGTCAATTTATATGACATGTTAATACATATGGAAACATTCCACATATCTCCTCTATTTTTATGAGCTCACTCGATAATTAAGACAAAAAGTGAGCAATAGACACTCCGCATTTCAGGTCGTAGAGGTAAAACGTGTATGTCATATAAATAAATCTGTAACATGAAAATTTTGGTGATATCCTGTTAATTATATAATGGCTACAAATAATAATAATAATCCTAGGTACTCAAAAAGAGATCGATAACTTGTTAAATGTGGGAGGGGCAACAACGTTGTGAGACCACGTCAAGGTCCAGCACTTAGCGGCGCCATCGCTGCCACCCCCCTTCACGCCGCATTTTTATTTTTTCACGTCATATACTCGTCGTGACCTTGCCCCATATGACCGTTGCTTGTGTGTATGTAGTATAGTGGTGTAGTATGATATGGTGTGGCAACACCGTCATCAACAAATTTAAGTGTGTGATGTAGTTTGATGTAACGTGATATGACAAGATTTAATTAATGGGTTTATAATTTAGTACGATGGGTATGGTAAAAGTGCTCCCTTCACCCTATGAGATATTTAACATTTAATTTTTGAATTTTGGTGTGTATGTAAATCGTAAGCTATTGGGATTGTTGCTCTACATGGAGTTATAGAAGTTGGGATTAGAAGTATTGGGTTACATACTTTGATCTCCTACCTACCTAAATATATATATATATATATATATATATGTGTGTGTGTGTGTGTGTGTGTGTGTGTGTGTGTGTGTGTGTGTGTGTGTGTATATAGGGATGAGTTCAATTATAAACCAATTGAAATTATATAAACTAATAAACCAAATCTCAACTATTAATTAGATTGTGATCAATGGTCCACATTTACTTAAATAAAAAAATCATTTAATACAATTAGTGGGACCATACATAGAAAAAGACAAAAGGGGGTAATTTAGTCTTTTTATCTCCACCCTACTTTTAGAAATCCTTTCTACTTTAATCTCAACCTCCAAAAAATTAAAATATTACCAACCCCTAATAAAATAAGGTTTTCTATGTACACATGTCAATCAATGAGAGCCTCTATACTTGACTTTTCCCGCCTAAAACATTTTAAATTACAATTGTAATTTTATTTTAGAAACTATGTTAATCACTTTAGAAGATAATCAACAGTTACCATAATTTAATACGGTTACCATAATTTAAATTTGAAATAGTTTTCACATTAAAAATTTGATACATTTTAAATTTCAAATAGTTTTCATATTAAAATTTGATATCAAATAAAATGTTTTGATTATATGTTAACTTCTTATTTTTTAAATTGTTTTAAAAATTTCACATATATTAAAAAAGTAACTATTTTTAATAATAATACCTTAATGTAATAAATAATACAATATTTTATCATTCATTTAAATATAATTAAAAATTAATATTAATTTTAAAAGCTAATTATGCGATTGGTCCTTGTGTTTGCTCATATTGTAATATTGATCCCAACTTTTGATAAATTAAAAGTTTGGTCTTTACTGTTTGTTAACTCGTAACATGATTGGTCCCTGTACTAACTTTTGTTAAGTTATTTAGTTAATTGATTCTGAAAAAACTATTTTACCACTGACTAAAAGACAAAATATAGATAGGATCTTTTTCTTTTGATTTAATTATATATATATATATATATATATATATATATATATATCTATCTATTATAATAAAAGAAATTTTAGGTGGACATTTGGTATAATTCTAGAGCATTTAATTTTAATTTTTTCGCTTCTCTCTCTTATTAAATAAGTACATTAATTACAAATTATATTATTTATTTTTTTATATTAAATATAGTTCTTAATAAATTAAAAAAGGGTTCTTTTTATTAATTTAAGTTCTAAAGAATCAACTTTGTTAAGATAAGAAATTTTACTAAAACATTAAACTTTATAAAAAACATAAAATAGTTTAAGATCGCCCTTTTTAAATAATAAAATTATTATAAATCAAAATAATTAAAATTTAGAGTTATAATAAGTTTTTTTAGAAATGACACTTTTTAAAAATGTTTGTTTTGGAACAAAATGCTTGAATTTTTTTTTAAATTATAAAAAAAATTAATTAATTATAATTATTACTATTAAGTAATTTCAATCATAAGCCTGTATCAAAATATTATTTTATAATTAATAAATTTTTGTTACTAATTATTTGATATTTATTCATTCAACCATGTAGGACACGGGATACTAACCTAGTATGTGTGTATGTATATATATATATATATATATATATAGGGATGAGTTCAATTGTAAAGCATTATAATTTATATAAACTAATAAACAAAATCTCAACCATTGATTAGATTGTGATTAATGGTGCAGATTTACTTGAATAAAAAAATATCATTTAATACAATTAGTGGGACCATACATAGAAAAAGACAAAAGGGGGTAATTTAGTCTTTTTACCCCACACTACTTTTAGAAATTCTTTCTACTTTAATCCCAACCCCCAAAAAATTAAAATTTTCCCAACCCCTAATAAAGCAAGTTTTTCTATGGACACGTGCCAATCAATGAGAGCCTCTATAATTGACTTTTCCCGCCTAAAACATTTTAAATTACAATTGTAATTTTATTTTAGAAACTATATTAATTACTTTAAAAGATAATCAACAGGTACCATAATTTAATACAATTACCATAATTTAAATTTGAAATAGTTTTCACATTAAAATTTGATACATTTTAAATTTTAAATAGTTTTCATATTAAAATTTGATATCAAATAAAATGTTTTGATTATATGTTAACTTATTATTGTTTAAATTGTCTTAAAAATTTCATATATATTAAAAAAGTAACTATTTTTAATAATAATACCTTAATGTATTAAATAATACAATATTTTATCATTCATTTAAATATAATTAAAAATTAATATTAATTTTAAAAGTTAATTATGCGATTGGTCCTTGTGGTTTGCCCATATTGTAATATTAATCACAACTTTTCATATATTACAAGTTTGGTCACTACTGTTTGTTAACTCGTAACATGATTGGTCCCTTACTAACTTTTGTTAAGTTTTTTAGTTAAGTGATTCTAAAAAAACTATTTTACCACTAACTAAAAGACAAAACATAGATAGGATTCTTTTCTTTTGATTTAATTTTATATATATATATATATATATATATATATCTATTATAATAAAAGAAGATTTTAGGTGGACATTTGGTATAATTCTAGAGCTTTTAATTTTAATTTTTCCGCTTCTCTCTTTTATTAAATAAGTACATTAATTACAAATTATATTATTTATTTTTTTATATTAAATATAGTTCTTAATAAATTAAAAAAGGGTTCTTTTTATTAATTTAAGTTCTAAAGAAACAACTTTGTTAAGATAAGAAATTTTACTAAAACATTAAACTTTATAAATCACATAAAATAGTTTAAAATCTCCCTTTTTAAATAATAAAATTATTATAAATCAAAATAATTAAATTTTAGAGTTGTAATAAGTTTTTTTAGAAATGACACTTTTTAAAAAGGTTTGTTTTGGAACAAAATGCTTGAATTTTTTTTAAATTATAAAAAAATTAATTAATTATAATTATTACTCATAAGTAATTTCAATCATAAACCTGTATCAAAATATTATTTTATAATTAATAAATTTTTGTTACTAATTATTTGATATTTATTTATTCAACCCGTGTAGTACACGGGATACTAACATAGTATGTGTGTATGTATATATATATATATATATATATATATATATATATATAGGGGAGGGTTCCTGAGAAAACCAATAGTTATGCGAAAACCAAAGAAAACCACGGAAACCAATAACATAATTTATAACTTTTTTGTTATTTTAATTGTTAAAATATTATTTAAGTATGTGATACATATATGTTGAGCATCCATACAAGAATGAAGAGTTTAACGTATACGTAACATTATGTCAAATGAAAAGTGGTGACGTATACGTAACCTATGTGTGATGTATATGAAAAATCATGCTGAGGTTTTTTATTTGATCCATACCTTTATTTATATATACTTACACATATATATAAAGGGTAGTGATAAAAAAATTTATAATTATGTGACGGTTTTCATTGATTTTCTCTAGTTTTCTCATAACTTTGTGGTTTTCTTAGGATCCATCCTATATATATATATAGAAGAGTTCAATTGTAAACCATTAGAAATTATGTAAACTAATAAACCAAATCTCAACCATTGATTAGATTGTGATCAATGGTCCAGATTTACTTGAATAAAAAAATGTCATTTAATACAATTAGTGGGACCATACATAGAAAAAGACAAAAGTGGGTAATTTAGTCTTTTTACCCCCATCCTACTTTTAGAAATCTTTTCTACTTTAATCCCAACCCCCAAAAAATTAAAATCTTCCCAACCCCTAATAAAGCAAGGTTTTCTATGTACACCTGTCAATCAATGAGAGCCTCTATAATTGACTTTTTCCGCCTAAAACATTTTAAATTGCTATTGTAATTTTATTTTAGAAACTATATTAATCACTTTAAAAGATAATCAACAGTTACCATAATTTAATACAGTTACCATAATTTAAATTTGAAATAGTTTTCACATTAAAATTTGGTACATTTTAAATTTCAAATAGTTTTCATATTAAAATTTGATATCAAATAAAACGTTTTGGTTATATGTTAACTTCTTATTGTTTAAATTGTTTTAAAAATTTCATATATATTAAAAAAGTAACTATTTTTAATAATAATACCTTAATGTAATAAATAATACAATATTTTATCGTTAATTTAAATATAATTAGAAATTAATATTAATTTTAAAAGGTTATTATGCGATTGGTCCTTGTGGTTTGCCCATATTGTAATATTGGTCCCAACTTTTGATAAATTATAAGTTTGGTCCATACTATTTGTTAACTCGTAACATGATCGGTCCCTGTACTAATTTTTATTAAGTTTTTTAGTTAAGTTATTCTGAAAAAACTATTTTACCACTGACTAAAAGACAAAATATAGATAGGATCCTTTTCTTTTGATTTAATTATATATATATATATATATATCTCTACATCTATCTATTATAATAAAAGAAGATTTTAGGTGGACATTTGGTATAATTCTAGAGCTTTTAATTTTAATTTTTCCGCTTTTCTCTCTTATTAAATAAGTACATTAATTACAAATTATATTATTTATTTTTTTATATTAAATATAGTTCTTAATAAATTAAAAAAGAGTTCTTTTTATTAATTTAAGTTCTAAAGAAACAACTTTGTTAAGATAAGAAATTTTACTAAAACATTAAACTTTATAAAAAACATAAAATAGTTTAAAATCCCCCTTTTTAAATAATAAAATTATTATAAATCAAAATAATTAAAATTTAGAGTTATAATAAGTTTTTTTAGAAATGACACTTTTTAAAAAGGTTTGTTTTGGAACAAAATGCTTGAATTTTTTTTTAAATTGTAAAAAAAATTTATTAATTATAATTATTACTCATAAGTAATTTCAATCATTAGCGTGTATCAAAATATTATTTTATAATTAATAAATTTTTGTTACTAATTATTTGATATTTATTTATTCAACCCGTGTAGTACACGGGATATTAACCTAGTATGTATATATATATATATATATATATATATATATATATATATATATATATATTGGGATGATTTCAGTTGTAAACCATTAGAAATTATGTAAACTAATAAACCAAATCTCAACCATTGATTAGATTGTGATCAATGGTCCAGATTTACTTGAATAAAAAAATATCATTTAATACAATTAGTGGGACCATACATAAAAAAAGACAAAAGGGGGTAATTTAGTCTTTTTACCCCCACCCTGCTTTTTGAAATCCTTTCTACTTTAATCCCTACCCCTCAGAAAATAAAATCTTTCCAACCCCAAAAAAATAAAATCTGTCAATCATCATATATATATATATATATATATATATATATATATAATATATCTCTTCATCTCTCTAAAACTATCTTTCCCTATTTAAAAAATGAAAAACAAGAAAGAGATCAAGAGAAAAATAAGATGTTGAAACTTTCATCGGTTTTTCTTGTTGTTTATGTTTTTCTAGATGTGGGTTACATAATTTCCTAGATCTAAGTTTTTCTTAACTGTTCATCATAATTTAACTTCGTGTTTCAGGTGGTTTGCAAAGCGGTTTCTACATCCAGTTGCTGTGACCATTTAACTTCGTGTTTCAGGTAGTTTTACACATGTGTAAACTATCAGATATATTGTTACTGGGTTTTAATCTTTCTTTAACACTAGTTTTCACGGATCGATTGTTTTTTGTTGGTGCTAAAGGTTAGATTTGTGTTTTTTTTTTTTGTTTTAAAAACTTTTTATTGATGTTAAAGATTAGTTCTGGTTTTCATCTAGTTTTTTTTATTGACCCCCATCTACTAATTTATGTGTTAGGTTATGGAATGTGTTCGTGTAGTCTGTGTTAGGTTGTTTCTGGTTTTAAACCTTCAAATTTTATTTTATAATGATAAAAGATGGTAGATTTGTTAGGGTTTCTGTGAAAATTGATTGATGCATTTAAAGAAACATAATTTTGTTGTGTAGATTTATTAGAAATTCTAATGGGACATAAACCAACTAAAAAATTTAACAAGTGTGTTATATACATTCTGCACACCTACACCATGTAGTAAAAAGATTCAAAAACTTTAACACGTGTGTTATCGCATGTAACACATGTGTATGTAATATATTTGAAAAACTTTTAATTTATTTGGATATTTTAAAAATGTCATATTTTTATTACACGTGTAACAAGTTTTTTAATGGTTAGAAATTAACTGAAAACTTTAACACATTTGTAGTTTATTTTATGCACAATTTACCCCACTGAGTTAAAGATAGTTATGAAACTTTAACACATGTGTTATCAAATTTAACACATATGTTAATAAATTTAATACATGTGTAAAGTAATATATTTTGATAAACTTTATATTTAACATATGTGTTAACTTTTTACCATTAAAAATTTTGTTACACATGTAATGAGAATTTGACAGTTAGTGAACATATTTCATATGTGTAACACTTTGTTTAATTTATGTGTTAAATTGGTAATTAATTAACTATATTTAAAATTGTATTTTTATAAATTAATTACTAATGATTTATATAAAACTGTTTGACTCTTGTTTATATAAATTAATTGTGATTTATATAAAACTGTATTTTAAAACTAGCTTAGAAATGACTAAAGTGACTTTTACACATGTGTAAAAATAATTTAACACATGTGTAAAATATAATTTACACATGTGTAAAAATGACTTACAAATACATTTATTAGTTGAACATTTATTTTATTTTATTTGAAATTGGTAAGTTTACACATGCGTAATGATAACGTTACACATGTGTAAAAACAACTTACATATGTGATAAATTACTAATTTAAAAAAATTAACACATGTTTATATATCTTAAATGTTCATTTTTGTTTTTTTATAATATTTTTTTATTGAATTTCAGGTACCAGTTGTTTACTACATTAAAGATTATTGAAGAAAATTTAGTAGTATATATTCATTTGTAATATAGTTATTTGGGTTTTCTGTGATGTATATCTAGTTATTTGAATTAACTCTAAATGTACTTAATGTTCTACGTATATATTGTAAGGATTATAGAAGAGGCTGATGCACTCAAACCAGTCAAGGTGTCTCCTGCATGCATGCACCTTGTGCTCGTAAAAGTTACTTCAAAAGTTTTGCACACTGCAAAAAAATTACACTAAGTGAAAAATCTTCCGAAGCCAAAGACTAATTCTTCCGAAGCCAAAGATGAAGTCTTCCGAAGCTTAGAAGACAAAGTCTTCCGAAGCCTCAAAGATAGAAGACTGATTTCTTCCGAAGACAGAGAAGACATGCTCTCTGTGATCAACAACTTTTCAGAAAAGCTGACCACTTTCCGCTGCCACTCTGCAGACTCACCAACTTATACAAGTTGGTAAAAAGGTCCATGCTTTAGGAAGCTGTAGATTAAGGTCTTGAGTGCGTAACTTTCTACCTTATGTACTTTTATCCTTTTTGTATTACAATAGGATGTGAGCTATGGCATGTCATAGTCACTTGTCAAAAAGCAATCTGCCTTTTGACTTTGCATTGATCTTGTTGTCTAGATTAGTGTTTCTAGCTGGCTTTCAAAGTATGGCCGGCTGTAGGATGTAGTATAAAGTGTCTCAGGTCCTTGTATTTTATTTCCATGCTTTATAACACTTGGAATAGAACTTGAGAGCAATATACTTGATCCTTGAAAACCAATTTTGGTGTTCTTAAGTTTCTGTCTCTTGTTTACTTGTGTTGTTCTAAGTATCACTATAAAGATACTAGTTCCCTATTTGATCTGTTAAGTGTTCTAAGTCTCTCCTTAGTGTGAAACTGATTTGCACCCTTCAAACGGTCCTGCAATTGGTATCAGAGCATTCCAGGCGCTTGATTGTATGATCTCACCATCTTAGATCTCTCAGTTTTTCACAAAACACTTAACAACTCAAATGGCAGCTCTTTCAAAGGCTGATATGAAAACTGGCACTATGACAAAGTCCCCATTGATCACTCCTAAAGACTTTGATACTTGGTGTCAAAGAATGGAAGGCTTTATCAAGTCTCAAGACTCTCGGATGTGGGAATATGTTGTCTCCGGACCTTACATTCCATGCACCTCTTCAGCTGCTGCTAGAGGTGGCATGATTGCAAAGGAGGTGGCTGACTATTCTGAAGAAGATAGAAAGAAGATAGATATCGATTAGAAGGCCATGACTTCCCTCCAAACTGCTCTTCCCAACTCCATCTACAGGGGCTTCAAGAAGTGCAAAACTGCCAAGCAGTTATGGGATGCACTAAAGCTCATGTATGAGGGGTCCTCTGAAGCTAAAGAAAACAGAAAGGACCTCTTGAAGCAGCAATTTGAGAATTTCACCTACAAGATAGGTGAAACCATGACTCAACAGTACTTCAGATATGTTGAGATTATGGATACTCTAATGGATGTTGGAGTAACTCTTGAGAATAGGGATATTGTGAGGAAATTCATGTCCTCTCTTCCCAGACAATGGACCCATTACTATGTCGTTACCAAGAGGACTGAGAACCTCAAAACTCTTACTCTTACAGAGTTGTATGGTATCCTCAGTGGCTACCAGATGGAGATGAACATGCAAAATCCATCTGGTAACTCCAGCAATCAGCAGAGTTCAGCCCTCCATGTGGTTGAAAGGGATTGCATAGAACCACAGCATCATCTCATCTGCTACCCTGACAACTCACAAAAGGGTCCTTTCATCACTTTCCTTGAGACACCAAGGGAGAGCTACATCCAAGGAAGTCCATTCCAAGAGACAAGCTCTTCTCATGCTTTTGTGTCTGCTGATGAAAGTTCAGGCAATTTTCTCTTCACCCTTAAAGACTTGGATTGTATCCATCCAGATGATCTGGAGTACATGGAGATAGTCCAGCAGATGGCTCTTCTCACTCACAGAGCCAAGAAGTTCTACAAGCGGACAGGGAGGAAGTTTCCTAGCAATACAGCCAGTGGAAAGTTTGGACTGGACAAAAGCAAGGTGAAGTGTTTCAACTGCAACCAAATGGACACTTTGCCACTAAGTGTAAGGCACCTAGAACAAATGGTGGCCAAGCACAAACCAGACCAAACTACACTAATGGAGCCAACCAAAATAAGAAGCCAAAGCAGCAAGCTGCTGTTGCTGTTGAAGAAGGAGGCTTTGACTGGAGCTTTCAGGTTGAAGATGCATCTCCAAACCAAGCACTGATGGCAGATCATGATGAAGCCAAGGTATTAGAACATCTTTGCACTCCTGAATGTATTGCTAAAGCTAATAGATACAGGTCCTATAACTTAAAAATGAGATCTGATCTTAAGTCCTTAAATATCTTAAAATCTGATTTCAAAAGAGCTGAAAATGGGTATAAACTAAAAATAGAAGATTTAGAGAAAACCATTTCTACTCTTAAACATGAACACACCAACTACAGGACTCAAATCAAAGATCTCATTACTAAGTTAACTGAATGCAAGGCTGAGCTTGTGATCAGCAAAGCAAGGGCAGAAAAATATGTTCTTGAAGAAGAGACCTTCAAGAACATGATATCCTCATCTCTACATGCCAAATTTTGTTATCAGAATAAGTAGGGACTAGGATCTACTGAGATACCTCCTCCACACTCCTTACTATCAGTAAGATCTCCAAGGTGTGGAACTTGTGAAGATGAGCTTCCCCTCATAGACCCTATGAGTGAAGAGGATGAAGAGGAGATAGTGAAGGATGGATCTGAGAAGAGTAAAGAAGATCATCCTAAGAAGGGTCACTATTCTCTTGAGGAGAGAAACTCTGTTGGGTTGTCCAAGTCCAAGAGGAAGAACTTGATCAGAAGAGCAAAGAGAAAGTCCAAGAAAGCTCAAGAGATCAAGGCTACTTTCAACTCAAAGCAGAAACAAGTATTCATCTCTACAGGATTTGAAGTGGTAAAGGCTGAAGAATCAACTATGAATCCTAGTACCAGGGGTTCTAGTTCTTGTCAATCTCAACCCAACAACAACAAGAAGAAGGCTGATTTGTTGTGTACCACTGCTTCACAACCTGAACCATCCACATCCAGCAGCAAGTCTCTCCCTTTTTGCTTGCTACTTTATCTGTGAAGAAGAAGAAGGAAGTAGAAAGTGATCAAGATCAGTCTTGCTCTCAAAAGAAGATTTCTAGAAGAATGTAGATTGACTGTGTCATGTGTGGCAGAACTTCTCATTTGGCTAAGGATTGCATCTATAATCCTAAAAGCACTGTCCACATGATCAAGAAGAAATCTTCTGAAAAGATCAAGAAGAAGAAGACAAGTGAAATCTTGCCTTCGGAAGAAAAATTGGTCTCGAAAGAAAGGAATGCTTCCAAAGTACTGAAGCTTGCTGTAGTGAAAGCAAGATCTTCCGAAGGTCCAGTCTCCAAAATTTCTGTAGTTGTCAAAACTTCTGAAGTGTTGAAGGTCAAGTCTAAGCTTCCAAAGGTGGTGTGGAAGACCAAGAAAGGTCATGTGAGTGAAAGTTCTTCATCAACAACCGCTGTTGATCCTCAAAGCTTGAACATAGGATCAATTACTGTTGCATTGTCTTCTGTTGATATTAATGAGCCAAAGACCAGCAAGGCTTGGGTTTCCAAATGTAACTAATCATCTCTTTCTTGTGCAGGAACAGCTAAAGACCAACAGAAATGTGTGAATCATTGACAGTGGCTGTTCCAGGCACATGACAGGCAATGGCTCTCTACTCCAAAATTTTGAGAAAATTGATGGAGTGCCTGTTGCTTTTGGAGGAGATGCAGGAGGTTACATTACTGGAAGGGGCATGGTCATAAATGATAAGCTCTGCATTAAGAAGGTAAACTTTGTCAAGGAGCTTGGGTACAATCTGTTGAGTGTATCCTAATTTTGTGATCAAAAGAATAACATGCTTTTGACTGAGCATGAGTGCATTGTTCTCAAGCCCGGGGTGGTCATTCCTCAGGAGCATATACTGCTCAGAGTCCCCAGGAAAGGGAACATGTACAGGATGGACTTGCATGAAACTTCCCCTTTAGGAGAAGTGTCTTGCTTTCTGTCTAAAGCAAATAATGATGAGTCTTTTCTCTGACATAAAAGAATGTGCCATGTAAACTTTAAAAATATGAATAAATTAATTAAGAATGATTTGGTAACTGGAATGCCAAAGAAAGAGTTTACAAGTGATGATCATTGGGTTGCATGCCTGAAAGGGAAGCAGCATAAGGTATCTCACAAGCCAAAGGAAAGAAACTCTATCACTACTCCCATACACTTGTCACATATGGATCTTTTTGGCCCTACTAGTGTAATGAGTCTAGGAAGGACCTCATACTGTTTAGTGATCACAGATGATTTTACTAGATTCATATGGGTCTTCTTCCTTAGAACTAAGGATGAGACTCCTGAGATATTGAAGAATTTCATTCTGAAGATTGAGAATCAATCTGATCACAAGGTCAATATCATAAGATGTGTTCAAGGAACTGAATTTAAGAACCAAATCCTTGATACATTTTGTGATGAAAAGGGTATTTCAAGACAATATAGTGCTACCAGGACTCCTCAGCAAAATGGTGTTGCTGAGAGGAGAAACAGGACACTAATTGAAGCTGCAAGAACTATGTTGTCTGACTCTAAACTGCCTATCAACTTCTGGGCAGAAGCTGTGAACACTGCTTGCTATATGCAGAATAGAGTTTTAGTAGTTAAGACTAATGGTAAGACTCCTTATGAACTGTGGCACAAAAGGAGACCTTTCATTGGTTTTCTTAGATCATTTGGATGTCCTTGCACCATCTTGAATACCAGAGATCAGATAGCCAAATTTGATGAGAAATCAGATGATGGATACTTTATTGGATACTCTTCTCAAGCTAAGGCATATAGAGTATACAATCTCAGAACTAAAATTGTTGATGAGTCAGCTAATGTGACTTTCAATGAACATACTCCTTGTGTGAGAATTCTGGTCCTGACTGGCTGTTTGATCTTGATTTAGTTACCAACTGTTTTAACAAATCTTGTGAGAATGTTTTAGGATCTACAGGTAATCTATCAACAGAAGATCCTAACCCAAGATTTGAGCTGAGAAGACCTTCAAATCAATCTACTTCAGCTCCAGTGGTAACAAATTCTGCAAATGGAGCTCCTATCAGCATAACAATGACAAATCCTGCTGATACATCTGAAATGCCTTCAAATTCCAGCTCAGAGGCACAAATCCAAAGGGATGGAGCTCCAAATGTAGAAGAAAGTGGAATGGTGACAGTGATCAAGAATTTCTTGATGCTGACTCCATGGAAGACAACATCATTGATATCACATACTCATTGGATCAAGTCTCTCTTGATAAGTGTGCTGATGTGGTGGGTGAATCTACTTCGCCTTATCAAAATTTTCAAATTTAGATCTTTCCAACCAACTTGCTGTGATCCCTCAGCTAAGGATCCACAAGTCTCACCCCACCACAAACATCATTGGTGAAGTTGATCAGGGTGTAAGAACAAGAGGGCAAACCCATGACAAAAATGTTTGTCTCTACTCTTGTTTCTTGTCTCAAGTAGAGCCAAAGAAAGTTGAGGAGGCTCTAAAGGATGGAAGTTGCATTGAAGCTATGTAGGAGGAGCTGCTTTAATTCAAAAGGCAGAAGGTTTGGAACCTATGTACTCTTCCTCCAGGGAAGACTACTATAGGAACCAAATAGGTGTTCAGGAACAAGAAAGATGATAGAGGACTTGTCATCAAGAACAAGGCAAGACTAGTTGTTCAAGGATATACTTAGGAAGAAGGAATTGATTACACTGATGTCTTTGCTCCAGTAGCAAGACTTGAAGCTGTTAGGATATTCCTAGCCTTTGCTGCATCCAAGAATTTCAAGGTCTACCAACTTGATGTGAAGTGTGAATTTCTATATGGGGTGATTGATGAAGAGGTGTATGTCAAACAACCACCTGGTTTTGTAGATCCAAATCATCCTGATTATGTCTGGAAGCTTGATAAAGCTCTATATGGGTTGCACCAAGCTCCAAGGAAGTGGTATGAGACTCTATCTCAGTACCTATGTCAGAATGGTTATAGAAAGGGTACTATAGATGGAACTCTCTTCATCAAAGGAACAGGAAATGACTTGATACAGTAAATTACATTTATGTTGATGACATTATCTTTGGGTCAACTAATCCAAAGCTCTGCAAAGACTTTGAGAAGCTGATGAAGAATAGATTTGAAATGAGTGCCATGGGAGAACTCACTTTCTTTTTAGGAATTCAAGTGAAGCAGGTTGACAATGGCATCTTCATAAGTCAGTCAAAGTATGTTCAGGATATACTTACAAGATTCAGCATGACTGACTGCAAGATTGCAAAGACTCCCATAGCAAGAAATCACTCCCTTGGACCTGACCTTAAGGGGGAGTGTGTAGATGAGCATCTCTACAGGGCTATGATTGGGTCTCTTATGTACCTCACTGCCAGCAGGCCTGATATTATGTTTGCTACATGTATCTGTGCCCCAGGATGTCACACCTGGTTGCTGTCAAAAGAATTTTAAGATACCTAAAAGGTGCTCCATCTCTAGGCCTTTGGTATCCAAAGAATTCTGACTTCAATCTGTATGCATATACAGATAGTGACTATGGTGGCTGCAACATGACTGCAAAGTCTACATCAGGGGGATGTTAATTTCTTGGTGGAAGGATAGTCTTATGGCAATGCAAGAAACAATACTGTGTATCTGCGTCAACTGCTGAAGCTGAATACATTGCTGCTGCAAGCTGTTGTGCTCAAGTGCTTTGGATTCAGAATCAGATGCTAGACTATGGATTCAACTTCAAGAAGACTCCCATCCACATAGACAACAATAGTGCTATCTCTATTACAGAGAATCCTGTGCAGCACTCACGGACCAAGCATATCAACATCAGGTATCATTTAATTAGAGATAATTTTAAAAAAAGGTTAATCAAACTAGTTAAAGTTCACACAAATGAACAATATGTTGATCTGTTCACCAAAGCTTTTGATGAACAGAGATTTAAATATCTTATATCAGCTATTAGGATGATCAACTTTGAGTAGCTTTTTCTTAAACTTAAATTCAATATTATTTCTAAAGTTTGTGTGTCCTTAGTTGTCTATTTTGAACATTATTTTTTTAGGAAGAAACTAAGTTACCTTCGGAAGAAAATTATGTCTTTAACATCAACTAACTACTTATGAAAATTTACCTTCGGAAGAAATTTTCTAAATATCTTCAGAAGCCAAATTTCTCTTAAGTACTTAAATGATATTAAAGGACAATTCTCTTCCGAAAATACTTATTTCTACGAAGTAAGAAATACTTTAAGTATTTTTCTTCCGAAGCAAAATTTTCAAAACTCTTAGAAATATCTTTCGAAGCCAAATTACCTTCTGAGGAATTTCGACTTCCAAGAAAACTACTTCTTGGGCACTTTTTCAGAGGTGGGACCGACATCCGGATTTCAAAGTTTATCCTTTCGCATTAACTTTGTCTCAAATCCATTCATATATATACTCAACGGTTTCCCACTCTTTCACTTTTTTCTCTTCATCTGCAATATCCTTCTAACCTAGATTCACCCAGAAACCGCCTTTGTTCTTATCTTCCTTCTTGACGAAGCTCTCTCAAATGGCCAACCTCAACCGCAGAAACCAACCCGATTTCTCCATGCAACTTCACAGGCAACACAATCAGGTTGCTCTGTTGAACTCTGAGAAAGATCCTTCTTTCTCAGAGATTTGCCGGTTTCTTTCTTTGTCAAACTATTTCACCTCCCTCACCATTGATCCTCCTCTCTACGAGGATCATCTGCTGGACTTCTGGCGGACCTACCAAGAGGTCACCATGGACGGGTAGAAGGCACTGTCTACCAGTGCAGGGGAGGACAATCTTCATCACTCTAGCCATCATCAACACCCATCTTCAGCTGGATGATGCAGAAGGTGATGTGTCCTTTCCAAAATTTGCTGTTAATCACTCCTTTGCGCAGATGGGATATGAAGGAGACTTCTCAGTCAGAACCTTCAAGAAAAGGAAGGTCTCTTCCTAGTTGAAGTACCTCCTCTATGTCATCATACACAGCTTGTCCAACAAGCATGGAGGATGGGACCGGATTCCTGCGGATCTGTCCTTCATAGTCCATGGACTGGTTCAAGGGGTCAAGTTTAGGTATTCTTACTTTGTTTACCTAAATCTACTTTCAAACTTGGACTCCTTAAATTATTACATGTTCCCTAGATATGTCCAGCACATTCTCAACTGTGAACTGGGCTCACAGTTGAGGGGAACACGTAAAACTTTTAAATTGGGACAGATAAAGGCCTACATCTTTAAAATAATAAGAAAACCAACTGTGAGATTCTCTGGGGTAGAAACAGCCCTTGTCTGAAAAATGTTAGAGCTCATTGCTCAAGATGACAACCTAGCAGAACCAGCTAGTGTTGAACCCACACCTGTAATTTCCCAACCACCATCTCAACCTACAATAACCATCACCTACTATAGAAAACACAAACGAACCCCTACTCAAGCTATTCAGTCTGAGCAGGCCCCCATATTATAACCCATGCAAGAAGAAGTGGACACTGGAGCTCTAATTTCTCTTGAGGAGCAAACCACTCCCATCTCTCATACTATCAGTGCTAAGGTTTCTCATGCTCAGCCAGATGAGCTCATAACCCAAGCGACCTTAAGCCTTCACTCAGAGTCTCAAAACTCTAGTGAATAACCTTCAGGGGACAGTTACCATCCCCCGCCTCTAGATCTTAACCAACTAATCCCAAACCTTGAATTCTATGATGATGAAGACATGGGATTCAGTGAGTACCATGAGTCTGTCTTCTCCACCCTTGCCCAAGGAGAGATGAGTGCTCCTGCCACTCCCATGTCTAGCCCACATCATCCACCCCAAACTGAGGTGGATCTTCCTGAACATGTTTAGGAGATCCATATGAAAGAGGCACTCACTATTGCTAGTGATTACATCATTAAGACCTCAACCATGGCAACTCAGCCCATTGACACTTCACTTGAAGCTGTCAGTGAGCAGAGAAAATCCAGCAGCCAAGAATATTATGCTGGTGATAAGGAAGAAGATATCAGTCCAATTCTCTCATCCCCCCATGATTCTTCATCTGAAGATGAGGGGAGTCTGAAACTAAAGGTGCAATAATTAGAAAACCTGTGCACCTCTTTGGTCTCCAAGGTGAGTCACTTGGAATCTCAAGTGACTACCTTATAGAAGAAGGTCAATGACCAGCAACTTGAGATCATCGATCTCAAGGGCAAGCTAGCTGAGAGACCATTAAGACAAACTCAACCAGGTCCACAAGAACCTGTGGAAGTAGTGGATTTGACCTCCAGCTCACCTATGCAAGTGGGTGATGCTACCAAAAAGGGGGAGAAAGTCCCTACAACCACAGAACCTGGGAGTTCTATCATGAGTATGGACAATGAGGACTCACCACCCTCACTTGCAGTTGTCCAGACTCAACAACTTTCTCAGGCTCACACTGATGTGGAGGCCTTACTTCAACAACTATTTGAGGAAGGAATTACAATGTCCATGCCTGCCCCATCCCACTTAGCTGAAAATCCAATTATGGGATGGTGGTATGATTCCTCAAGAATAGCATTGGTGCTATCAAGGGCTCAGGGGTAGCAGGAACTCTTCAACTTTCAGACCCTGAGTTTCCATGATGGTATGAACTTGGTTAATCTGACTTTCATCAACCCAAGCCAAAACAGACAGGTTGGCAGGTTAGCTGAGGTGATCCAAGAATGGGTAATGAGGGAATTCAGACAAAGAGTAATTTTATATAGACAGAGGCTAGCAGGGAAAACTGTTGGTCAACTGGATACTGAGGCAGACCCTAAGATTAGCTTCGAAGGGGAAACCTCAGTTGAAGGCCTAGCAGAAGAACCTGTGAACCTTGAGACAGGCTCACCCTCAACACCTAGTACCCTCAGTGACACACCTGCTGGTGAAGGTGTATCACAACCTCTCTCTGGCCAGAGCTTAAGCTCATTACAACCATCTGCAGGCCAAAGCTCTCTCCACCCTGAGTCATACAGGTCCATAATTGACAAAGGGAAAAAGAAGAAGACTCCTAAGGAGATTAAGGAGGAGAAGAGAGAGAGGAAGAGGAAGGTTAGGGGAGAAAGAACTGGTAAAGTCCCAAGCTTTATGCAAGCTGCAATCAGGGCTGCTCATAGGCCTGATACTTAGAATGATGAGTTAAGATCAGCCAGATTGAACTATCTGGGACTCAGAAACTACAACATTAATGAAATAATTTCTCTCCCTTTGGAAGAGCTAGATGAACTGGCAGACAAGGAGCTGTACAAAAAGAGGAAGGAGGCTGAGGTAGCAGAACTGCTCCTCAAAATCAAAGAAGAAAGAAAAAGAAAGAAACAGCAAAAAGCTCCTGTCCTCTCTCCAGTTCATGAAAGTCCTGAGTAAGAGTCTGTGGCTGTTGAAGAGGAAGAAACTCAGATAAGCAAGGAACAAGAAAGACAGAAGATGATAGCTTATCTGAGTGCCACAGGTCTCTATCAGGCAGTAGCCCTCAATCCCCTCTCATTTGAATATATTGAGTTTGAGTACCTAAAACAGCTTGATGAAGATGCTCAGACTCAAAGAAAAGTAGTAAAGAGAAAAATGAGAGAGGAAGCTGCTAAAACAAGAGCCACCATCGGAGCTCAAGAGAAGAAGTCTGCTGACAGACTAAAGATGGTGAGCTTCTTGAAGCTGTATGGGTTCTCCGGAAGGAGACATGGTCCTATGTCTCTATCCACAATGGATGAGCACATCAGGAGGATCAAGCTGAAGATCAAAGAAGGTCAACTTGTGGACTTGCATTCTCCACCAAGTCCAGCTGTACCTGAAGTCGAGGTGAAGGTTGAAGAGACAACACAACCTGAACCTGAAGCTACATCTAAGCCAACTTCATCTTCTAACCCACAGCAGGGTTCTAAATCCCCTTCTACTGATCAAATGGGGAATAAGGACCTAACTGAGGAGAGCATAGAAAGCCAATCTGGTGCTGCAGGCCAAGCTCCTCAGTTGAAATATAGAGTGAGGAAAAGGATGGCTATCAAAAGGGATAAAAGAAAGAAGAAAAAGTCCAAGGCATCCACCTCATCACCTCAGGATGAGTCAAAACATCCCGAGGATGTGCAACAAGAGGCTGACCAATCAACTCCAATTCTGGTAAAGCCTCTTACATCAGGAAGACCCATTCTGTCCTGGACTTTTACTGCAAATCCAGATATATGGTATGTTGTCAGAGATCAAGGTGGTCAAGATGTCTATCTCTGGCAGGACATGCTTGATCTACCTCTGCATGATCTCTTTGACATGAGAAGGTTCTATGAGAGTCTGAAGGATCCAGATCAGCTGATTAAGAAGGGAATGCTTCTGATCCTAATGAGGACTATCAACTGCTGAAGAACTTCTCTTTTTGGTAGCATCAGCCTAGGGGGAGTTTGTAAGGATTGTAGGAGAGGTTGATGCACTCAAAACAGTTAAGGTGTCTCCTGCATGCATGCACCTTGTACATGGTAGAAGTTACTTCGGAAGTTTTGCACACTGCAAGGAAATTACACTAAGTGCGAAATCTTCCGAAGCCAAAGACTAATTCTTCCGAAGCCAAAGATGAAGTCTTCCGAAGCTTAGAAGACAAAGTCTTCCGAAGCCTCAAAGATAGAAGACTGATTTCTTCCGAAGACAGAAAAGACATGCTCTCTATGATCAACAACTTTTCAGAAAAGCTAACCAACTTTCCGCTATCACTCTGCAGACTCACCAACTTATACAAGTTGGTGAAAAGGTCCATGCTTTAGGAAGCTGTAGATTAAGGTCTTGAGTCTGTAACTTTCTACTTTATGTACTTTTATCCTTTTTGTATTACAATAGGATGTGAGCTATGGCATGTCATAGTCACATGTCAAAAGACAATCTGCCTTTTGACTTTGCATTGATCTTGTTGTCTAGATTAGTGTTTCTAGCTGGCTTTCAAAGTATGGCCGGCTGTAGGATGTAGTATAAAGTATCTTAGGTCCTTGTATTTTATTTCCATGCTTTATAACACTTGCAATAAAACTTGAGAGCAATATACTTAATCCTTGAAAACCAATCTTAGTGTTCTTAAGTTTCTGTCTCTTGTTTACTTGTGTTGTTCTAAGTATCACTATAAAGATACCAGTTTCTTATTTGATCCCTTAAGTGTTCTAAGTCTCTACTCACTGTGAAACTGATTTGCACCCTTCAAACGGTCCTGCATATATTAACTTTATTAACCTTTGAATGAATACATTGTTTTAAATATACATAAATTCTGTACACATTAGCAGCGGCGTAAAAATATTGACTACTGGTACCTAAAATTCAATATACAACGGTGTAAAAATATACATAAATTCTAAACACATTAACAGCGGTGTAAAAATATGTTATTATGATATATATTTTATTATAAGATAAAATTATATAAAATAGTAATATGGTATAAAAATCATATAAAATTTATATATCCACATCAGTTATTAAAATGATTTTATAAAGAAAAAGTACATAAAAGGTGAAGATGAATTAATTTAAAATTAATAAGAATAAAAGAACAAGGTAATAAATTAATGTTAAATCAAACATCAAATCACTAGTTTTGATTAGTGTAATTTAAAATAAAATAAAAAGTTATGAAAAAAGAAGGGAAGGTTAATTTTACTAATATACCCTTACTATTATATTTTTTATTTTCTTTGAAAAGTGACATGTGGCAAAGTATAATTGGTGGAAATGGTTTATTGGTTTACACAATTACTAGTGGTTTACATTTGAACCTATATATATATACACACACATATATATATATAGTATCACCCTATTACATGTTAAAGCATTCACAGCCTATTTATTATAATTAGTCATATAATTACACTAAAAACATTATTTTTTCTCTCATTTTTTTAATTAAATAATATTTTTTTATATATTTATCATTACTTTTTCTTTCTACTCCACTCACAACTACTTTTAAAAATTATTAAAAATTATAAGGATTGAATAATATTTTCATAAATTCACAAATTGAACAACATTTCTCTCTACTACAATTACAACCACTCACAAGCATTTCATATAATATATGTACTATACTCACATAATTATAAAAAAACGAGTTGTGAATGCTCTTAGGGTATCAGGGACGACATGAAGTACCCAAACTATCCAAATTACATTAATCAATAATTGACTTTTATCTTATTTTTACACAAATCTATCTAATTGTAAATCCATCAAATTGTAGGGGTGCAATTCAAACACCCAAATTAATTTTTTCTAAGTTATTGATTTAACTAAATAATTTATTTAAAAACAAAAGAAATAACATTTCATTAATAAAAAAAGTTAAAAACAAATTGCAGAACCGGTTGGGGAGGTCAATGCAACAGTTTCACAGGATTTTTGGACAGTGATCTTTACAGATAACACTTACAGGGTCAAATAGGGAACCAGCTACTAAGAACTTAAATGTAAAAGAACACAAGCAGATGGTTTTCAAGGATGCTATATATTGCTCTCAAGTACTATTACAAAGTTACAAAGTAAACAAGTGATTATTTAAAATACAAGACCTGAGATACGTTATACTACATCCTACAGCCGGTCATACTTTAAAGGCCAGTTGGATACACTAATCTAGACAAAAAAATCAATGTAAAGTCAAAATCTAGACAACAAAATCAATATAAAGTCAAAAAGGCAGATTGCCTTATTGACATGTGACTATGACATGCCATAGCACACATCCTAATGTATTACACAAACGATAAAAGGTACAAAATAGAAAGTTACATACACCTAGACCATAATCTACAGTTTACTAAAGCATGGACCTTTTCATCAATTTATGCAAGTTGGTGAATCTTTAGAGTGGCAGCGAAAAGTTGGTCAGCTTTCTGAAAAAGTAGATCAGAGAAAGCATGTTTTCCTTATGTTCGGCAGAAATCAGTCTTCTGTCTTGTTGGCTTCGGAAGATCTTGGTCTTGGCTTCGGAAGATTTTACAATTAGAATATTTCTGATGAGAGGAGTGTAAAACTCCCGAAGTAACTTCTGCAATGCACATGCATGCAAGTAGGAAGCTCTATGGCTACTTTGGTTGCGTCAGACTTTCAAGTATTTATTACACAAATTACATATTTAACCAAGTTGTAAGGGAACAATCCAAACCACCTAAAACAATAATTCTCACTAAAAATACATAAATACTAATTTTAACTACTCTTTTTTCTAGTTAGGAGGTTTAGATTTGTAATATGTTTCACAAGATCAAATCAAAGTCTAGATTGTAAACAAGAATTGTGCCACTCTATAAGAACGTTATCGTCAAAATCTAGATTTGTCGGAGGATCTCTTATTTAGGCCGGTGTATCACATTGTCGTCATCTTTTAAAATCATATTGTGTCATATCATGCATGCATACATCTCGTTTCTAGTATATTCCCTCTTATAAGACTAGGTGGGTCGCCTAAGTATTCCCCTTTTAGTTATCAAAGCTCCAAAAGCTCACTCGACATCTTTTTTCAATGATTCTTATAGTTTCTTATATTTCTTTTCCATTGAATTGGTTGGATATGAGAATGATGTCACAACATAGAGCAAGTAGGGTACATACCTTCGCTAAGATATTAACCATGTTTGTTTTGTTGGTAGTTGACATGAAGTAGACATTTAGGCATTGTTTCATGCTTTGGAGAACATTGGTGCCATTGTTCCAACTAGCCACACCAAAAAAACCATGCGAAAACCACAAATCATTTAAAACTATTGCTTGGAGCATGATCGTTGGTAATTGGTGATCATCGTGCATAAGCGAACTGGTCGGATACATTCTCCATACCAATGTGTATAATCGATGCATCTGAGCATTCTTGAAAGGCCATATCTTTCCTCATGAGCGTTATATAATACTGCAATGTTGTGAGATATCGGTCTACGTAGAAATTCATCATCATATAAAATAATTATTGCATTGCAGAAATATTCCAAGCAATCCTATGAATTCCTATTGGGCATAGCTAAATGTTCATCATATTCGTTATGAGGATTATCTAATGCTAGTTGTTTGACCACCGATGTGCCAATAGAGCCTATTGGATTTAAACCAATTTGGCTAACCAAATTGGGAACCGGGGTGGTTGGAGTGTTGTTAATAGAGCCGAAAGTCCCAAAGAAAGTACCCGAGGGTGCCTCAAGTACCATTATAATTGAATTAATAGCTTTAATACATTATTAATTTGTAGTGCCCTCACAAGTAAGTTGTATTATACTACCTTCCATGTGTAGCTCCTCGTAGAGGTGCACATTTCGAATAATTGGTCGTACCCAGAACCGGGTATGGGCCTGTAGGTACAAGTGGAACATGGTTTTCTTAAAAAAACCATGTTGGGTCCGAGGAGCTGAACCATACCTAGTGGAACCAGGTACGGGGTAGGGTCGGGTATGGATCTGGGGGACAAGTCGAGTGTGTTTTTTAATTTTTTATTTTATAAATAAATATAAATAACATTAAATAAACATAAAATCGGGTACAGCCAGTATACGCTTCAAGGTTAGACACCGTGTAGGATCCTGTAGTACAACCAAGTACAGGGGTTGCTCGGTAGGAATCAAAACCTAGGTATGGGTCGGATACATTGGTGGGTTCGTATCCGGATTTTTTTGTGCAAGTCTTGCTCATCGGCCTTATGAGCCCACCTAGACGAGGGTTGTAAAGGAGTTGAGGTGAGCCAGGTTGGCTAGCTACAAAGTTCAATGAACGAGCTCTACTTGACTTGTTTGGCTAGCTACAAAGTTCAATGAACGAGCTCTACTTGACTTGTTTATCTTTACAAACTAACATGTTAATCTAGAGCTCGGCTGATAAAAATCTTAGATCAACTCATGGATTTTGTGACTGCATATTTATTTTTTAATTTTTTTAATTTTTGACATATACTGATAAATAAAAAGACAAAAAAATTATTTTAATGTAAGTATATGAATATTTTTATTTGTTATTTATTACCAAATGGACATAATATGCACACACTAGCGGATTAGACCTGCGCTTGGGGCTTTGATTTTTAATGTATACGAGAATGTCACATTGATAGTTTTTTGAGTAATCCTAGTTTTGATGAGTTTAACGATATATAAACACTCACATTCTCTTAAATATCTAAACATTTTTTAGTGATTCGTTATTATATCATCATGAAACTATTACTAAACATATGACATTCCATAGGTCGTTGATATCAATTAAAACGAATACGATAAAATCTTTCAAACAAAAACTATTATTAAATGTAGAACATTCTATTATGATTAATGACATGCTGTAGTTAAATTGTTATAGATACAATATTATGATAAATAAACAGTATTAAAATATAACTAATATAATAACACAATGTTATTATTATTATTATTATTATTATTATTATTATTATTATTATTATTATTATTGTTAATATTATTACCAACCTTATATAATAATTATTATTCGTACTACTATTATATTAATATGCTTATATTTATTATTATTATAATTATTTTTGAAACATATCTATATTAATAATCCTTACGTTATTGGACACATGACATTCTCAAATTCATTCTCAGCCTTGTTTTCCCGCCCAAACCAATAACCCCTTAAAAACACACGCAGATCCTTAAGACCTGACTTTGAAAGTCCGTCATTTGTTTCTGGAACCCTAATTCTCATTCAAACCCTTGCTGCCAAAGTTATGCTCTCTTAAGTCTCTCTACTCCTATTATGTTGGTCAAGAACCCTAAATCATCTTCTTTTTGTTGATTCTTTCAATACTTTCTGTAGTACTTCAACAAAAACAGGTAACATTTCAATACCATATTTAGTTCTTCAATGTTTTTAACCGAACCTTGATTCCTTCGATGGTAGTTGTGGTTTGTCTCCATTCTAATCTATCAGGTTTGTTTGCTTTTCTTTGATGATTGTTCATGTGTTTTGATTTTGATATGATTTTTCTTCCGTACCCCACTTCATCCTCCGAGCTTTCTTAATTTGATCGCAAAATTTATGTTTAATCGTATGCTTTGAATAAACAAATGGGGGATAAGACCAATTCCCAGTAATGAGTTAACATCCCTTACTTTGCTAAATAGGTTGTTTGTTAAATAGATGGTAAAATATCACATTGATTAATTAAGATCTAACTAAGATGAATTTGAATCAAATAAGATAAACAAAAGAAACAGCTATCAAAATATCAAATTCTTGATTTTTTGTTTGTATAAGTTGTTTGTTTAGAAATTGGATTCATATTCTGAAACAACAGATGATAAACATATTACACATTAATGAATTAGGTTCTTATTTCTTATTTATTGCACTTCTTGGTTAATTTGTTCAGAAGGAATAATGATATATTGTTTTCTCAAATGATGAAATGATCATAAGATAAATAAAAGAATATACCAAGTAAGAAATCAAGTCCTATTTCTTTTATTTGATCATTTTATTTGTGCATTGGATAATGGAAATTTTGGTGAAAAATTACACTACATAAGTAAATAAACTAAAACACCCAATGATAACACAAGTTTCTTTTCTTGAACATTGGCACTTGGTGAAGATTGCTCAACAGAACAAGACCCAGATGCTAAAAGGAACTAAAATTGCATACCCAATAATGAATTTTGTTTACTTAATATGCTTTCATGAAAATATTATGAAAAACATGGGATTAAAGATGACTCACATTCTGAAATAAGCAAAACATAATACATAATAAACCAAAATACCCAATAGTAAATTGAATTTTAATTGACTTCTGTCTTCACATGAATCGTCATGATTACAATTGTAGATTTCTAATTTTGGTGCTAATAGAGTTTTGTGTTGAGCATATGTTCATACTTGAACATGTTGATTTCCTCTTGAGGTCCTTATGTTAATATGGTAAGTAATTGGCAAACTATTGAATTCCTGGTGTTAATATGTTTGGTCTTTTAATTGACGTTTTCTAATTTGATGCTAAGCTAGTGTGTATGCATTCAACATTTTTGACATTAAATGAATCAATTTCATTTTGTCATAGAAAAAAATATCCAATAGAATCCTCATGGTAATATGGTTGATATTTGCACATTAAATGATATATCACTTTCAGTTTTATTATATTAATGATGTTACCAGTCATTTTTTAGCATCCACTTTTTGTTTTCATGAATTTGTAATTAACTACTTTTTGTTTAGTGAAAAACAGCCTACGTGGATGTTATTATGATGTTGAATGCATATTACATGACACTAATGGTTGTGCTCTTTTTTATATGTATATTCTATTTCAAGGTGTATATAGCAATAATAAAGAAGCAGCCTCTTCTCATATTCGTATTCCTATAGTTGCATGGTAAGGAATAACAACTCGTAAGTTATATAAGTGATGATTCGATGACATTCTTTTCTTATTAGTAGATCAAATTTGTCTTTCAACTAAAATTGATTAATTCGGGATCATAACATACTCTATTTAGGTGATTTTACGAACTTCCTTCTGCAGGTTCATTTTGTTGTGACCATTTTAGCTTTATATTATTTTAAAGAATCAACATTTCCTCCTACCTACATTGTTCTTTCTTTAATACCAAAGCCCATATACAAATTGTTTGCTTCCAGCTAAGTGTTGTTCTATGATGAAGAGCTTGAGCTTTGTCATGTTATTGCTTTGAATAAACTCCTTTAGTCGTCATTTAAGTCCCTCCTTTGGATTCTTTGGGACTCAAAAAGTTTTATACCCTTACAAGGCATGGAACATTGGGTTTTATGTTACCTATGAAGGTTAAATTGCTATATAATGTTCAAGGTTCTGTTTCAACAGCCAAATTACCCAAATCGAACTTGGGTTGGGATAAGGAGGATAAAGAACAAATTGTTAAAAAGGTTGAGTTAGAATTATATTTGTTTATTTTCTAAGAATCATTTAGGTTAGTCAAGTAGGCACAAAAGCCACAAAAATCTTTATTAAGACAAATATTACGGATGGAGTTAAGCTATTAATTTTTGTAAGGATAGTAAAGTTATGAATAAAACGATGTATAATTTTTTCTCAAAGATTTATTAATTGTAACTGTAATTTTATTTTTCTTACTAGGTTATAGAACCGTGTATTACACGGGATTGTATAATAAAATATATATAATCCTAAAATATGTAAATAAAGTTACATAATTGGTAGTATTTTAATTACATAGAAAAATAAAATAAAACTATAAACCTTTATATGAGTGTTTCTTGGTCATTAAATCATAATATCTATAGGATTTCCAGAAAGTTATTTGAAAATGCATAACTACATCAACTTCCAACATAACATAACATTTGGAAAAGATTGACAAGACAACCAACACGATAGCTTTCTTACCCTTCTTTATCATGATCTACTATTAAGATCAAGTGTTATGCCCTGTGCCCATAAATCTAGCTTGTAAAAACAACCATCAAAGAATTTCATAACAAATAAACAAATAGCCAATAAGAGAGAAAACTTCATAGCAGACACCTATAGTCTAAAGACTTTGTTAAGCAAACACAAAAGCTGATTTATGCACACACATTAGATCACTAATTTGGGTATAATACAACATAAGACAAATACTAAAGCCATCAAATTACCACTTAAACTGCATATTACTATTTCAATATAATAATACTAAGCTAAAATCCATTATGCACAGGCATATCATAAATTCGAAGTTTCAAACTTTCCAATTCACAAAAAATAATGCAACATTACAAGCCTCTTTCCACTTTTGCGCATGCACTTTCTTCTCTTTGCATAAAGAGTTAACTAAGATTTAGAGAGAGTGAAGTAATAAATGAATAGATAATTTTATCATTTATGTGGCGATGTATTAATTCTTTCACTTGGAGCACACAACTTAGTAAATACAAATTCAATTATCCTTTCACTTCATATTGAAAAAGCTATATAATTTCATATCACAGTCAGATTATACGTACTTATGAAGTTCTCATTTCATATCATGTTCTCATAAAGTTTCACAAGCACATTATTAAAATTGTTTTGCTTGACCCATCATTCCCTGATGCCTTTTTGTTGCTTTTGGATGATTTCATCCTTTATTTCAAATTGAGTAATTTGTGTATCCTCAAAGTAAAGCAAATAGAAAACATAACTAAATATAAACGACTACAGTCAAAACATACAATAAAGGCCTACTTACTAAGCCCAAAGATATACGATGTTCAATAAGGCATATTATCAAACACTTAGAGTGCATTAGTGAATGAATAAAAAAGAATATATGTTAATCAATTCAACCCAAAATATATACTTATTTTCCCTTGAAGTAATCTTAGGGTCCTTAATTAGTGTCACTAATCATAATTTGATATTTTCCTCCAAGAAACAATGAAAGCCTCACTGTTTCACAACCAACAACGAACCAAACTTTTATCATACATAAAAAAGAACTCTGAGTAATCAGATTTGTAAACAATGAATTTCAATAGTAAATGTTTACAATCATACATGCTTTGGCCTTTGTATCAACGAACAAAGGTTTATGATCAGATAAAGCCCAAAACAAACATAGTGTGGATAAGGCATAATGATTTCAGAATTTGATTTGCTCCTAATTGAAAAGCCTAAAACGAAGAAAAACAAATACATAATCAATATAACCAGAATTGAAATATACAAAGTAACCATACCTGATCGTTAGATTATTTCAAGGCAAATAAAGAATGAGTTATCGAAAAGCCTAAATCGAAGCAAAACAAATCAGAAATACGTATGTGAGGTTTTATAATCGATCAAGCATGTCAGAATACTTGTATTTAAATAAAAAATCAAAAGGAAAAACATACCTAATTGCAAAAAATCATATAAGGAAGAGAAAACTGGTATGAAGGTTTAAGAGAAACACGCTAGGAGTAGCTCATGGAAACTAAAATATTGATTTAGGGTTTTGATGAAGCACAGGTTAGTTCGCAGCCGGATCTTTAGTTTCGGGTATTGTGACCTGCGTGTTAGTATATACGGGTTAAATAACTTTGGGCGGGAAATTAGATGTGAGATTACATATAAGGATGACATGTGGTAATAGATGTAATCTTTTATTAGGATAGATTGTATATGTATAGTTATGTAATGTAATCTATATCTTTAGTTATATCTTATTGGATGTGGTTCAAATGAGAACCCATTCTATTTGTGAGAACCCATTAAGTAGATATGAACCTTAGATTTGAATAAGATTATTTGATCCAATGGACAAGATTAAAAGGGAACATTTTAATGTATCTATAGTCAATAAAAAGGTTGGAAGGGCATACATGTAATTTCATAGCATCATTAATGTGTTCTAGAGCTCTAACAGCCTACTTGCTATGGCAGACCTAATATCCATCAAATCACATTTTTTTCAAAGAAATATATCACATCATATTACTTTTACTTTATCATATATTACATACATTATATTAAATAACATCAATTAAGTATTGCATAATATTACATCACACTAACAATGTGATTACATTGCATTACAACTATAAATAAGTGTTGCATAATAATACAACCAAAATACGTCATGCATTTGACGAAAATTTTACGTTAGCATTTTCTATCGAAACATACAAGTTTTCAACGTCTGGCCAAATTTCTTTTCCTATTTGATCGTCGCTAGTTTCTCTAGTCACATATCTATGGTTGGAACTTAATCTTCAACTCTTAACTCTATCGAATTGTAATTAGTTGTAAATCAAATATAATTTGTCAAGTTACGATTAAAAAATTAAACAAAAGATGACATGATAAAATTTAATGAATAGAATACAAAATCCATCTATATTGATGGTGCAATACCAAAATAAAAGCTATGAATTTTAAGTAAATTACATTATAATACACTAGTGCATTGGCCAAAAGAAATCAACATATAGCAATGTAACTACGGTCGAAGTAAAAAAAAACTATGAAAAATTACATTAAATTAAATAATACATCTATAATTATGGTAACTATGCTCAGGTGCAATACCAAAATAAAAACTATGAATTTTTAGTAGATTACATTATATTACAGTAGTTGTAAGGATTATAGAAATGTTGATGCATCCAAAACAATCAAAGTGCTTCATGCATGCATGCACTTTGTACATAGTAGAAGTCGATTCGGAAGTTTTACACTCTGCACAGAAAAATATTCTAAGTGTAAAATCTTTCGAAGCCAAAGACCAAATCTTTCGAAGCCAAAGATGAAGTCTTCCGAAGCTTAGAAGACAAAGTCTTCCGAAGCCATCAAGACGAAAGACTAATTTCTTCCGAAGACAGAGAAGACATGCTTTCTCTGATCTACTTTTTCAAAAAGCTGACCAACTGTCCGTTGCCACTCTGAAGACTCACCAGCTTGCATAAGTTGGTGAAAAGGTCTATGCTTTTGCAAACTATAGATTATGGTTTTGAGTCTATAACTTTCTACTTTATGTACTTTTATCCTTTTTGTAATATATTAGGATGCGAGCTATGACATGCCATAGTTACTAGTCAAAAGACAATCTGCCTTTTGACTTTATATTGATCTTGTTGTCTATATTAGTGTTTCCAGCTGGCCTTCAAAGTATGGCCGGTTGTAGGATGTAATATAAATTATCTCAGGTCCTTGTAATTTATTCTTATGCTTTATAACACTTGTAAAAAAACTTGAAAGCAATATACTTATTCCTTGAAAACCATATTCAGTGGCTGTTTTTAATTCTGTCTCATTGTTTGTTTGTGTTCTCATAGCATCATAGTATTGTTTCAGTTTCCTATTTGATCTGTTAAGTGTTCTAACTCTTTTCTCATTGTGAGACTGGTTGTATTGACCCCCTTCAACGGTCCTGCACTAGTGCATTACCCAAAAAAAATCAATGTATAGTAATGTAACTACTATTGAATTAAAAAAAACTATGAAAAAATTACATTAGATTAAATAATACATCTATAATTATGGTATACTATGCTCAGGTGTAATACCAAAATAAAAACTATGAATTTTAGTAGATTACATTATATTACACTATATTACATTATAGTAGTGCACCGGCCTAAATAAATTTACCTAAGTAATTTAATTTTAGTATAATAAAAAACTATAATAATTACATTAAATTAAAAAAATTCTAAAATGATAGTAGACAATGCTCAATACTGGTTATATTTTTATTTGTGCAACATCCTGCAACACCAAAATAAAAAATTATGAAATTCTACTAGATTACATTAGATTACAGTAGTGCAATAGCTTAAATAAATTACCTATAAAAGTGTGACTATAGTCTAATTAAAAAATATAAAAAACAATTACATTAAACTAAAAAATGTATATGAGAATGATGTTATATTATACTCAACATTGTTTATATTTTTATTTGTGTAACATGCTGCAACATCAAAACAAGAAAACTAAAAAATTTCAGTTGATTACATTGGAATACACCTGTGAATTGGTTTATATAAACTTACCTACAGTAATATAAATGTAATAAAATTAGAAAAACTATATAAAAGCAATTACATTTCAAATAGTTAATTCTAGTACAAAATCATAAACAAATTGTGTCACTTTAACTTAGCCATAAGAAATAACTACATTATAAAAAACCAATAAAACCCAAACAAAAAAATCAAGCAATTTAAACTTATTTACCTACTGTAGCATGATTTGTGTAGGAGAAATGATACATCAAAACCCATATCGTAAACCTTCTAAATTTGCATATCGTTATACTCTGGATCTAGATTGTAAACAAGAAAACCAACACAAAAAACCCAAATCTTTTTAGATATCGAACATAATGTTGCAATCAACACCCATTTGCTTATCGAAGCTGGTGCTCATGGATCAACAACCATCATCTCCATCACATGACTAGGGAGGTGATGTGTTCTGGGTGAAAACAAGTGGTTTAGTGGTGTTTGATGTGCGAAAGGGGGATGTTGAACGATTTCATTTTTGTTGATTTTTCATTCATCATCTTTGATTCTTGTGTTAGATTTTGATTCATGAGCGAATTCCATCATTGAAGAGAGAGAGAGAGAGAGAGAGATGAGATGTATAATTAGATTTTTATGGGTTTGAGAAAAAGAGAGAAAGAAAAAGATAATCTTCATGTAACTATAAGAGAGAGAGAAAAAGATTTAAAAAATAATAAAAGTACACTGATATTGATGCATCTAAGAAATAAGGTGTAAGAATTAAAATGACAAGAATACCCTACTAGGTTTGAAAAAGAATGGGTGACGTGTCAGACTAGTATTGGCATAAAGAGCTAATTGGTTCTTACAATTAGTAAGGGTTAACATATAAACCCATTCCATATCATATTTTGTTAATTAAACCTGTTTAATACACGGGTCTATAACCTAGTTAAATAATATGTTATTAACTAACAAATTTAGTCTTAAATACTACAATTATTAAATACCCAAAATGCCCCTAACAATATTATGATTAATTTTATTATAAATATAAAAGAATTTAATAGTTATTGCAGGACCGGTTAAGCGAGTAACGCAACAGTTCACAATAGTTGGAGAGAAACAAACAACACTTAGCAGATCACATAGGGAACCGACAAATGAAACAATAAATAAAAGTAAAGAACACAAGCAAAGCACACAGTGTTTGGTTTTCAAGAATGATGTATACATTGCTCTAAAGTGTTTTACCAATGTTATAAGGCTTAGTCCTTAGGGACTGATACATGAGATACTTTATACTACATCTTTCAGCCGGTCATACTTTGAAGGGCAGCTGGAATACTAATCTAGACAACATGATCAATGTAAAGTCAAAAGACAGATTGCCTTTTGACTTGTGACTATAACAAGCCATAGCTCACATCCTTATCTAATAGAAAAAGAATAAAACTACAAAGTAGAAAATTACAGACTCGAAGACTATATTCTACGTTTGACAAAAGTATGAAATTATCACCAACTTGTATAAGTTGGCGAGTCTTGAGAGATGACAGCGAATAGTGGTTCAACTTTTGTCAAAAAGCATATCTTCTTTGTCTTCAGAAGAAATCAGTCTCTTGGCTTCGAAAGACTTTGTCTTGAAGCTTCGAAAGACTTCGTCTTTGGCTTTAGAAGAATTGATCTTTGGCTTTAGAAGATTTGACACTTAGAGAATTTCTTAGTGTTTTTATCAAAATCTTCCAAAATAACTTCCTTTGTACTTCAGAATGCATGTTGAGTGAACTTTGGTATGCATCAGCATTTAAGATAACTGTTACAGTTATATACTTAAGTATTTAAATAAAATAATACTTCATTTAAATAGCATCTAGTTATAAAAATATAGATTGTAATATAAATTTATATGTCTATTTAAAGTATTATAAATAAGATAATATTTAATGCATTAAAATAAATAAATTTTATTGTTAAATATTATATTACTTGTGTATTAAATAATTTATATATCATAGTAAGTAAGTTAAATGGACGTAAATCTGAAACCATTGCATAGAGCACTTGTATCCTATGTTTAAAAAGTTGTATTTTGTGTTTTAAATTTTAAGTAAAATGATATTTGTGTCCATCACTCATTCTTATATATAGTACTAGTGAAATGTCTTTGTATTGTTGTGGGTGTATATGTGTCATCTTATATTCTTTGGTTTATCTATATGTTCATCTTTGATATTTGATATCTTTACATTTCTTGAAAATGAGTGATTTTCGAAAGCAATGACATTAAAAAGATGCTTACACTGAATTATCCATACATAAACTATATATTCAGTTTTTGACATTTTGTACATAATCAAGAACATAAACCCGCCTATAACACTTAAATATTAAGAGAAAAAAATTTATTTTTTTAAGGTGAATATCTGTGTCAAGATTTATAGAATAAATTCATATTTATTAAAATATATTTTTTTTATATTTCTTTGATTTGCTGCTTTTTAGATAGTTAATATTGAAAAACTATTATTAACAGCAATTCAACATAAAAATATATCAAATCTGGAGGTTCATAATCTGCATAGTAAGACACACACTTTTTATGTGAAAATCATTATTAGTGATTATAAAAATCTTGATATTCAGGATAAACTAAAATTTGTCTATAGTAAGAAATTATCAGAAGTGTCAATCATATACTCTTTGTTTTAACAGTAATATAATAGTACATAGAATTAATAAATAAACAAACTATGGCCCTATAGGTTTCTTACCAGTTTAACAAAGGTGACAATGGGCCGAACAAACAGATTGAGTATTCTATCTAATACAGGTCATACACTCAAACAACAATGCAAACGAGAGAGATTTCAATGGGCAAGCGGGTTAGATTTTTTCTGTATTGTGATTGTAAACTAAAAAATCTTATATGAAAACTGAAAGCAACTATTTATATTTTTTAGTGTTTTGAACAATTTAAAGTTATCATGTAAACATACTTGTATGTCGCTTGATAATTACGTAGAACTAAGGCGGTTACATAATCTAAAAATAGGGGTGAAATTATTATGCAAGTTGTTCTAAGCAACGTTTGGTGATTATGCATTGTTTTTAAAATTACCTTTTAGCTTTTTTTAATTACTAGGGGTGGAATTTTTACTCTAGAAATATCAGCCGCAGGATTTTAAAACGGATGGACAAGATTGCTTTGTACGTTTCATAGCTTTTTCACACTTTGTATACTAACCGTGCCTTACAATATATATATATATATATATATATATATATATATATATATATGTGTGTGTGTGTGTGTGTGTGTGTGTGTGTGTGTGTGTAATACACACAATAGTCTTGTGTTAGTACGTATGTTATAATTTTAGGCTTTAATTTAAACGAATCAACGAGAGAGTCTTGTTGTCAACGACAAGTGAGTTGATCTTAGCTCGGGCTCGGCTTGTTGTTTTCAATCGACATTTGAGAATAAATATATATACTGATTATCAACTTTGGTATGCATCATGGTTTGTACCATGTGCTTTAGTGGGTTGTATTCACCTTTAGTCTTTTTGTAATGTTAAATTTTTTTTATTTTAACCAAACACTTTTAAATCTTTTACAATTTAGCCACAATATTTTTTTACTTTCAACCTTTTGTCCCCTATATTTCACAAAATATTCGTTTTACGTTTTGTGCTGAATTTTGCGAGTTAACACTCCGGAGCGTGAGTGTGTGGTTCAATGTTTTCATGCATATCTTTCTCCCGTTTAACGGTCTCGTGCAATACGATGGTCTTAGATCAACTTACTTTTTGTTTTATATGTTTTATGTTTTGCCAGCATGGTTCAACGTTTTTATGTTTTCTTTTCATTCGTTTTTTTTTTCATTTTCTATTCCTTTTTTAATACGTGTTTTCTTAATGTTGGTGGTCATTAGACGTGGTGTACCATTGGTATTACTTGGCATGGTCATTGGCCTATTACTAGTTTAAACTAAATTGGAAATACAGAAAAATACTTGCAGATGTGCAAACTTTGAAATTTTCTGGATTGTGGTAGCTAGGGATGTAATGAACAAAACTACAAAAGCTATGAGTTATATAAACTTGTTATCAAAAGTTTATACCAAGTAAGGCTTAAATTCAAATCTGAAATTCAATAGATCTTAAAATACACTCTATAGTGTTATTGCTGTTGATATGTGTTTATTTATTCGAAAGTTTATAAATAGCTATTGAATTTTAAATAGCCACGTCATTCAATATTAACATATATGTACACGCCACCAACAATTTATATTAACAACTTTTTATATGTTGTAGGGTAAAATTTGAAATGATAAAATTAAAAATTGTTGGACTTTGTTGTTTAAATTGACTACATGGGCCATGGGTCATGGGGAGCCACGGTTAGAAAATCATATTAAAGACTTCCTGAAATGGGCCCGTGCAGCCCAGCTAGTAGCGTAGGCCGTGAGATTGACCTAATGTCCATGCTTTTATAAATTTTTATATTAAAACAAGAAGTTACAGAAAATACCTATATCTATGTAATTAATTTACTTTTAACTATTATTTTTATTAATTACAATGTACAATATTATACACATAGTTTGCTTCATTTTTATCGTTTAAGCTATGTGTTACCATCACTTGAATAGAAGAGTGAACACCCACAAATTGTGTGAAACCTAAATGCCATACTGGGCTTGACTAGTGGTTGTGTAATTATTGTTTTTTATTTATTTCTTTAATATTTTTTTAACTTACTATTTAAAGACAAACTTATAAACAAACATGTTCAAATTATAAAAAAAATATTATATTCCAAGATATGTATAATGCAATCTATTTGCTTACATTAGGAGTTTTCCAAACATGATCAACAAAATTCACTTTTAAACATATTATGTATCTCCTTTCTCTGGAGCTTAACACATAAAGCAAGTCTTTCATCCTGACTAATTTCTACAACCGGAACGTTGGCATCTTCATAATTTTGATGAATGGTTTTTTCTTTATCCTCTAAAATCATGTTATGCAAAATAATATGTGTGCATAGCGGATCAAATCTTACTTTTCATCCACATTCTACAAATATTAGCCACAATATGTCATTTCTTTTTTTGGAACATTGAACGCCCGTTCAACAACCTTTCTCACTGCTTCTTGAGCATTTTTAAAATACATTTGTATTTTGTCGTCCTCACACGAACATGCAAATGATCTAACGGATGCAGAATACTCAGGAAAGATACCATCGGCAAGATAATACCCGACTTGATAAATTTGTTGCTTGTCATACCATGTCAATTTTCTCAAATACATATGACCGTATAATGTAGTCACATCTTTGACAAAAAACTTACATAAAATAAATAATTAATTAATTGGCTAATAATAAAAATTTACCTTCACCAAAATGGTAAAGACTATCTCGCGACACTTTATCTGACATCGCCAAATATTCGTCCCAAGAATCAACACTAGTGCCATATGCCAATTTTCGAATAGCACTCATGCACTTTTGTAAAGTTGTGAAACCTCGTTCGCTTTTTGCGTCCACCTGTTGTTGAACAAATACAATTTTGTTCCGTATCGGTAACTATATGAGTGAATAAATCACGGCTCATCCAAAAACGATACTTAAATGCATTTTCTTTGTAAGTCTCGTCTACATAAGAATAATGTACTACAAGAAGAGTGTTGGCACCTTCATGATCACAGTAGGTTCTATTTGGCCTCTTCGCATGACGGTAGCTTTCTTTGATGTTAACAACGATGCTTGTCGTCATTGCTTTAATGAGACATAGGAACACTATCAATCCTTCATCTGAAATTTAACATGACAGTTTTGTAATTTCTTCCTCCCAACTCATTTGAAAATTTGAATGATGAAAAATTTTAAATATGAGTAGAGTGGAGTAACATGTAATTACAAATACACATAGTGGAGAATGAATAAAAGCTGAGTAAATTGTATATGTGTGTATATATATATAGTGAAGAGTAGAGTAGAAAGTATACTTATTGTAATTTGAAGAAAAAAAATGTTTTTTTAAAAATACAACAGTCTCATAACCTTTAAAATTGATCAAACATCGAAAAATACGCCGATATGTCTTGTGACCATGGTCACTTGACAACAGTCACATTGTCATGGTGGATGGGGCGCAATGGGGCCCTACAAGACCTTTGTCAAGCCCTCATCAAGCGCCATAACGCATAGCTTAAGTATAAGTTCCGTTAGTTGCATCACTATGTTAGGTCACACGTTATCACACAAGTGTAGTGTGTAATGTCATCTCCCCCTTGTATTTCATAATTTACAAATTGATTTATTCACCTTGCTAACACAAAAAAAAAAAAAAAAAAAAAAAAAAAAAAAAAAAAAATCATAGTAAACTTATTCGTAATTTGCAAATTGATTTATTCAACTTGCTAACACAAAAAAAATCATAGTAAACCTTATTCATAATTTGCAAACTGATTTATAACAAAACCGTTAGTAGTGACATTGAAAAGTTTAACAAGCATACAAAGTTTAATAGTACAGCACACATATATGATAGTTTAACACACAAACAACAATTTAACACACACACACACATATAATAGTTAAACACAGACAAATCACACACACATTATAAACTATTAATGACGTCAAATATATGTACACTCATAATTAAATGGTTCTATTGATGAACTGTTACCAAACATATAAATAGCTCCACTACTGATTGAATCCAAATGTTTTATCATACACTAACACATATACTTACTGTCTTTCTTCAACAAGTAAATTAAAGATGAATAGATGATCAAAGGTTTTTGAAAAAGCATACTGAATTTGTTGACGGACATGAGCATAGCTTATTGTGTGATGATCGCTTGAATAGATGAAAGACTAAACAATGGAAGATAAGATAGGGCACTCTAAGGGACAATTATCGATCAGCAAACCTTGCTAACTTCGTGATGAGGTGAATGAAGAGAAATTGGTTGTCGATTGGGAAGAAAAGAAGGAAGATAACCTCAATTTATTTTTGATTAAAAATCTTACAAAATCTAAGTTTGGACCAAACCGGCATGAGACCATATAGTATAAACTATGGGACTTAAATTAATGATGCAAACTATCAATAGTTATACTAAAAGATCAAATGAAACAAGCCATATGCACAAAAAATTATCTATTGTTATTAGTAAAAATAAAGGTTGAGGTTGATATGTGAAATGAGTTACTGAGATAAAGGTCTTTTTCTGTAATTTATTGTTAAAAAACAATTAGTTTAAACATAACCCCCCTCCTCCCCCTTAAAGTTGTTTTAGAGTCATATTTTACCTCTAGAAAAAGTTTAAAAAATAGTATTTTTAAATAAATAAGTAAAAAAATATGAAATGAAGCCGTAAGTAAAAAAATAAAAACATTTTGTAAATAAATAATAAAAATGTTTTTGAAAAATTTATAAAAAATCTTTTATAGAAAATGAAAATAATTTTTAAAAAATAAATAAAAACATTTTTTCAGAAGAATATTTTTAACTAAAACACACTCTACAAATTTCAAAAATAATTGTTTTTAAAATATATATTGAGTAAATTATAAAAAGCAAAACTTTCTACGGAAGTTTTAGATGTTTATTTGAACTCAATATATGAAGTTTGAGCTTGTGCTTGTTTATTTAATGATTCATAATGTTAACTCAACTAGCATGTCAAAACTCAGCTTGATATTTGCTTTTTGTTACCTAATATCAAAGTACTTCACAAGTTAGCTTTACTCGTTTACACCCTAACACTATACACACACATTCAATTCAATAGACTATTTAAATTATATATTTGTATGTAGTAATATTGAAACTATACCAATAAAAGGAAAAACAAAAGAAAGTAAATATAGTTAAAAGAAAATAATTTGAAAATAACTTAAAGTTTATAATTTAACAAATGAAGGTATGTGATGTGTTGATGATATGTGCGAGTTTTAAATGTTTAAAACTATGTTTTTAATCTATTTTTTATATCTAATATAGTCACTTTGTTACGTGTTTAAAATATAATAGAGCTTAATATATATTATTTGAGAAGTTTACAAAAGATAACAAGACTATAGCTTGAAAGGTGCTGAAAATAAAGAAAATTGTGCAAAATTTAGGGAGGGCGTAAGTTATGGCCTAAGGCTTCGTCTGGGAACCTCGTAAGACAGAAGGTTTGGGCGTCTAGTTGAAGATAGGCCATAACCTATGGTATATAGCCCGTAAGTTATGGTCTAATGCGATATTTGAAGAATTATTTCAAATTTTAAGTCCTATTTAAATACCAATCATTAGGGCTTAGAGGGACATATTCCTTGAGGCCCAAGAACGTCTTTTTGGACAACATTCAGCCCTTTGAACACCCTCTAATCATTCGAATTCATTCACATTCATTATCAAATCAAGATTGAAGACATAATGAAGATAATGAGCGGCTAAGTTCCTAGTTGTTGCTTTGGATGGAGCATTATTGTTAAGAGAGATAGTTGGTATGTATGATTATGGTTTATGCTTTGACACTTGAGTTAGTTGGTATGTATGATTATTGTTTGTAAGGAATACTTGAAAGGCTGATGCAACCAAAGTAGCCAAAGAGCATCCTGCTTGCATGCATGTGCATTGTAGAAGTTACTACAGAAGTTTTACACTTCTCCTAAGATAACCGTCTAAGTGTAAAATCTTTCAAAGCCAAGACCAAGATCTTTCGAAGCCAAAGATGAAGTCTTCCGAAGCTTAGAAGATAAAGTCTTCCGAAGCCAACAAGACAGAAGACTGATTTCTTCCGAGTACAGAAAAGACATGCTTTCTCTGATCTATTTTTTCAGAAAGCTGACCAACTTTCTGCTGCCACTCTAAAGACTCACCAACTTGCATAAGTTAGTGAAAAGGTCCATGCTTTTGTAAACTATAGATTATGGTCTAGGTGTCTGTAACTTTCTACTTTGTACTTTTATCCTTTTTGTAATATATTAGGATGTGAGCTATGGCATGTCATAGTCACATGTCAAAAATGCAATCTGCCTTTTTAACCTTACATTGATTTTGTTGTCTAGATCAGTGTATCCAGCTAGCCTTCAAAGTATGACCGGCTGTAGGATGTAGTATAAAGTATCTCAGATCTTGTATTTTGAATTATCACTTGATCACTTTGTAAATTTGTAATAGAACTTGAGAGCAATATACAGCATTCTTGAAAACCATTTCTGCTTGTTTTCTTTTACTTTAAGTTCCTAGTTTATATAAATTCCGTTCGCTATGTGATCTTATAAGTGTTATTCAAGTTCACTCTCCAAACACCCTGTGAAACGGTTGCTTTGACCTCCCCCAAATGGTCCTGCATGGCTTATGATTTGACACTTGAGTTTTGAATGTACATGTTTTGATTAAGTTAAAAAGTTTGTTTTTCAATAAAATTATTTTCATTATCATTAGTTTTTGGTTTTCTTGCATCGTTAGCTCATTGAGAAAAGTTGATAACTTGATATCGACGAATTAATAACATTTTGAATGAACAAGTCTTAAATGTTTGATCATTTGTTGTTATGTTAATCAAAGTTGAAATCTTGAGAATGTGTTTTAGCAAACCCTAGTTTAAAGTACTAATTGTTGATCTTGCGTAATTGAAAACCTAAATATGATTGCTTCCTTATTAATTATTAAATTAATTCCAAAGTTGATTGTCTTTTGCATTTATGTTACTGAATTCATCGAAAGTTTCAATATTTACCTTTAAAGTTTGTGTATTTAAGTTAATCGAGTTTGTTTGTTAAACACTTTCCACTAATTTCATGTGTATACGACCTTACTTACCCTTATACAATAAAGGTAGCTAATACCGATTTGTTAACTTATTTTTAATCAAATCTCGACAACCAGATCAGTATGTTAAATAAAAAAATTAAAAAGAAAATAGTAATTATTTCAAAAGTTGAGTGGAGTACAACATGTAAAATTATGTGTTAATGAGGTAGGTATAGTAACATCATTCAAAGATAATATTATTTTAATATCCATTATTTGAATAAACTAATTTATGAGATTCTATTTATTATCATTGTTGTATAACTCGTTAGGCACTTCCAATATCAGTCAATTGGGGAGTTACGAGTTCTTGGCCTTGGTGGGAATACTTGGGGAGTACTCGGATATGATAAATTATAAAAAAATTAATTTTTAAAAAATAAATAAAAAGCCAAATGTCATAAGCTTACTAAAATATTTTGAAAAGTAATATCCATTCTTTAATATTATAGACCTAGTAATCATTTAATTTTGATTTTCCAAAGTATCTCCCTAAAAACAACAAAAATCTAATAAAAATCGATGAAAAACAACGAAAAATCGAAGAAAACGACGTCTGAGTTGAACCAAGTTGGGCTGAATTGTACCGAGTTTAACCCATTCCGAGTAATGGTAACCGAGTTGAGAAAAATCGCCTCAGCACGTTGCTGAGTACTTGGCTGGCTAGCCCAAATTTTACAACACTGCTTATTATATATATATATATATATATATATATATATATATATATATATAATATAAATCAAAACCTATGGGTGGCTACAAGGAACTTTTAGGGCTTTAGAAATTGCACACCAAAGGTTAGTAATTTGCACAAAAACCCTTACATCATTTTCAAGCCATGCCTTTTTGTTCCACTGTATCCTGTGACAAATAGATGAGTGAGAGAAAGACCAGACTCCTTTGCTCGGCTAATCTTCTCGACTCTAATTTCCTGACACCGCATCCTTGGTCCTTCGTCTTCCATTTGTTAACAACCCTAGAACCAATGGTATCAATTTTCAGGCAATTTGAGGTATTGTTTCTAGGTGGTGTACAAATTAAAGCCCATGTGTGGGAATAAGTTGGTGGGCGTGGGCGGTGGTTGTTATGCACCTTGCTTCTATCATCATCCAATGATTTTGCTCAATGTGGTCTATCGGCTTCATTCCATATGATCATTCCAACCCTTCTTTTCCTTTCTGATGTGTCCACCTTAGGATCGTCAAATGTGAACACTGGTCACTTTTGTCCCAAAGGGATCTGGAATGCTATTATATTTTGTAGGGGCATAATGGCAATGTAAGATTTTGGTTCTATCCTATATTAACTGGTTATTGGTCTTGGATCTTGATTCAAATATCTATCCTAATAATCATTTACATTATGGGACACATGTCAACACAATCAATTTCACACCCAATTTCCCACCCACTTACATGCACCGGGATTCAAAACCTAGTGGGTCATAAGACCCAACAACCACTGACCTAAATTCAAACTCCCCTTTTGTCTAAACCATCAAAACCTTAGAATCTTAGATCAATTTGGTATTTAAAGTGGTCATGATAGGAAATTATACGAAGGTAATCAACTACTTTGAAGATTCAATATCTCTCTTCAGCGAAAGTCATCCCAGCGATTACATTGGTTGCTTTGGGTAATCAATTCTTTTCTTTTTTCATGTGCTTATGCTCTTCGATTGAAGCTTGATGGTTTCAATTAGGGTTATGGTTGTTTTCCCCAATTTTAATATACGATTTTATGACTTCCTTGACCAATCGATCCCAATTGATTTCCTTTTAATTGATTCACAACAATTGTTTTAGTATGTCGTTAATCCTAGATTCAAAGCAGATTCATGTAATAAGTTCATTCCTTTTTTTTCATGTGATATAAGATTGATTTTCTTGGGTATGTGATTGTTTATGGTATTATGTTAAAGAGGCGTTGATTGGTTAGAAGATGGGAACAAGTTGCATGCTTTTACGGTATTGGATGAATCACATATTTTGAAAGATGAGGTTGAGTCAGTTTTGAAAATTTTAGTTACTCAGATGGAAGATGATCAATCTTCTTTCCTTGAAGAAGGTAATAGGTCTATTTTGTATCCTTTAAAGATATGAAAAATATGGTTGCAAGTGTTTAGAAGTTACTTGGTGATAAAGATGGTCCATAATTTTTTGATAAAATTACAGAAAACGTTCTTTAAGTTTATATAAAGTTGCCGGTATCATACTTTATTTTTAAAAATTACTCTAAACATCCTTTATATTAATATATTATAGTAGATTTCGTTCTTTAAACTAACTGCCGTTAAATTTTTGTGTTGAGTCAAGGATAATTTGGTATTTTTACCACTAAAGGATTATTAGTGTAACTTTTTCTAAACATAAAGGATGTTTATTGCAAATTTTTTATATTTTTCTTAATATGTTACAATTATACATATATATGATTTTTTTATATAACATAATATATATTATTTAATTATTTTCATCCACATATTATATATGAATATAAATTATATATATAATTAAATAATACAACGGTGTTTAGAGTTAAATAAATTATATAATAATATTTATATACAATACGTCGATGAAAATAAATATATATTATTATTTTTATCCATTTATTATATCTGAGTATAAATTATATAAATAATAAAACATATGATTTTTCATCCACATGTGTTACATATAAAAATTATGTAAATACATATATTATTATTTTCATCCACGTATATTAAATTATATAAATAATTAAAGAATGTAATTTATCTAATTCATGTTCAATAAATAATGTGTGTATGAAAATAATTAAATAATATATTATATAAAAAATATATGTATATGTGTAGTTGTAATAATACATAAATTAAGTAAAGTATAAAAGAGTTACAGAAAATATACTTTATGTTTTGAAAAAGTTACACTAATAATCATTTAAAGGTAAAAAGACTAAATTACCCTTCACTTAACAGAAAAACTTAAGGGCAGTTAGTATAAATGACAAAATCTGTTACAAAATGTTAACATAAAAGATGTTAAAGAACTTTTAAAAGATAAAGGATGATACCTACAAGTTTATATAAACTTAAAGAACATTTTCTGTAATTTTGTCTAAAATTTTTAATTAATTGATGCGAATGATGCTTGTTAGTAAATGTTCTAAACCATTTCTCTAAGATTAAAGATCTCAATGGGTAATTGTAGCAAAAGGGGTATCCGTTTATTCAAATTACATATGTTTTAAGTTGAGATTAATAAAAATCAAGGTAGTTGCTGCTTTAATCTTTAATGGTTTAAATAATAGTGAGCTTTTCTTTATTTTGCTATTTAATGTCGTTTTTTTTTTCTTTCACTGCTTTTGTATACATGATTTTTAAAATTTCAAAGAAGAATCATTTTTTGTTATGAACCACAATGATGCAATAGTGTGCTCAAGTTTTCATTGTCTACCATTAAATTTTATTGAATTTCTAGCTTAAGATTTACATTCACTTTGTAAAAGATGTATTAGGGTTACAAAGCATAAATGACAACTTCAACATTCCTGTCATATCACAATTGTGTGTTGGTTAAAACCCTTAATCCGTCATGTCAAATTGTCAATCAAAATTGTGTCTCCAATAAAATTTGACCCAAACTGTATTTTTCTCATCTAATTTCTTCTCTGTATTCTCAAAAAAAATCCTAGATGGTTTCTTCCAGATCATATCATCTCCATCAAATCTCCCATCAATCCTTTATATTCGTAGAATCTCAACTCTTCCTCTTTTTTAAATTTTCTTGACTCCAAAAGGTTTGCAACTAAGCTTTGAAGAACCTTATGTTGCCATGCTTGTATGTAATTATGTTTTTTTTTAAGGTTTGTAACATTGATTTCACTTGATTCATTGATTGGTTCTTGTAACATATAGGGATAGGATTCAATCACTAAAAAGCCACACTGTCTCTCATTCATTGTAAATACAATTGCAATTGCTTTCCTAACCTGTTGACATGTATCCAAACTATAACAACATATTTAAGAATAATTGAAAATGAAATTAAAATGTTAACCAATATGTTAACATCCCATTATGCATAAAAATGAGTGGTATATTGCTATAGAATGGCAATACTAAAAAGGCAAATTGCATAAAAGATGGCCATACAACAAACTTAAGTCAAATTTTACTTCAAATAACCAATCTTTTTTACCCACTAAGAAGCATTAAAGTTTCAAAGTATTCTATGTGAAGTTATCCAGTTTCAAAAGTTCTATATAAACGACAATCTCTTACTTCAAGTCAATTTGGAGAGCAATTTTGCTATATTGATTATATCTTAGCATGTAATCAGTTGAAGTGTAATAATATAAGTAAATCATACCTTTGTTTCTTATTTCATGATTCTCTTATAAATTTTTTCTATAAATTTACATACTTTCGTTACCAGGACTTGCATGTCTGTTGAACACTGAAGACTTAGAAACAACAGATCGCTCCTTAAGTACATCGAGGATGAAGACCTTTGACAATGGACCTTTTAGCAGATATTAAAGAATTCAATATTGGTTTGAACAGTTCTTATGCTCTTCGAAAAAATAATCACCCTTAATAAATGTTGTTTATTTGTTATGTTTTCGGGCGTTTATTGTGTTATTGTAATCTTAATTAGCTCAAGTAGCATATGGGATTGCATAAATGGGCGCCAAAATAGTTTAGCAATTAAATTTCTTGAAAAGGTGTTTAACCTTTTAAGTTAAGCTGGACAGAGAATTACATGTAGAGTGTTTGGTATGATATTATATGCTCTTAATTAATCTAATTATTCCTGATTATTTATGATAATGATCTGATTTTACTTTCTAGGGTGTTAGGATTGATGGAAATTTGAATTTAAGTGTTATAATTGGTAAGAAACACATCACAAAGAGTGAATTGTAGTTGGTTGGAGGCATTTCAATTTTCTATTCAATTCTAAAACTTACAGTACACTTTTATGCATTTATTTTTGTTTAAATTTAAACATTTGTCCTAATTATGATTTTTTGAATAAATTCTTGTGATGACATGGCATGTATGACATATAACCTTAGGCCTATTGTAGCTGTAATCTCAAAATGTGTTTAAGGAGTGCAGATAGTTGTAATGATACATCTGTAATGCAAAGGTATGCTTGAAAATGTAAAAATTGTTTTACATGAATATGATATATATATATATATATATATATATATCATTACATTTATACACCTATGTAATACACGGGTCTATACCCTACTAAAAAAAATACAATACATGAACACGAAGGCTTTGGTTGAAAAGTAATATCTTAATCCATGTGTGTCTAAGTATAGTTAATTAGTGGGTCATTTATGTAATGTGTAGAAAGTCAAACTTAGAGTTTAATATGTAAGGTTATGTATGTATAAGGGTTTAGTATGTTAAAACCTAAAGTTGTAATTACCACATAGGGTATAAATACAAGTCAAAGTGTCGGTAAAACATGATAACAATCATTCATACGTATTGTTCATATCTTTCTCAAACTATACACAGTTCTTCACATTCAAGTTCATCAATCAAGAGCATAATTGGTGCGGGTCCAAGTGTTGAGAAGCGGATAATTCTTTATTTAAAGGCCCACGATCGCGTGTTCAAAATGTATTCACTGAAATGGATGTAACTTGGGCTAGGAAGCTTCATTTTGGGCGTGCGACTAGTCAAAGCGACCGTTAGACCAAGGAGCACGTTTCAACAAACAGCCATAGGCGGTTTGGGCCCTTGTTTCGGCCCAAAATTGCCTTATTTTATGAGTTTTTTTAATTTTAAAGTTATTTTTAGTTTTTGCTAGGCTTTGTTTGCGGAGTAGTTTTGGCACGTTTATGTTTTGAGGCCCATTCGGATTTTGTGTTTCATTTTATATTTCTTGATGCTTGGAATGATTATTAGTTTTGAAGTTTATGAAAAAAATCATTTTCACTTTACCACAAGTGTGTTATTATGTGAAAATTTCCTGATTATCGGTATCCACAGCTTGCTAAAGTACTATGGACCTTAAAACCTGCTTTCTAATATTGTTGTGAAAGGAGCAAAAAGTCTTGCAAGGTGTGGATCATAGTTTTATGACTTCTAAGACTAAAGAAAGTTTTAAGTCTCCTGATTTTCAATATGAAATGTCTAACAGAAGCATCATAACACGGTTGTTGTCTGTAGTATATTCTTAGACCACATACCAAACAACTTCCACTTATTAGATTAAACTTATATGCAGGTTTAAGGTTATGAATTTGAAATTTAATAAGGAAAACTAAGCATGTGTCAAGGATGTGAAGGCCATTACACCTTATGATAAGAACGCAATACATCTTTTTGTTGTATGTTTATTTATCTTAAATGTATGCAGTTTATCTACTTTGAAGATTTCAGTTAATTTTTTTTTCTTCAAAATCCATAAGCGGTGTTGAAGTACCGTCGTATCTCATGTGTTCAAATAATAGTATAAACCTGTTATAGCCCTGCTGCAAAGCACATGGATTAAAGGAGATTTTATAAAGCCAACACTTTTAATGTAGACGGTTTTAATTGATTTTAAAGCTAGTATACAAATTTTGAATTAGGCTAGTGCCCCTTAGGTTACATTATTTTGCATTCAATTGATTTTTTCTTTCCTTTAGTTTGTGATTTCAACATCACTAGGTGGTCGCAACCACATGTTGTGGCGGTGATTTTGACATGAATAAACACGTTAATAGAAGTGTATGAGGTTTGTGCATCCTAGTTTCAAATAGCAAAACACGTATGAAAAAACACGTTGTGAAGGTATATTTGAGAATCACTCAAAAGTTACATCCTTCTAAAACTTAGAATTAAAAAACATGAAAATGAATTTACACAAAGGTCAGGAAAAAAAGAAGTAAAAATATAATATTTGTGCAACTTAAATATGAATAAAAGTTACGTAAAAACATAGTCCAGTTTAAATTTAAATAAAATTTATATGAAAACCTAGATAAAACAAATAAATTTTAACAATATTTCAGAATTAATAAAAGAATATGTAAAAGTTATAAGAGTTGGATTAAATACGTGTAAAAGTAATAATAATAACAAAATTGTGTTATAAAGAATTAAAAGTAGTTGAAAGTTTATGGCTAATTTGTATTATAAACAAGGTTGTTCAAATAGCACGTGCTCGAAGCTTACTCGAAAAAAACTCGTTCGATATGGCTTGGTTTTAAACGGAGCCGAGCTGGCTCGGTATGAAAACGAACAAAACTCGGCTTGGTTGACGAGCCGAGCCGGCTCGGTATGAAATTAGGAAAACATTTTTAGTTGGTACCTTGAACAATTTGATATTATCTAGACTTCCTGCTATCACAAATGCGTTGATGTTGATAACAATTTACTTTTTATTACGCGTTTTACTAAGTATGAAATTAGGAAAACTTCTTTAGTTGGTTCCTTGAACGACAATAGCAAATCTATGAATGAAAAGGGTAGCTAAAGAACAATGATTGTTGCAGCACTACTCGTATCAGTGGATTTTTGTTGTGTACATTGTAGCTCCCGTGTTAGCTAGACCACGTACATTGTTGCTTTTGTACATATAGAATGTTAGCTAAAAAACTCGACAACTAATTTTGTATTGATGTTTGATGTCACTTAGACTGACTGTTTTTTAGTGTATTATTAATATAAATAACAATACAAGGACCTGTTTATGACCAACGTTTACTTGCAAGGGGTGGTGAGAAGACGTTCGCACCAACATACGAATCACAATTCTAAATTTTTCTTAATGCAACTTTAACAATTCCCAAGCCGTTGATTTAGTGTCCTATTCAACATGATTTTTTATGTGAATAATAAGGGATATAAAACAATAAGTGAGTGTATAATACCTAAACTTAATTATATATTAAAGTTTTCTTACATATTTTGGCATCTTAACTTTAAGAAATATACCCACTCTAGTTTTCTTTTCCGTATTCTTTACATTGCTTGGCTGCATCACTACGACGGCTCACGGTGATCGGATATCGCTTCTGAGTTCTTGTTGTAGGGAAAAACACCAGCTTATCATCCTCCGCGGGCTCCCAACTTTTTAGAGAAAATGTAGCCAATTTAGGTTTTGGACCGATAGAAATCATAAGTGAACCGAATGCATAAAAGTTGACGTTCTTTACCTATACTGAGTAATGAGATGGTGAAGGAAAACCGAGAGTGAGACTCTAGCTAGCTCGTACCCTGGGCATCGCCTTGGCCCTCCTCCGAATGGCATGAAGTTTGATGGATTTGAAGATTTCTATTAATAACAAAAATAAGAAAATAGGTTTATTATAATTATAATTCTAGGAAAATGAAGAGGAGGTGAGTGTGTTACGAACCTGCCATCTCCAAGGATGAAAAACACGAGCATCTTTATAATATTCTTGACCAAGATGAACTGCCCGAAGAGAGGTGAACACTTTGGATCCTTTAGGGATTTTATAACCTTCACGTAAAATATACACTCAAGACTATGTAACACATAACAAAATAAGTAACACGTCATATTATGTTGTACAATATAATGCTAGAACTAGATTTAGTAAACCCGTGTATTACACGGGTTTAACAAATAAAATATTAAATATAATAAAAATTTATCAAGTATAAAACGATATTTTACGATAAAATATAATTGAAATTACGTATAGTAAAAACAATATGTAATAAAACAATTATATCAACTTTCTAAACTTTTGGTTTAAAACTTTTTTTCCAAAAAAAATAATAAATATTTTGTTTCAAAACAAACTGTTTAAAAAAATATCATTTTTAAAAATTTTCTTATTATAAATTTTAATTTTAATTATTTTTTGTTTATAAAAAAATAACTTTTTAAAAACACTAATTTTTAAAAAGTTTGATATTTTGTAAAAATTTCTTATTCTATAAAAATTATTTTTAGAAATAACATTAATAAGATCTTTTTTAAATTTATTAAAAAACTATTTTTGTTCTAAAAAAAATTCAATAATATTATTAATAATTAAAGTAATTATTCAATAAAAGAGAAAAAGGGAAAAATTTTGGTGAGCATGAATGTGGTGCCACCACGTGTCACCCAAGATACTTTGTATTAGAGTAATTATCAAATGTTAACTATCTATTATTGCGATAATCGTGTTAACTTTTAAACATCAATAAAAATCATTATCTTTTTTGTTGGAATAAAATCATTACATATATACAAAAATATGTTTTTTTATTTTTATGTATAAATTTATAATCGTAAAAAAATTACGACTAGTGTAATTTACAATTATATCTGTAAATATTTATCTGATATAAGTACCTTACACTTGTCGAAACTTTTACTCTTATAAATTTACACATATACATAAAAAAACATAACGCTTTATATATATAATTATGTTCTTCAAAAAATAATAATTTTAATTCATATATTATAATAATAGAGGGTTAATGATTAAAATATAGTACTATATTGTATAGTATTATCTTGTCATATAGTTGAGATAAGGATGATACATGTAAGGTGTTATAACATGTCTTAGCTCCTTAGCAAACCTTTGATGTCAACGTCTGTCATCGTCCTTCTGAATACTCCGCTAATAATGTTGGAGACTCTTAGTGTCTCATTAATGACCTATAACAATACATTCGAGTTTCAATTTCTAAAATGTAACTATCGTTTTAAAACACAAAAAATGTTTGGCGATGTCGTCTTACGCATTGGGTGAATGGCATGGATTTATAGTCTTCCCATTCGAGAGACACCGAGTCATTCTTTTTCGCTCGAATTTCATCATGTTCTTCCTATGAAATATTGATAACAAGGTTTTTATGAATAAACTAAATAGATAAGAATTTGAGGGTAGTTTCATATATCTACTTTCAAACTTATAAAATTACATATTTTCATAAATCGCTTTTGAAAATATTATATATTATGCACTAAAAACTTATGTTTTAAGAAAATTTGTAATTTTACAAGTTTAAAAAAGAATATATATAATTCCTTCAATTTTTAAAGACAACAAAGTTATAAATTTTTTTAAAACTAAGAGAAAGTGAGCATTAAAATTTGCCTCTATTATACCAACTTAGGCATGTTTTTGCTAATCTATTTACATGATAACATATATAACCGTTTAAAATAATGTCACCAAAATATCAATTTACTTAAATATTTATTTTCTTCAATCAAATATATCTTTTTGACGATTTGTTATACAAAGTACGATTAGTTATGGTTTGACTTTTCGATTTACACATACATAAATTTAGGTTTCTAAACAAGTGATTTGTTCACAAATTCTAAAATCTAAAACTAAATTTGAATTGCATTCAAGAACATGCTCGTATGGTTTGCGAGTAGCTTATGATCTATTCTAATATCTATTACTTGTGGAATTTGAAACTTGAACGCCTAGTATAGAGGTAAAACAAGTTATCACCCAACTGTTCCTGTGAAATACAAGCCATATACTAATAACCAGATATATAAATTTGTGTTTTTAGAATTTGAGTTTTCATTTAAATTTGTAGCTTTCTTTTAGTGGATAATTTGTAAAAGTATATGCTCCCCAACTAAGTAATTTTGGATTTAAATTTTACAATATACAGTTTTAATAAATTTTATACTAATAAGAATTGCTGGATAAAAGAATCAAATTACACATTTGTCTCTAAACTCATCATTATAAGAAGATCTAACATTCAAATTTAGTATTTGTGATGTATACATGAGATGTAGTTTTATGGTAGAATATATTTGTAGCTCTAAAAAAAATTAAATTTCACCTCGAATTGCCAAATAAAGTTTTGGATGTTTAGGTCAAAGTAGCACTGGGAAGTGTTCCGCCGTCCTGTGAAAGGGACGATTAATACACCTTAATTTCCGAGCCACACAATCCCCCATAATACTTTTCTTGTTTAAGCCACCAGATTCTTTGTGGTCGTCTAATCTTGCCAACAAAAAAAAAAAAAAAAAAAAAAAAAAAAAAAAAAGAGAACTTTGACCATTTATTTTTATTTTCTTTTGACCCGTAACTTCTTATTTTTCTTCCACCAATGTCGAAATCATCATGCTTATTTTGTTCTTCTCTTAATATTATGTATATGTATCTTTCTCTCGTGATTAAGTCAATCCTATTTAGATTAGAAATAAAAGGGACTTTAAAATAATTTTTTTTAATCTAATACGATAAATAAACTTTTATCAAATTAGAAAAGTCCATTGACGCTCATGGACAACTAATTCCTCATTTCCTTTTACATCCGGATTTGGATTCTTGTTACCAATGAAAAGGAAAATAGAAAATCACAAAAATTAACATTTTAAAGTACACATTATGAAGCTTGTAATACTATTACACCTATATCTTAATCAGAAATGTATTACTACGACAACCATACATAGTTTTAGGAGTTTGGTACAAAGCATAGGAAGAAGATACGAAATTTGCATATGATGTTCATCAACCTAGGAAACGTCTGGTGATTTGTGAAAGCCTTGAGACTAGAGGAATTCATGTGATGTATATCAAGTTTGTCAAGAACGTATATGTCCATGCTGGGACAAGAGTTCGGGTATGAGTCCTGGATACAATTAATTTGCTATGTATGTGAGCCTTCACCAAAGATTGATATTAAGTTTATTTTGTTATATAGTAGTGTTGGATGAATTTTCGAAGTCTATCAAACAAGATATACCATGGCGCACCTTCTCACACATGATATTATATTGGTGACGGAGAGTATGCTTAGGGTAATTGACAACCTTGGCGAATCGAGAGCAACCATATATCGCAAAGGCTTATGCAAATATCGAGAACTTTATTGTAACTTTAGTGGGGCCAATAGTGAGGAACACACCCTAGTTGACTATTGGAGGCCAAATTTTATTACAAACAACCAAGTTCAAGTATTTATGATTATTCGTCTAGAGAATCAAGAAGAATAACTTCACATTATTCTATAATAATCTTGCTAGAGTTGTTAAAGTTTATCAAGTTTGAAATGCCATGGTGCATCCTTTTTACATATAAATGATATTGTGTTGGTGACATAGAGAATGACAAACTTAACGAATCAAGAGCAACTTTAAAGGACACATATTTATGCACCAATGAACCTAAAATTGAGATCTTTATTGTAACTTCAGTAGGGCCAATAGTGAGGAAGACACCCTAGTTGACTATGACAGGCTAAGTTTTACCGCAAGCAACCAACATCAGGTCGTCCAGAGTGACGGGGACATTAATTATGCTGCAGCTACCACACGAAGACTAGTTAGCGCAAGAGAAGAGCTTGCATTAGTGTGACAAAACTCATTCTTTAGTGTTGTAGATCGATCGACTATGTTGTACGAAACCGTTTGTTACCCCCATCAAAAAGACGTATGTGCAAAAGTTGAAGGTAACATGTATGAGAATGATGAGGTGCGGGCACACAAGTTTCAACTTGGAATTAAGTTTTTAAGAATAGATTAGCGGTAAAACACATTTTAGGTAAGATAAGGGATGATAAATTGATATTTTTCGAGCATGTATGGAGGAGACAGATGACAACGCATATAAGGAACGTATAAAACCTTAGAGTGACGGGAAAAGAAGTAGAGGTAGATCAAACCTGACTTGTGTTAAAAATTAAGAAGGAATTTGTTAAACTTGCACCTATATGAGGACAAACTAGTGATAGAATTTTAAAAGACGTGAAATGGATGTTAAGAATTTTTAGGAGGGCGTATAGATTTGGACTTGACTAGGGCTTAGTATATTGGCATGTACTTTATTTTTTAGTTGTCTTCTGTTATAGGTATCCATGTTAGTTACTTTTTTTACGTTTTGCCTTTAAATCTTAAAGTGATTTTAGTTATAAGTTTGACTTTAGTTATAAGGCACCTTTAGTTTTAGCTATTTTAGACTTAAAAGGTTTTTATGCCTTCTACTACTAATAGATTCCGTTTTACACCTGTTTGTTTTTCTTTTGGCATTTTTTCCTGTATTTATTTTCGGACAAGAAAAAGAGTTTTCCTAAGCCGGGTTTAATATCTATTTCATGGCTAGATGTGTAAATAATTGTTCTTCCATTTTTTATATACGTAAGTTTTATGTTCTTTATTTAGAAATACAACCAAAGGAAACGTTGAGGATGGTATATGTATATTATTTTCATTTTAATTTAGTAATTAGACTAAAAACAACTTACCTAAATGCAACTCGGTATATATAGTTAGACAAAAAATCAAAAGATAGATCGAACCTTGAGTTGAGCAAGAGCCAATGGTGTGTCGGTCAAGAATTTAACCGCAAGAGTCATGGTGGTTGATGTTGTGTCATAACCTGCTACTAATAGAGACACCAAGAAATCCACAATTTCATTATCAGTAAAACCAAGCCCGCCACCATCACCATTATTGTCAAACAATGCCTCCAACATGTCATTTTTCTTCACTTCTCTTTCACGCTCGCTTCGTCTCTCTCTGACTACCGAACTTAACGCCTCCGCCACCCTTTCTCTTGCCTAAAAAAATTGAAAATTTTGATTTACATGCTATTCACTTTATACTACCAAATAGGAATTAATATAATATATAAACATTTATTTATATATTATATAGTGTATTTATAACATGAGATTACCTTAATAGCACGACGGTAAGTAATGGATAACATAGGAACAGGAATGCAAAAAAAGCCTTCAATGACTCGCGTATATGTCTTTCTTAAATTCTCGGTCCACTCACATGGGTCGATGCTCAATAGTTGCTTCAGTGTTAACTCAAACGTTATCTGTAAAATGTATAGTTATTAGTTTATTATTATTTATCATTATTTATTTGAGGATAACATAATTGATCCAAATCAAATCTAGAATAATGATGCCCATAACACTTTTGGGTGAACACATGGAATGGAATAAATGGAAGGTTCCAAGCATGATGCACTCACTACATAAGATCATCACATATGCACATGATGTTATTATTCATTCTCATGTTTCTCTAATTATAATTTAAATGTTTTCTTTAATTGTATCAACAATCGGTTGTAGTTTAATCTGTAAGAAATAGAAATTCTTGAATTTACATTTATAACTAGTGGTTTAAATGTTTTTTTTCAAAACAAACATTTAAAAAGTATCATTTTAAAGTTTTTTCTTATTATGAGTCCAATTTTAATTATTTTTGTTTATAAAAAAATTATTTTTTAAAAATACAAATTTTAAAATATTTTATATTTTTATAAAAGTTTGATGTTTAAAAAATTTTCTTTTTTTATAAGAATTTATATCTTTAAAAATAACATTAATAAAAATATATCTTAATTTATTAAAAATATTTTAATTTAAAAAAATTAAATAATAATATCAATGAATATAAACATGATTTTATCATGTGTTCCTCAGTATTATTAAAGTAGTGGAAAATGAAAATATTTTCCAAAATGTGATTAAATTGCTTTATTAATAAAAAGAAAATGAACCCATGTGAGTGAGCACATCAATGTTCTTCTTTAGCCGGATCGACCGATAGCCCACCGTGTAAAACTAGTACCATCAATGCACAAAGTACAACTCCAAATTTTATTTTGTTTTAAATGATTTAACAAAACGAGTTTAAAGTTACTTATTAAAAAATCATCCCAAATATACTTAGATATACCAATATACGGACTATTGAAAATTTGAAATCATAGCTTAATTTTTATTGGGGATTTATTATAATTTCTCTTCTCCTACAACTTAATAAAGGTTCAAAGCCTTAACAACCCATTCTTCATTTACATTTATATAATTACATTAAAAATTATTATTTTTTATTTTTATTTTTCAATTAAATAATGGTTTTATACTTTTATTATTATATTTTCTCTCTTCTTTACTCATAACAATTTCAACAAATATTTAAATATTAATAATGATAAACAGTGTTTTATCAAATATAAATATGAACAGTAGCATTTTCTTTCTTCTACACTTACAACCACTTATAACCATTCTCTATAATATAGAGAACATATTCACAGATATATAGAGAATGGGCTGTGAATGCTTTTATTGAACACATCTTTATTTATAAAACTTACCTGTATAAAACACTAATAAATCATGAAGCCCGGGTCAACAGACTCTTTTGATTCTTTTTTAAGTATGTTACATACACCACTCCCTTTTAAACTGTTGTTTAAATGACCGTTTACTACATACACAAAAGTTTATCTTTTTGTAAACTACAGTTTATATTTTGTCAGACTTATACACAATATATGAATCTCGACCCCCTTTTCTAATTGTGTTTCATACCGGTGCAGCCGGAACCAAAGTAGTTAAGAACTAAGGGGACTCCAACTTATTCATTGACACCAAATTTATTGCAACAACAAAAAACAATTAGTAACTTGGTACCTTCTTGGCTTCATCCATGAGTAATATCCTTCCGGTCCAGCCGTCCAAGTTGAGCCGGACCAAACGGTCTATATCAACCAACAGATGGTCCTTGATGATAGTGGAGTTAGCAAAGCTCATGGTGAGAGAATGCATTCGCCTATGCAGACAGCCTCGCATGAACAACAAAGAGTGCCTCCCAACCAAGTTGGATATCGAACCGGGGTAACTCGACTCAAACAACCGCCCCTCGTTCTGCAGAATGAACCGGTTGGTCTCCGGGTCTGCCGAGAATACGGTCCGCTCACCGAACACATGCGTTGTGAACACGGTCCCATATTTTGAGACCCGTGAATCGATAAACGGTTCAGGGTTGTCGGTCTTGTATGCTGATATGAGTTGGAGTGTTTCTCCTATGAATGGTAGACCGACGGTTCCAGGCGGAAGCCGGGTTTTCCGGGAGCCGGTGGTGGCGGTTCGGAGGAGTTTGATGGTAAAGAGAGAGATGGTGAGGAGAAGGGAGAGAAAGAGATAGTCCATCGTTATTGCATTTGTTTTGTTTGTTTTTTCTACGGTTTATATTGTATGGTGATTTGGTTTTTGTTTCTTATTTTTATGTTTTATAATGGAAAATATTGATATTAATTCCTTCCGTATTTATGTCTCTTACTAAGATATCATATCCTATAAGAAGATATAAGATACTAGATTTAGTAAACCCGTGTATTACACGGGTTTAATAAATAAAATATTAATATAATAAATTTATTAATTATAAAATAATATTATAAGATATGATATGACTGAAATAATAAAACAGTGACATTAACTTTTTTAAATTTTGTTTTTACAACTTTTTTTTTTAAAAAATAAACATTTTGTTTTAAAACAAACCGTATAAAAATGTCATTTTTAAAAATTTTCTTATTACAACTCCCAAATTTGATTATTTTTTGTTTTAAAAAAATTGACTTTTTAAAAATATCAATTTATTTAGAAATAACCTTAATAAATAGATTTCTTTCTTAATTTATTAAATATTAAAAAGTATTAAAATAATATTATTAGTAATTAAGGTAATTATTTGATAGAAGAGAGAGGCGGGAAAATTTATCTTAGAATGATTATGATGATGACACGTGTCACCCCCATTTACTATTTTATTAGAGTAGAAGGATTGTTGAAATGTAAATGGTTAGTGGGTTATTGTTGAATATTCCTACTAAATTATCATATAAGAAAATATAATATTTAGAGTAATTGTAAATGGTTAGTGGGTAATTGCTGAATATTCATAACGTTATTGTTAGCAAAACGCATCTTTTAAACAAAAGATAGTAAATAATATAACTAGATCTAATTGACGTTTACTTTGTTGTTGCTGAATTAAGTAGGTTTTCAATATATGTTTGAATAAAAATACATTATCACGATGATACATACTCATGATATGCAGATTTTGATAGGCATATTTTGTGGATCTGTTTTGATAGAAACTTCTGAACGATAACGATTGTTGCAATGGTGATATAGATATGGGTAAGCATGATTGTTCTAGTGGTGATATTGATATGGGTAAGCATGTAAAAAGAAGCTTAAAAGTAACGGCAACCCGCTTACAAATACATAAACTATGATTAAAGAAGCATGTCTAAACTGTATATTTAAAAATGGGTTATTAGATTTTAATAACCCCAACTTTCATTTATTGGCTGGGATTAATCTCAACTCAAAAAATATTTAAAGACACTCTCAACCTTAAGTTTATATTTCTTTCAATGATCTCTAACTAACTGAGAGTTAACACCGTTAGTTTTTCGATAACATAGACTGTTTTTATGGCCAAAACAGTAAACAAAAAGTTGAAATCAACCATTTGGTCCGTCAATCTAAAACTTCTGCACGCTAAAACCCGTCAATCTCTACCTTCTGATCTGAACCACTTAACTCATTCGAGGTAGATTTCAGGTGACGTTGGAGGCTAGACACAAAAAAAAACGGACTTCATGGAGGCTAGGCGGCAGCGTAGTTGAAAAATGGTTTAATGTTGGCCCCATTTTCTCAAAAAAACAACGGCGGTTTACTTTCAATTACCAAGGGATCGTTGGAGGAAAAAAAATTCAAAATTGGAAGTGTCTTCAAACATTTTCTCAGTTGTAATTAATCACGTCCAATAAATGAAAGTTGGGATTATTAAAATTTTATAACCCTTTAAAAATTAAGAACTATGTTTGTTGTAAAATGAGAGTGAAGAAACACAAATGCATGAGATGAAGTAAAAATATAGAATGAGAGTGAAGAAACACAAATGCATGAGATGAAGTAAAAATATAGAGTAAATTGTCGTTGTCCTATCTGTGGTTTGGTCACATTTGTTATTTTCATCCAAAAATATTTTTTATTTCATTTGGCTCCCCAAGATTTGAAAAGTTGTCTTTTTCATCCAAAAATGTTAGTTTTATTATTTTAAAATGTTAAATATTTATCGTTAAATGTTTACTTATGTAAAATTTCATACAAAAATGAAATCCTAATTTATGTTTACGTGGTGCTGATAAAATTATTTCATGGAATTCATATTTTTGGATGAAAATGGTAGCTTTTTCAAATCTTAGGGAGCCAAATGTAAGAAAAAAAATTAAATGAAAATGATAAATATAACCAAAACACAACGAGTAAAATAACGATTCACTCAAAAATATATCATGTTTGCTGTGTCTCGTTTTTAATAAAATTTATATCAAAATGTAGATAACATCAACCACATCACAACATTTTCGTCAAAACTTATGAAAATATTATATATAAAAAGGTATAAGATAAAAACAAAATATGTTTTCACTTATTGTGCTTTATGATTTTGTACTAAATAATTGTAGGACCGGGTTAAGGAGAGATCAATGCAACAGTATCATAGTTATTGGAGAGTTAACAGGTAAACATTTGCAAGATCAAATAGGAAACCGGCTATAGGAAACAAAGAACTAAAGGAAAGAACACAAAACAAAAACAAAACAGTTGGTTTTCAAGTATGTTGTATATTGTTCTCAAGTGTTCAACTAAAGTTACAAGGCTTAGTCCCTAATGATTGATACATGAGATACTTTATACTAAAATTTACAGCCTATCATACTTTAACAGCCAGCTAGAAACACTAATCTAAATAACAAGATCAATGTAGAGTCAAAAGGCAGATTGCCTTTTGACTTGTGACTATGACATGTCATAGCTCACATCCTAATCTATTACAAAAAGAATAAAAGTACAAGAGTAGAAAGTTACAGACAAAAGATCTTAATCTACAGTTGATAAGAGTATGGATCTTTTTACCATCTTATCTAAGTTGGTGGCTCATCAAAGATGGCAGTGGAAAATAGTTCAGCTTTTGTCAAAAGGTGATCAGACAAAGCATGTTTTCTATTTCTTTGGAATAAATCAATCTTTAGTTTAGAAATACTTTGTCTTTGAAGCTTCGAAACACTTCATCTTTGGCTACAGAAGATATGGACTTTTGGATTTGAAAGATTTTATACTTAGTATAATTCACTGAGTTCTATAAAGTCTTCCAACGTAACTTCCTTGTACTTTAGTGTTGCATGCTTAGAGCTCTTTGGTTGCATTAGCCTCTAAGTGTAATCTTTACAATAACACACATCAATCATTTGTATTCATTGTCACTACAAGGAAGAACGCCTATAGTGATGACAAAATGTCGCCTTTGAGCGAGTACATGTCGTCGCTACAGGCGATTTTGACCTATAGGCACAGAGTCGTGGTAATAAGTCTAAATTGCTGTTTGGATACGCATCATTGGTATAGATCACTATATAGAAATAACAAATTGTCGCTATAACTATTGAAGCTAACAAATTTTCTTTGAAAAAAAATTATTTTTAACTTATTTTTAACTCTACAACAAGTCTTCGCTATAGAGTGGTTTCCAAATAATAAAAAAAATTAATAATAGTTTATATCCACACCATAAATGGAGTTTTTTTACATAATACTAAATTTTAATACAAATATTAAAACTGCATTTCGAATTCAAATTCAAGTTAAACAAGCATATAGTTCATGAAAATTCAACACAAAACAATACAAATAGTTTAAATGAAAGTTCATTCAAATCCAATAAAAGTACAAACGCCAATGACCACCATGTGATAATTGCTACTGCAAGTAATGTATCATTTTTATTTGTTCTTGAAGCATTCCTTGGATCTCTTCTATTTGATGCAACTATCCATGTTGGATTTTTTGACTTTGTTGTAGTATTTAACTCTAAGTTGTAAAATTTCTTCTTTCAAATGTTGTGTTGGGAGGGGTTGTGTGCTCGAAAAATTAGGGTTGGGATGTCTCACATGTTGGAGCATAACGTTTATATAAATAACTTAGGTTGTTTGTACTTTTGTTATATTGGTCTTGTATACTTATTTTTGTCTGCTAGTATTTATAAAATTTGATTTTTGTAGTTCTTAATCAAAAGTAGACAATTTCACTTGAAGCAAAACAAGGTAGTTTCACTTGTACTAATGTCAAGTGAAATCGCCTGCAGGTCTAGATTGGTATAAATAAATCAATTGTCTTGTCATTTGTAAGTTCGAAACTACATGTAACAAAGACAATCGATATTCAGATCTTTATGCTAATAAGAATTACAAATTGATATTTTACATCTCGTGTAATATTCTATTTATGCTTTGATTGTTCGTTTGATTACTTCTTACACAACACATATTACCTTGGAATCTGCATTCGTTGATACGTCCAGGATGGAAACTAGTAGATCCACTAAGTTCAAAGGATTTACATCACAACAAGACCAACAACTCGTATATGCCCACACCTATGACATAAGGCATGTTCAAGTTACTAAATCTCATCGATAGCGGATGAGTCACCACCGATCTTGATAGAGGATCTTGCATACTCCTTTAAAATTCATTCCTGCATGAAATATATTAAGTATTTTAGTAAAATTTGACAACATAACTATTGTAAAATAGATACCAACCATTTAAAGTTTAGTTATTAACAATACTAACAATGTATACCCAAATTTCAACCAACTTACATGAATTATATCGAACATTAATAGAAACAAATACTAATAACACTAACAATATTATCAAATACTAAAACATACTTTCTATCAACTTAAATGAATAATTCAAGTGTAATAAAATGTGTTTGGGTTATTTTGACTCGTATAAACTACATGAATTATTCAAGTGCATCAGAATGTGTGCAGGTTATTTTGACCTATTTAAACAAACACTTGAATAATTCAAGTATATTAAAGTGTGTTTGGGCTATTTTGACCAGTTTAAACTGACACTTGAAAAATTCAAGTGTACTTAAGTGTGCTCGGGTCATTTTGACATGAAACACTTGAATAATTCAAGTGTGTTTGGGTTATTTTGACCCATTTAAGCAAATGTTTGAATAATTCTAGTGTATTAACATGTGTTTGTGTTAGGCCCTGAACTTGAGAGTTCTCATAATTAGTCAATCATAACATAAAACATTACACAACACATTATTGGAATCAAACATTTATGCGAAAAACTTAAAACTTTAATTTCATAGCATAATTTGTTAATGATAAACACTTGTCTTTGTATATAAACATCATAATTGTATTTTAAGTCATTTAAGTAAATAAGGATTCGAGTCTCTAATACCAAGTAGCATCACTGCATGCTATCCTTAGTTTCGATGCCAACTATTATGCATACAAAAATCAATGATAATGAGTGAGTTCTAGTTTTAAAATATATAAAAAATATACTTTTTTTTCTTTGATGAACACATATTTATCATTCACATAAGTTATTTGACTTTCATGTCATCTTTTTTAGTGTTCATTATTTTCATATCATTTATTATAATTCCATGTTCCAAAGACTAGGTTTGCATAAAGCAAGTGTACAAACATTTGATAGTTGACCTACAATGCAAGGCCATAGCTCGCATGTGTTTAATGGTCTATTCCATTCATCTGATTCGCACAAGTGAAGTTCTTTCCATTCATTCTTGTAAGACTTTTCATTCTATAGCCACATTTGTATTATTAGGTTCCACTATTATAAACTATCCATTAATGTTTTACTTTGTTATACATAATACTTTCCATGGAAACATTCATCATATTGAATATTTAACACCATATAACATACAACCATCAAATGTAGTCTTTTCATAGGAATAAGGCATGTAGGAATACATATTTCTAAATCAAAAGTATTCTTTCCATAGGAATAAGGCATATAGGAATACATATTGTAGAAACTGTTAACATAAGTTAAAAGTCAACTTTTAGTCAATACTTAGGAATCGTTGATAAAAACAAATTCTAAGTGTCCTCTAATGCAGGTAAGAGTAACCCAATGTGGGTGACTAATTTAGATATAGATGACTTAATTAGGTGCTTGTGACCAATTTCTTTAAATTTGGCTTAGTATAGGCTGATGTAGTGAACATGCTCCAATTAGGTGAACAATACCTAATGCGGTGAACAATACCCAATGCAGACGACTAACATCGTAAAACTGGCTAAAGTGTATTTGAGTCAATTTGACCCGTTTAGACTATCACATGAATAATTCACGTGTATTAAAATTTGTCAAGGACATTTTAATCAGTTTAAACAAACGCATTAATTATTTAAGTGTGTTCGGGTCATTCTTCCCCTTTGTGTTTTTGTTAACACATGCATTAGAAACCGAAAACTTTTGCATCAACTTGTTTTCTTTCCAAAACAAAGCACAATTGTTAATGCAAAAAAGAATCATATCCTAATCTAATCTTTCTTAATCTCTTCTTAGCTTCATAGTGTGAGGCTAAAATTTGATTTTCTTTCGGGTATGCAACTCTCAAAAACTCAAAAATTTAGTTAAATGAACTATCCGTCTATTTGTTGATAACATTGATATGCATCAAATTTGCCAAGAATTTTTTTGCTAACCGTGACATGCATAAAATTTGCAAATAATTTTAGGGAATACATCCAACTATAATCGGGCTATAACTCGGTATTTAACTTGCTAAACAATGCATCAAGTTCTAGGTTAAAGCTAGTTCCATCTTTTTCTACATTTTTTTTTTACATTCTGCTATACCATAACATCATCAATTGCATCAAAACATCTTAACATTTGTTGCTCGAATACGTGTTCTTATAGCAAAAACGTCTTCTATTTCTGAAGCACTAGGATATTCCTTGCCGTGATAATTCTATGTCTTATATGATTGTAGAAACCCATTATCATGTATGTGCGCATATATTATTTTCAAATCCTACCTATACCCATTGCACAATATTTACATGGACAAAACATTTTTCCCCAACCATCAACTTGTTTCTTGGCAATCTTTATAAAGTTATGAAGATCGTTTACGAAGCCGAAAGAACTTTGATTTTTCAATTTAATCTAACTCTTATTAATTGTGTTTAAAACATAGGCATACTACTTTATCAATTAACATATACACAAAGACTAGAAGGCTTGTAAGTCCTAAACGTCTTGAGAGAGCATGCAAGACCGGATGGCTAGTAAGTCCTATACCTTATTTAATTTCAGATTTAGAAATATTTCTCATGCTAGTTACGCTCCATAGTTATATCTTATAAAAAAATAATCAATGATATTTATAATCAAAGATAAATGATTTAAGTCAAGTTACAGTGATTTAAAATCTCAATAGTGTCTTGAAGTTAGATAAGTGTTCTACATGATTTCTGATTGTGAGATGCATTTAGATCATATAAATATACCAAATCATGATAATAATAACAATATGATTGTCTAAGTAAGGATTCAAGTACGAGTTTAAAGAGACAGAAAAATATAGGCAATCAATTTAACCAGCCTTATTCTAAATACATGCGAAATATGTTAATAACGTTTTTTTGAGAAATAAGATTCCATAATGGAAAATTCATAAAATGTTAAGTTATTTAGTCTAAATATTGTTTAAAATTTTGAAATTTGAGTAATTATTAAAATAATCTGAGTTTATTTCAAACATTAAAGTGAACAAGTTGAAAAAATTTAAAAATTTGAAAAAGTGCAAGTTTTCGGTTTCAATGGATTTTCACATATAAACTTGCGAAAACATTCATATAAGCAAAAATTTCCTAATTGATGGCTAGGTGTGAAAACTTCAAAGACTATATACAAATCATATGTGCGAAAATAGTTCATTTTATGAACTTTTTGCTTACATACACTATTACACTCTAAAATACTAATTTGTTGATTGGTTTTGTGATTCTTGTTGATCTTGTTATCGTTGTGTTCATGGTTATATGTAGGTTGGTTTTAATAGAAGATTACCATCTTTGGCCTTTAAAGTTTTGCGTTTTAATACTTTTAAGTCGATTAATGTTAGCTTTTAGTTATTAGGTAGTTAAATTCATTAAAATTGATTTAGACTTAGGTAATAGTGTTAGGCAAAGGTATTCTGGATATTGTACTTAATTTTTGAATGATATTGGACTATTAAATTATGGTTTTTACGTAAACGGGGTTTATGTGAAAACTTCAAGAATTCAAATAATGTGAACTTGCTAACTCTAGATAAAACACACGAAAACTATAAGTCTTGTGAAAATACTAGGTGAAAAATTATCTTTATGTAATAACACATCATTTATGTGAAAACTTATGGAAAAACATTATAGTTTGCGAAACCTTATAATTTTACAACATTTAGAAATTTTTTGAAATTCTCATTGTTCAATTCATACAGTTCTTCTTTTGATTCTTTGCTACTTTTGCAGATGGCTGGGTGATTAAAGTACGTGTAGTACCATAAAAGGGTTGCTCATCTGGGAGAAATATCTGATTAGAAATGCTTATTCCGTTCATGATTGAGGGATTGAGGAATGTTTGGATTTTCTGTGCTATATTATCACGCATTCCTGCATATAAGGAGCTGATAAATAAAATCTTTTAGTGGAAGATATGACCAGGACATATTATGTTCGAGCGAATTTTAGGAGAAAGATATCACTATACTACTGAGATAGTAAACTGAGTTTTACAACTTGATGAAGCTTCCAACACCCCTCTTTAGATTAAAGATGCTGTGATAACTAACTATTTGGATAGGATGGAGCATGAGTATACCTATCCATCTCTTGAGACGAAGTTCTTGCCACCATATTGGAAATACCTTTACCATATGGTTGTGCATTGCCTAAGTAGCCTAAAGGTCGACATAGATATCTAGAGCATGATATTTGCCTCAGTGATGATTTATCTGCTAGATAATCATGCGGTCAGCATTTCCAAGGTTATCTTTTCTAAGATGCAGAATATGGTTCCAAAGGGGCAAAGATTTTTTTATTATGGCCACGCTTTCTTTAGATGATCTTTATCATATTTAATCTAGAGTTTGCGTCACAAGAGGCTCGCGTAGTGAATATAATGACCATGAATGTAACACCCGAAAATTTAAAAGAAGAGATAAAGTGAAGAAAAAGAAAGAAAAGCAAAATAACCCAAGTTGAGGGGTTAAAGTTGTACATAGGGCAAAGATTATTATTATTTTGTTCAAAAGGTGGACATGGCCGCCCATGACTCATGTACTATTCTTTCTATCGGATTTTTAGAGAGAGAAAGAGTGGAATTCTCTCGGGTTTTAGAGAGAAGAAGAAGAAGAAGAAGAAGCTGATTTCAGGTTAGTTTTTGGTGTTTTGTGTTGTTCTTGGCTGATTTTCAGCCTTCGGGTATGTGCTTGTATGTGTTCGGGTGTGTGTTTTTGGTGTTTTTAGGTGTTTGAACTCATAGAGCATCCGGGTTTGAATAAGTCTTACTCGAAAGTTGCAAGAGGTGAGTTCTAAATCCCTGGTTTTAAATGTTTTAACTTGTTTTGGGGCTGAAAATGCATGTTATAACGTTTTTATTAAAGTTGGGTGTGTACCCGTATGTATATGTGTGTGCCGGGTTGGGTGGGTGTATGTTCGGGATGATTTTTGGTTATGTTCATGATTTTATGCTTGTTTATGATGTTTGGTATGTTAGAACTCGGCTAAGAACAGGTTAGAATGATGATTTGGGGACTAAAAATGATGTATGTTGAAATTCAGTTGTTCATGTGCCTGCATAGTACCCATGCGCCCAAAAACCTGCCCATGCGCCTAAATAAGGCTCATGCGCCCCAATAGTGCCCAAACGCCCAAGTGCCCGTGCGCCTAATTCAGGCTCATACGCTTGCATAGTACCCATGCGCCCAGAAACCTACCCATACGCCTAAGTTCCCCAGACGCCTGACTACCCATGCGCCTAAGTAAGGCTCATGCGCCCCAATAGTGCCCATCGCCTAAGTTGCCCATACGCCTAAGTATTCATGCGCCCGTATAGTTATCATGCGCATGTATAGTGCTCATGCGCATGCATAGTGCCCATGCGCCTAAAGCCTTAGAAAATATTCTAAATTTTTGGGGAAAAAGGACTTTTAGGCTATGACTTGGAATGTTTCCGGGGATGATGTATGATGTTGTATGTGATGTTATATGATGATGCGGTGTATGTTTATGACCTGTTTTCTTTATGTTTCTTATTACGTAATATTCCGTGGCTTTACGTGGTGTGATTATGTTAATGAACGTAAAGTATTATGTAATGAAAGCGGAAGTTAATGATAATGAAAAGTGGAACGTAAAGAATGAATGAAAAGTCTTACAAGCAAATGTAAGGAGGTTCACACCCAATGAAGGGTGTTAGCTCAACTGTGTGCGGTTTAGCTAACCCGGAAGGATGCACACGGGGGTCTAATCATTGTGATTGACCAAACGTGTGGGACCCTTGTCGCTTGCCCCAGGTACTGGAGTCAGCTTCGTGCACAATGTTAGGGGTCTATTTATAGACTTCGGCCCAGTAACTAGCTTCGTGCATAATGTTCGGGGTATAGCACATGGCATTGGTCCAGGTGAAAGTGAAAGATAATGATGAATGTACGAATGACATACGATGATGAACGATGATGAAAGATAATAATAAATATTATCTATATGTGTACGTATGATGTATGATCACAAAATAAAGGTTTTTAAACGAAAGTAAAGTATTTTTATTATAAAACTAGGACTCACTCAGCAACGCTGACTTTTATGCATTTTCAGTTGGCAGGTAATGGTTGCTGAGGATGGCACGGGGTGAAGCTACTTGGCAAAATTTTGGATGGCATACATTTTATGCGGAAATGATATTTTTGTGTTATAATGCAACCGATGATATTTTGTAACTCTAACAACGATGTATTATTTCGCAAAATTATTAATGCATGAAATGGTTTTGTTAAAATTATTCCGCTGCATTATTTTTGTTAATGATTATGAGTTTTCAAATATTATGTGCGATGAATGTCCAACTGTGAGCGTTCCGGGAACGGGGCCTTACAATGAATCAAGTGTATTCTCATATATATTGTCTGCTAGGGGATGTACTCATAGTGGGACTACTTTTTCTTAGCTCAGGAGGTTCATTATAATTCAAGAATATCAAAGAAAACATAAACCAAAAGAACCACAACAACAACCACAACAACCACAAGAAGCACAATAACTACCATAGGCCACTAAGCCTTTTGGTCAATCATCATCATAGACTTATGTTGACATCCCGGGTAGTTCGAGGAAAGGCAAGGAGAAAGCTAATGAGAAATAGTTTGCAGAGGGGTTGCTTGAACTGATTCTGATTCAGAACAAATGAAGAAAATATAGGAATGGTTGATTACATATTACAGCACATGCATGTGGTTCCTCTAGCATTTGGTACTCCCAAAAGAACTCAAGAGGAGATGGACAAAGATTATGTACCCAGATACTCTCTTACCACCGACGAAAAACTATGAATAAGAAGAGGACTAGAAGAGGTTATGTGGTTTGGAAGCCTTGGACTCCAAGAACTAAAAATCATCTATTTCTGAGGTTCCAATGGTTGATGCACAGATTACATCATCTTTTGCACAAGCTTCAAATAAAGCTACAACTTCAGTTCCTATTAATTCATTATGTGTGTATTTTAGCAATTTGTTTGATTATAAGGGGTTGTGTTTGATTAGACTCCTCATGTGTTAGATCATATGTGAACAAGATGAGGCTGATGCAACCAAAACTACACTTAGAAGATTTTAAGTACAACTGAATGAAGTCTTCCGAAGACAAAGCTGCACTTCCGAAGCTAAGTTAAAGATCTTCCAAAGCTTAAGGATGAAGAACTTCTGAAGGAAGAACTCAGTCTTTCGAGACTAAGTAGTTCTCCTTCCGAAGTTGAACACTTAGAAGACTCAAGACAAAGCCTTCCGAAGGACAAAGTCATGAAGACTTGCAGAAGTCTCGAAAGAAGTTGATTCTTCCGAAGGTTAAATGGCTTCGGAATAACTTATTCTTCCGAAGCCATTTAACCTTCGAAAGAACCAACTCTGAACCAGTGGATAAAAGTATGGTCCGACTGACACATGCCGCCAACTCTGATATACTGCATGACACATTCTCACGCCCATGTAGTTGACCATACTTTAATTCACTGTTCACCCTTTATCAGTTAGTATAGTTACCAACTTTAATTAGTAACAAAAGGTAAGTCATGGACATGTCATGACTACCTAATCTAGAATATTAGTTTATCTTAGAAACCTTACTTTTAGCAATGTAGTATTTGTCTAGTTATAATTTTTAACTAGTTTTCTAAGTATAACCGGCTGTAGATAGTAGTATATATAGTTTCTCATTGTAACTCTCCAAGGGTGGGAGTGAACACTTGTAAGAGTCTTGTAACACCAAGTTTAGAAGTAAGATATAAAAGTATCTTGAATACTAATTTTATGTGTTCATCAACTTATTATATTATTATCAACTTAGTTAAGAGACTTAAATTCATCTGTTCAAGTGAGTTTGAGAGATAAAACTTGTGTTGAAAGACCAAATCCGATCCTGCATCATGCTTTGGACTTACAACTTTAAAAACAAGATTGATCGCCTTTAGAATACTCACTCTAGAAAGTTGTACAATGTAGAAAAGCTATACCTATGAGATCTAGTCGAATATGTTGTTTATGTGTTATTATTATAATGGATTCGTGATGCGGAATATCACGAATCTGATATTGATGATGATGATGATGATTTCATGAAGAACAATTATGAACAAGATGAAGATTTTCTCAAAATTTTGTGATTTTCATTTAATTATAAAAGTAGGTTATACAATAAATGTTACATCTTTTGTAATTATCCTACTACAAACATATTATACCTATTTATAGGTATGGGTAAAATATAAATACAATAAAAATAATGCTCCTATGATTACACAATAATTTTCTAAGTCAAAAGTAGTAAAATGTTTTCACCCGCATTTACTTGATGTCCTGACTTTTTTCAATTACACTTGGACGTCATTTACTCGTTTGAGATTCGGCTTCAACCAAAGTTGAAATAACTAAAATTGTACATTTGAATGTGAAATATTAATTTAATTTCATCATCAATTCTTCATCCACATCAAATAAATTTTGCATGAGTATCCACCAAAGTGAGCTAAAAATTATGCGAACCAATCACAATAAAATTTAGTGGCACTTTGCAATTTTATGATTGGTGGTTGCATTAAATCCAAACGTAAAATACTTTTGAATTTATGCATGCATACGTGAACCACATTTGAAGATCTTTAAGCTTACATACATATGTATGCATGATTAAATGGTCCAGTAATATTTAAGATAAGTGGCCATCTTAAATTATGTGATTAGATGATGAATTAAATCACCATGAAACCACCAAATCACATACAATTTTCTTTTATCCGTAGTTCATAATGAACAAATATTATGAACCAAAAATAAATAAGATTAGTGGCCATATGAATATAAGTAATCTATTCAATTAATTCTGTAGTTCATGTGTATGTGTCTGTATTGAACATTTAAACCATCTGCATTGCATAATTCATCAATCGCATTGCAATCAGCATCATCAGTATCTCGACACCCCACCAATTATTCAATCGCATTGCAGTAATACATGTTGGAGTTCGTGGCCCGTGCACACCTACGTACGTGTGCATGCATGTCGTTCAAGTATTTTCTTATTGTTCTAGTAAATGAATAAGTTGAAGAAGTCAATGAGTGGTAGCTATAAACTCTGTTTGTCGACCAATTCATTAGGCTTAGTTGGGTAGGTATTTCCTTATTTTGTTGATTTAGTTGGCCACGTTTCCACGTCTTATATTCCTGTTTATGTATTTATAGCCATTTGAGGCTTGTTAATGAGAATTATCGAGGTTCAAGTGAATTACCAGTGATAGTTTCTATCAATACATTTCCATCCGCATTGGTTCAATCACATTAAAACAAAAGTCATCCGCATTGCTCCTTAATTCACCCGCATTGCAATTTATATCGGCCTATTTGAATAATTCATCCCCAGCGAAGCATTAATTAATTGCATTGGTTCGCATGTCCTTTGCATTGAGATATAACCCAATCACATCTGAACATGATTTAGTCGCATTGGTTTGCATGTCACCTGCATCACATGTAAATCACTCGCACCAACTTATCAACATCCGCATCGATTAAGTATATCAATCGCATTGATCATCTGCATTGAATTATACTTAACCAAAATAGATGATGACGAACCAAATGAGATGACGCCGACACTTTGACCGCTAGATGACTTTGATATTTTGACTTTTGATATATAGTTTTTGGCAAACATCATCTTTAATGAACTCAACAATACCTATCATCTAGCGGTGCACATTAAAATTTTGTTAAAATGGAACTATTTTAATATTTGTGCAACTAATAGCTCCTTTGTTTCCGTTGCGTTTGCTTCATATTCAATCGTCACCATTAGGCCCCTTTGTCAGGGTGTGACATTTGAATACCATGAATTTTCGAATTTGTTAAAGCAGTCTCAAAAGTTTTCGCACGTACATTTTTGGTGAAAATCTCTTTTAGTCGAACTAAAACCAGAATACTATAAAACTAGTCTAATCAATCATTCAATCATGCTCGACTAACACTATCGGAACTAACCAATATGATTGAACTGTAAAATCAACCATAAGCTCTAAAACTTGTATTTTTCAATTGTACAAATAATATTTTTTTAAAAAGTGCAGATGTCTAATGTTTTGATAATTATTGATTACCCTCATTTGATATAAAATAAACACCACACGAATGATAATTAAAAGAAATATTATAAAATCATAAAGAAATGGTTCCGAGGTCTGAAAATGTTAAAAGGTTCAAGTGAGCGAACTGTTACCACATGAACTGTATTTAAACCCAAAAGTTTTTGCATTTTAACTAACGGACTATCACTTGAAAGTTTTCGCATCCGAGCCCACACCAAAGTTTTTGGCAAATCTTGACTTTAGGTTCAAGTTATCGCAAAATCACTCACGTGAAAACCATCTGTGTGAAATCTTTTTCTTCTTTTTGAAACTTAAAACTTTTTCAATTTTTATTTCAAATTTTGAAATTTTTAAACATGTATAAATAATCAATCAGAGGATTTTCATTTTGAAAATTTTAAGAAAAACAAAAACAAAGCAAACTAAAATACTTTTTTTTATATAATTCAAAATTATAAAAGTTTTCAAAATTTCAAAAACTAAAATTTTTTTATCACTATGTAGATTAAGTTTTTTATAAACTTCATATTATGATATCATATATTTTTTTAAATGAATATTTGCTTAGTTTAAACATTTTTAGAATCAGACTCGTTAGTTGCTTGCTAATATACTTTGTCCAAATTATATTCATACTTCATTCATTACTTAGATAAACATGTTATGATTTTTATCATGTTTTGGTAAATTTATATGATTAAATGATTCCATTGTTAGGAATGTTGTACAGCACTTGTCAAGGCTCAAGATAATTTTGAGATTTCAAGTCACCCTGATTTAATTTAAACATTTCTGATATGATCATAAATCTTTATAATTAATGATAATTTTTAAAATATATCTAATTAGCATAACTAGCTATAGAAATTTATCTGTGAGATTTAGCAATTTTTAAAACTTATAAACCAATTAAACTTATATCTCCTAAGAAGACTTTTAGGACTTACGTGCCACACACTTCGGAGTTACGTGCCTCAAATCTTGAATTTGCCTCCCGTGTGAGGAAACATTCTCATAAAGGAAAATATTTATGAAACATTGGCATTTTTTTTTTCAAATTTGTGCAACATTGAAATCTTTTATGCCAAATGACCTTTTAGTATCATTTTTTTCTTTTCTGATCATTTACGATTGTTTTCTATTTAATCGTATACATATATAATATTTGTTATTGAAAATCTTTTATTTATAAAATGAATAGCTTGAGTATGATAATACTATATATGTCAATCTACTTTAAGCATAGAAGCAACATTAACAACAAAACTCTAACACATTCCTCACTCAAATCATACATTGCTTAGTTTAAGTGCATCGTCAATCATGTAGCTTTTCATTTCTAAAAGTATAGTCTATCAACATATCAAATATAAATCTATATATTTTCAAATTTAAGCCTTCTCATGCAATAATACAATTTTAAGAATATACTATCATCTCCCATTTTCACTGAAAACTTATTGTTAAAATTTTAAAACCAAAATATCTTATTTTATTTTTAAGAACTATAACCACCCTAATTCAAAATCTTTCTAATCTTTTCTTTTGAAATATTTCTGATCTTTTTTTATTTTTATGAACTATAACCACCCCTAATTCAAAACCTATAATTGTGATTACAAAAATTTAAATTTTTACAAAAATAAAGAAAATGAAAATTGTGATTACAATACGTACAAAGTAATAAATTTAATATACTTTTCTTACTTTAAACATTACATTTCCTTTGGTGAGCATGCATCAATACGTACACCTTAACGTATTCTTTTCTTTATCTTACATTACATTTTTTCTTTCATTCATTATCTTTTACTTTTACGGATCAACGTCATATGCTAGGTCCCCAACCAAGGATTGAGACTAAACACGATCTCAAGACCTAGCAACTACGATCCCATTCCGTAACATGGTCGATCTCAATGATCAGCCCCCGTGAGTATTAATTGATCTAGTTGATGAGACTCGATAAAAAACAAATTAATATATCGGTCTTAGCTACCTTTATTATGTAAGGGTAAGTAAGTTCATTTTAACAGGGAATATGTGGAAAGTGTTTAATTAATATGACTCGATTAACTAAAAGAAACGGCTTTATAATTAAAACTTGAAACTTAAAATGATTTTTATAATACTAATGCAAAAAGCAATAAACTTTAAAACTAATTTACTTGAATAATAAAATACGATAACTTCTGGATTGTCAATTATGCAAGACCAACAAATTATATGACTCACTAGTTATATGCTATCATTTTGCCTTTATTTCATTACAGTTTTCTAACAATATTGACTATCATAATAGTAACATAAGGGTTCTTTGACTAGTTCGTAATAGTGAACGACTTTAACAGCTTCTAACTTTGTTGGGTGCAGTAAGATGTTTCTAGACAACCGAAATATCATGATATGTATATGGGTGGTGCTATACATACCCTTCTCTAAACTATTTTTACTTGTTATACCCATCCCTTTAACTTTTTAAAATAGTTAACTTATAATTATAGGTTTTTTTATTTACGATATCACTCCTTAAATATGTTAAACTAAAAAACTTTAAGTTTTATTTATTTGTTTATTATTTCTTTTAGTCTTTATTATTTATTATTATTATTTTTAATTGTAGTAATTATGAATGTTCAAAAAAGCCAAACATTGACAATAACTGAAAACTGAACCGTATGTGTAACTGAAAAAATTGAATAAAATCGTGAAGTCGGTTTTCGTTTCGGTTAACGATTACACAAAATTTTGTTTATTCGGTTCAGTTATACGTATAAATCAAATAATAAACGGGTTTAATAGGTTAAATTGGATAACCAAACCAAATAAATCGGTTTAAACGGTTTAGTCGGTTGAATTCGGTTCATTTATGACTATTTCTAATTCTAAAATATACTTTTAACTTTTTAATTGAAAGTTTTTTCTAACTTCAGAAATGTTTATATTTATTTTTATAATTATATCTTATTATTTTTAAATATGTTTTTATATCATTACATAAAAAGTGTTTTTGGAATTCTTTTTAGGAGAAAAAAACTTATTTCTAAATTAAAAAAAAAATTCAGGGTAAAATATGATAAGTTTTAAAATTCGTTTTTTAGGGGGAGAGTATGACAAGTAATAGAGAGGGGGTATGAATAGCCTAACCCTATGTATATTTACTTTTTTATACCAACACCTGATTTTTTTTAGAATACATCATCACAATTACAGTTTCCTGAATTATAACCTACAATATTTTAGTTTTGTGTTATATCACTTAGCACTTGAATGTACTCGTTAACAAATTGTGTTTATATTTGATTTCATTGTTTTTTTTTTAATTTGTTTTATTTTGTTTTCTTTTGAGGCTATTAATGGCGCACGAGTGGTTTAGGGTCTGAATCAATGGTGTCCAAAGGTGATAAGGATGGTGGACTGATTGGTGTCGGCACACTTTTGGATTTTAATAAGTAATGACATTTATTTCAATCAACTTTTATTACTTTTTATTTTTAAGTATAATGAAATGAGTAATTTTTTTTTTCAAGAAGTTTGTGGATACAAAAAATAATAAAAAATAGAAAACATAATGGAATTAATCGATGAAATAGTTTTTTCATTATGATTTAGTCAATGATAGAGTTAACAAATCCTAAATTTTACAAAACAAATTGTTTTTGAAATTTCATTCTTAAACACCTAATAAAGACGGGTTATTCGAACAACACTTTAATTAGATATTTATGATGTTATTGTGACACTAAAATCAATCACATCGATATTTAGTAGTTGATTGAAACATATTTGTTTCTTTTAATCTTAAAATCAACGACTTGTTGGTTTTGAATTTGTCCTTATCTTGTAAAGTTAATAACATCATACTATTCTCACCATTATTTGATATACACATTTCTTTCGTAGTAATGTTCTTCAAATGCTAATTAAGAACTTAATAGTCATTTGCATATAATCAAAACGTATTATTAGATTTTAATAATTTCAACTTTCATTTATTAATCGAGAGTAATCTAAACTCAAAAAATATTTACAAACACTCTCAGATTTGAATTTATTTTCCTTCAATGACCCGTTACTAACTGAGAGTGAACAACGTTAGTTTTTTAACGATGTGGACTACTTCTATGGATAAAACATTAAAAAAAAATTGAAATCAACCAACAGCTCCGTCAATTTGAAACTTACGCATCATGTAACCCGTCAATTTTCGCATCCTGATTTGAACCACATGATTCATTGTAAGTAGATTTCAGGTGACGATCGATCCTAGACACCGAAAAACGGGCCTCATAGATGTTGGGCGGCGATAAAGTTGAATAATTGCTCATAGTTTGCCCCATTTTTGTTGGACTCAACAAATGCATTAAATGATAATGCTAGCCATAATCGAATATAATGTGTTGTAACATTCAAACAATCAGAGTTTTTTCCCAATATAGTGTAGTTAAAAATCTTATTTTCCAAAGTAGTGTGTTTTGAAAATTATTTACCAAAATGGTGTAGTTTTTTAACACATTATTATCTTTCACTCCTATTCACTTTGGCTGCTAAAAATAGCTTTTTAATATTTTTAATTTTTTTTATAGATAATATCTTTAAGTCTTTGAAATGTTTTTGAATATCTTTAATTCTTTGAAATGTTTGTCTTTGAAATGTTTTTGAATATCTTTAATTCTTTGAAATGTTTGTTTATAAAAACGAATTTCTAAAATGTTTTAATCATCGCTACAAAATAGATGTGTTTTTGATTCTCTTAATCTTTTTTTAAATTGAAATATTATTTACGTTTATGAAGTTATTTAACTTTTTTTTATAAGGTTAAGAAAAATTCCTAAAATATTATATGTTTTTTTTTCTTTTTTAGCTCTTTTGGTTACTTTTTTTTACAGTTTCTTTTATTTTCTTTTCTCAAGATTTTTTCTTTTTTTATTTCTGTAACATTAGTTTTAGAATTATATTTCTTTTAAAACTCTTTTCTTTAACTTTTGAAAAATTTTCTTTCTATTTCTATTTTTATCTTAGAAAAAAGTTTGTAACATTTTTCTTATTATAAGATTTTTTCTTCTCCTTTTATAGTGAAGCCTCAGCTTTGACAAATTTGATACCTGTATATGAAACACTTGCTCCAGTTGTAAATTCGGTATCCTTTTTTTGTTCGTTTTAAATCTTTAAAGGAATTATAAATATAAAAAAACAAATAGACCCAGCTTAGGAGTTGTAAAAAAATAGTTTTTTTTAATTAGTCAATGAGAATAAGGGTGAGAAAACAATAAAAAATAAAAACTACACCATTTTGATAAATATTTTCTAAAGTACACTGTTTTGGTAAATAAAAATTCAAATTACACCATATTAGAAAAAAACTCCAAACAATCATTAACTAACACATAAATATCATTAACATTCATAACATACACTAATTAAGTTTAAATTTCTTTTTCAGTTTTGTAGATAAAAATGAATTTTGCTTAAGTGTCCAAAGCGGATGAGTATTTGTCCACAGCGAAGGAGCACGTAGATGCAGCAGATGAAAGACAAGTCTAAGTGTCTACAGCAGATGACTATCACACACACATCGGATGACCAAGTCCACAGCTGATGAAAAGTCCAGAGCGGATGTTCATCCACAACGGATGAACACTCCACATCGGACATCTACCAAGCAAACATAAGTGTTCACAGTGGACAACATACAAGGCACAGCGGATGAGTTAGTCAACATCCACAGCGGACGACTTATCATACACAGCGGAAAACTAATCATCCACAACGAGCGTCTTATAAACTTAGGATTATTATGTAATCTGTTTTTACATAAGGGACTTTTTGTAACTGTATATAGATCTTTGTATAGGATATAAATAGCTACATACCCTTTTCCTTTGTAAGCTTTTGAACAATCAATACAATCAAACAGTTATTATCATATAAGCATACAAACACACACACACACAATCATACACACACATAGATATCATATCATTAATCATAGGTTTCCGCACTATAATTAATGAGTATTGAATATATAACAATTTGTTGTTATATTTGAGAGATTGAAAACGATCATTAGGAGAATTCATTCCTTTTTGTTCTTGTTTTGAGTTCAAAACCCGATCGAATTCCATCAATTTTGTCAAACAAACTAATGGTGGTTAGCTCTTAGTTAATAGATATTTTTGGAGGAAAATAAGTTCAAAGTTGGAAGCGTTTGTAAAATTTCATGAGTTACGATTAATCCTGTCCAATAAATAAAATTTGAGATTATTAAAATCCAATAATCTATTTAAAACTAATAAATACAATAAAAACTCAAGAACCCAAATAATATAAACCTTAAGTTGTTAAACTTTGAAAAGATTATGCTTGCCGACTCAAGTGAAGATGCACTAGTTGTTTTAATGTGAAAAATTCACAAGTCCTAAATATAGGTTCCGAAGAGATTGTAAAAGTATGGCTTGGCTAAATCTGTTCGGGATGGCTTTTCTGATCATGTGTGAATGTAGTGAAGAAGTGATTGAAATCAACAAGGATAAGCTTGTGAATCAGTACTAGATCTTTCATCATTTTCAAGCAGACTCAATATCCGTGCAATTACATAGATTCGTCCAGTCGATTTATAATTTAGAAATCTTGGGAGTTGAGTGCTTGGTAAAGGATGTCAACTGTCACACCGCAACAGATGGCGAAATTATCGAGATGGACAAATGTGGAATCAATTGTTCATAGTACATTAAATAAGTTGAAATAATATTAAATGCCCTTTCATTGAATCATACTAATCTAATAATTCATTACAATCAAGCAATAATTCAAATGAACATAGCAAAAATCTTTTATTAATCTAGGTCCATGTGCTAAACAAGCATGAAGAAGTCCTCTAAACTGCATTTCATGAAATCATGTGAAAAAGTAACGAGTAAACTAACGAATTAGCCACTAAGTAAACATATGTTTGCGTACATATGTAGATTGATTAAAAGATTAAAACACTTTAATGAACATGAAAACGTCAAGAATTTTAATGCAATAGTGTAACATAAAGACAAACTAATACAATCAAACCTAATGACTGAATTGGCTCAGTTCGCAGACGAAGCTTTGTGATTGATTAAATGAATCTGGTTCCAGTCACTGCTTGAATATTCATATGGGGTTAGTTTGTCAAACCATTAGATCTATCATTATTATTGTGGTTACATGAATTAATGATTGTGCTATCATTAAGTTTATTTAACTATACACACATAATTGCAAGTAATAACAAAGCATGTCTTGAACTGAATTTAGAATGAAATAACAGTAAAAATCAATGACTGAATATTAAATCATGTTTTCTCCAAATATAAAAAACATGAAAATGTGCTACGAATACTCACTTGATAGATGTGACTGATTTGAATTCTAGAATGTGTAAATAGACATTAACGGTTTTTTTCTGAGGACCGGTTGGAGAGGTCAATGCAACAGTTTTATAGAGTGTTTGGAAAGTAAACTTGAATAACACTTACAAGATCAAATAGGGAACTGACTTTATATAAACTAAGAACTTAAAGTAAAAGAACACAAGCAGAAATGGTTTTCAAGAATGCTGTATATTGCTCTCAAGTTCTATTATAAAGTTACAAAGTGATCAAGTGATAATTCAAATTACAAGACCTGAGATACTTTATTCTACATCCTACAGCCGCCCATACTTTGAAGACCAGCTGGATACACTGATCTAGACAACAAAATCAATGTAAAGTCAAAAAGGCAGATTGCCTTTTTGACATATGACTATGACATTGCATAGCTCACATCCTAATGTATTATAAAAAAATTGAAGTACAAAAAAGAAAGTTACAGACACCTAGACCATAATCTAAAGTTCACTAAAGCATGGACCTTTTCATCAACTTATGCAAGTTGGTGAGTAATCAGAGTGGCAGCAGAAAGTTGGTCAGCTTTCTGAAAAAGTACATTAGAGAAAGCATGTCTTCTCTGTCCTCGGAAGAAATCAGTCTTCTATCTTGTTGGCTTCGGAAGACTTTGTCTTCTAAGCTTCGGAAGACTTCATCTTTGGATTTGGAAGATATTGGTCTTGGCTTCGGAAGATTTTACACTTTGACAGTTTTCTTAGGAGAAGTGTAAAACTTCCGAAGTAACTTCCGCAATGCACATGCATGCAAGTAGGAAGCTCTTTGGCTACTTTGGTTGCATCAGCCTTTCAAGTATTCCTTACAAACTCCCACTAGGCTGATGCTACCAAAACAAAGAAGGATACTCAGAAATTGATAGTCCTTATTAGGATCAAGACCATGCCTTTCTTCATCAATTGGTCAGGATCCCTCAAACATTCATAGTATCTACTCAAGTCATAGAGATCATGCAGAGGGAGATCAAACATGTCTTGCTAGAGATAGACATCTTGAACTCTTTGATATCTAATGACATACCATCTGTCTGGATTAGCTGTAAAGCTCCAAGACAGGATAGGTCTTACAACTGCAAGAGGCTCTACTTGAGATGGAGTTAGTTGAGCAGCCTCTTCTTTAGCAACATCAGTATGTTCTGATTGAATTTTAGGTGCAGATGTCGATGCCTTGGACTTCTTCTTCTTCTTTTTCTTCTTGTCCCTTCTGATGGCCATCCGTTTCCTCTTTCTATACTTTAACTGAGGAAAGTGGCCTGTAGCACAGTTGATCTTTCTGTATTCTTCTCAGTTGGGTCCATTTCCTCCACATTTTAGAAGAAGGAGGTTCAGAACCCTGTTGTGGGTCAGAAGATGAAGTTGGCTTAGATGTAGCTTTAGGATCAGTTTGTGTTGTCTCTTGTGGTTCAACCTCAGGTACAACTTAAGTTGGTGAAGAATGCAAGTCAACCAGCTGACCTTCCTTTATCTTCTGCTTGATCCTTCTGATATGCTCATCCATTATGGATAGAGACATAGGACCAAGTCTCTATCAAGAGAACCCATACAGCTTCAAAAAGCTCACCATCTTTAGCCTATGAGTAGAGTTCTTTTCTTGTGCTCTGATGGTGCCTCTTGACTTAGCAGCCTACTCTCTCATTTTCCTCTTAATAGCTTTTCTTTGAGTTTGAGCTTCTTCTTCCAGCTGTTTGAGGTATTAAAATTCAACATTTTTATATGAGAGAGGGTTGAGGGCTACTGCCTGATAGAGACCTGTGGTACTCAGATATGTTATCATTTTTTGTCTCTCTTGTTCTTTGCCTATCTGAGTTTGTTTCTGTTGTACAACCACATTCTCCTTCTCAGGACTTTCTTTAACTAGAGAGAGGGCACGGGCTTTGTAGAGTTTCATTCTTTTCCTTTCTTCTTTAAGCATGAGGAGCAATTCTACAACCTCAGCCTCTTTCCTCTCTTTAGACAACTCTGTGTTGGCCAGTTCATTCAACTCTGCTAAGGGGAGAGAGATGAGTTCATCTATATTGTAGTTCCTCAATCCCATATAATTCAATCTGGCTGACCCTAACTCATCATCTAAAGTGTTAGGCCTGTGGACAGCCCTGATTGCAACTTGTATGAAGCTTGGGATCACTCCTGTTTTCTCTCCCCTAGCCTTCCTCCTCCTTTCCCTTTTCTCCTCCTCAATCTCCTCAGGAGTCATCTTCCTTTTCCTTTTGTCAATTGTAATTAGCCTGTATGACTCAGGGTGGAGAGAGGGTTGGCGTTCTGATGATTGTACTTAGCTTGAGCTCTGGCCAAGGAGAGATTGTGATACATCTTCACCGGTAGTTGTTTCACTGAGTGTACTGGGTGCTGAAGATAAGCCTGTCTTAAGTTTCACAAGGTCCACTACTGGGCCTTCAACCAAGATTTCTCTTTCAAAGCTAATCTTAGGATCTGTCTAAGTATCTAGTTGACTAATAGTTTTCCCTGATACCCTCTATAAATATAATTTTGCTCTGCTTCTAAACTCCTATAACACCCATTCTTGAATCATTTTAGCTAATCTTCCAGCCTGTCTCTTTTGGCTTGGGTTGACAAGTGGCAGATCAACTAAAGCTATACTCTCATGGAATCTCAAGGTCTGAAAATTGAAGACGTCCTAATGCCCCCAAGATCTAGAGAGCGCCAAGGCCATTCTTGCATTATCATACCACCATCCCACTATTGGATTTTTAGTAGGGTAGGATGGGGCAGACATGGCCATTTGAATTTCTTGCTCAAAGAGTTCATGTAATATGGCCTACACATCAGTGTGAGCCTGAGAAAGTTGTTGAGTCTGGACAACTGCAAATAAGGGTGGTGAATCCTCATTGTCCATACTCAGGACATAACTCCCAGGATCTGTGGTTGTAGAGACTTTCTTTCCCTTTTTGGTAGCATCACCCATTTGTAAACGTGAGCTGGAGGTTAAGACCACCACTTCCACAGGTTCTTGTGGACCTGATTGAGTTTTTCTTGGTGGTTTCTCAGCTAGCTTGCCCTTGAGATCGGTGATCTCAAGTTGCTGGTCATTGACCCTCTTCTACAAGCAGTTACTTGAGATTACAAGTGACTAACCTTAGAAACTAAATAGGTGCATGTTTGTTGAAGTTGGTGCACCTTTAGTTGTAGACTCCCTTCATCTTTAGATGTAGAATCATGGGGATCAGAGAATTGGACCAAGGTCTTCTTTCTCATCACTAGCATATTGTTCTTGGCTGCTGGATTTCCCTTGCTCCATGACAGCTTGAGTTGAAGTGTCAAGGGGCTAAGTTGCAATGGTTGAGGTCTTAAATACGTCATCTCTTTCCGAAGTGAGAGCCTTTTCCATATGGATCTCTTGAACTTGTTCAGGAAGATCTACCTCAGTTTGGGGTGGATGATGTAAGGTTTACAAAAAAGGCTAATGCACCCAAAACAATCAAAGTGCTTCCTGCATGCATCCACCTTGTACATAGTAGAAGTCGATTCGGAAGTTCTACACTCTGCACAGAAGATTATTCTAAGTGTAAAATCTTCCGAAGCCAAAGACCAAATCTTCTGAAGCCAAAGATGAAGTTTTCCGAATCTTAGAAGACAAAGTCTATCGAAGCCATCAAGACAAAAGACAGATTTCTTCCGAGGACAGAGGAGACACGCTTTCTTTGATCTAATTTTTTAGAAAGCTGACCAACATTTCGCTGCGACTCTAAAGACTCACCAATTTGCATAATTGGGTGAAAAGATCCATGCTTATGCAAACTGTAGATTATGGTTTTGAGTCTGTAACTTTCTACTTTATGTACTTTTATCCTTTTTGTAATATATTAGGATGTGACGTATGGCGTGTCATAGTCACTAGTCAAAAGGCAATCTGCCTTTTGACTTTACATTGATCTTGTTGTCTAGATCAGTGTTTTCGGCTGGTATTCAAAGTATGGCTGGCTATAGGATGTAGTATAAAGTATCTCACGTACTTGTATCTTTCCTTATGCTTTTGCAACACTTGTAAAAGAACTTGAGAGCAATATACTTATTCCTTGAAAACCATACTCAGTTGTTCTTGGTTCTGTCTCATTATTTTGCTTGTGTTCCTTAGTATCATAATATAGTTTGAGTACCCTATTTGATCTGTTAAGTGTTCTAACTCTCTCCTCATTGTGAGACTAATTGTATTGACACCTTCAACGGTCCTGCAATTGGTATCAGAACATTTTAGGCTCTTGATTGTAGGATCTCACCATCTTAGATCTCTCAGTTTCACAAAACACTTAACATCTCAAAAGGCAGCTCTCACAAAGGCTGACATGGAAACTGGTACCATGATAAAGTACCCACTGATCACTACTGAAGATTTGATACTTGGTGCCAAAGAATGGAAGGTTTCATCAAGTATCAAGACTCTAGGATGTGAGAGTCTGTTGGCTTAAGACCTTACATAGCATGCAGCTCTTCAGCTACTGCTGGAGGTGGCATGATACCAAAAAAGATAGCTGACTTTTCTGAAGAGGACAGAAAGAAGATTGATATAGATCAGAAAGCCATGACGGCCCTCCAAACTGCTCTTCCAAACTCCATATACATGGGCTTCAAGAAGTGCAAAACTGCTAAGCAGCTATGGGGTGCACTAAAGCTCATGTATGAGGGGTCCACTAAAGCAAAAGAAGGACCTCTTGAAGCAGCAGTTTGAGAACTTCACCTATAAAACAGGTGAAACCATGACTCAATAATACTTCAGGTATGTTGAGATTGTAAATACTCTAATGGATGTTGGAGTAAATCTTGAAAAGAGGGACATTGTAAGGAAGTTCATGTCCTCTCTTCCTAGACAATGGACACATTACTGTGTTGTTATCAAGAGAACTGAAAACCTTAATACTCTTACTCTTACAGAGTTGTATGGTAATCTCCGTGGCTATCAGATGGAGATAAACAAGCAAAATCCATCTGGTAACTCTAGCAATCATCATAGCTCAACCCTTCATGTGGTTGAAAGGGATTGCAGAGAACCACAACATCATCTCATCTGCTACCCTGACAACTCACAAAAGAGTTCTTTTATCACATTCCCGGAGACACCAAGGGAGAGCTACATCCAAGGAAGCACATTCCAAGAGACAAGTTCTTCTCAAGCCTTTGTTTCTGCTGATTAAAGTTCAGGCAACTTTGTCTTCACCCTTGAAGATCTTGACTGTATCCATCCAGATGATCTGGAGTATATGGAAATAGTCTAGCAGATGGCTCTTCTCACTCATAGAGCCAAGAAGTTCTACAAGAGGATAGGGAGGAAGTTTACTAGCAATGCAGCCAGTGGTAAGTTTGGGCTGGATAAAAGTAAAGTGAACTGTTACAACTGTAACCAAATGGGACACTTTGCTAGAAAGTGCAAGGCACCTAGAACAAATGGTGGCCAAGCACAAACCAGACCAAACTACACTGATGGAGCCCACTAGAATGAGAAGCCAAAGCAGCAAGCTGCAGTTGTTGTTGAACAAGGATTTGACTGGAGCTTTCAGGTTGAAGATGCATCTCCAAACCAAGCACTGATGGCAGATTATGAAGAAGCCAAGGTATTGGAACATCTTTGTACTCCTGAATGTATTGCTAAAGTTAACAGATATAGGTCATACAACTTGGAGATGAGATCTGATCTTGAGTCTTTAAACATCTTAAAATCTAATTTCAAAAGAGCTGAAAATGAGTACAAAATTAAAATAGAAGATTTAGAAAAAACCATTTCCACTCTTAAACATGAACATACCAACTACAGGACTTAGATCAAAGATATCATTAATAAGTTAACTGCATGCCAGGCTGAGCTTGTGATTAGCAAAGCCAGGGTAGAAAAATGTGTTCTTGAAGAAGAGACCTTCAAGAACATAATATCCTCATCCTTGCATGCAAAAGTTTGTTATTAGAATAAGTAGGGACTGAGATCTACTGAGATAGCTCCTCCACACTCTCTATTTTCTATAAGTTCTCCAAGGTGGGGAACTTTTGAAGATAAGCTTCCCCTCATAGACCTCATGAGTGAAGAGGATGATGAGGAAATAATGAAAGATGACTCTGGGAAGAGTGAAGAAGATCATCCTAAGAAAGGTCACTATTCTCCTGAGGAGAGAAAAGCAATTGGGATGACCAAGTCCAAGAGAAAAAACTTGATCAGAAAAGCCAAGAGAAAGTCAAAGAAGGCTCAAGAGATCAAGGCCACTTTCAACTCTAAGCAGAAACAAGTGTTTGTCTCTGCAGGATTTGAGGTAGTGAAGACTGAAGACTCAACTATGAACTCTAGTACCAGGGGTTCTAGTTCTTGTCAAAATCATCCCAGCAACAAGAAAAAGGCTGATAAGTTGTGTACCACTGCTATACAGCCTGAACCATCCAAATCCAACAAACGGTCTCACCCTAAAAGGCTTGCTACATCATCTCTGAAGATGAAGATGAAAATGGAAAGTGATCAAGTTCAGCCTTCCTCTCAAAAGAAGATTCTCAGTAGAAAGCAAATGGACTGTATCATGTGTGGCAGTACTTTTCATCTTGCTAAAGATTGTATCTACAATCCTAAGAGTACTGTCCATATAGTCAAGAAGAAAACTTCTGAGAAGATCAAGAAGAAGCCAACTTCAGAAGGAAAATCTTTTCCTTTCGGAAGCTCCAATATGAAGAAGAAGACAAGTGAAAACTTGCCTTCGGAAGAAAAGTTGGTCGTGGAAGAAAGGAATGCTTCCAAAGTACTAAAGCCTGCTGCAGTGATAGCAAGATTTTCCGAAGGTCCAGTCTTCAAAACTTCCGAAGTTGTCAAAACTTTCGAAGTGTTGAAGGTCAAGTCGAAGCTTCCGAAGGTGGTGTGGAAGACAAAAAAAGACCATGTGATTGAAAGTTCTTCATCAACAACAGCTGATGGTCCACAAAGCTTGAACATAGGATCAATTACTGTTGCATTGTCTTTAACTCATGTTGATAAACCCAAGACCAACAAGGCTTGGGTTTCCAAATGGAACTAACTATCTCTCTTTGTGTAGGAACAGCTAAAGACCAATAGGAATGTATGGATCATTGATAGTGGTTGTTCCAGGCACATGACAGACAATGGCTCTTTACTCCAAAATTTTGAGAAAATTGATGGAGGGTCAGTTGCTTTTGGAGGAGATGCTGGAGGTTACAATACTAGAAGGGGCAGGGTCACAAATGGTAAGCTCAGTATTGAGATGGTAAATTTTGTTAAAGAGCTTGGATACAATTTACTAAGTGTATCCTAATTTTGTGATCAAAGACACAACATGCTTTTTACTGAGCATGAGTGCATTGTTCTCAAGCCCGGGGTGGTTATTCCTTAGGAGAATATCTTACTCAGAGCCCTCAGGAAAGGGAACATGTACAAGATAGACTTGCAGGAAACATCTCCTTCAGGAGAAGTTTCTTGTTTTCTATCTAAAGCAAATAGTGATGAGTCTTTCCTCTAGCATAAAAGAATGTGCCATGTAAACTTTAAAAACATGAATAAATTAATTAAGAATGATTTGATAACTAGAATGCCAAAGAAAGACTTTACAAGTGATGACCATTGTGTTGCATGCCTGAAGGGGAAGCAGCACAAGGTATCTCACAAGCCAAAGGAAAGAAACTCCTTCACTACTTCCCTACACTTGTTACACATGGATCTTTTTGGCCCCACCAGTGTAATGAGTTTAGGAAGGGCCTCATATTGTTTAGTGATCATAGATGATTTTACAAGATTCACTTGGGTCTTTTTCCTTAGAACTAAGAATGAGACTCCTAAGATCTTGAAGAATTTCATTCTGAAAATTAAGAATCAATTTGATTACAAGGTCAAGATCATAAGATGTGATCAAGGAACTGAATTCAAGAACTAAATCTTTGATACATTTTATGGTGAAAAAGGTATTTCAAGATAATATAGTGCTCCCAGGGCTCCTCAGCAAAATGGTGTTGCTGAGAGGAGAAACAGGACACTAATTGAAGTTGCGCGCAAGAACCATGTTGTCTGACTCTAAACTGCCCATCTTCTGGGTGGATATAGTGAACACTGCTTGCTATGTGCAGAACAGAGTGTTAGTGTTTAAGACTCATGGTAAGACTCCTTATGAACTGTGGCACAAAAGGAGACCTTTCATCGGTTTCCTCAGATCATTTGGATGTCCTTGCACAATATTGAATACCAAAGATCAAGTAGCCAAATTTGTTGAGAAATCAGATGATGGATACTTTATTGGATACTCTTCCCAAGCTAAGGCTTATAGAGTATACAATCTCAGAACTAAAATCGTTGAGGAGTCAGCCAATGTGACCTTCAATGAGCACACTCCTTGTGTGAGAGGTTCTAGTCCAGATTGGTTGTTTGATCTTGATTTAGTTACCAACTGTTTTAACAAGTCCCTTCAGAATGTTTCTGGATCTACACGTAACTTATCAATAGGAGATCCTGATCCAAGATTTGAGCTGAGAAGGCCATCAACTCATACTACTTCAGCTCCAGTGGTAACAAATTCTGCAGATGGAGTTCCTATCAGGACAACCTTGATAAATCTAGCTGATACATCTGGTGTGCCTTCAAATTCCAGCTTAGAGGCACAAAACTCAAAAGAAGAAGCTTCAAATGTAGGAGAAAGTGGTAGTGGTGATAGTGATCAAGAATTTCTTGCTGACAATCACTCCATGGAAGACAACATCAATGATGTTTCACACTCATTGGATCAAGCCTCTCTTGATAAGTGTGCTGATATGGTGAGTGATTCTTCACTGCATGATCTAACTTTTTCAAATTTAGATCTCTCAAATCAACTTGCTGTGATCCATCAACTCAGGATACACAAGTCACACCCCACCACAAACATTATTGTAGATGTTGACAAGAGGGTAAGAACAAGAGGGCAAACCCATGACAAAAATGTTTGTCTCTACTCTTATTTCCTATCCCAGATAGAGCCAAAGAAAGTTGAAGAGGCTTTAAAGGATGGAAGTTGGGTTGAAGCTATGCAAGAGGAGCTGCTTCAATTCAAGAGGCAAAAGGTTTGGAACTTATGTCTTCTTCATTCAGGGAAGACTACCATAGGAACCAATGTGGGTCTTTAGAAACAAGAAAGATGATAGAGGACTTGTCAACAAGAACAAGGCTAGACTAGTTGTTCAAGGGTACACTGAAGAAAAAGGAATTGACTACACTTATGTTTTTGCTCCAGTAGCAAGACTTGAAGTTGATAGGATATTCCTAGCTTTTGCTGCATCCAAGAACTTCAAGGTTTATCAATTTGATGTCAAGTGTGCATTCTTATATGGGGTGATTGATGAAGAAGTGTATGTCAAACAACCACGTGGATTTGCAGACTCAAATCATCCTGATTATGTCTGCTAGCTTCATAAAGCTCTTTATGGGTTGCACCATGCTCCAAGGAAGTGGTATGAGACTCTATCTCAGTACCTATGTTAATATGGTTACAGAAGGGGTACTATAGATGGAACTCTTTTCATCAAAGGAACAGGAAATGACTTAATGCTGGTTCAAGTGTATATAGATGACATTATCTTCGAGTCAACTAATCCAAGGCTCTGCAAAGACTTTGAGAAGCTGATGAAAAATAGATTTGAAATGAGTGCCATGGGGGAACTCAATTTCTTTCTAGAAATTCAAGTGAAGCAAGTTGACAATGACATCTTCATAAGTCAATCAAAGTATGTACAAGACATACTTACAAGATTCAGCATAACTGAATGTAAGGTTGCAAAGACACCCATAGCAAGAAACCACTCCCTTGGACCTGACCTTAAGGGGGAGTGTGTGGATGAACATCTTTACGGGGCTATGATTAGATCTCTTATGTACCTCACAGCCAACAGGCCTGATATCATGTTTGCCACATGCATTTGTGCAAGATATCAAGCCAACCCCAAAATGTCACACCTGGTTGCTGTCAAGAGAATTCTAAGATATCTCAAAGGTGCTCCATCACTAGGCCTTTGGTACCCAAAGAATTCTGACTTTAATCTGTATGCCTATACAGAAAGAGACTATGGTGGTTGTAATATAACTGCAAAATCTACATCCGGGGGATGTCAATTTCTTGCTGGAAGGGTAGTCTCATGGCAGTGTAAGAAACAATACTGTGTATCTGCATTAACTGTTGAGCTGAATACATTAGTGCTGCTAGCTGCTGTGCTCAAGTGCTTTGGATTCAGAATCAGATGCTAGACTATGGATTCAATTTCAAGGAGGATCCGATCCACATAGACAACAATAGTGCTATCTCTATTACAGAGAATCCTGTGCAGCACTCAAGGACAAAACACATCATTATCAAGTATCATTTGATTAGAGATAACTTTGAAAAGGGCTTAATCAAACTAGTCAAAGTTAATACAAATGAACAATATGCTGATTTGTTCACCAAAGCTTTTGATGAACAGAGATTTAAATATCTTGCGTCAGCTATTGGGATGATTAACTTTGAGTAGCTTTTCTTAAACTTAAACTCAATATTATTTCTAAACTCTGTGTGTCCTAAGTTGTCTATTTTATCACCTTCATAAGCCCTTGTTTACCTTGGAAGAAAAGTCTTTTAAATTATATTTCTTAGATTTTTGAAAAGTTTGAACACCTTTTCTTTCGGAAGATATCAGGAGGTTACCTTCGGAACAGCATTATTTCTTCAACACTAAATAAGTACTTATGAAAATTTACCTTCAGAAGAAATTTTATAAAATCTTTCGAAGCTAAATTCGCTTATAAGTACTTATATGCTTTTGAAGGAAAATTTTCTTCCGAAAGTACTCTAGTGAACAACCTATAGGGGAAAGTTACCATCCGCAGCCTCTTGATCTCAACCAACCAATCCCAAATCTAGACTTCTATGATGATGAAGACATGGGATTCACTGTGTACCATGAATCTCTCTTCTCGACACTTGCTCAAGGAGAGATGAGTACCTCTGCTTCTCCCATGTCTAGCCCACATCATCCACCCTCAACTGAGATGGATCTCCCTGAATCTGTTCAGGAGGTCCATATGGAAGAGACTCGCACTACTGCTAGTGATTACATCATTAAGGCCTCACCCATGGCAACTCAGCCCACTTACACTTCACCTAAAGTTGTTAATGAGCAGTGAAAATCCAGCAGCCAAGAACAATATGCTGGTGGTGAGGCAGAAAACCTTGGTCTAATTCTCTCACCCCCCCATGATTCTTCATCTGAAGATGAGGGAAGTCTGTAACTAAAGGTGCAACAACTTCTACAAACCTGCACCTATTTAGTTTCCAAGGTTAGTCACTTGGAATCTCAAGTGACTGCCTTACAAAGTAGGGTCAATTACCAGCAACTTGAGATCATCGATCTCAAGGGCAAGATAGCTGAGAGACCATTTAGACAAAGTCAACTAGCTCCACAAGAACCTGTGGAAGTGGTGGACTTAACCTTCAGCTCACCTATGCAAATAGGTGATGCTACCAAAAAAAGGGAGAAAGTCCATGCAACCACAGAATCTAGGAGTTCTGTACAGAGTATGGACAATGAGTACTCACCACCCTCACTTGCAGTTGTCCAGACTCAACAACTTTTGCGGGCTCACACTGATGTGGAAGCCATGATACAACAACTTTTTGAGGAAGGAATTCCAATGGCCATGTCTGCCCAATCCTACCCTGCTGAAAACTCAATAGTGGGATGGTGGTATGACAATGCAAGAATGGCATTGGTGCTCTAAAGATCTTAGGGGCAGCAGGAGCTCTTCACTTTTCAGACCCTAAGATTCCATGAGAGTATTAACTTGGTTGATCTACCACTTGTCAACCCAAGCCAAAACAAAAAGGCTGGCAGATTAGCTGAGGCAATTCAAGAATGGGTGCTGTAGGAGTTCAAAAACAAAGCAAAACTATATAGACATAGGATAGCAGGGAAAATTGTTGGTCAACTAGATACTAAGGCAGACCCTAAGATTAGCTTCGAAGGGGAAACCTTGGTTGAAGGCCCAGTAGTGGACCCTGTGAACCTTAAGACAGGCTCATCCTCAGCACCCAGTACCCTCAGTGAAACACATGCTGGTGAAGGTGTATCACAACCTCTTCCTTTCAGCACAATCTTCAAAAGGCCAAAAATCTCTCCACCCTGAGTCATAGAGGCCTACAATTGACAAAGGGAAAAGGAAAATGACTATTGAGGAGATTGAGGAGGGGAAAAGGGAGAGGAAGAGGAAGGCTAGGGGAGAGATAAAAGAAGAGATCCCATTCATGAAAGCCACAATCAGGGCTGCCCACAAGCCTGATACTCAAGATGATGAGTTAAGGCAGCCAGATTGAATTATCTGGGATTAAGGAGCTAGAATATAGATGAAATCCTCTCTCTTCCCTTAGCAGAGTTGAATGATCTGGCAGACACTAAGTTGACTAAAGAGAGGAAGGAGGCTGAGGCTTCAGAGTTGCTGCTCAAGATCAAAGAAGAAAGAAAAAGAAAGAAATTATTCAAAGCTCCTGCCCTCTCTTCAGTTCAAGAAAGTCCTGAGAAAGAGACTATGGCTGTACAACAGGAACAAACTCAAATAGGCAGGAACAAGAAAGACAGAAGATGATAGCCTATCTGAGTGCCACAGGTCTCTATCAGGTAGCAGCTCTCAACCCTCTCTCATATGAGTATATTGAGTTTTAATACCTCAAATAGTTGGAAGAAGAAGCTCAAACCCAAAGAAAAATTGTCAAGAGGAAATTGAGAGAAGAGGCTCTAAGTCAAGAGCCACCATCAGAGCACAAGAAAAGAAATCTCCTGACAGGCTAAATATGGTGAGCTTCTTGAAGCTATATGGGTTCTCCGAAAGGAGACTTGGTCCTATGTCTCTATCTACAATGGATGAGCATATCATAAGGATCAAGCAGAAGATAAAGGAAGGTCAGCTGGTTGACTTGCATTCTCTACCAAGTCAAGCTGTACTTGAAGTTGAGGTGAAGGTTGAACCACAAGAGACAACATAACCTGATCCTGAAGCTACATCTAAGCCAACTTCATCTTTTGACCCTCAGCAGGGTTCTGAACCTCCTTCTTCTGAACAACTGGAAGAAAAGGACCCAACTGAGGAGAACAAATAAAGCTCATCTGGTGATGCAAGCCACTCTCCTCGGTTAAAGTATAGAAAGAGAAAAAGTATGGCTATCAGAAAGGAAAAGAAGAGGAAGAAAAATTCCAAGGAATCCACCTTTACACCTCAGGATGAATCAGAACATCCTGAGGAATTGCAACAAGAGGCTGCTCAAAGAACTCCAATTGAAGTAGAGCCTCTTGCATCAGGAAGACCCATCTTGTCCTTTTCCTTTGCTGCTAATCTAGACAGATGGGAGATCAAGGTGGTCAAGAAGTCTATATCTGGTAGGACATGCTTGATCTACCTCTGCATGATCTCTTTGACATGAGAAGGTATTATGAAAGTCTAAAGGATCCTGACCAAATGATAAAGAAAGGAATGCTCTTGATCCTAATAAGGACTGTCAACTACTAAAGAACTTCTCTGTTTGGTAGCATCAGCCTAGGGGGAGTTTGTAAGATTTATAAAAAGGCTGATGCACCCAAAACAATCAAAGCGCTTCCTGCATGCATGCACCTTGTACATAGTAGAAGTCGTTTTGGAAGCTTTACACTCTGCACAAAAGATTATTCTAAGTGTAAAATCTTCTGAAGCCAAAGACCAAATCTTCCAAATCCAAAGATGAAGTCTTCCAAAGCTTAGAAGACAAAGTCTTCCGAAGCCATCAAGACAGAAGACAGATTTCTTCCAAGGACAGAGAAGACATGCTTTCTCTGATCTACTTTTTCAAAAAGCTGATCAACTTTCTGCTACGACTCTGAAGACTCACAAACTTGCATAAGTTGGTGAAAAGGCCCATGTTTTTGCAAACTATAAATTATGGTTCTGAGTTTGTAACTTTCTACTTTATGTACTTTTATCCTTTTTGTAATATATTAGGATATGAGCTATGGCATGTTATAGTCACTAGTCAAAAGACAATATGCCTTTGGACTTTACATTGATCTTGTTATCTAGATTAGTGTTTCCAGCTGACATTCAAAGTATGGCCGGCTGTAGGATGTAGTATAAAGTATCTCAGGTCCTTGTATCTTTCCTTATGCTTTTGTAGCACCTGTAAAAGAACTTGAGAACAATATACTTATTCCTTGAAAACCATTCTCAGTTGTTATTGGTTCTGTCTTATTGTTTTGCTTGTGTTCCTTAGTATCATAATATAGTTCTAGTTCCCTATTTCATCTATTAAGTGTTCTAACTCTCTTCTCATTGTGAGACTAATTGTATTGACCCCTTCAACGATCCTGCATAGGCTGAATAACTTGTGTAGGGCTTCGTTTGAATTTTATCTAGTAGGTGATGGTTATTTGAGGTTGATAGGGTAGCTGGGAGATAACAGGTGTGGGTTCAACACTAGCTGGTGCTGCTAAGTTGTCACCTTGAGCAATGAGCTCTAACATTTTTGGAACAACTGCTGTTTCGACCCCCTGAGAATTCCACAGTAGGTTTTCTCATAATTTTAAATATGCCAGACTTCATCTATCTCAATTTAAGAACATTACCTATTCCCCTTAACTGTGAGATCAGTTCAAAGTTAATAATGTGCTAGCATATCTAGGGAACATGTAATATTCTAAGGAGTCCAAATTAGCAAGCAAATTTGTGTAAACAAACTGTGAACACCTGAACTTAACCCCTTGAATCATTCCGTGGACTATATAGGAAATGTATTAAGTAATTTGATCACATCCTCCATACTTGTTGGATAGGCTGTGGATGACCACTTGGAGTAGGTATTTGCATTAGGAGGAGACATTTCCCTTTTTGAAGGTTCTTATAGAGTAGTCCCCCTGATCGCCCATCTGACCAAAAGAATAATTTACAGCAGCTTTAGGGAAGGACAAGTCAGCTTCTTCATCATCTAGCATGAGATGAGTGTTTATGGAGGCTGTAGTGATGAAGATTGTCCTACTTTGCACTGTAGCAGACAATGCCTTCTCCTCATCTATGGTGACCTCTTGACAGGTCCGCCAGAACTCCAGAAGTTGATCCTCATAGAGAGGAGTGAGGGAGGTGAAATAGTTCAACAGAGATACGAAGCGACAAACCTCTGAGAAGCCAGAATGTTTCTCATAGTGCAACAAAGCAACCTGATTGTGTTGCCTATGAAGATTCATGGAGAAATCGAGATGGTTTCTTCGGTTAAGGTCGGCCATTTGAAGTAGCTTTGTGGTGAAGGAAGGTAAAAACAAAGTCGGTTTTTGAAGAATTTAGGATAGAGAAATTTCAGATGAAGGAGATAGTGAGGAAAGAGGGAACCGATGAGTGTATATAAATGAATTGGATTTGAAACAAAGTTAATGTGTTAAGTATAAACTTTGAAATCCACATGTCGGTCCCACCTCTGAAAAAGTGCCCAAAAAGATAGTTTTCATGAAAGTCGAAAATCTTTCGAAGGTATTTTGTCTTCGGAAGTTTTGAAAAACTTCCAAAGGCAATTTTGACTTCGGAAGATATTTTTTAAAGTTAGAATAGTTTGCTTCGGAAGATCTTTTCTTAGAGAAAAGTTTGCTTCTAAAGTAAAGTTTGTTTTGAGAGACATTAAGTATCAGAAGTTTTACTCAAGAGTAAATCTTTCGAGACTAATTTGCTTCGGAAGAAAATTGTTCTTCAATTTATATAAGTATTTTAAGCTTCGGAAGGTATTTTTTCAAATATATTCGGAAGGTAATTTACTTATTTGAGTTGAAGACATAAGTTTCTTCAGAAGTTAACCTTATTGACCTTCAAAATAAATTACACTTCAAATTCATTTAAGTCTAAGAAATATCAGGTAGAAAAATTTCTTTCAAGATAATTGGGCTTATATGGGTGATGAAATAAACAACATTTAAGACACACATTTTAGAAAATAATTCAGAAATTAATTTAATAAAATCTACTCAAAGTTAATCATCCTAGTAGCTGATATTAGGTACTTAAATCTCTGTTCATCAAATGCCTTGGTGAACAGATCAACATATTGTTCATTTGTGTTAACTTTGACAAGTTTCATTAAGCCTTTCCCAAAATTATCTCTTATCAAATGGTACCTGATATTGATGTGCTTTGGCTTGGAATGCTACACAAGATTTTCCGTAATAGAGATAGCATTGTTGTTGTCTATATGGATGGGAGTCTCCTTGAAGTTAAATCCATAGTCCGGCATCTGATTCTGAATCCAAAGCACTTGAGCATAGTAGCTTGCAGCAACAATGTATTCAGGTTCAGCTGTTGAGGCAGACACATAGGATTGTTTCTTGCATTGCCATAAGACTATTTTTCCACCAAGGAACTAACATCCCCTTGATGTAGACTTTGCAGTCATGTTACAGCCACCATAGTCACTATCTGTATATGCAAACAGATTGAAGTCAGAACACTTTGGATACCAAAGTCCAAGCTTGGGAGCACATTTGAGATATCTAAGTATCCTCTTGACAACAACTAGGTGAGACATCTTGGGGTTGACATGATATCTTGCACAAATACATGTGGCAAACATGACATCAGGTCTTTTGGTTGTGAGCTACATGACAGACCCAATCATTGCCCTGTAGAGGTGTTCATCAACACACTCCCCTCAAGATCAGGACATAGAGAGTGGTTTCTTTCTAGGGGAGTCTTTGCAACCTTGCAGTCAGTTAAATGAAATCTGGTAAATATGTCTTGAACATACTTGGACTGGTTTGTGAAGATACCACTGTCCACCTGCTTCACTTTAATTCTTAGAAAGAAATTGAGTTCCCACACGACACTCATTTCAAATCTATTTTTCATCAGCTTCTCAAACTCTATGAAAAGACTTGGATTAGGTGACCCAAAAATGATGTCATCTATATAAACTTGAACCAGAATCAAATCATTCCCTATTCCTTCAAGAAAAAGTGTGATGTTAATGGTACCTCACTTGAATCCATGTTGGACAAGGTATTATGACAGTGTCTCATATCACTTCCTTGGAGCCTGATGAAGCCCATAGAGAGCTTTTTCAAGCTTGCAGACATAATCAGGATGATCTGGGTCTGCAAAGCTAGGTGGTTGTTTGACATACACTTCCTCTTCAATCACACCATATAGAAAAGCACACTTGACATCAAGCTAGTAAACTTTGAAATCCTTGGATGTAGCAAAAGCAAAGAATATCCTAAGAGCTTCAAGTCTTGCTACTGGAGCAAAGACATCATTGTAGTCAATCCCTTCTTCTTGAGTGTACCCTTAACAAATAGTCTAGCCTTATTTTTGATGACAAGTCCTCTATCATCCTTCTTGTTCCTAAAAACCCATTTGGTTCGTATAGTAGTCTTCCCATGAGGAAGAGGACATAGGTTCTAGACCTTCTATCTTTTGAATTGAAGCAACTCCTCCTGCATTGCTTCAACCCAACTTCCATCCTTCAAAGGCTTATCAATTTTCTTAGGCTTTATCTAAGATAAGAAACAAGAATGCAGAAATTTTTTTTTATCATGGGTTTGTCCTCTTGTCCTTACTCCTGTCTCAGCATCTCCAATAATATTTGTGGTAGGGTGAGACTTGTGGATTCTTAGTTGAGGAATGATAGTAAGTTGATTCGACAGATCTAAGTTTATGAAATTCAGATCTAGTGATTGAGGATCACCCACCACATCAACACACTTATCAAGGTTGACTTGATCCAATGAGTGTGTAATATCATTGTTGTTATCTTAAGTGGAGAGGTCTTCGGTATCATGGAATTCTTGTTCAGAAGCACCATCTCCACATCCTCCTACATTTGAAGGTCCTTTATTTGAGTTTTGTGCCTCTGAGCTGGAATTTATATGCACCTCAGATGTATCAACTGAATTTGTCATTGTAGTGCTGATAGGATCTCCACCATGTTAGTTACCATTGGAGCAAAAGTAGTATTCAAACATGGCCTTCTCAACTCAAATCTTGTGTCAGGATCTCTTCTTAATAAGTTACCTGTAGATCCTAAAACATCTTTAGAAGATTTGTTAAAACACCTGGTAACTAAATCAAGATCAAGTAGCCAATTAGGACGAGAACCCTTCACATTGGGTGTGTGTTCATTGAAAGTCACATTGGCTGACTTCTCAACTACTCTAGTTCTGAGATTGTATACTCTATAAGCCTTAGCTTGAGAAGAGTATCCTATGAAATGTCTATAATCTGATTTCTCAGCAAATTTGGCTAGATGATCTTTGGTATTTAAGATGGTTCAAGAACATCCAAATGATCTTAGGAAACCAATGAAAGGTCTCCTTTTGTGCCATGAATCATAAGGAGTCTTACCATGAGTATTAAAAACTAAAATCAGTTCTACACATTGTAGGTAGTGTTAACTGCCTCTGCCCAGAAGGTGATAGACAATTTAAAATTAGACAGCATGGTTCTTGTAGCTTCAATAAGTGTCTTGTTTCTCCTCTCAGCAACACCATTTTGTTGAGGAGTCCTGGGAGCACAATGTTGTATTGAAATACCTTTTTCCTCAAAAAATGAATCAAGGATATGATTTTTGAATTTTGTTCCTTGATAACATCTTATGATCTTGATCTTGTGATCAGATTGATTCTCAATCTTCAAAATGAAGGACTTCAAGATTTCAGGAGTCTCATCCTTAGTTCTAAGGAAAAAGACCAAAGTGTATCTTGTGAAGTCATTTGTGATCACAAGACAATATGAAGTTTTTCCTAAACTCATTACACTTGTGGGACCAACAGATCCAAGTGTAATAAGTGAAGGGGGGTAGTGATGGAGTTGACTTCCTTTGGCTTGTGAGACACTTTTTGTTGCTTTTCTTTCAGACATGCAACACAATGGTCATCACTTGTAAACTCTTTCTTTGGAATTCAAGTTACCAAATCTTCTTTAATTAATCTATTCATATTCTTAAAGTTTACATGACACATTCTTTTATGCCAGAAGAATGACTCATTACTATTGGCTTTAGACAGAAAGCAAGGAAACTTCTCCATAAGGGGAGGTTTTTTGCAAATCCATCTTATATATGTTTCCTTTCCTAGGGCTTTGAGCTGGATATGCTCATGAGGAATGACCACCCCGGGCTTGAGAACAATGCACTCATGTTCAGTGAAGAACATGTTATGCTTCTGGTCATAAAATTGAGATACACTCAGAAGATAGTACTCAAGCTCCTTGACAAAGTTTACCTTTTCAATGCTTAGCTTACCATTTGTGACCACGCCCCTTCCGGTGATGTAACTACCAGATTCTCTTCCAAAAGCAACTGGCCCTCCATTAAACTTTTCAAAGTTTCGCGCCAAGGAGCCATTGCCTGTCATGTGCCTGGAACAACCACTATCAATAATCCATACATTCCTTTTAGTCTTCAGCTGTTCCTCTATTAAAAGAGATAGTTAGTTAAATTTGGAGACCCAAGCCTTGCTTGTCTTGGGTTCATTTATATTAACAGAAGATAAATCAAGAGTTGTGGATCCTATGTTTAAGCATTGAGGATCTTGAGCTATTGATGATGAGAAAACTTCAGTCACTTGGCCTTCCTATGTCTTTCATACCATATTTGACAGACTAGACTTGGCCTTCAATGCTTCGGAAGTTCTTACAACTTCGGAAGTTTTGCAGGCTGAACCTTCGGAAGTTTTTGCATCCACTGCAGACTTCAGTACTTCGGAAGAATTCCTTTCTTTCGAGACCAAAATATCTTCCAAAGGCAATTTTCCACTTATCTTCTGAGCCTTCTTTTTGGAGCGTCCAAAGAAAAGAGACTTCCCTTCTGAAGCCGTCTTCTTCTTCTTCATCTCAGAAGCCTTCTTGGTCATATTGATAGTACTTTTGGGATTATAGATGTAATCTTTAGGAAGACGAGAAGTACTGCCACACATGCATGATGCATGTAGTTGAGCTGCTTCTTAGAGACTTCTTCTGAGAGGCTGGTTGAGCTAGATCACTTTCCAGTTCCTTCTTCACCTTTGAAGATAATGCAGCAGCTTCTTAGGGATAGGCTTGCTCTTAGAACTAGATGGTTCAGGTAGTGCAGCAGCGGTGCACTTTTTATCAACCTTCCTCTTTTGACAAGGATGGTTTGAACTTGAAATAGGACTCCTGATACTAGAATGCATAGTTAAGTTTGTAGTATTCACCACCTCAATCCCAGCAGATATGAATACTTGCTTCTTGTTCAAGTAAAAGGTGCCCTTGATCTATTGAGCTTTATTGGCTTTTCTCTTTGCATTCCTGATCAAGTTCTTTGTTGCAGACTTGGCCATCTTTGATCATTTCTTCTCTCTAGGAGAATGGTGTCCCTCATCAGATTGAACCTTCTCACTCAGTTCAAGTTCATCCTTCACCATCTCCTCTACATTATCATTATCTTTATCTTTCTCTTGAACTCGATCTTCTGGAGGAAGCTCATTTTCCCAAGTTCCACACCTTGGCTGTCTTACAAATGATAGAGTGTGTGGAGGAGCTATTTTAATAGATCCCAGTCCCTACATATTCTAATAAGACACTTTGGCATGCAGAGATGAAGATATGACGTTCTTGAAGGTTTCCTCTTTAAGAACATATTTTTCTGTGCTGGCTTTGCTGATCACAAGCTGAGCCTAACATTAAGTTAACTTAGCAATGAGATCTTTGATTTGAGTCCTGTAATTTGTGTGCTCATGTTTAAGAGTAGAAATTGTTTTCTCTAAATCATATATTTTAAGTTTATAATCATTTTCTGCTCTTTTAAAATCAGCTTTTAAAATATTCAAAGACTCAAGATCAGATCTCACTTCTAAGTAGTAGGACCTATACATGCTAACTTTAGCAATGTACTCAGGCGTATAAATATGTTAAGTTACCTTAGGTTCTTCATGGTCAGCCATCAAGGCATGGTTTGGAGAAGCATCTTCAACATGAAAACTCGAATCAAAGCATCCATCTTCAACAGCTACTGTAGCATTTTGCTTGGGCTTCTAAGCTTTTGGAGCTCACTCAATGTAGTTTGATCTAGATTGTGCCTGGCCACCAGTTGTTCTTTGTGCCTTGCACTCTTTAGCAAAGTGTCCCATCTGGTTACAGTTGTAACACTTCACTTTGCTTTTATCCAGCCCAAACTTGCCACTTGATACATTGCTGGGAAACTTCCTCCCTATCCATTGGTAGAACTTTTTGGCTATATGAGTGAGGAGAGCCATCTGCTACACAATCTCCATGTACTCTAGATCATCTGGATGAATGTAGTCCAAGTCTTCCAAAGTAAAGAGAAAGTTGCCTTAACTTTCATCAGGAGACACAAAGGCTTGAGAAGAGCTTGTATCTTGGAATGGGCTTCCTTGGATGTAGCTTTCCCTTAGTGTCTCCGGAAAGGCAACGAAAAGGACCTTTTGTGAGTTGTCAGGGTAGCTGAGAATATGATGCTAACGTTTTCTACTATCCCTTTCAACCACATGGAGGGCAGAACTCTTGTGGGTACTGGATGAGCTATGAGATAGATTTTGCATTTTCATCTCTATCTGGTAAAGACTCAGGATACCATATAGCTTAGTAAGGGTAAGAGTTGAGAGGTTCTTAGTTCTCTTAATGGCCACACATTAGTAAGTCCATTCTTTAGGAAGAGAGAGCATGAACTTCCTCACAATGTCCCTATTCTCCAGTTTGACACCAGTGTCCAAAATCTCAACATATCTAAAATACTCTTAAGTCATGGTTTCACCAGTCTTGAAGGTGAAGTTCTCAAACTACTACTTCATTAGGTCTTTCTTTATGTACTTGGCTTCCTCAAACCCCTAATACATCAACTTTTGTGCATCCTAGAGCTGCTTGGTAGTTTTGCACTTCTTGAAGCCTCTATAGATAGAGTAGGGAAGAGTAGGTTGAAGAACAATCATGGCCTTTTGATCTACGTCTATTCTCTTCCAATCTTTATCAGAATAGTCAGCCACATCCTTTGGTATCTTTTCACCAGCAGCAGTTGCTAAAGGTATGCATGTCACATGAGATCCAGTGACAACAGATATCCACATCCAGCTGTCTTGAGACTTGATAAATCCTTCCATTCTTTGGCACCTAGTATCAAAGTCATCAGGAATGATCAGTGGAGACTTTGTCATTGTGCCGGTTTCCATGTCAACTTTGGAGAGAGCTGCCATTTGAGCAAGTAAGTGCTTTGTGAAACTCAGCAGATTTAAGATGGTAAGATCTTACAATCAAGAGGCTGGATAGCTCTGATACCAATTGCAGGACCGGTTGGGGAGGTCAATGCAACAGTTTCACAGGGTGTTTGGAGAGTGAACTTGAATAAACACTTACAAGATCAAATAGGGAACCGGCTTTGTATAAACTAAGAAATTAAAGTAAAAGAGCACAAGCAGAAATGGTTTTCAAGAATGCTGTATATTGCTCTTAAGTTCTATTACAAAGTTACAAAGTGATCAAGTGATAATTTAAAATACAAGACCTGAGATACTTTATACTATATAATACAGCCGGCCATACTTTGAAGGCTAGCTGGATACACTTATCTAGACAATAAAATCAATATAAAGTCAAAAAAGTGGATTGCCTTTTTGACATGTGACTATGACATGCCATAGCTCACATCCTAATGTATTACAAAAAGGATAAAAGTAAAAAGTAGAAGTTATAGATACGTAGACCATAATCTACAATTATTAAAGCATGGACCTTTTCACCAACTTGTGCAAGTTGGTGAGTCATTAGAGTGGTAGCAGAAAGTTGGTCAACTTTCTGATAAAGTAGATCAGAGAAAGCATGTCTTCTCTGTACTCGGAAGAAATTAGTCTTCTGTGTTGTTGGCTTCGGAAGACTTTGTATTACAAGCTTTGGAAGACTTCATCTTTACACTTAGACAGTTTTCTTAGGAGAAGTGTAAAACTTCCGAAGTAACTTCCGCAATGCACATGCATGCAAGCAGGAAGCTCTTTGGCTACTTTGGTTGCATCAGCCTTTCAAATATTCCTTACCTCTTCACAATTAACCTAGAGTGGTGTCTTAAATTAGAAAAATGATAATCTAAATATTAGACAAGAATTAGGGTTTCAATTGGGATTTAGGTTTAACAAGTAGTTTTTAATTAATGTAATTAGTTTATTATAAACTTTGATTAAATAAAAAAATGGAATAGATTGATTAAATAATTAAAATGAAAGATAATAATAATAGTTAGTGAAATAGAATTATTAAATATTATTTAAAAATTTAATTTATAATAATATAGTTTGAAGCTTATAAATTCTCAAGTAAGTCTCATTCTATTGAAAATACCTTCATTACTAAAGACAGAATTCATTACTACTCTTGATACTCCAAAGGCCACTTCATTTGTCTCTTCTCATCTGATCAAGAACTCCAATGTTTTGTCATCATAAAGTCAAAGGTAAAATCAAGCCAGTGATAAAAAAATTGAGTTTATCAATGAATATCAAAGAACTTATACTGCTTTTGTCTCAAGTTTTGAAGCTTACTTGTGAGGTAGATTGGCATCAACTCATTTCATCTAAAAAGATCTTTAAAAAATTGACACATATGGTGTAGAGGAGACAGATTTACATTCACAAATGACCATTATTGCTACGAGAGCCAATAGGTTTTTTCAAAAAGTGTTGGACTCAACAAGTGCATTAAAGGATAATGCTTGCCATAATCAATCATAATGCGTTCTAATATTCAAACAATCAATGTATAATACACAAAAAATATAAACATACATATCAAACACCATTTATCGTTTAAATTTCTTTTTCAGGTTTGTATATAAAAGAAATTTTTGACAAGTGTCCACAGTAGATGAAGAAATGTCCACAACGGATGCTGTAGAAGTCATAGCGAATAAAGAATGAAGTCCGAGTGTAGATAGCGGATGAACAATCACATAAAATAGATGATCAAGTCCCACAGCTGATGAACTCTCCATAGCGGAAGTACATCCATAGTGGATGAACACTCCATAGCGGACACAAACAAACACCAAGTGTTCATAGAAGATAGCATCCAATGCACAGTGGAAAAGTATTCAACATTCACAGCACACGACTTAACATCCACAACATACAAGACATCGCCTACAGTGGACAACTTTTAAACTTAGGATTATATGTAATCTGCTTTTACATAAGGGTAATCTTTGTAACAGTATATAGATCTTTGTATAGGTTATAAATAGCTATGTTTCCTAATCCTTTGTAAGCTTTTAAACAATTATAAATTAAAAAAGCATTTATCATTCAGAGCATTCAAACACTAGCAATTATACACAATCACACAATCATACACACCTACAGTTCATATCAATAATCATAGGTTTTCGCACTATGATTATTGAATATTGATTCATAACACACTTTGTGTTATTGTTGAGATAATGAAAAGGTCCTTGGGGGAATCAACCTTTTTCAAGAACAAAGCTGATTTCATCAGGTGGTATCAAAGCCTTGGCTCGAATCATATACTGATTTTTGATCCTCTCAATCAATACAATGATCTCTACAGTTCATTAGCTTCAAATCATACATTTTGAGCTTAAAATCTACACAAAAACCTCTTCTACATCATACATGTAACAAATGTGCAAAAACATGATTTAATCACTTTTTATAGTGCATTTTGAAGAAGATTTAGTGTTTTTGTTGTTATTAAAGCTCGAATTATCATTCATTCACTGTTTTCAAAACAGAATCATCACAAAACCTTCAAAAACCTCATGGTTTCAAGGGATATTGATAAAACAGTCCCCGAGTATTATTGATTCAAGTTTTCATCATACAAACACTATTTTTGGATACATTGAATCCATTCATTGTGTTTAATCATCACATTCAAAACTGTTCATTCTCAAATTAGTTTGTTGATCATCTTCAAATAACAAATCGATTGTTGTTTTCCTTGAAGTTGTAATAGCCGCAAAAGTGCTAGATTAAACCCTAGTTCATCATCATCATCTTCAAATCTTCAAAATCTTTGGTGCTTTTGTTGATTTAATATCAAAACAAATGAAGAAACCGGTTCTTTTTTCGTAGTTTTGAAAAAGTCACTCTTTGTTCCAAAAGGTCACCTTTTTAAAGCATACTAATTGTTTTTAGGGTTTTGACTTTTCTTTGACTGATTTCATTAAAGGGTTTTAACTGATTGACTATTAATTAGACAAAATATTGCCTGAACATTCATTGGACCGAGATTGACATCACCTTGGACTTAATTAATTAATTTTCTTTTATTTAGTAAAATTAAAATGTGATAAATAAATGAAACAAATCCTAGTGACCTTAGGATAAATCAAAATTTAGCATCGAGCTAAACAAATAAACAAATTTGACTTAAACTTTTAAGTTCAAACTTAAAAATCATGTCAAACGAAATTTCAAGTTCAAATAGTGGTCTCAAAACCACCAAGACTGAAGAATAAAGCTGACTTCAAACAATGGAAAATATGTTCAAAAATTGGATTATTTTCCAAGACCCAGATTTGTGAACTTCCATAACTGAGGGACCATACATAACTGTGACTTTAGGTCCAGACTATAACATACAGAAACTAGTCAGTTTAAAGAGTGTCGCTGGTGATGACCTGAAAAAGGTCAAAACATACATGAAAGCATACAACATTCTGGTAATGACTCTCCCGTTTGAGATATTACCCAGAGTTGAGAACTTCAAAACTAAACATGAACTGTAGAAGGAACTTCACATAATGTGCGAAGGAAGTGAGGAAATCAGGGAAATCAAGAAAGAAAACTTGAGGACCTAATATGAAACTTTCCACCATGTTCAAGGAGAATCCATACCCTAACAATTCCATGGATTTGTTCAACTGGTAAATGAGATGACAGTTTATGATCTCGAATATGAATATGTCAAGATCAACAGGAAAATGTTGCATACTCTTCCAGAGAGCTGGGCCCAATCTGTCTCTCTGATGAAAGCAACATTGGATTTAGAAGCATTATATTTGGATTCACTAGTTGCCAAAGTAGAGGCACTCAAATTAGATGAGAGATTCAGAAACAACAACACAATCAGACATGTGGAATCATACAAATTCAAAGAGTGAAACTTCATTCTTTTCCGCACCCGAATCAACACCTTAGAGCAAACAACATCAACATGCTTCACATGAAACAACACCTTAGAGCAAACAACATCAACATGCTTCAACTTCAAGCAAACCACATCAAACAAAGACCCAAAACATACATAAGTTTGAGAAACCCATGGATGCTCTCACATCATTCTACAAAGTAAGGAGCAGAAGGCAGCCTTTGCAGCCTTCCACACAAGTTTTGAAGCATATTTGGGAGCAAATCTCACACCATCACAAATCATCCAACAAGATTTAGATGAGTTGCCCCAGACATGGTTAAAGATATGGATCTTCAGTGGTTTATGAAAATGATTGCCTGTAGATTAAAGAAGTTTTTACAAAAGAAATAGAGGTTTGAATATGGAGAAGAAAACAAAGATTGGTTTTGACAAGACCAAAGTAAGATGCTAAAACTATCAACTCTATGGTCATTTCTCAAGAGAATGTCAACAACCAAGGGCTGATAGAAACAACCAACAACCACAATCATCAAGTGGTTATCATACAAACAGACCAGTTCCACCTCCCATTAGCATTGCCTCTGCAACAATACCAGCCCAAATCACACAATACAACCCCAATCAACACTCTAAGTCCTCTTCGATGATAATCAAACAGAATGGAGAATGTGACTGGAGTATGTATGAGGCAGAGATACAATCTCTTGACTAGCCCTCATGGCACATGTTGAAGACAAACTTGCTGAAATCCTGAAAAAGCTAAAGGAGAATCTGTGTTCTCAAGCGTGTATAGAGGAAGTCTTAGGATAAAGAGAGCATGTAGACCAACTTTCAAAGAAAGTTATTGAAACAAAGATTTTGTATGACAGTTTAAAATCAAAAAAAGAATAATATGAGAACAAAATTTTGTCACAAAAAAAATGATTTGGACAAACTTTTGTTTAAAAAACTAACACTAGTAGCTCAGGTTGAGCAACTCTTTGAATCTTTGACACAGTCTAAAACATTACAAGCTGAAACTAAAGTGAAACTAAAGTGAAACTTCAAAAGTTTTAGGTGACCAATAAGAAGTTTGAAGAAGTTCTTGCTCAAGAAATGGTATTCAAAGACCCATCAGGTTTGGATATAATAAGGTCAACCCACCTTATAATGATAACTATATTCCACTGCCTAAATCAATGACCAGCACACATGGGGAATCACTTGATTATCATGACAAGACAAATGACTCCAAACCATCATCATCATCATCATCATCTAAGTCATCATTACTATCAAAATCACCTCTGATTAAATTTGTTAAAAGTCAAGCACAACCAAAAATTCAATCAACAGATTTATATTAAGGGGAAAACAATGAATTTGATGTACACACCTCTGATGAAGATGATGAATGTCTACTATATGATTAGTCAGATCAACCAATTACTGAAATTGAAAAAGGTTTCAAGTGTGGTTGATACACCACCAAAACAAACAAAGCAGAAGCAAGAATTTAATATCCGCTCAGGTGGAAGATAGGCTAAGTCTTTCATTGTCTCTCCCAAAAGACCAAACAAAGGGAAGGAAAAAGCAACCATTCAGCCAAAACAACCAACAGTAAATTTTGATATTCCACAAAAGTCTAATTTAAAATCAAAAGTTTTGAACAAACAAAGTACCACATATTTGCCTTACTGTGAATGGTGTGATTAATACACCCACAACACAGAAAAGTGCAGATATGGTAAGTACTACAAATACTATGATATGAATAATCATAGTATAGAAACATGCAATTTTCACAATTACTATTCAATTTGTGAAAGAAACAACCATAATACACCCAATTTTATTTTCAAAAAAAATAATAAAAAGCAAAACAAACAAACTCAGGTTGAGAAATCAACTGAGAAGTAAACAGTTGTTCCAACTAAGAACAAGGGTTGAGTACAAAGACAGACTCCACACACAAAAGTTGTTTTAAACAATGACAAAACATTTTATTACAACTTTAAACAAACAGACAGGAGACATAAGCCTCAAAATAGATACCAATCTCACCTTAGCACTCAAAGGAGGAGGGCTTAAAGCACCTCTCTTGACAAAGCTAAAAACATGCAAAGGAAGTCCAGTGTACCTAGAGTTCCTAAGCTTGCAGACAATGCTTCCTTAGAGGAAATTTGTATTCTGGGAAAATACGGAAAACCCAAGACCATCTCGGCTTGGGTTGCACCATCTAATTAATTTCTTTTTCTATGTAAGGACATCATTGAAGGCCTGACAATATTTGGTATGTTGACAGTGAACGGTCCCGACATATGACCGGCAACTGTTCCCTTTTTTGGGATTTCAAGAGCAAACATGAAGAAAACATAGCATTTGGAGGTGACAAGACAGGAGGAAAGATTACCGGTGCAAAAACAGTATCAAATGGGTTGATCAGCTTTGAGAATGTCAACTACGCTCCAACCTCTAGTTTAATCTTCTAAGTGTATCCCAAATCTATGATAAAGGATATGTTACTTTGTTTGACTCCAACAATTGCTACTTCCTCAAGATATATTTTCAAATAGCTGGAGACTGTATCCTTTTGAAAACTCCCCATCAAAACAACATATACATTCTTGATATGAACACAGTTTCAGCATTAACCCCTGACACTTGTTTGTTATCAAAAGCATAAGATTTTTCCCAACTATGGCATAGAAGATTGGGACACTCTAACTTTAATAGAATGAATCTATTAGTTAAGGGTGACTTAGTAATAGGTCTTGTCACACCCTCGCCAAGGGGAAACGCGAGTGAGTGACGAATGAAGTATCTTTAGAAGACATGGTACGATAAATACTAAACATAATGCATTCAAAAGATATTGGTTCTACATCATTGTTTTAGGTTACAAAAATTATTACACATATGGACTTAAATCATAAATCTATATTAAGCAATCCTCCATTGTAGCCTAGATGCGCAAAAGATTGACTTCCAAGCTACCACACATAATTATCACCTGAAATACACGCTAAAATAGGTCAACTAAAAGTTGGTGAGCTCGTAGAGTTGAGAGCTGATAAACAGTTGTTATCGTAAGCGGTAGTAAGTAAAATTGAATCAAGCATTATTTATGAATATAAATAAGAGACATAAAGCCGTGAGCCCACAACCAAAACTATAGCTATGAGAAAAACTAAAACCCCTACAACACTTATCACGAGTATTGGCTGTTGTTGTTCCAGAAATAAACATTCAATGTAAATGATCGTTAATTGACGCGTTCAATGAGTCTAGAGAATGGGGGTGCCTACCCCGATAGTACTATCAATATGTTCCAGTGTCTCTATCCAAAAGTTAATTGGTTGCGTTGTGAGAATGGGAAATTTAGCATGTGAAAATGATAAGATAAACTCATGCAATATTCAAGTAATAGACATTACATATAAAGCAATGATTCAAATGTTATTGTTGTTGCAAGTTGTTTCTCCCTCAAAAGCATTTAAAAGGAAAAAGGGGCTACGATAAATCACTGGTGTTGTTGAGTGGTTAGAGATTTCTTAATCCGAGATATGATGTTGCTAGACCGGAGTATTTCCTACATATACATATACGTAGTGATTGTTTGATAAGTTTGGTAAGTCAACGTGTAAGTCGTCTTAGATTAAATCTTTAAGTTTATTTATAAGTTTTGTAGGGTAATAGGCTACATTAGAGGTTGTTTTCACTCATATTAATATTGTGTGTAGGTTATAACTTATGATATCTATATGTTTTCTATTCACTAGAATTTAGTTTATTACCGATAGTTTCAATCGTGATGTGTCTACTCGTAACTTGTATTAAGGCATCAAGATAAATTACAAGAGTTGTGTAACGAACAACCCTAACTCCTAATCATGTGTAAGTGTTAAAATCAGGCTTGAGTCCCACCCTATAACCCATTTAAAGTTGTTTTCCCTTTATTATGTTCACTACAGCACATGTTTGGATAGTTGTTTGTATCTTGGTCAGATGGGGGTCTAAAACTAATTTTTAACAGCCGTGTGAATATGATTTGGAAAGCTAAGACATTAAGCTAACTTTTGACACAAAAATCACATTTGTTGATTAAGTATTGACAAGTTATTATTAGACAATATTATTAGGGTTATTAGTATGAGCACACGGGCCCATTTAGGTTTTAAGGTTTGCATTATAATCTCTATATATTGTAACCTAACCTATCAATAATATTCATTAACTCTTTTACCATTTAACATGGTATCAGAGCCTTAGGGTTCTTTGTACCTTTTTCTCAGCTGCACCATCACAAAAACATACAAACCTATTCGTCGCCACCGACTTCAAACCCTAGACAGGGTGGTGTGCCGCCACCGCCGCCGCCCTGTCCCGCCCTTGTTTTATGTTTGTTTCTTCTTTATTTTCTAGTTTCAGTTGTATAAAGCTTCGTTATCGATTAGATATTTAAACTTATTACCTATCTCCATTCTCTTGGTTTGTTCACATCCATTCTCTTGGTTTGTTTCTGGATTATGGCTTCTAACGTGAAGCAACACTATATTTCCTTTATTTCCCTTCTTTGTTTTTTTAATTTTTTCGTTAGTCGGTGTTTTAGCCGCATCAAGGACCACGGTCCACGGCCATCGATCTCAAACTATGGTTTGATTAAATTTTCTATTATTTTTAGATCTGCGAATCCAAGAGACTGCCAACTGACCACGGTCACCGGTCTTGTTTTCTTTTTATATTTATATCTATTTTTGTCATCACTTGATCTACGGATTCAAGAGAGTGTTACGTGCTAGCCTCGATAAATCGCCAACGACTACGGTCGTTAGGTCTCAACTCAATATTCCAAAAATCAAGAACCATGAAGTATCAAGCAAACTATTGATAGTACAATCAACCAAAATATGGATGATAACCTCAATCATAATATTGTTTGTTGGCAATAGTTTGGATAGTCAAGTCTATCAAAGCATGTTTATCATATTTTTATTGTTTTGTGCTTTTTTTTGTTTCCTAGTCATAGCGTCTGGTTACTTCCGCTACGGCTGTAGGGGAGTATTAGACAATATTATTAGGGTTATTAGTATGACCCCACGGGCCCATTTAGGTTTTAGGGTTTACATTATAATCTCTATATATTATAACCTAACTTATCAATAATATTCATTCACTCTTTTACCATTTAACAGTTATGGCCTTGTAAAGTTGGGTTATCATTCTGTTAGAAAAAGCTACTTTTGACACTTCATTTTCTTTTGCACTTTTAGGAGACCAAATCTCCATGGAAAATTATGATACCAGTTGGGTTTGAAAGCTAAAATGTTGAAAAATAACTCTAGGTTCAAGAAATACCTTGTTTGGTTTATTTTTGATCAAGCTATAGCCTCTTAAAGTCGGGATAATAAATCTGACAGGTTGCTGTCCATGTTGGTTTCACAGCCTTGTTGTTATGTCCTTCATGTTTTTAACTGGAGATTGAGTATCACACATGTTAAAGCACTAAAACTAATTGTGTAAAGTATCTATTTTGTGTTTCAATTCGTGGTTTAAGTGCGTACTTAGGGTGATTTCAGTTTTGCAACGTATGTGTAATTCTAACGACCTTATTATATCCAGTTATGTGTTCTTCCTGAAACTCGTTTTCTAACCTATCATGGGGCCTTATCAACGACTCAGATAACATTTAAAAGGTTTAGTTTAAGTGGTTATTAAGTTCATACCTGTTGGTAAGTGTCATTGCAAGAAGAAAAGGGTGTTAGAAGTCCAAACCGCACACTTGAGCCCTTCTTCCTTCTCACGATCGTAACACCCACAGCAGGCAACCTTCTTGGTGCTGTGTTTGAGCAGGCTTGAGGGTGTTTTGTTGTGATAAAGATCTGCTCTAGGGTGGGTTTTATAAGAGGTTTAGAAGGGAATCTCATCATGAAATGCCAAGGCATCTTTGAACCACTTTTGTTTGTGATTTGGCCCTTATTGGGCAGCAGCAACAGCAGCACACTTGAGCAATGTTCCAGCAGCATGTCACACCCGCTTTTGTACTACATTTTAGTATTTGAATGCTATATTTTATGTCTCAAACCATGATGAATTAGTTGGCTTTTATTTGAAGGGTATGGGAGTTTGTATCTAGGAGAATGGTGGTGATTTGATGGTGTTTTCAGCAGCCTCCATCGAGTAGTAGGAGGGGCCTGTTGCAGGCTCTCTTTGACAGCCATGAGGTGATGTTTTTGTTGGTCTATTGCCCATTAGTTTATGGTTTAATTGATCAAATAGGTCATTGATTTTGGGTAACGGGTACCTGTTTTTGATAGTGAATTTATTCAACTTCATATAGTCATTGCACATTCTTAAGGACCCATCTTTCTTCTTGATGAACAGGACTGGAGCTCCCCAAGGTGAGAAACTTGGTCGAATGAAACCTTTGTCTAGTAGTTCTTGTAATTGACTAGACAACTCTTGCATTTCGAAAGGTGCTAGTCTATAGGGCAATTTTAGGTTTGCTACATTTGTGTAATTCTGCTAGTCTGTAGGGCAATTTCAGGTTTGCTACATTTGTGTAATTCTAACGACCTTATTATATCCAGTTAGGTGTTCTTCCCGAAACTCATTTTCTAATCTGTCATGGGGCCTTATCAACGACTCATATAACATTTAAAAGGTTTAGTTTAAGTGGTTATTAAGTTCTTTCCTGTTGGTCAGTGTCAGTGCAAGAAGAAACGCTTGTTAGAAGTCCAAACCACACACTTGAGCCCTTCCTCCTTCTCACGATCGTAACAGCAACAAAAGGCAACCCTCTTGGTGCTGTGTATGAGCAGGTTTGAGGGTGTTTTGTTGTTATAAAGATCTGCTTTAGGGTGGGTTTTATAAGAGGTTTAGTAGAGAATCTTATCATGAAATGCGAAGGCATCTTTGAACAACTTTTGTTTGTGATTTGGTCCTTCTTGGGCAACAGCAACAGCAGCATACTCAAGCAATGTTCCCGCAGCATGTCACACCTCCTTTTCTACTACATTGAAATATTTTAATGCTAGATTTGATGTCTCAAACCATGATGACTTAGTTGGCTTTTATTTGAAGGGTATGGGAGGTTGTATCTAGGAAAAATGGTGGTGATTTGATGGTGTTTTCAGCAGCCTCCATTGAGCAGTAGGAGGGGCCTGTTGTAGGCTCTTTTTGACAGCCATGAGGTGATGTTTTTGTTGGTCTATTACCCATTAGTTTAAGGTTTAACCTCCCTTGTATCTAGCATTATGTGTTGGGAGTCTTAAGAGTGTTTTGGGGTTGTTTCTTGCCTCACTAAATCGAGTATTATGAGGACATGAACATAGTTTTGTTCACGTTCTTCAATTTACCAATTTATGTTAATGGATTTGGTGATTCATGCTTGACTATTTTCTTATGTGATCATTAGTTGTGTATTTGAGGTTTTCAAATGACGAGTGAGATTTTTTTTAGGGTTACTACAACCATCAAACTTATGTATAAGTGTCAAAGTCAGGTTTATAGTTTCATTCATGAAATACTAGTAGATGTCATTTTGCATTAAACTTGGTATGTTGACGTGCTAGGAATTTTGTTTAATGATGAAGCATTTATGCAAAGGTGGTAGCTTCATGCATGATTGCATGCTCAAATAATATGTCAACGGTTATTATTTGCTAACATCATGAATTATCACGTAATGACATTGATGCACTAAACTTCTTAGTATATAGATACGCACTTAATCTAATCCCCAATTAAGTCTAAGACTCATTAGCTAATAACCCAAAATTTAAGTGAAAATATTACAGTTTGATGAGGGTTAGAGTTTTTGAGCTTAATGTATAGGGCTATAAAGTAACCTGAAAATTTACGAATTTTACAGGTCTATCGCAAAAATTTTTTTTTCTGTAACTGCACAGTATGTCTGAAAGACAAATAATATAGAGTGTCTCATAAGTCTAAATTCGTAATCACTAATCACACACCACTCAAATTGCTTCATATGGACCTTTTTGGCCCTACAAACAAACATATTGAGTATAGGAAAGAAGCAATACTATCTTGTAATAGTAGATGAGTACTACAGATTTACTTGGTTATTTCTTTCTATTGCACAAGTCAGAAACAACATAATTCATCAAATCATTTATCACTAAAATTGAAAATCAATTAGATCTTAAGGTCAAAACTTTAAGAAGTGATAATGGTACTAAATTTAAGAATGACATTATTTCTTCTATTTTTGTAGAGAAAGGAATAAGTCAGCGATTTAGTGTGGCAAGGACTACTTAGGAAAATGGAGTTGGTGAACGGAGAAATAGAACATTAATAGAAGCTGCTAGATCTATGGTAGCTAACTTTGTATTGCCCATATTCCTTTGGGCTAAGGCTATTAACACATCTAGTTACATTCAAAATAGAACATTAATAATTAAAGAACATACCAAACTCCATATGAATTAATGTTTAAAAAAAACCTTTTATTGGATTTGTGGAAGCATTTGGGTGTCCTGTATCTATATTAAACACTAGAGAACATTTATCTAAGTTTGCTCCAAAAGCAAACGATGGATTTTTTGTTAGATACTCTCAAAGCTCTAAAGCCTACAGAGTATATAATCCAAGACTGAACATAGTGTAAGAAACAACTGATGTTGTTTTTAACTAGCATTCTTTCACTAAGAAAGTCATTGGATCTGACTAATTATTTGATATAGATTCCCTGACAAAATCATTTGGCACATCTTATTTTGATATTTCAGGTACCAAGGATGACATTGAATATCCCATGGTTCCTCCAACAAACATGGATGTTCCATTAACTCCTGATCCTCCAAGGGGAACAAACATTACTCTTCAAGTACAACAGTTACAACTCCTCCATATCCAACAACCACCTCAAGAGAAATATCAACAAACACTCCATCATCAAAAAATCCTTTGATCAATCAACCACAAGTTTTAGTTTACCCTCAACCAAGCAAACAAACAAGGTTACAACATCAAGACATAGCTGAAGAAGATGATGACTACCATTCACTACCAAACACCCATCATGATGATGAAATCTTAGATTTTTTTCATGATTCACCACAAACATTTCATGAGAATGCAAAACCAGAAGAACCTACCACTTCAAATACCCTTGCTCAATCATAAACACCTGACCAAACAATCAACAATCTTGATTCAACAATTCTTGTTGATCAAATTGAAACCACAAGAGCTCACAAATATCATACCCTAGAGAATATCATTGGTTATCTCAATGTCAGATTGACACACAGTCAATCTGTTACAGGAAACATATGCTTGTTCTCCTGCTTTTTATCTCTCATTGTACATAAGAACATCATAGAGGACCTTAAAGAAAACAGTTGGATAAAAGCCATGGAAGAGGAACTATAGCAATTTAGAAAGCAAGAGATGTGGAAATTGGTTGATCTCCCTGATGGTCAAAATAGCATTGGCACTTGATGGCTCTTTAGAAACAAAGCAGATGATAGAGAGATTATCATAGGAAACAAAGCAAGGCTCATTGCCCAAGGTTACACTCAAGATGAAGGCATAGACTATGACGATGTCTTTGCTCCGGTAGCTAGATTGGAAGCCATCTGAGTGTTCTTTTCTTATGCCTCATCAAAGAAACGCATTGTCTTCCAAATGGATCGGAAATGTGCATTCCTATATGGTAAGATAGATGAAGAGGTATATGTTGCTCAACCACCAGGGTTTGAAGACCCAGACTTCCCTCACAGAGTTTACAAGTTAGAAAGCTTTGTACAGTCTTCATCAGGCACCCGAAAAGTGTTATGAAATTTTATCAAAGTTTCTACTACAAAATAGATACACACAAGGGAAGATTTATCAAACATTATTCTTAAAGAGAAAAGGACAAGACTTGCTAGTTGTACAAGTCTATGCGGATGATATCATTTTTGGCTCCACTAACATACAACTTTGAAAAGAGTTTGAAGCTCTTATGCAATCAAAATTCCAAATGAGGTCAATGGGAGAACTTACCTTCTTCCTTGGACTTCAAGTACAACAATCAAATGAAGCAAATTTTATCAATCAAAGCAAGTATGTAAATTAGATCTTGAAAAAATATAACATGACTTATTGCACATCAAGCAAAACACCATTTGCAACTGGATTGAAGTTTGGTCTAGATCTAGAAAGTACATCAGTTGATCAAAAGTTTTACAGATCAATGATAGGCTCACTGATGTACCTAACTTCAAGTGCACAAGATATCATGTATGCAGTTTGCGTGTGTTCAAGATATCAAGTAGAACCAAAAGAATCACACATCAATGCTGTAAAGAGGATTTTCATATAATTGAAAGGCAAACCAACACTTGGCCTTTGGTATCCTAAAGATGGAGATTTCTCTTTATTAGCATACACTGATAGTGATTATGGTGGATGCAACAACAACAGAAAATCAACAACAAACAGATGTTAGTTTCAGCCGAAGCAGAATACATAGCTGCCTCTGCATGCTGTTCTCAAGTGCTTTGGATTCAAAACCAAATGCTTAACTATGGCTTTAGTTTTCTAAAAACACCCATACACATCAACAATTCTGCAGCCATGTTTATCACTAACAATCATGTTAAATATTCCGAAACAAAACATATAGATATCAAATATCATTTTCTTAGAGATTGCTTAGAAAAATGTCTGATTAAGTTGATCAAAGTTCATACTAACAATCAATTAGCTGACCTTTTTACAAAATCATTTGATTCAATAAGATTTGAATTTCTAGTTTAGTCACTTGGCATGATCAACTATGAACCAAATAGGTAATGTTTATTAAAACATTCAAAACATACAAGCTTTATTTTGTTAAAGTCCAAGTTTATCATTCTTTCCAAAATCAACACATCAAACAAACATTAATGTTCTTAAATAACTCACAAGTTTGAATCATACATGACCATTCATGAGAAATGATAGTACACTAGATTACTTCTTCACTTGGGTAATTTTCTAGCAATAAAAACTGACAATACCTTGTTTGATGTGTGGATAGGCTCACCATGGGGCACCTAACATCATATAAAACAGCGAAGAACTAAATTCTCATGATTGTGTGGTAATTAACACCCATATTGGTATATGGTAAGTATTGGTCTATCCAATACGGATTGCTTGTAAGGTAACTCATATACACCAAGTGAAACAGTTTATAAATTGCTCAATCATACAAGTGTCTCCTTTATTATGATTATCATAAACCTAGAGTACACTAAGGCATTCTTTGTTGTGCTAAGCATAGACCTGAATGACCTATATTATGATCCAAAAAGATTCCGAAAGAGAAACACATTCATCTTGGATGCATCATAAATAAAGTCTTATAGACTACATTCCTTGTGAATGCAATCAAAAGAATTCCAAAGATTATCACCTTCCAAAGTGAAATGCAAAAGAATCCTAATGTGGATCAAACAATAAGGATCAATTGAGCATTTATATTCCTAAGTAGCTAGGTCATAAGTATTGAAAGTGCTTTCAGGCATATCTTGAGCAGGGTTTATCTTAACATATAATCAGGTGGGGCTACATACAAATCATCTTAATACACCCAAAATATGATAATTACTCACTGTTTAAATTAATCATTAATACCATACATGAGTTTAAGTGGACCACAATATCTGCAGTCAACATTGTATTAGTCTTTTCTCAAAATCATCAAATCAAATCATTGAGAGTTTAAGACTAGTATGATCTCATGCCATGTTAAAATGATTCATGTCAAAACATGCATATCATACAATTGTTTAGTTTGATAAAGTGTTATCTTTCTAAAAGTTTATCATGCAAACAAACAAACTAGACTTTGATAATTTCCATCAACCAATTTCAAAATTTGTTATGTTATAAAGGATTTTATACATATGAAAAACATTTAGGGGGAGAAAAATGAACATGGAAATATCAAAGGCAGCAGGGTATGTGCATCATCATACATTCTTAAAATTTGAAATATTAAAATTTAAGGATTTTAAAATTTTGAGTTTTTTTAAACAAAGGAAAACAGCCAATTCAAGCAAGTCAATTTGACATGTATACATGCACATTGATGCTTATGAGTGATATCTTATCATCCATATATTAATCATGTTAAAATTATAAAAATTTTAACAAACGTTCAAATTTTGAAAAACATTTCACAAATTTTCAAGCAAAACAGTAAACTAAGTGTTCATAGCGTATGTATTAAAATTTTGTTAACTCTAGACATAGCGGACTCACAAACATACATCTACTATAGTTGCAGTGAACCATTAACCATCCAAAATACACCACGTGTATATAACGGACAAACAAATATGCATCCACTATGCATCATTGAACATACAAGTGTTCACAGTGTATGATGTCAGGTAACATATCCGCTGTGATTACAATGGCATTCCACAGCGCATGACTAACTTTAGTCATCCATTGTAGAAACAGTGTAAGAGTACACAGCGTATGCACATAAGTAAGCATATGATGTACACAATCATACAAGGGTTCATAGCGCATGAAAATAAGTCATCTGGTATGAAGATTCCTAAAACAATCAAAGTTTACACAGCGCATGACCAATTTGTCATCCGCTGTGCACATCAAAACAATCATTCAAGTTTGCACAGCGCATGAACAAATGTTCATCCACTGTGTGCATAGTGTTTAAATACACAATGTATGTTATTAGTCATAAGATGTGAATATTCATTTAACATACAAATGTACACAGCGCATGTCCAAAGTGTCATCCGCTGTGAACACAATCAAATACATTCAAGTGTCCACAACGTTCAACTTAAAATTATATAACGGACACATTGTTCACAAAGCGATGTAATACTCACAGCGCATGACTAAAAATCAATTTTAAGTTAACACTGTGCATGCAGCATACGTTCACACCGTATACATAGTGGACACTTATTATGTATGTTATTTTCACATTCATCATGAGTGTGCGAGGCAAAACTTAAAAATTCAAAATGTTGCTATAGTACGAATTCCCACTAATCATCCAAAACCAATATATGTTTGTATTCACCTCTGATATTCAATCAAATAGGTATAACAACATGTTTTTAATCTTCACACAATCATCAAAACAACTGGTTTATAGATTTTGATTCAAGCTTTGTTAAACCCTAGTCGAACTATGAACCGAGACCTAAAATAAAATCATTTGATGTTGTAATTGAAATCAAACGTTGAATATATTTTAGTTGATCATAGTCGTATGTATTGGGACTGTTGATGTGAAGAACTTTAATTTAATGTTCATCGGTTAGAACAGTCAACATGTTCATGCTGAAATTTTTTAAAAATTAACTGTTTGATCTTTGAAATGTTGAAAATGTCTTGAAACGTGATATAACTTATCAAACTTGTTTGAATTTCATTAAGAAACATAAATTGACAGTCAATTTAGCATGACATTAAACACAACAACATTCAATGCAAACATTCAATATGCATTAAATGAACTACTTTGACTTTACAAGTCCATTGAAATTCTCTAAGTAAGTTGTTATGAGATATAATCTTTAAATGATTTCAAATTAACTCTATCATAAATCAAACATGATCAAAATCAATTTTGATCCAAACAACATTAAATTAGTGAAATGTGCAAGTGCAAAATTGACCTAAATTGACTTTTGAACAATTTCTTGAAAGTTAAACTGCTAAAATCAACAAACAAACAATTTGACACAAGTAAATGCCCAACAAACATGATTCATTATTTCATAACATTTACAATGGCCAATGAACACACAATCAAAGTTTCATTTGATTAACATCTATCATTACAATCACTCAAGTACTGACATATTATTCTTGTTTGGAGATATGGCAAACCTTGTATTTGTCAGAGATTAAAATCTATGTGCTTATCTCAATCCTGATTCTCCTAAGGCTAAAAATTATAGAGATATGATTCAAGCCATAAGACAAACAAGGCTGGTGCATGCAATGATTGCCAGACCAGAGATAAAAGAAGATCACATTGTCTAGTTTTGGACAAATGCTCATTTGGAACAGATGCAAGATCAACAAGTAATGATATCTTCCATTCATGATCAATACAAATCACCATTTCTGAAGAGGTGTCTAGAAGAGTATTGCAATTGGAAGATGAAGATGCACAAGGCCTAATTGAGTTTGATGAGATCTATGTACGTCATGTTTTAAGGCAAATTGGCTATACTGGAACCATTGATTGGAAACACATCAAGAAATCATACATGTGTGCTAAGTTCTGATTTCTTATGCATACCTATCAGAAGACCATGACCAACACAAAGAGAGGCTGGGATGCTACTTCATTAAGGAGTTATTCTGCAATTGCAAGTATCATTGGTAAAAGAGCATTCAACTTTGCTGCTCAAGTTTTGAATAGTATGATCTACAATCTAACTGAAGTGAGGCACAAGTTTCATATGTATCTAAGATTTCTTTAGTTGATCATTGATGATTTATTGCCCAACATTCCAAGAGAGTGAGTTGCGTTTCAACCAGTGCACTTTAATGAACATGTCTTCAACAAAATCAAGTCAAGCTTATATCATGGAAAGGAAGTTGTTGTGCCACCTCACATGATCGACCATGATCTTCCTGCTCCAAAAGTCTTTCTGAGGATACCTTGTCAAGGTGAACCTCATATGTTATTTTAGAACATCATTCATCAAGCACCAATTATCCAACCAACTCTAGTGATCCAAGAACAAGTACAAATCATACAAGAGCAAGAGCAAGCTCAAGAGCAAGAACCGTTCCAATTTGATCAGAACATTCCATCTCCATCTCACAACCCTCATCTATCTAACCAATAAACATTCTCATCTCTTTTAAGAGATATAGATGCAGCTATGGGTGAACATGCATTTCAACAAGACGTAGTGGAAACATCCTCTATGCATGAAATAGAACAAGAAGAACAAAATGTTCATGTTGAGCAAACACAAACAGATGAACAAGCAAATGGTTTGCACACAGAAGAAGAGATAGAGTACTCAAAAGTATTTTTGTTTACTGAGTTCAATAAGTTGATTGAAAAATCAAACAACATGGCAAGGAAATTGAAAGATAAACTCAAAGCCAAAGATGAAGAGATGGAGAAGTTAAAGGGTCATCAAAAGGCATAGAATTTGATTGTTCAGTTCCTTGAACAACAACTTGAACAAACAAAGGATGAAGTTAACGATAAAGATCAAGAATTAAGTAGTGCAAGGCTAGATAATCTATGATCAAAATGAAGAAATAAAGAGATTAAATAGAGTATTGAAACATGCAGACAAACAACTGAATGAGGAAGAGCATTCAGAAGGTCAAGAACAAGATTTGAGTGAAGAGTTCTTTGATCAACAAATGTCAACAATTCAAGAAAAAAGCGTAGGTGAACAAGATCATTCAATCATTATTCCAGAAGAATCATACTCAATGGATCAATTGTTTGGAGAAACCAATCCATTTGAGAATATCCATTAGTCACCCATCTTGAGGCAACATTTCCATACCACTTACACATAACAAGCTCAATCAAGCATTATTGTTGTCAATCCTTTATTAGAAAAACAAAAAGAGCTCATCAGATATGTTATTAAGTCATTAAAAGTGCAAACTGATTCTTCTAAACATCAAGCATCATCATCATCTCAACCTCCCTTTACAAACATATGCAAGAAAAAGAAAAATGGAGTACTTGGCTGATTTGGCTAAAGGGAAAGAAAAAGTAGTTGCCAAAGAAGAACCAGAATCCCCTCCAATGAAGCTGTTAAAAGTGAAAGCTGAACCTTTAGATGAAGATGAATTCAAGAAAAAAGAAGCTAAGGTTGTAAACCTAGAAGAAGGAGATTTTGATCAAAAACTTGATCAATAACAAGATTCAATCATCATTCTCACTAATTCTGAAGATGAAACAGATAAAGATGAAGAAAAGACTGAAAACGTACAAGATTTGTTGCCTGATGATCCTGAAACCCTAATGGGTATAGAGCTTGCAACAAAAGGCTTTCCGTATGATGCTTTCATTTACCTTAACCTATCTGAAGTTAAAGACTTGCTCAAAGACTTTCAAAAAGTAATGAAAAATGAAAATTAGCAAACATACAGAAGACACAAAGAGACTAAAGTTCAGCAAGAATTTTAGAAGAACTTGCCAAAGGATCCTTCAATTGAAAAAATGACATACTCCAAGGTGAAAAGCTGGTTGAATCCTACAAGGATGCCTTACAGATCTTATGCTGGTAAATCTCTAGCTCAAATGAAAGAGCTTGCTAGAGGCATTTATAAGAACATGCTGGCAAATGCCTTAAAGGCTCAGGTTGTCAGACCTCATCCAGTAGCATCTTTCTCTAGTTACCATCAACCACCTCCAGAACTTCACCTTATAGAAGAACCAAGGCAGTTTATTCCACACAGGCTATGACCTAGAGGGAATGAAGTTAGAGAGATGATCAATGAAAATACAAACTTCGTAAAGCTTTATGATAGAATCACACTCACAGCATAAGCAAATGAGAGAAAGATAGTTAAATGAGAGTATGATGAAGTTTGGGATGTTGTGCCTATAAAGAGAGTATCTAGTCTTGTCAAGTACTTAACATACATGTCATAACTGGGAACATTATCATATGAAGACAGACTAGACTTAATGCAATTGAGGATGGTGAATCGCACAAACAACCCAAGGGGTGCTGATTTTTACCCCTCATGAGATTATACATGAACAAATAACATTATGAGATGAAGGCAAGAGCAGACCGAGAATATAAACTCCATATAGGAAAGCTAAGGAGTAAACAAAAATGAGTTGATAAACAAACACAACAAGATGAAGACATTGATGCTGAGTTGCTAAACAGAGTTGGATATCCACTGAGACCAATTGATCTTAAGTTAATAATGAAAAAAATTGAAGGTAATTAGTACAATCATCCAATCACAAGATGCTACTATGATGAGAATCATTTTGAAGTTATGTTGGAAAGGAAGCTTAAAGGAAAGGAGGTAGTGGATTTCAGACTATTTGATCCTTTAGAGATTTCCCAGTAATTGAATATGCAATCTTCAAGGGTGACTAATGTTATTTCATTCATATGTTGAGAATGCTACTCTAAAACAAAGATTAGAGACAAATCAACAAGCATTGACACACATTGAAGGTATTACATGCCTAAGGATCTCTAAGAACAACAATTTGGAAGTACTTAAGGAGGATCATGTTGTAACCACTCTGGTTAGCAAGATTAAAGTTCAAAGCTTAGATTAATCAACCTTGGAGAAGATGGTGCAGCTTCCAATCACTTACAAGTATGATGATCAGATCAGTGCTATTCAATAGTTCACAACACACATTGTGAATTGTGTGAATGCATTAAGGTTGTAACATTACCTAATCAAGTCAAGGAAGCTGAGAAAGATCAAATAATAGAGAAAGATGTATAAGAGTCCATCAAGGCTACATTTGAAGTGCAGAAGAGTGCAGATGAAGCTGGTCCGTCTCATTCTTAAAGGTTCATTAACAATATAACATACATAACAGACAAATCAAACTAATTACACATGTGTAATCACTAAGTCATGCAAGTTCACTAACAATCAAGCAGGCATAACCAATGCATCATACATATCTAACCATTCATAACAATCAAAACATATACATAACCAAACATAACATACATAATATCAAATATAACAACAATTATGCAAATTAACAAGTCAATACAAGCAAACATCAAAGAATTGCGACATCATCCTTAGGAGGAGTATTGTTGGACTCAACAAGTGCATTAAAGGATAATGCTTGCCATAATCAATCGTAATATGTTCTAACATTCAAACAATCATTGTCTAACACACAAGCAATATAAACATACATATCAAACACTAATTACTATTTACATTTCATTTTTAGGTTTGTAGGTAAAAGAAATTTTCAACAAGTATACACAGCGGATGAAGAAATGTTCTTAGCGGATGCAGTAGAAGTCACAGCGGATGAAGAATGAAGTCCAAGTGTAGACAGCAGATGAACAATCACATACAACAGATGATCAAGTCCCATAGCTGATGAACTATCCACAACGGATGAAGATTCCACAGCGGACACAAACAAACACCAAGTGTTCACAGCAGATAGCATCCAATGAACAGCAAACAAGTATTAAACATTCACAGCGAACGAGCTAACATCCACAACGAACAAAACATTGTCCACAACGGACAACTTTTAGACTTAGGATTATATGTAATCTGTTTTTACATAAGGATATTTTTGTAACTGTACATAGATCTTTGTATAGGTTATAAATATCTACATACCCTAATCCTTTGTAAGCTTTTAAACAATTATCAATCAAACAAGCATTTATGATTCAAAGCATTCAAACATTAGCAATCACACACAATCACACAATCATACACACTTATAGTTCATATCAATAATCATGGGTTTCCGCACTATGATTATTCGGTATTGATTCATAACACATTTTTTGTTATAGTTGAGAGATTGAAAATGTCCTTAGGGGAAGTTTATTCTTCACTTTAGTCAAATTATATATCATCGCATTCAGCACTTATGCAGCAAAATTGAAAGGTCTTCTTGCAAAGGTACTTGCAATTGCAGAAGAACTCCTCAATGAAGTGGCATTCCAGCCAGTCTTCTTGTTGGTCATGGTTTTCAGATATGTATGCATAAGAAATCTGAATTGGGCACACATATAGGACTTCTTGATTTGTTTCCTATCAATGGTACTTGATCGATGTCGAAGTATCAATCAAATAAGATGTTAATTTATGTGTTCCTATTCACCTTAAACTAGTTAGGGTAAGTAAGTGGAGTTAGTGGTCGATGTATTGCGAATTGATCTTTATGAAAACAAAAAACCGAATTACTAAGTTACTTAACACTATTGCCTTTTGACCGTAAAAAGTTGATTTTTTGAATGATCAACAAATTAACTAAGAAACAAATTGCAAAGATTCAAACTTGATTAAGAAAACGAATATATGGAAGGGTAATCAACTTCGGATCTAGGTTGGTTTTCAGTAATTGTTTAATTTAACTTCATGGAAAATCCTTAATAGGGATTCTAAACATATAATGATTAACTGGTATCAATAATCAAGACATAATAGGTCTTAATACACAATGACAATTCAATTAGAAACCAAAACTTTCAATCACGTAATTCCTGAAAAATTAAATGACATTTAATAGAGGTTAACCAAAATCATTGTTTAAATAACCAAAACACAAGTTAAACTTATGAAATAAGTTAATGGGTTCTAAAGTTTAATCCCACCAAAGTTAAACATAAACAAAAACCTAATCACACAAAACATAATACTCGAAGTCGATCACGAGAAGATTAGCCGCTCATTGTTCTTGAATGATCTTGAAAACCATTGCTGATTTGCATTCCGGATGATTGAATATTGTTTTTGAGAGTTGGAATGGTGATTTAGTGGCCTAAGAATGTTCAAAATTCATCTCCAAACATTCTAGTTTGAATAGGGCGCAAGTGGTGGCTGAAAGATAATAAAAATACGTTTTAATAGGGTTTCAAAAAGTATCCCAACGTAGCCTACGCCAACCAAAGTAGCCTACGCTGGCTGCAATCTGCTGAATTTTTTCTGCAGCTGGTGTAGCCTCCGGTGGCTACAGTAGGCTACGGTGCAACCCTTTCTACAGCACTTTGAATCCTTGTTTTCTTGACTTTTCCAATAACTTGTTTCATCATGTAGCTTGCAACTTGCTTGTTTCACCTGCAAAATCACTTCCAACCCATAGTTAACCTATTCAACTTAATCACATTCATATAAACGAATAATCATACGTAATATTTAACGTTTTAAACACTTATAATGACATTCCAACGCACTCACATCACATCCTCACACTTAACCTTTGCTTTCTCGCAAGCAAATCTATTTCAAAACACCTAACAACATTACAAACCAAAATCTCTAACTTTATCTTAGCTATGATCCAAAGTCATACCCATTCTAGAATTACAATAAATAATGTTTGGTTAGAAAGTAAAGAATATTACATTTCATTCAAAATATAATCCGCCTAATTAAACCTAACAAGCTTCCAGCTTTTATTGTCATGCAACACATCCCTCACTATGTTCACTCCTTTCAGTTTATTTCTGGATTGATGAAAATTGCACCAATATATGACTCAAAAGGTCCACATGTGAAACTTTGTTATTATATGCTTATGTGACAATCAAACTTCCACGGTAACACATAAACAATGCACACATCAAAAGGACGTATAGGTTTTGGGTTTAGGGTAAGGTAGGAATGCTCGACTGTGAATGTGGCTAGAATATAAAATCAATGCAATACTAACTGTTGACATTCTTATTGATAGAACTACTACTTAAGCAAAACAAAACCATGGGTACATATTTAACCCATAACCAATAATTTGCATTTTCATTGTTTGTTTTTCTATTTTTTAATCACTAACTATTACAACAAAGAAAATACTAAGACTATTAGGAAAGTCATCAACAGTTGTATTTTGTAAGGGTGAATGGGTTAGTTTGGGTTTTAATGATGTGGGTTTAACAAAAGAAAAGGTTTAAAGCCCAAAAAGGGCTACTAGGGAAGTTTTAAGAAACTGGTGAAGCATGAAAATGGTTTGAAAGGAAAAAAGAATCTTAGATTGCCTCTATCATCTATTTGCATTTATCAAGTTCCCCGTCCCCTCATGCATTAAATCACACAACTTCTAAAATAAAGAATCATATGACCTACACTAAACAATTGAACAAATTTTTATGTGAACTAACGATCTAATAGGCTTCAAACTCTTACCAAGTAGCAAATAGGGTTATTGATGTATGCATGCTTTTATTACACCAATAGCCTGTCAACCCAAACTAGGCGATTCTCAATTTTTTCTAGCAAGCTTGCTAAACATGATTTTGTTTGCTATCTTACAATTAGACCATGACTAAGGACCCTATCTTCAAACATGTCCAGAATCAATTGGTATGACTATCATTTCATGTCCGATTGAATTGCTTAAAAACAATAAAAGTTTTCCAAATTTTCCTCATCCCCACACTTGAGCGGCATTGTCCTGAATGTATCTTAGTTATGTTAAGTGTGTGAAATTGTGTTCCTTGCAAATCAAATTAGTTTAACCAACACGAACGACTTTTCCAACCCAAGTCAACCCAGACAAAAATATAACCACAACCAACACATGCTAATAATAACACCACTAGCTTACCCTTTACCTATTAAACATAAATTGTCTCACACCTCCCGACCACCCAATTACCTAAACAAATAACGCTAATTCGATAATCAGAAAACATTAACAGATAAAAAGAGTACATGGACCTGATCATAGATCAGCGGGTACTCAACAGTAGGGGTTCTGTGGGTCGCCAAAGATGCTCCTCATCGTGTGTGAGAATGTTCCAAAGTTGAAGGAATCAGATGAGCTTCCTTGACTTTGTTGCTGTTGTGCATCTTGAATGGGGTTGAGTCATGTTAAGTGATGCACCGGTGGAACCGAGTAGTTCACTGTTCCATCATACGGTGCAAGAGTAGTATGGTCTATGATCTCCGGATGTTCAATCATCGGCTCACCTCCGTGCCAAGCATTGTCCATCCTCCTCTTTTGATCATCTTGCCCCCTTAGGTTCATTTCATGCTCTTAATTCCATGCATGAGTACGGTTCTAATGTTCCTGACGATTATGGTTCAACATGTTATCCCAATGTAGCTGCTCAAATCCACGAGTATTTTGATCGTAGGTGGCCTGTTGGTAACTTGCGCACGAATCAAAGTCTATCCGACTTTGTTGAACTACAAATTGATCCATACCTTGGTATCCCCCATAAGTGTCATAATAGTTGGGCATACCACCAAAGTAAGGTGCTCTTGCTCCACCCCCTCCATCTCTTCATCACTAACTTCCTCTTCACCACTATCCGGCTCATCCGTTTCCCTCTCATCTAACGGTTCAGCATCCAACCTTAGTGCTCTCCATTTTTTTCCAACATTTTTCAATTTGTGATAACTAACTGCTTTTACATATGACCAACTAAACATGCTCAACCCTTCTAAATTAAAGGCGGGGTTGTCCTCCTCCTGAAAGTCTATTTCCGGTGTGATAACTCCCTGTTTGAAAGATATCCTTGGCGATACCGTCAGGAGGGAATGCACTATCTGCATATCTCGATGTCTCAAATACCCTCGATCACTTCTATGTGATAGTATGTTTTGTTGTACAATCAAAAGTAGCAACCTTGCTTGCATCTTATCTTGTCTCGCCTCATCTTACATCGTTGTTGGGTAAAAACAAATCAGAAAGCATTTGATTCCATTGTGGATGTAAATGACACTTGTCAAATAATTCCATTGAGGATGGGTATAAGTATTTGCTCCCTCCATGTCTATCTGGTATGGAATCAAAGTTAGCAATTTCCTTTAACGTGTCATGAGAAATTATGACTTCCCTGCCTCCAACATCCCCAACTAGCCTCATGGTCGTTGGTGGTGATTGACCACTTTCATATTTTAATAAACCCACCCATTCCATCACTAGGTTTAGGTATTTTCTGTAAGTCACCCCATCATAACAGTTCAAAGCCGGTTCCCAACCAGTAGCTTTGAATGTCTACATGATTCCAAAAGCTCAAAATTGTTCCAAATTAACTACCCTTTGATATAAGAATCCGCTATGAGCACAAGGGAGATCCCATTGAATTTGCCTTGATTGAATGAAGGCTAGCTGACTTCGATACTGAATGAACTCGCATGCTGAAGAACCGATTATCTGCAAACAATTGTTTATGAAACATCCTGTCCTTCTTTTCCAAAGATCCCGTCTTCTACACTGGCTTTGCTCTTGGATAGTCTCCGATACGGGTTCCCCCATCATCACCCTCTTGAGTTTAAACTCTCCTTCATTGTGGTTCGGGCTCAGATCTTAACGCACCAGCTAGTTTCTTACCTTTTCTTCCCAACTGCACACATTAACCAATTCAACATGCTAACACTCGGTGAGACCAACATAAATAACTAAATTAAATTGTTAAACCAAAAGCAAGTGTAGGGTTATGGACCCTACTTTCCCCATACTTATTTTTGACATGGGTACTTGAATTGTTGAATCTATTGTTATACCTAACTTTCTATTGCCGAACGATAAAGCTTTAATTTTGATGAGTTAATCATCTAATTTCATAAAAAATTGCAACTTTGACTTGGACAAGTCAAGATACCCAATTCAACAATTCAATTTAAGGTGTAATGGCCTGAATCATCATCTAAATCAACAATTTAACAATAGCTTAGGATAGAATTATCACTAGCAACATCAATTTATCAACACCTCTTAGAACCAACCCCAATCAACCAACATTACAGGCATTCAGATCCTTCAAGTTTCCAATAACATACCTCAATAATCTTGTGAGAAAGTGAAGAAAAATCATACCGTTATTGCTTATGAGGATGAAGAACACTTGATTGCCTAGAAATTGCTTCGAATCAAAAACCCTTAATTTTGAAAAACTAGGGTTCTTCGTGCTTCGTTTAGATTACACACAAGTAGAAAGATTTGTTTAAAAACCAACACTCCTAATGTCTTCCTTACTAAAAACTAAGCAAAAGTCACTTTTTATTTGTTGGATTTGGTGGAAAGATGAAGAGAATAGATATGGAGGTTGGTTATGGAAGATATGAGAGCATTAGAAGAAAGATGGTGGGTTATGGGATGAAAGGAGATGATATAAGATGAACATGTGGCTAGAAACTAACCAAATCCCATCAATTACTTTTACTCCTGGAGTAGCCTATGCTAGGCACCGCAGCCTACGCTAGGCACCGCAGCCTAAGCTGGGGAGCATTCTGTTTTTCCAGGTTTAAGCCCACCGTAGCCTACGCAAGGTACCGTAGCCTACAGTAGGGGTGTTTCTGTTTTCTTCGGTTCAGGGCCACCGTAGCCTATGGTGGCTACCGTAGGTTACTGTGGTAGTGTTTCTAATGCCGATTTTGATTTTTTTGATTTGATATTTTATTTTTATTTTTATTTTTTACTTTTTTTATTTTTTTTAAATAAATGGTAAATGGTTTAAGTTGTACACGATGTACTTTATGATTTAACTTTCGTGCTCCCACTCCCTTTAGAAACTTAAAGTCGCCCTCGACTTTTACACATATTTTAAATGTACCCGGGCAGGTAGCATTCCCAGTCAGAAAGCACGATCATTTTTCTACAAAACATGTTAAACCAAAAAATAGACGTAATAAACTTAAAATGAAAAGTAATTAAGAAACAAAACCTCGGGTTGCCTCCCGTAAGCGCTGAATTTTTCAAGTCACCCAGGACTTTCTCGAGATCTTTAGTCATGTAAATCGCAAGTCGGTGAACTTAGTAATAAATTCATCGTTTTCTCGAACGTCGGGTTTAACTCTGTGTCTTCTAAGTAAGGTTTTAGCCGATGACCATTCACAACTTGCCGTAAATGATCATCTAGATCTTCAATCTTGATATCGCCATGATTCCCAACACGCTTAATCACATACAGTCCTGTCCACTTACTTTTAAGGTTACGTGGAAAAAATTTCAAACGTGAGTTAAATAGCCAAACTTTTTGACCTACCTCAAATGTCCTTCTTTGCAATTTAGCATCATGGACTCTTTTCATCCATGCCTTGTATGCACTAGAGGTTTCGTATGCGTCATCTCTTAATTCCTCCAATTCAACCAAACTCAATTTGCGTTGTTTACCTCCAACATCATAATCCATGTTAACCTCTTTCACTACCCACAAAGCACGATGAACCAATTCAATAGGTAAATGGCATCCTTTGCCATACACCAATCGATAAGTTGTATTACCAATAGGTGTTTTATACTTAGTATGATACGCCCATAATGCATTGTTAAGTTTGGTGGACCAATCCTTACGGTTGGTTCATACTGTTTTTTGTAAAATCTCTTTGATTTGCCTATTTGATACTTCCACTTGTCCACTCGTTTGTGGATGATATGGTGTTGCAACTCGATGGTCTACACCATATAGTTTAAGAAGTTTTCAAAAAATAAAGTTTTTAAAATAAGATCCCCCATCACTTATAATCACACGGGGAATACCAAAATGAGAAAAGATGTTGCTTTGAACGAACTTGCAAACAACACTATGGTCATTTGTTTTGGTGGCAATCGATTCAACCCATTTAGATACATAATCAACTGCCACAAGAATATATAAATTACCAAACGAATTTGGGAATGGGCCCACAAAGTCAATTCCTCAGACATCAAAGATGTCAACAACTAGAATTGGCTGCATGGGCATCTCATTTATTTTTGAAATGCTACCCATATTTTGGTAATTTACAAAATTTTTAGCAAATGCATACGCATCCTGAAATATAATTGGCCAAAATAATCCTGCACATAACACTTTACATCCAATTTTCTAACCACTAAAATGACCACCGCATGCAGAAGCATGTACAAGTCCCAAGACTTCTTTAATTTTGGAATCCGTAATGCACCGCCTGATAACTTGATCTGGTCCCACTTTAAAAAGATCTAGGTCATCCCACCGCGTGATAACTTGATCTGGTCCCACTTTAAAAAGATCTAGGTCATCCCAGATATATTGCTTAACCTATGCCAAGAATTTTTGTCTCTTCATTTTTGCCAATGTTCTCGAATGACACCCGAAACATAATTATTAACAACTAGATACATAATCAACTGCCACAAGAATATATAAATTACCAAACAAATTTGGAAATGGGCCCACAAAGTCAATTCCTCAGACATCAAAGATGTCAACAACTAGAATTGACTGCATGGGCATCTCATTTATTTTTGAAATGCTACCCATATTTTGGCCATTTACAAAATTTTTAGCAAATGCATAAGCATCCTGAAATATAACTGGCCAAAATAATCCTGCACATAACACTTTATATCCTGTTTTCTAGCCACTAAAATGACCACCGCATGCAGAAGCATGTACAAGTCCTATGACGTCTTTAATTTCGGAATCTGGAATGCACCGCCTGATAACTTGATCTGGTCCCACTTTAAAAAGATCTGGTCCCACTTTAGATGTTGTTGCGTTCAACTTCCTATAATCAATACACACTCGCCACCCAGTAACGGGTCGAGTGGCAATGTGTTCACTATCCTCACCTCTAACAATCTGAATGCCTGATTTCTTAGGCACAGTTTGAGTAGAACTTACCCATGTACTATCAAAAATTGGATACATAATCTCGGCATCCAACCACTTAAGCACTTCTTTTTTCACTACCTCTCGCATATTGGGGTTAAGCGCTCTTTGAGTGTCTCTAAAAGGTTTTGCATCTGCATCGGTAATAGTTTTATGCATTACAATGGATGGACTAATACCTTTGAGATCCATAATTGTCCATCCTATAGCTACTTTATGCTCCTTTAACACATTTAGTAACAACTTTTCTTGATCACTTTCCAAATCGGATGCAATGATAACAGGAAGGGTTTGATTGTCTCCCAAAAATACTTACTTTAAGTGTTTGGGATGCTTTTTCAATTCTACTTTTGGTGGAATCTCCAATGATGGCTTTAACTGAGAATCAATGTGATCCGGTAGAGGTTCTACCTATTGAGTCCATGGTGGTCTTCCTTCATGCACAGCAGACACTCAAGTTTCTTTTCTTCTTCATCCAACTCATATGCATGTTCAACACCTAACCTGTCACAAATAACACATGTATCCTCGATGTGTTCTTCATTTTTTTAAGGCTCACACCCATCCATAACGTCTGCCATAAAGCATTCGTTATTAACAGAGGTGTTAGTTACTTTATCATACAAATTGACACTTAGTATACGATTACCACAAGTCATGTCAACTATTCCATCTCAACAATTAATTTATGCATTAGCAGTTGCTAAAAATGGTCTACCAAGTATGAAATTAGATTGTTTAGTTTTGTGAAATGATGAATAATCAAGAACTAACAAATCAACAGGATAGTAAAAGTCATCCACCTTGACAATGACATCAGTTACTATGCCACGAGGGATTTTCATTATGAGATCCGCCAACACTATCGTAGTATTGTCTTTTTGCAAGGGACCAAAGTCATATTGGTCATATAAACTCCAAGGTAGAATACTAAAACTAGCTCCAAGATCGAGTAAGGCCCGAGCAACTTTAAATTCATTAACTTGAATAGAAATAATAGGCGTTCCTGGATCTCTAAGCTTAGGTGGAAGATCACCTAACAAGATGGCACCTTACATTTGCTGGAACATCAAGCTTCTTAGGAAACTTGTGGGTTTGTTTTTGATTGCACATATCTTTCAAGTATTTAGCATAAGCAGGAACTTGTTTTATTGCATCTAAAAAAGGTAAATTAACTTTCACTTGTTTAAAAATTTCCCACATCTCCTCTTGTTGTGGGCCTATTTTATTTACTATCTTTTTTGATGCAATTAAAGCTGAAGGATAAGTAATGGTATTGTTCTCAATTTATTTATCCTTACTTTATTTTACATTATCTTTTTGGACCGGTTTAGTTACCTCTTAAAATGTTACCTTTCTTGTTGATTTTATTGAGACAGGTTCCGTTCATCTTCACTATCATTATTGACATCTTCCGCCACTCCTTCCACGAATGGTGGTGGAGGACCAACCTTGTTATCATAAACTTTCCCATTACGAAGAGTACTTACCTGATTAATTTGCACGTTTCTAACATTCTTTGTGGTAGCTCCCTGATGTTGAGGATTGATTGTAGTGTCACTTGGCAATTTCTTGGGATTTCTTTGATTTGAGTCACGTCCTCTACCAATTGACCCACTTGTTTATTTTATGCTTCAAAAGCCTTGTCTCTGATTTCATTCTCCTTCTTGTTCTCTTGCATGTTATCCTTCATCATATTCATTAAAGCATCCAACTTTGCATTTGTAGATTCTTTACCAACAGTTGCTCCGGTTTGAGAATTAGATTGATAACTTCGTGCTGAGCTTCCGTGCTGAGCTTCCGTGCAGCCCCCATGGTTGTAACTTCCTTGATTATTTCATTGAGCATATGAAGTTCTTTGATAACCACTTTGATTGGAATTCCCTTATGCTCGGTTATGGTATGTTTGAGCACCTTGACTATTTTCTTGGAAGTTAGGATTCATTTGATTTGAAGCATTTCCGTACTTAAAATTAGGATGATTTCTCAATCCAGGATGATAAATATTGGAATCATATCGAATTGCTTTCTATCTCCGTAAACTTGATTAACTTCCTCTTTTCTATCCATTACCAATTGACATGCATCAACATTATGACCCAACTCCCCACATTCTTCACATACATCATATTCCACAATGGCAACCTCCTTTGCACTCGTTCGCCCAAACCTTACCAATTGTTTCTCTAGCGCTGAAAATCGCTCCTTAGTTTCATAATCAACCATGGTGGACCTTGCTGAATTAGGTTTAGGTCATCTACTGGCGGAATCTTGTGCTTTGGAGTCTCAACAGATCCTTTCTAAGAATTCCCAGTCTGCATCTTCATGATTGGAAAGGAATGTGTCATTGGTTGTATAATAAAAATATTTTCCTTCATCAGTCGTCAATCCATCCGAGATAGCCTATATCCATTCCCAACGTGTAATTCCATGATGTGGACACATACAGATAAGTTCCTTAAACCTTGTGAATGCTTCATGAAACTGCTCCCATGCTTGTTGTTGGAAGGATCGTATGGCATCTCTTATGTCACTGGTTTTACCCATCGAATAATATTCATCCAAAAATGTTTGTTGCATATCTTGCCATGTGTGAATACTATTATCGGGCAAGATGAGGAACCATTGCTTAGCTCTATCTTTCAAAATGAATTGAAACAATCGTAGCCTCACTTCATCTTATGTGAAATGGTTTCCACCAATAGTGCTACGTATGGCATCAAATTCAGCAAGATGCACATATGGTTCTTCTGTTGCTGTGCCTCTAAATGTAGAAAGAATGGTGAGATAATGAGGGCGTACATCAAAAGCTCTTCCTTTACGATTTGGAGGTGCGATAGGATTTGGATTTTCAGAAATAGCCGATCCGAAATGGCTATCCATACCTTGTACTTGACCTCTTGGGGTTCTTCTTGGATGATTGACATTATTATTAACCCTACCCTGTTGTTGATTGATAGGTGGTACATTCCACCCATGCAGATCACTCCCCCAATTGTTATTTCCATTGTGTCCATCACCTCCAACCAAAATTTCCATCCCAAGCATCATAATTTGCATCATTATAAGGTTCTTTATTGTTATTCCACTCATCCTCATAATCTTCATCACCCGTATGAATACTATGCATGCTTACATGATCTAATTAATCTCCTTGGTTGAGGTTATTTTGATTCATGTTATGGTTGGGTGGTGGTTGATTCCAGTTGCTGTGGTGGTTGTTATTTGGTGGTGGCGGTGGATTTGGGTTTTGATCTTGGTTATTAGGAGGAAGGTTGGTTATTTGGATTATCCATATGAGTTGAGTCAGATGAACTATCAGCTGCTTGATAAATAGCTCATGAGATTGATGTAGTCGGTAACCTTGATCGATGAAGAATACGATTATACCGTGCTGATTTCTCTATCTCTTGATCGAATAGTAGTGGTGATTTCCTATCCGAATATCGAGTATGCATGCAACCTATCACCTAAAAACTGAAAAACACCAAGCATAACACGAAAATGAAAATAACTAAATCAAAAACAAGTAAACTGAAATTTAAAACAAATTAAATAACAAAACACCAAGCGTACCGATTCCCAGCAACGGCGTCAAAATTTGGTCGATGTCGAAGTATCAATCAAATAAGATGTTAATTTATGTGTTCCTATTCACCTTAAACTAATTAGGGTAAGTAGGGTTGTCGATCCTCGTGGAATTAGTGGTCGGTGTATTGCAAATTGATCTTTATGAAAACAAATAACGAAATTACTAAGTTACTTAAAACTATTTTCTCTTGGCTGTAAAAATTGGATTTTTGAAATGATTAACAAATTAACTAAGAAAACGAATCGGAAAGATTCGAACTTGATTATGAAAACGATTATATGAAAGGGTAATCAACTTTGGATCTAGGTTGGTTTTTAGTAATTATTTAATTCAAGTTCATAAAAAATCCTTAATAAGGGTTCTGAACGTGTAATGATTAAGTGATATCAATAATCAAGACATAATAGGTCTTAATACACAATACAATTCATGTAGAAACCAAAACTTGCAATCATGTAATTCCCAGAAAATTAAATGACATTCAATAGAGGTTAACGAGAATCATTGTTTAAATAACCAAAACACAAGTTAAACTTAAGAAAATACTTAATGGGATCTAAAGTTTAATCCCAACAAAGTTAAACATAAGCAAAAACCTAATCATGCAAAACCTAATACCCGAAGTTGTTCACGAGAATATTAGCCACTCATTGCTATTGAATGATCTTCAAAGCCGTTGTTGATTTGAATTCGGGATGATTGTATGTTGTTTTTGAGAGTTGCAATGGTGATATAGTGGCCTAAGAATGTCCAAAATTCATCTCCAAATGTTCTAGGTCGAATAGGGCGCAAGTGCTAGCTGAAAGATAATAAAAATGCGTTTTTTATAGGGTTTCAAAAAGTGTCCCAGCCTAGCCTACACCAGCCAGCGTAGCCTAGGCTGGGCTGCAATCTACTAAATTTTTTCTACTGATGGCGTGGCCTATGGTGGCTACAATAGTCTACGGTGAAAGCCTTTCTACAGCACTTTGAATCCTTGTTTCTTGACCTTTCCAATAACTTGTTTAATTATGTAAGCTTGAAACTTGCTTGTTTCACCTGCAAAATCACTTCCAACCCATAGTTAACCTATTCAACTTAATCACATGCATATAAACGAATAATCATATGTAATATTTAACGTTTAAACACTTATAATGCCATTGCAACACACTCACATCACATCCCCACACTTAACCTTTGCATGCCTCAAGCAAATCTAATTCAAAACACTTAACAACATTACAAACCAAAATCCCTAACTCTATCTTAGCTATGGTCCAAAGTCATACCCATTGCAGAATTACAATAATCATGTATGGTTAGCAAGTAAAGAATGTTTCATTTCATTCAAAATAGAATCCTCCTAACTAAACCTAACAAGCTTTCGGCTTTTATTGTCACGCAACTCATCCCTCACTATTGTTCACTCCTCTCAGTTTATTTCTGGATTGATGAAAGATGCACCAATATATCACTCAAAAGGTCAACATGTGAAACTTTATTATTATATGCTTGGGTGACAATCAAACTTCCACGATAACGCATCCCTCACTATTCCAACTTACTTGTTCCACCTGCAAATTCCTTACAACCCATACTTAACCTATTCAACTTAATCACATGCATATAAACGAATAATCATACGTAATATTTAACATTTAAACACTTATAATGCCATTCCAATGCACTCACATCACTACCAGTATATCCTATCTGCCTAAATACATGGAGAACATAGTTCTTATCAAATTCCACTGGACCTCATCATCTTCATCACCAAGTTGTAATACTCTCCTTATGACTTCATCTAAGATAATAATATGATGGTCATGGAAAGTAGAAATTGTTGATCATCCATCTATTCTAAATGAGCATGATTATAAAATTGGACAATATAATCTTCATAAATCTCACTTCTTGCTGTCATAGCATTTACAAGTCTAGTCTATCTGATAACTTGTATGATATCTTTGTAATTCTCAGCCTTTGGTAAATCAGGGTTGAGGAATGTACAGAGATTATGATATCTGACAAACACTAGGTTTGCCATATCTGCAATTAAAGAAGAGTATGTTAGTAACTTGTATGATGACAATGTATGATGTATAATATGATCAAATGCTGATCAAGTGTTCATTAGTCAGTTGCAATTGTTGTAAAACGGTGAACCATGTGTGTTGACTATAATGATTATGTCAAAGTGTTTGTTTGTTTATAATTACCAATTGAATCTGTTTGACTTTTAAAAATTCAAATTTTGTCAATTTTGATTATATAAATCATGTAAATTTCAAGTTGTTTTGATACAAATTAATTTGTATCTTGTTTGATTCAAAACAATGAGTTGTTTCGTTCAAATTCTATACTGATTTTATTTAATAATTCAACTATGAATTTCATTTTGACTTTTATAGTCAAAACCTATCAATTAATGCGCATTGAATGTATATGCATTTAATGTAGTTGTACTAATGTCAGGCCAATTTAACTGATTTTATATGTTTGTAACTGACTTTTGAACCTGTTTACAAAGTTATAACATATTTCAAATCATTTTAAACATTTTGAAAGATCAAAAATCAATTTTTGAATGATTTTGACATGAACACTATGTCTATTCATGAACCCGATTTTGACATGAACACTATTACAACATCAAATGATTCCATGTTTAGTCACAGTTCATAGTTCGACTTAGGGTTTAACAATGTCTGAATCAAAATCGAAGAACCGATTGTTTGATGATTAGAAACATGTTGTTATACCTTTTTGATATATTCTCAGTGATGAAATCAAACAAGATATAGGTTTTTGAATGATTTGGTTTCTAAGGGTTTATCGCACTGTTATAGCGTTTACAAAAGTGATTTTACCTCCCACACTCATGATGAATGAGAAAATGACAAGTGTTGATCTATATATACAACAGACAAAATAAGTGTCCGCTGTGTATACAGTGTGTGTGCGCGCTATCTAAACGGTTAAATTTAAAATTAATTTTAAGTTATGGGCTATATAATTTTAAGTTGTATGTTGTGGACCCTTGAAAGGTTTCTGTGTTCACAGCGGATGGTTATTTGGTCATGCGCTGTGTACACATGTGTGAAATGTAAATTCATCCAAACTGATGACTAAAAGTCATACACTATGTGTTTGACCACTGTGCACAAAGCGGATGAACATTTGCTCATACGCTGTTTATGCTTGCATTGTTTCTACAACGGATGACCAAAATTAGTCATGCGCTGTGCAATGTCACTGTATTCACAACGGATGCTTTACTAACATCATGTGCTGTGAACACATGTATATTCAATAATGCATAGCGGATGCATGTTTCTTAGTCCTCTATATACACATAGTGTATTTGTATGATTAATGGTTAACTATGACTGCAACGGATTTATGTTTGTGTGTCCGTTGTGACTATAATTGACAAAATTTAAAACTTTTTGTTTCTTTTGAAAATTTTGCTCATCTGCTATGCAGATCAATACATACGCTGTAAATACTTGGTTTTTAGTTTTTGCTTAGAAAATAAATTTTGAAATGTTTCAAAATTTGAATGTTTGTTAAAAAATTTATAATTTTAACATGAGTAATATATGGATAATAATATATCACTCACAAGCTATATTGTGCATGTATATGTGTTAAAATTTTAAAATCTTCAAAATTTTAATATTTCAAATTTTAAAATGTATGATTATTTACATATTCTACTGCCTTTGATATTTCCATGTTCATTTTTCTCCCTCTAAATTTTTGCATATTTATAAAACCTTTATAAAATGACAAAAATTTGATATTGTTGTAATTGAAATTATCACACTCTAATTTGATTGTTTGCTTGATAAACTTTTAGAAAGATAACACTTTATCTAACTAAGAAATGAATAATTTTCATGCTTGGACATGAATCATTGCACATAACATGAGATCATACTAGTCTTACATCCTCATTGAGATTGATTGTTTGATTTTGAGAATAGACATAGACTAATACAAAGTTGATTGCAGATATTGAGATCCATTTAAGCTCATGCATGGTAGTAATGATTGATTGAAAAAGTAAGTGATTATCATGTTTGGGTGTATTAAGATGATTTGTATGTACCCCACACCTGATTTAATGTTAAGATCAACCCTCCTCAAGATATGCCGGAAAGCACTTTCAATACTTATAACCCAGCTACTTAGGAGTATAAATGCGCAATTTGATCCATATTGTTTGATCCACATTAGGATTATTTTTCACTTCACTTTTGAAGATGTTCCTCTTTGGGATTCCATTGATTCATTCACAAGAAATGTAGTCTAAAAGAATTTATTGATTTATTTTGGGAATCTTTTTGAATCATGATACTGGTCATTCAGGTCTATGCTTAGTATAACAAAAAATGCCTTACTGTCCTCCAGGTCTATGAGAGTCATAACAAAGGAAACAATTTTATGATTGAGAAAATTATAAACTGTTTCACTTGGTGTATAGTAGTCACTTTCCAAGCAATCTATATTGGGTAGACCAATACTAAACATAAACCAATATAGGTGTTGTTTACCACAAAATCATGAAAATTTTGTTCTTCATTGTTGTATGTGATGTTAGGTGTCCCATGCTGAGCCTATCCACACATCAAACAGGTATTGTCAGTCTTTATTAGGTTAAAAATGACTCAAGTAAAGATGTAATCTAGTATACTATCATTTCTCATGAGTGGTCAAGTGTTATTCAATTTGTTTGTTAAATTGAAAACATGAATGTATGTTTGATATCTTGATTTTGAAAAGATGTATGTTGTATGTTGTATGTTAAACTTAGACTTTAACAAAATCAAGCTTGTATGAAATTACTGTTTTGGAAACATTATTTGGTTGGTTCATAGTTGATCATACCAAGTGACTTAACGAGAAATTCAAATCTTGTTGAATCAAATGGATTTACGAAAAGATTAGCCAATTGATTTTCAGTGTGGACCTTGATCAGCTTTATCAGACCCTTTTCTGAGCAATCTATTAGAACGTTATATCTGATATCAATATGCTTTGTTTCTGAATGTTGAACAGGATTATTGGTGATGAACATGACAGTAGAATTGTCTATGTGTATGGGTGTTTTAAGAAAATTAAAGCCATAATCAATCATTTGGTTTTGACCCAAAGCACTAAAGAACAGGATGTAGAAGCAGCAATATATTCTGCCTCAGCTGTTGACCCAAACACATTTGTATATTTTCTTGCACTGCCAAGAGATCATCTGAATCTAAGAAACTGACATCCTCCTTGAGGATTTTCTATTGTTGTTGCATCCACCATAATCACTATCAGTGTATACAAATAAAGATAAATCTCAATCTTTAGGATACCACTGGCCAAGTGGTAGTGTGCCTTTTAAGTATCTGAAAATTCTCTTTAGAACATTGATTTATGATTTTTTTTGGATCTGCTTGGTATCTAGCTCACATGCAAACTGCGTACATGATGTGTGGTCTACTTGCAGTTAAGTATATCAGAGAGCCTATCATGGATGTGTTGACCTTCTAATCAACTGATGTTCCTTTGGTATCGGGGCCAAACTTCAATCCAGTTACAAATTGTGTCTTGCAGGATGTGCAATCAGTCACGTTGTAATTCTTCAAAATCTGATTCACATACTTGCTTTGATTGATAAAAATTCCTTCAGTAGATTGATAAACTTGTAGACCAAGGAAGAAGGTGAGTTCACATTAAGCTCATTTGGAATTTTGATTGCATAAGAGCCTCAAATCCTCTTCAAAGATGTATGTTGGTGCACCCAAATATGATGTCATCCACACAGACTTGTACAACAAGTTAGTTTTGATCTTTTCTCTTCAAGAACAATGTCTTATCAATCTTTCCTCTACTGTACCCATTCCGTAATAGAAACTTAGATAAAGTTTCATACCACTTCGTAGGTGCTTGATGAAGACCATACAATCCTTTATGTAACTTGTAGACTCTATGATGAAAGTCTGTGTCTTCAAACCCTGGTGGTTGAGCAACATATACCCTTTCATCTATTTTTTCCATAGATGCATGAACATATAAGATCCACTTAGAAGACAGTGAAGTTCTTGGGTGAGGCATATGCAAGGAACACTATGATGGCCTCTAGTCTAACTACAGGAGCAAATACATAATCATAATCAATTCCTTCCTTTTGAGTGTATCCCTGGGTAATAAGCTTTGCTTTGTTTCTTATGACAATCCCTCTATCATCTGTTTTGTTTCTTATGACAGTCCCTCTGTCATCTGCTTTGTTTCAGAACATCCATCTTGTACCAATGACATATTGACCTTCTTGGAGGTCAAGTAACTACGATACCTCTTACTTCCTAAATTGCTATAGTTCCTCTTGCATGGCTTCTATCCAATTGTTGTCTTTGAGGGCTTCTGTAATATTTTCGAGTGTAGATAGAGTTAGAGAGCAGGAAAATAGCAAAATGTTTGCTATATTAGATTGACTACGTGCCAATCTAATATTAAGATCACCAATAATATTCTCTAAAGGATGATATTTGTGAGCTCTTGTGGTTTCAATTTGATCAATAATGATAGATGAATCATGATTGGTGATTGTTTGGTTAGTTATGGATGATGAGCAAGGGTATTTGATGTTGTGGTATTATCAGGCTATGCAGACTTATAGATTGTTTGTGGTGAATCATGAAAGAAATCCAAGATTTCATCATCATGATGGGTATCTGGTAGTGAATGGTAGTTTCATCATCTTCTTCACTTGTGTCTGGATGATGTGACCTTGTTTGTTTGCTTGGTTGAGGGTCAACTGACACTTGTGGTTGATTGGTCACAGGAGTTGATGATGATGGAGTGTTAGTTGATGTTCCCTTTGATGTGTTTGCTTGATCTAGAGGAGTTGTAATTGTGGTACTAGAAGGAGTCACTACTACAAAGTTGTTAATAGATGACGTGCAAAAGACGACGCGCGAAAAAAGATGACACGCATTTTCGCATTTCATAAACATTATGTCATATTTTGTAAAATTTGTGGAAAAAATGACATGCATATTTGCGTGTCATCTTTGTCCGTCATTTTTTGAAACGTTTCAATTCCCCCGCTTCTAACATATAAACCCTAATTTCTAAAACACCCCTCAATTTTTAAAAAACAATAATAAACTCTCACACCTTTTTTTCTTCAAACTTTTCTCTCTTCAATTCTCGATCCAGCGAAGCCACTCACTGGCCAGCCACCACCGCGCATCGGCCACCACCAAGCACCGGCGACCATCACGCACAGGCGATATCACCATCGAAGCCCTATCCCTCACCGGCTGGCCACCACATCATCCCCGTCTCGATCGATCCAAGCCACCACGACTTCTCGGTGGCGCTAACCACCTCAAACTGTCGCGACGATGTTTTGACCCAACCATGTTCCTGATAGAGGTTATGGTGTAAACCATAAACCCAAGCGATGGAAAGGCTGACTCCACGCGGAGGAGAAACAAGAGGTCGATGATGCATCTCATAAAGAACACGTAGAGTTTTTTTTTCCTAAATCTAGGATTTACAATTATGATTTTGCAATTACAGATCTGGATTTTCCTTTAATATCATTTATTGATGAAATTAAAACAATTCATATTGTGCTTTCTAATATTTAATTACAGGTCGATTAGGACTGTTAATGCTTTTATGGATTAATTACAAATCATAGTGTGCTTTTTGATTTGTAATTACATCCATTCTCGTATCTTTGTGAAAGCAACAATGCACACATAACATAGCACCATGCTTGGGAACAAATAAACAATTCCTTAAATCTTTGAATAATAATTAACAATTAACAATTAACAATTAACAAGTAACAATTCATTCATCGTCATTTGATTGTTCATTCCCGTTAAAAATCTTACTCTCAAAGCTTCTTGTGTAGTTGTGTATCATCACTATCATAATTCTAATGGCTGCTGTTCTACTTTTTCTAGTTTTTTCATATGAATTTCAGTTAATTGAAGGTATGTTTTCTCAAAGTTATTTCTTTTTCACTTTTAATGCATGTGTTTGGTGTTTTTAGTTGTGGGATTTTTTTTGTTTTGGCTTTGGGACAATAGAATTACTCAGCTTCATTGTGTTTTGGTTGAAATTAATAGTTGGAGTTACTATTTTTGTGATTTTAATTGTATGGTGAAGTGGAGATCAGTTCATGTTTAATTTGTCATTGATGTGATTCAATGACTACAGAAAAATGAATGAGTAGTTGGATTATTTGTCTGTTGATTTAATGTCATATGATAAGAAAATGATATTTTGTTACTTGTTATCAGATAAAAAGGGTTGAATCCGTCGAAAATCAAGCATCGAGTGGGTAAATATGAGGTGGGAAGGACAATTGGCCATCAAGATTCTTGATAAAGAAAAAGTTCATAGACATAAAATGGATGAACAGATTACTAAACAATTTCTGAAATTATTAAGAAAAATCAATGTAGTAGTTGGCTTTTTTGTAATTATGAATGGTGTACTTTCCAGGAAATAGTTAAGGAATACAATACTTCTCGTCTTGAGTTATTTGGTGTGTGAGTTATAAGCATCATGATTGGGGTTTAAATTGTGATGACAAGTTATTATCTTATGTAAAAGTGCATTAGAAAATGTTGATTAGAGTTGGTGTTATTTTCTTTTAGGGAACAAAATAGCCACCTTATATGCTTGGAAAGTGATATCTATTGAAGAATAATCAAAATACTCATAATAAGCTTGTGAAGCATGGGATGATATGAGTCTGCTCCTGCCCATGAACATAAACCAAGAAAGCAGGTGACACCATATCAGGTATAACTTGCAATTTGCCTTGTTTTTTTTTTCTAAATGCAAGTCTATGTGCTCTTTGATTAGGCCTCTTATGTTTACTAATTCTACATTTCAAGTATCCTATATCACTAATTATCTATCATTGAGTTATTCTTATAACTACACTTTATATGCTATTTAGAGAGAAAACAGGTTTGCGGTTAAGGTTAAACCCACTTTTGTGCGCGCCATATAGTTTTCTTTACCTTTGATTATTCTTCGCGACAACGCATGGTCGAGACTACTAGTCTTTATGAATTGTGAACATGGAACAACTTTTAAGTTACATGATTTATTTTATTGATTACTTGCTAATTAGAGTGAAATTCGTTTTTTCTTGGGTTGGAGCATGTAAAGATAAATACACTGACGCTGATCTGGATGGAATTCTCGAAGAGTGATCGCGTTACGTTTCAATTTTCATTTATGTGTAGGGCTACATATTAGACAAATAAATAAATTTGAAACTAATTCGTAATTTTTTTATTTGCATGTGAACTTGGAACAACTTTGTAATTATTGTTAGCATTTAATTAAATGAATTTAGGTTTGCTGTTATTTGACAATTATTGATTTATAGTTTTACAAAAACCACAATTAAAATTTATAAAAATTAATATATATATATATATTTAATAAAGAAGCTAAATTTATGAAAGGCATTGCGTAACATTTTGAATGCGTCATAAAATTCAAAGAGATGACACACGCACGCTCGTCATCTTGTCATCTATGACTACCACTTCCTTGACGCGCATTGCACGTCATCTCTTGCCCGTCATAAAATACGCGTCATCTTTCGCGCTTTATAAAGAGATGATGCACAAATGCGTGTCATCTTTCATTTATGACTACCCCTTACTTAACACGCATATTCGCGTCATCTAACCCCAAACATGACACGCATTGCGCTGTCATCTATTGTAGTTTTTCTAGTAGTGAGTAATGTTGGTTCTCCTTGGAGGATCAATAGTTAAAGGAATATCAATGGTTTGCAGAGGAAGCATTGGATATTCAATGTCATCCTTGGTACCTGAAACATCAAAGTAAGATGTGTTAAATGATTTTGTTAATTAGTTAATATGAAACAATCAGTTTGATCCAATGACTTTATTAGTGAAAAAAAGTTCATTAAAAACAACATCAATTGTTTCTTCCACTATGTTTAATCTTTTATCTACACTCTATAAGCTTTTGAGCTTCCGGAGTATCCTATGAAAAATCCATCGTTTATTTTTGGAGCAAACTTAGATAAATGTTCTCTGGTTTTTAATATTGAGACTGAACATCCAAATGCTTTAAGAAATCCAATGAAAGGTTTTCTTTTAAATATAAATTCATATGGTGCTTTAGCATGTTCTTTAATAATTAATGCTTTGTTTGGAATGTAGCAAGCTGTGTTGATTGCTTCAGCCCAAAAGGATATGGGCAATAGAGAGTTAGCTAGCATAGATCTAGTAGCTTCTATTAATATTTTGTTTCTCCGTTCAGCAATGCCATTCTGCTAAGGAGTCCTTGCTACACTAAATTGATGACTAATTACTTTTTCTACACTAAATTGATGACTAATTACTTTTTCTACACTAAATTGATGACTAATTACTTTAAGATCCAATTGATTTTAAATTTTAGTGATAAAGGATTTGATGATTTCTGATGTTTCTGACTTGTGTAATAGATAGAAAAACTCAGGTGAATCTGGAGTAATCATCTACTATAAACAAATAGTATTGCTTCTTTCCTATACTTAGGATGTTTGTAGGGCCAAAAAGGTCCATGTGAAGCAATTTGAGTGGTGTGCTGTTAGATTATACCAATTTTGACTTATGAGACACTCGATGTTGTTTGCCTTTCAGACATGGAGTGGAGTGGGCTGTACAGAAAATTTTTTTTCTGGTAAACCTATTACTAAGTCACCTTTTACAAGTTGATTCTTCCTGTTAAAATTTGAGTGTCCTAATCATCTATGCAATAATTGAGAAACATCTTATGATACTTTTGATGGTAAACATGTTTAAAGGGATGATGCTGAAATAGTGTTCATATCTAACAAGATCCGAGAATGGAATTCTCAGTTGATGTGACTTCAACTAGGATCGAATATGATTATTGAGTCAGTGATTAAGTAGCAGAAATACAGAACCACAGAACATTAAATGCTGAAAATACTCATAAACGCTTTGTATATTAATGCAGATAAAACAAGTTACAGTGGGTGCTAGGGTTTTCAATAAGTTGACATGAAAACCTTAAAAAGCTCGAAACTTGAGTACCAAGTAATCTTACAATCGGAAACTTGCAAAAGTAGGGTATTTTATTCTATTTATAGGCTTACATTCTGCTTGTACAAAATGACTAAACTACCATGACAACTATACATTAGAATACTAGTCTAATGCAGATGCCTTGATCTTCATAAGCATTTCTTCAGTTGGTGTTCAGCATTAAGTATGTACATGAACATTGGCTAATGCGGATGAACAAATACTTATGCGCATTTGTCTCTGAACATCAACATTGGTTAATGAAGATGATCAAATACTTGGCCGTATTTGTTCTAGCTATCCGCATTAGTAAATGCAGATGAACAAGTACTTGTCAGCATTTGTTCTTTGGTCATCCGCATATACTAATGTGGATAGTCGATACTTGGCTTTATTCTTCTGATTCTTCACCTGCATATCTTCTTGGACTTGCGGGCGTTTTCAACAGAATAACCTTCAACCACCTCTTGAATTGGCATATATGATCCTTTCATGGTCCAACAATACTCCCCCTAAGGATTATACAGCCTATGTACTTCAAGGGTTTGATGGTGGTGGAGGTTGTGAAGATTCTGTTGGTTCTTCTGCTGGTGCTTGGACTGATGATGATAGAGCTGGTGCTGGTTCTGTTTGCGATGGATCTAAAATAGCTTTTATCATGATGGAGAAGTCTCTTGCTTTAGCCTTCTTGTCTCTACTCAGAATATGAATCTTCATCTGGCTCATAGTATAAATAGCTTCAATAGCCATCTGCCTTAGAGATATAGGTTCCCACACTGATATTGTGGAAAGCCCATCTCTGTGAATCAATAAAGATCCATCAGCATCCACCTTAAGCTTCACTATATTACCCAACTAGAGAGGGACTTTTTTCTTCTTTCTCTGCTCTTTGTTTTTTATTCTATCATAGGCCATCTTCAAGATCTTGATGCATTTCAGAAAGAAATACATATCAGCCTCTCCAAGCTTGTTATCTATATCTCGGAAGTGTCTTGTGAAGATGTAATGGATATAGGATTCATCAAGCAGTATCACCTCATATCCACTAAAAACTCTTATCTGTGCACCTTCTTTTCCTTCCTATCTCCTCTCAATAACCAACTCATAAGTCTTTTCATCATAAAATACATTTGAGATTGGCTTTGTTTTGTGAGTACTAGCAACTATCTTTCTTTTTAGTGATTAAGTTGGTTTTACATTCAACTCAAGAAACACCAACTCTTCAGTCCCTTTTATCTTTTTTTTCTTCTCTAGAGGATTTTGTTTCCAGATGCATATTGCATTCAGAGATTTAAAGTTGTTTGTTTTCTTGAACATCTTCAGATATCTTCCAACTCTTATCCTCTATACATTGCTTTATGATTTATCAACTGAAAATCAGCCAATTCCATCAAGTCATGGATTTGTAGGGAGTTCACTAGAGCAGTGTACTCTGTGAAGAACTGAACCAGCCCTGATACTCTCTTTACCATAAACATATCCCGGTCACTGTCATACTTCCAGGTAATGATCTTCACATCTATTTTGCCTTCTAGAGTAGACACACCCCTTATCATCTCTAAAGTGGTTAACCCTTCTTGAAGCTTCAACTAAGAGGGTTCAGCAAACCATTCAGGATTTTTGTGCAACATAGGTGCTAAGACATCATGGTCATTGGTAGTGAGCTGGATATCTTGAGATGATACTACTATCCTAGGCTTCCTCCCTACAACCTCTTCTTCTATTTTCTTTAATCTTTATTTCTTGTCATTCATTATCTTGAGGATTACAGCTCTGAGTGAATTAGTTTTCATGTTGCCTAGTTTTCTTCTTGTAAAGCCTTGTTCAAAAAGATAATCCTAGATTTCCCTGTCTGTCATACTATAGGGATCAGGATAATGAGATGGAGGCATGTGAGTCTGTTGAGTTTGTGTTGAGGAGAGAGATGTTGGGGACTTAACTGTCTTTCTTTCATACTCAGTCACAAAGGTGGGATCAAGAAGTTTCTGCATCTTGTTAACATCTTCTACCATTCCTTCATAAGTCATTCCAAAAACCTCATCTGGATCATACCCGTGGTTAATCAAATACATGGCTTTAACCATAAGATCATCAGTCTGAGCCTTCTCAACCATCTCTTCAACAGATGACTCAACCCTTACAGGACTTTCTGTAACCAAAGGGTCATTAATCAGGCTCTCCTGGTATCCTTCTTCAATTTCTTGTTCTTCAAGGATTATCACTTCAATGTTCTTTTACAGTTGTTCCTCAGCCTTTTCATGTTCATATAGAAACTGAGCAATGGCTGCATGGCTTCTAGGATCATCCTTTTGCTTTTTTTTTTGACTGGTTCCTCTTCTTCCATAGGCCTTTTTCCCTTGGCTTTTTCAGATAAGTACTTTCTCTTCCTGGAATAAGTATGCATACGTGGTCCAGATGAAGATGGTACAGAGGATTTAGCTTGTTGTTTCTTTTCTTTCTTCTGCTTCTTGGCTTCTTCTTTCTTTTTGATTTCTTCACATAATCTTCTGATAAGTTCTTTTTGCTCATCAGACAAAGAAATAGCAGGAACTATCAGTAAGCTCAGCTCCTTTTCTAATGGCATAGGAGAATGGGGAATCACCATAATGAGTTCAACTGGAGTTCTTGGATCTCTAACAAAGTCCCAGAAGTCATCATCAATGATAAACTCTCAAGATGAATAGATGTCTAGTTCTTCAATCATCTCTTTCATCTTAGATTTTTCATCAAATCTTTCTTCAGATATTTGACCAGTATATACAATCATAGCCATACTCTCATCTTTTTCCCTTATCTCACTATGTTCAGTCTGCTTTACTGATTCATTTGTTATTTGTCTCTTTGATGGTGGAGAGTCATCATCATCACTACTTCTCTTACTGGAGACACTTTCATCTTCTTTTGCTTTTTCTTCTTTCTCACCCTCATCACCTTTATCTTTATCAGAATTATCATCCTTTTATTCATCTTTTTCTTTAGCCAATTATTCTTTTATCTTTATCAACATTTCCAACTCATAAACTCTTTTTGTTAGAGCTTCTATCTGTCTGTAAAGATCAGCTATAATATCAGTTTGGACATTAAGAAGATTCGTGTGTTCTTCCATAGCAATTGTTTGAATGGATGCAGCATCCAAACTTCCACTAATTTCTTCTTTTGCTTATTCCAGAGTTGCTTTGAGTCTGTCAATCTCTTTATCTTTTTCTTCTTTCTCAGACCCATATTTGGCTTTTGGCTCCTTAAGCTCTTTCTCCCTCCCATCACACTCTAGAAGTCTGTCTCTAATAATCCCAGACCTTTTATCAAGGAGTTTCTCCATCCTTGCTATGTTTAACAATAATTCAGAAATCATTTCATCCTTGGCATCAGGACGGTTAACTTCAGACTCTTCATAGCTCTCTGAAGCATCGGCCTCTGAATGAGCTTGTCTTACAGGCCTCTTAGGATGATGATCCTCCTCATCCGAAGATGAACTGATGAACTGATGAACTGATGAACTGATGAACTGATGAACTGATGAACTGGTAGATTCACCAGAGTCAACAGATGCAGCGGCAGCTGCCAAAAATGAGTTGGAGATACATGATGAGAATGAACAGGTGATAGTGGAGAATGAATAGGTGATGCTCTGAATGGTGATGGAATATTAGCTTCTTGGACTGATGGCCGAGTGTGAAGATCACCACCTACATCAACATGTGGTGACACTGGCCTTAGTCCTTCATCAGCTTCCTCAGCATGCTCTTCAACAGGTTGTTCATCATGAGCGGCTTGTTATTCTTCTATTACTTCATGCTCCTCAGCAGGAGCATCTTCTTCTACTTGTTCATCAAGAACTTCTTATGGATTTATCTGTTGCAACATCCATGGAAGCAGAGGAAAGAAAGTTCCACTGTAGAAGTTCCGAGGGTCTCTTTTCTTGATGTACTTGTATGACTTGGCATTATAATGAGGAATGTCTATCACACGGCCTTCAAGTACAATATCAGGAAAGGTTTCATTGATGAAGCACTGTATAAACCTTGGATATATCAAAAACATGTGCCTTCTTCCTTCTTGAATGTTGGACAATAAGCCATTAAACACATAAGCAGACATGTTGAATTGTCTGTTAGTGCATAAGGCACAGATAGCTAAAGATGTAGTGATGGGAATATCATTAACCAGTCTTCCTCTTAGATAGGCAGTGTTAGAATAAATGAATCAAGAATCTCCAAGTCAGATTTGCCATAGACCTCTGCATTAGAGACACATGAGTTAGTAATTTACTATCAGAGATCAAATCACACAACTTAAATCAAGTTTGACTCTTCTTAGTTTGACTTTATCACGTCAAAATTTAAAGTTCAACGGTTACTGTTCCATAGGAATTTGACCTATCTTGATTTTGTCATGAATAACTATGTATGTTATCTTTTATGCTTATTTTTAATGATCTTTGTTGTTTTGAGAATCTTTTAACACTAAAACAAAGGTTTAGTCTTCAACATTATTAGCTCTTGGATCCCCTGTCCATTGATTATCACCTTGTTTCGATACTATGTTGGTTGAGAATCAAAATAGGGATGAAAGGAAGTTGGATGAACAGTCAAATCAGTAGGTTTGTGATGATTTTGGATGATGGATGAAGATCAGTATGAACCGATCATCGCACTATAAGTTCTCTCAAATTTGAAAAGTTCTCTCATTAATGTGTTTAAATAGTCGATTTAAAGCATTGATCAAACTTTGCAAGTTTCTGAACAAATGCAGAGGATTGGTTCTTTATACTGTAGCAAATGCGGTAGGACAAAACTTATCAGCATTTGTGTACTGTAGCAAATGCGTAAATACAAACATAGTGTACTGTAGCAATGCGAATGATTTAGACTTGTACGCATTTGTTATACTGTGACAAATGCGGAAGAACAAAACTTGTCAGCATTTGACCCTATAACAAATGCGGCTGAACAATTTGTCTTGTCCGCATTTACTTCAACAAACGCGATTGAACAATTAAGTTGTCCGCATTTCTTGACCTTCAACTGCATTTGTTAATGCTGATGGATGTTTTGTATTTCTGTGCATTGTATTATCCATTCGCATTAACTAAGATTCAAACACACATCATGACAGAAAGAGTGTGAGCACAATTTTTATTTATTTTTGTTACAATTACACAACAATGTCAGAATTGATCAATTCAGCGACATTTGGGAAATGCGGCAAAACAAAACTTACCCGCAAAGAGAAATGCAAATGAACAAAATGTTAACCGCATATAGAAATGCGGAAAAACACTTTTGTCCACATAGGTTTTCAACATTTCAGAACTTGTTGTACGCATTTGTTTTGAAACAAATGTGGAAGAGTTAACTTGTCCGCATAGGTTTCACTTGTGTTTTCTTGTACAAAACGATTACCCGCATTGGTAATATGCCTGGGTTACCTTCACTCACATTAACCAAATGCTCTTAGCTGCATTAAAATTTGAACTTGTTAAAAATTAATGTTCTTGCTGTGGATAGTTTTGGCTGTTTTTGTGCTGATGCTTTGACTTTTATGAAGATGAGTCTTCTGCTTTGACTGTTATTAAGCTGAGTCTGTTGCTTTGACTTTTACAAAGTTTTGACTATTGATTATATTGTCATTACTTGGTTGGATTGAATTGTACACCAGTTGTGATACAAGTTTTCTAGTTTTGACTGATCTTGGACTTTTATGCTTTCTGATATATGCATATACGGAGATACTATGGTATAACTTCCACACCAACACAGACAACTTTCTAATTTTATATTTTTATGAAAAGCAACAACTTTACATAATGGTTAAAAGTTTAAATACTCCCCCTAAAGTTTATATCCTTAAAGGGTGGAAACTTTAAAGGTTTAAGATTTTGAAGGGAAAATATTTTTGTGATTTTCTGTTTTCTTATCTGTACATGGAGAGGAAGTATACCTTACTTGGGATCATATCAATCTTACCTTTCACAAGTGCAAGCAATTCTAAGTAATAGACATAATCAAGAACATATTAATTGTAGGTATGTTTGTCCTCTCAAACTCATGCTTGGTTAATATTTGATGCATGTGATCTTTATCATGTTTTGAGTGAATTGAGTATTCAACATGTACCTCATACTCAACAGCATGGCAAGATCAACCACTCGCATGAAATGCATGGTAGAACTTTTTCACAACTTACATGACCAAGGCATTTAAATTATGAATTCTTATTTGATTGATCCTCATTGGGATTCTTTTATTTGATACTTTTATTTATTTGATCGACATTGGGATTCTTTTTGCACTTCACTTTGGAAGGTGATCCACTTAGGGATTCTTTATGTTCATTCACATGGAATGTAGTCTTTATTAATTCATCCGGATTGGATATGTTCCTCATTGGGAATCTTTTTGGATCATGACATCAGCACTATGTGCCTGTTTCTCCAGATCTTTGCTGAGCAAAACAAAGGAGAAACTAATGTGGCTGAATGAGATTCATAAGGCATCATTACTTGGTGTGTTTAGGTTACTACACACACATACTTGGATAAGCTAATACTTACTTATACTCTGAGATGAATGCTTCACAGTTGAATATGAGCTTTCGTTCATCACAACATGTATCTTCTTTTCCAAGCTGAGCCTACCCGCATATCAGATAAGTCATGTAAGTCTTGCTAAATTTAGAAATAAGCGTAGTGAATGATATAACGACTGTAATTATATTATTTCTCAAAGAAGTATATATCATATTCTTGAACAAAATGACTTCTTTTTGTAATTTTTATAATATTTGAATGTTTTTGTAAATTTTTATTTTTACTCAAGGTTAATCATGCCAATTGATTGGACTAAGAATTCAAACAACTAGGATCAAATGCCTTAGTAAATAAATCAGCTAATAGATTGTCCGTTTGGACCTGCATCAACTTGATTAACCCCTTTTCAACATAGTATCTCAAAAACTAATATCTAATTTCAATGTGTTTTGTTTTTTAGTGTTGAACTGAATTGTTTGTTATAAACATAGCTGCTATGTTGTCAATGTGAATTGGTGTGTGAAAAAAGTTAAAATCATAATCAAGCATCTGGTTTTGAATCCAGAGAACTTAACAGCAACAAGCTGATCCTGCTATGTACTCCGCTTCTATTGTTGAAACAGGCATGTTTGTCTGCTACTTGCTACAAGGAGACCAGTCTGGGACCAAGAAATTGACAATCAACAGAAGTGGACTTTCTATTGAAGTTGCATCCCCCGTATTCACTATGTGTGTAGGCATAGAGATTGAAATCTCCTTCCTTTAGATACCATAATCCAAGTGTAGGCTTGCCCTTGAGATATCTTAAAATCCTCTTGACAGCATTCACATGTGATCCGTTGGGATCTGCTTGATATCTGGCACAAACACATACACCAAACATTTCAGGTCTGCTTGCTGTTAAATACATAAGTGACCCAATCATTGATCGATAACGAGTCTGATCCACCGACTTGCCTTGTGAATCTCGACCATTCTTGTATCAACAGGAGTTCTAATCGACTGACAATCTGCAAAATGAAATATCTTCAACATGGTTTCCACGTATTTTTATTGATTAATGAAGATTCCATCTGCTGTTTGTTGTACTTGCAATACTAAAAAGAATGTGAGTCCCCCCATTGCACTCATCTAGAATTTTGAATGCATAAGGTCTTCAAAATCCTTGCAAAGTTGCTTGTTTGTAAAACCAAAGATGATATCGTCCACGTAGATCTAGACCAGCAACATTTCTTTTCCTTTTCTTTTTCTGAATAGGGCCTGATCAATCTTTCTTCTCTTATATCTATGTGTAGGAAGAAAAGATGATAGAGTCTTGTACTACTTCTGAGGATCTTAATATAGACCATACAAAGCTTTGTCAAGTTTGATACCCTATGAGGGACATGCGGGTCTTCAAAGCCTGGTTGTTGACTCACATAGACTTCTTCAGAGATTTTACCATAAAGAAATGCACACTTTACATCCATTTGATACATAGTGAATTTAATGGATGCAGAGTAAGCAAGGAAAAGTCTAATGGCTTCTAATCTATCTACCGGTGCAAACACTTCATCATAGTCTATTCCTTCTTCTTGAGTGAATCCCTATGCAACCAGTCTTGCTTTGTTTCTAATAATAATACCCCTGTCATCAGTCTTGTTCCTGTACAGCCATCTAGTACTGATAGCGTATTGTCTTTCGGGAAGGTCCACCAGTTGCCATACTTCTTGTTTCTTGAACTGGATCAATTCTTCCGACATTGTCTGGATCCATCTATTGTCTTGAAGAGCCTCTTTTATATTCTTGGGTATAGTTTGACACAGAAAGCAAGAAAACAAACAGATGTTTGTAATAATTGAGTTGCTTCTTGTCACCCGCTCATCTAATTCACCAATGATGCTTGACACTAGATGATTATTATGTATTCTTGTAGTTGGAATTGAGTCACCAGCAATTGATACATCAAGGTCGGATACATTCAGATTATCTTGATGAGAGGCACCTTCAGGTTGTGTTGTTGGTGAGTGGTGAAAGTAATCAAAGGCTTCACCAACTTCAGTTTTAGCATCAACAACACTTTGACGACTTTCATCATTTGCATTCGTTGCAGTTTCAACAGATACCATAGCTGGTTCTGAATTTCTGACTTTAGTAGATGGTTCTTCTGAAGGATTAGGAAGTGTGCTTGGACCAGCCTTAGTTGAAACACTTTGATTTTGTACTTCTTGTCTAACAGGATCAGCTTGTAACGGAACTTTTTCATCACATTGATTAGCAGAAGAGGGAGGTATCATGGTAAAGTCATCTCTTCTTTCTACTGTTCCAAAAGATCCAGCTGATTGTAGTTAACCTTCATTTGACAAATGAAATCGATCAAAAGATCTTGTAACGGAGTCACTATCGAACAACCAATCGGGACCATTTATTGACTTAGGAAAGGAATGCTCTTTGAATTGAACATTGGTTGATACATCAATAATGTTTAATCTAGGATTAAACACTCTAAAAGCCTTTGAAACAGAGGAATAATCTACAAAGAATCCCTCATCAGACTTAGAGGTAAACTTTCCTAAATGGGTGTTTAATATTGAGATAGAACAACCAAATGACTTGAAAAATCCAATAAATGGTTTTTTGTGAAAAAGAAGTTCGTAGGCTGTTTTGTTGCTTTCTTTAACTATCAAAGTTCGATTTTGAACAAAGCATAATGTGTTGACTACTTCGGCCCAAAATGTAATTGGCAGCTTAGCATCAACTAGGATTATTCTTGCTGCTTCAATCAGTGTTCTGTTTTTACTTTCAGCTACCCTATTTTGTTGAGGAGTTCTAGCTGCACTGAATTGATGAGCAATGCCTTTGGTTGTGCAAAATAAACTTAGATCTTTATTTTTGAATTTTATCCCGTTATCACTTCTGATTGATTTTACTTTTTAATCAAGTTGAGTTTCAATCTTTGTGATAAAATCTTTTATTATTTGAGATGCTTTGTTTTTATGAAGTAGAAAGAAGACCCATGTGAATCGTGAAAAGTCATCAATGATCACCAAATAATATTGTTTCTTTTCAATGCTCATGACATGAGTTGGTCCAAACAGATCAATATGAAGTAACTTTAATGGAGAATTGTTTGTGTTCACAAGCTTTGGTTTGTGGGAAGACTTTTGTTGTTTTTCTTTGAGACATGCAGAACAATGGTCAATGAAATGAAATTCTTTTCAAGGTAAACCAATTACATGGTTTCCTTTTACCAATCTATTCATATTTTTGAAATTTATGTGTCCCAAACATCTACGCCTATGTTGTGACTCGTCAAATGATGCTTTAGACAAAAGACATGTTTCTTCTTTTGGTTGAGCAGAATTAAGGTTCAATACATGTGTTAATCTTTCTCAGAGTCTTCAAGATAAGCCATTCTTCAGTAATTTGGAATCCTAGTTTCAGAATGTAGCAATGAGTGTCTGTGAAGTGAGTGGAATATTTCTTCTCACAGATCTGAGACACGCTGAGGAGGTTGAAGTTCGGTTGCTCGCAATAGTTCACTTTGTCAAAACTCAGTAGTCCATTCGTCACAGATCCATCACGAGTAATTCTACCACCTTGTGAATCTCCACCGAATGCTACAGTAGTTCCTTGTATATGCTTGAATTATGAAGGATGGAACTATCACAAGTCATGTGTCGGAAGCATCCACTGTATACATACCATAAGCTATTGGACCTGTATGGACGACCCTACAAGCATGAAAGAACTAGTTAGAATGTTGAACCCAAGCCAGGATGGTCTTGGGTTGTCCGTTTCTATCCATAACTGTAACCTCTTCATACTTTCCTCTCGGTTGTGATTTAGAGGATGAAGCTTTGCTGAATTTCTTAGGTGTTCTTTTTGGTTTGATTTCATCAATTTCAACTGAGCTATCTAATGAGTATTCAAATCTTTGATCCCTATTTCTATATAAAAATTAGGCCCGTTTTTGATTTTTAGAAATCATTTTTGTTTTAAATCTTGGATGAGAATTAAGTGATTGCTTAATATTTTGCTTAAGATTCTTTTTGATACTCTTTGACTACCGTTGATCAGAATTTGAAATTCGTGACTGTTTAGGATGTGATGGACTTCTAATTTTGACTTTGTTAGTTGAAATTGGAGAAATAGGCTTATTTTGAGGAATTTTCAAGCCTTTTTGTTTAAAGAAACACTCAATTGTATTGTGATTAGTCATATCACACACAAAACAATACTTGTTGAAATAGCAGTTTTCAATAGAATGATTGTTCATGTCACAAATGGAGCAATAATGATTGAAATAACACTCATCTGTGTTGTGATTAGACATGTCACAAATGTCATAATACATTTGTTTGTCTTTTGATTTTGATGTGGAGGCTTCATGTGATTTAACAGATTTTAAATTGGCCTCAGATTTTGTTTTCAATGAAGAAACAACTTTAGTCTTCTTGGTTTCAGTAGGTTGTTTCACATTCTACTATGCTTTGTCTTTTGAGACTGCTTTTGTTTCTTTTTGTCTTTAATCAACTCTTGTTCAAATTGATCTACATGTTTATAGCTGCAAATGTCAAAACCAACTCCTTTTTTGTTGTTTGATGATGATTAATAAACAGTTTTTACATTTGGTCTTTGAATCATGGGAGAATTCCCTTTGGATGATGGAGAAGCAGTTGTTTTGCTCTTGTCTTTTAGTGAAATCATTTTTTATTTGCTTGAATTGTTTGGAGATTTAATCTCACTATCAGATCTGCTTTCAGCAGAGGATATCACAAAAAATTCAGCATAATGATCTACCGTGATACTCTCAGGGATGAATTTCATAAAAGGTACAATGGCGTTGACTTGGCTTTTTGGTTTCTTGACAGCTACTGGTTTGTATGAGCACTCTTTGATTTTGATTGGATGACCTAGCTTAATTTTATCCTCATTGGTTTCAATATAAACACTTGGCTTGTTTTGAGGATTAGTTATCTGTGATACTACTGTTTTACTTTCAATAACTTTAGTTTCAGTTGAATCGGAAAGAGTGAGTGACTCAGGCATAACCATCTAGTTGTCATTATATGGAGGAGGACAAGAATTGTATTCTATACCAGTCATATCCTTTGGCTCTTTTTGTGAGTCAAGTAACTCTTGCAGCTTAGCAGAAGAGAATTGAAACTTTTCAAGTTTCACTTCAGTAGCTGATTGCTCAGCTTTTGTTTTTGTTAAAAAATCGGTTAACCTCTCATTCTCAACTGCTAGAGTATACTTTTCACCATGAAGTTTTTCAATATCTGAAAAAAGTGATTTGATTTTAATTTCAAAACTTTTCATCTCTTGTTTTAACATTTCAGATTTGACCTTTTCTTCTTTGATTTTAATAGCCAGCTTGTGATTATGTTCTTTGTATCCCTGTAGTTCATTAATGCATTTTTCACTACAGAGATTGGATTTTACCTTAGATGGCATTGTAGTTGGACCATCATTGATGTGAGCCATGAGAGCATGATTATGGAATTGAGGTTTGATTTCCTCTGCATACAGGCTCCAGTCACAAACTCCATCTTGTCTGATGACAAGTGCATTAGAGGTGGGTTGATTGCTTCAATGAGCTTGATGAGTCAGTTGAGGCTGACTTTGATGAGTTTGTTGATGCTTATTTTGATGCTGATATTGATGTTAATCGCTTGACTGAAAGCTTACATTTGGTTGAGAAGATAGTTGACTATGTGAAGTTCTTTGAAAGTTGTTACTTTTTCTGGGAGCATTGCATTCTCTAGAGAAATAGCCAGTCATACCATAATTGAAACACTTTACTCTAGATTTGTCATATCCAAGTTTTCTGTTATCATTCAGACTCAGTTTCTTCCCTTTTCTGGAGAATTTCTTGGCTCTCATTGCAATCATGGCCATCTGCCATTGCAAGTCCATTTCTTCAACATCATCAGGATCCATTTCTTCCAGATCTTCCTAAATCAGGTGAGCTGATGTGAGTCTTCCTCCCAAATATGCTTTAAAACTAGCAGCAAAAGCATTATAAGTTACATTATGCTCTTCAGATCTTTGATCATTAGACATCCTTGAGGGTGTTGTTGTTGTTTGAGTTGATGATGATGGCTTGCTTTGTTGTGGAGCAGCAATGAATCTAGTGGTTCTTGCTTGATCTTTGGAAGATAAAAAATCATCTTACTTAGTCACAAATGCATTTTCCATAGAATGAGTTTCTGATGGAAATTTGTATGCCTTCATGACTTGAGCTCCACTGAGATTTCTGCTTCTCTCATCTAGCTCGAGAGCTTCAATTTTAGCAATCATGATGTCTAAGCTGGTGCTCTCCAAATCAAGAGTGTTCTTCAGCATTATGACATTCTGCTTTCAGCTTTCAGGCTGACCATGCAGCAGCTTCTTGTTCATTTCTTTCTCTTTATATGTAACCACCATGATCTCCAAATCATTCACCAACCGTACAAACCGATGTAGCTGCTTGGAAATAGATTCACCTTTGGCATGATGGAAGGTTTTATATTGGTTCACTAGTTTGTCTTTGTTTATTTCAGTGACCTTGCTGCTTCCTTCACACATGATTTGCCGTGCATCCCAGACACCTTTGGTAGTTCCATACTTCTCTAATATTCTAAGAACATCCATTTTCAAAGCCTGTGTAATAATGGAGTATGCATTGAGATCTATCTTGATTTTCTTGTATTCATCATCATCAAGAATTAGATTAGGATCCTCAGTGGGAATTCTAACAGTTTTATACTGAGTAGCTTGATCAGCAGTAAGAGAAACAGGAATGTAGGGTCCTTTGCAGAATGAAATCCACTAGTCGGGGTCTACACCTGTAATGTAATTTCTAAACATGATTTTCCATTGCTTAAACTCATATGTGCGTTTAAGCGATGGAGGTTTAGATGCATGATCAAGTTCAGAAAAGTTAACAGAATCCATGTTAATAAGCTTATTTTAGAAGGTTTGAATACAAATTAAATTGATTTTATGTCCAGAATGTTCAAATAGTCCAAAGTCAAGGTATTGTTGTATGGTTTCCCGATGAACAGTATCAGCAGTAGAGTTGATATTATGAACATTTTACTTTTGTGTCTCTTTTTGGTTTATTTTATTTCTTTCCTTTTGATTATGATAGGTTTTATGTCTGATTTTTTATGAGAATCAACAATCAAGTAATGTTCTTTAGATTTTCGGACAAAGAATAATGAGTATTGATGAAGTTTCCGGTATTTTCAGTATGTATGCGTATTAGAAATAGAATACTTGCCAATAAACAACTCAATCACCAGATCAATCGATTTTCGTTAAAGATCTGTGTAGATTTTAAGACGAATCCAAGAGCTGAGGCTTTGATACCAATTGACAAGGTCCGAGAATGGAATTCGCAGTTGATGTGACTGCAACTAGGATCGAATATGATGATTGAGTCAGTTATTAAGTAGCGGAAATACAAAATCATAGAACATTAAATGCTGAAAATACTCATAAATGCTTTGTATATTAATGTAGATAAAACAAGTTACAGTGGGTGCTTGGTTTTCAATAAGTTGACATGAAAACCATAAAAACCTCGAAACTTGAGTACTGAGGAATCTTACAATCGGAAACTTGCAAATGTAGGGTATTCTATTCTATTTATAGGCTAACATTAGGCCTGCACAAAATAACTAAACTACCCTGACAACTATACATTAGAATACTAGTCTAAGTACAAAAAGTAATCAACATTTGCAGTTCTTTATCCGTATTAACTAATGCGGATGCCTTGATCTTCATCAGCATTTCTTCTGTTGGTCTTCAGCATTAAGTATGTTCATCGGCATTGGCAAATGCGGATGAACAAATTCTTATGCGCATTTGTCTCTGAACATCCGCATTGGTTAATGCGGATGAACAAATACTTGGCCGTATTTGTTCTAGCTATCCACATTAGTAAATGCGGATGAACAAATACTTGTTAGTATTTGTTCTTTGGTCATCCGCATATACTAATGCGGATAGTCGATACTTGGCTTTATTCTTCTGATTCTTCACCCGTATATCCACTTGGACTTGTGGGAGTTTTCAAAAGAACAACCTTCAACCACCTCTTGAATTGGCATGTATGATCCTTTTAGGGTCCAACAATATCAAATATGTATGTGTGGTTCTAACGGGGTGTTTTCAAAAGGATACAGTCTTCAGGTATTTGAAATCCCATCTTGAGGATGTACCAATTGATGGAGTCAAATAAGGAGGCATATCCTTTATCATAGATTTGGGATACACTAAGAACATTAAACTGGAGGTTGGAGCAGTAATTAACATTTTCAAAATTTAGCAACCCATCGGATATTGTTCCTTCACTAGTTATCTTTCCACCAGTCTTGTCACCTCCAAACGCTATGTTTCTTCCATGTTTGCTCTTGAAATCCGGAAGAAGGGAACATTTGCCGGTCATATGTTGAGAGCATCTACTTTCAACATACTAGATGTTCTCAGGCCTTCTATGATGTCCTTGCACAGACAAAGAAATTAATTAGAGGGTGCAACCCAAGCCAATATGGTCTTGGGTTTTCCGTCTTTTCCCATAACACAAATTTCTTCTAAGGTAACATTGTCTGCTGGCTTAGGAATTCTAGGTACACTAGATTTCCTTTGCATGTTTTCAGCGCTATCAGAAGAAGTGCTTTGAGCTCTCCTCCTTTGAGTGCTAATGTCAGATTGATGTTTGTTTGAAGACTAATGTCTACTGTCTGTTTGTTTAAAGTTGCCATAAAATGTTGTATCATTGTTTAAAACAACTTTTGTGTGTGGAGTCTGCCTTGGTGCCCCACCCTTGTTCTTGTTAGGAACAACGGTCTGTTTCTCAGTTGATTTCTTAACTTGAGGTTTTTTGTTTTGCTTCTTGTTTTTCTTATTGAAAAAGCAATTGGCTGTACTGTGATTGTTTCTTTCACAAATTGAACAATAGTTGGGAAAATGACATATTTCTAGACAATGATTGTTCATATCATAGTATTTGCAGTACTTATCATATTTGCACTTTTCTGTGGTATGGGTGTATTGATCACACCACTCACACTAAGGAAAATTTGTAGTATTTTGTTTGTTTAAAACTTTTGATTTTATGTTTGACTTTAATGGAATATTAAAAGTGATAGTGGAAGGTTCAGCCTTTCTTCCACCTGAGCAGATATCACGCACTTTTTTATGTTTTGTTAGTTTTGGTGATGTATTAACCACACTTGAAACCTTTTTAGTTTCAGTAATTGGATGATCTAACTCATCATATAGTAAATCTTCATTATCTTCATATGTTGTGTGTACATCAAACTCATTGTTATCTCCTTGATAAAAATCTATTGATTTTATTTATGGTGGTGCTTGGCTTTTAATTAATTTTATCAGAGGTGATTTATAATGATGATTTAGATGATGATGATGATGATGGTTTGGAGTCATCTATCATGTCATGTGGGTCAAGAGCTTCACCTTTTTTGTTTGTCATTTACTCAGGTAGTGGCATATAGTTATCATTATAAGGTGGATTGACCTTATTATATCCCAAACCTGAAGGGTCTTTTGAATACCCTTCTTATTGCTCACCTGAAACTTCTGAAGTTTCATTTAGTTTCAGAGAGTTGCTCAACTTGAGCTACTAGTGTTAATTTTTTAGACAACAGTTTGTCTAAATCATTTTTCAATGATAGAATTTTACTCTCATATTGTTTTTGTTCTATTTTTAAACTATCATTCAAAATGTTTGTTTCAAGAACTTTCTGATAAAGTTGAATTGCATGTTCTCTGTATCTTGTGACTTTGTCAATGAATGCTTGAAAATAGAGATTCTCCTTTACCACTTTTGGGATTTCAGCAATTTTATCCTCTATATTTGCTATGAGAGCATGGTCAGGAGATTGTGCTTCTGCCTCATACATACTCCAGTCACACTCACCATCGTGTTTGACTATCGCTACAGCTGACTTTGAGTGTTGATTGGGGTTGTATTGTGTGATTTGTGTTGGTGTTGGTGCAGCATGAATGCTAATGGGAGGTGGAATTTTTCTGTTTGTCTGATAGCTACTTGAAGTTTGTGTTTGTTGGTTGTTTTTGTTAGTTCTAGTTGTTGACATTCTCTAGAAAAGTGTCCATAGAGCTGGCAGTTGTAGCATCTCACCTTGGTTTTATCAATACCAATCTTTGTTTTCTTATTCATAGTAAACCCTCTGTTCCTTTGTAGGAACATCTTTGATATGTATTCTATCATTGCCATTAACAATTGAAGTTCCATTTCTTTAACCATGTCAGGAGGCAATTCATCCAAGTTTTGCTGGATGATCTGAGATGGTGTGAGATTTGCACCCAAGTAAGCTTCAAAGCCTGTGGAGAAGGCTGCAAAAGCTGCATTCTACTATTCACTTTGCAAGATGATTCTTATATGTAAGGCCCCGTTTCCGGAACGCTCACAGTTGGGTATTCATCGCGCATAGCATTTAAAAACTCATAATCATTACTAAAAATAATGCAGCGGAATAATTTTAACAAAAACCATTTCATATATTAATAATTGCTTTTGCCAAATAATACAAAATTGTTAACATTACAAAACTTCGTTTAGTTGCATTATAACACAAAAACATCAATTTCAACGTAAAATGGATGCCATCCAAAATCTTTGCCAAGTAGCTTCACCCCGTGCCATCCTCAGCAACCATTACCTACCAACTGAAATTGCATAAAAGTCAGCGTTGCTGAGTGAGTTCTAGTTTTATAATAAAAATACTTTACTTTAGATTAAAAAAAGTTTCTTTACTTTCATTCGTGATCATACATCATACGTACACATAGATAATATTCATTATTATCTTTCATCATCTTTCATCATCGTACGACATTCGTACATTCTTCATTTATCTTTACTTTCATCTGGACCAATGCCATGTGCTATACCCCGAACATTGTGCACGAAGCTGGTTACTGGGCCAAAGTCTATAAATAGACCCCTAACATTGTGCATGAAGCTGACTCCAGTACAGGGCAAGCGACAAGGGTCCCATACGTTTGGTCAATCACAAGGATTAGACCCCCGTGTGCATCCTTCTGGGTTAGCTAAACCGCATACAGTTGAGCTAACACCCTTTATTGAGTGTGAACCTCTTTACATTTGCTTGCAAGACTTTTCATTCATTCTTTACGTTTCACTTTTCATTAACTTTAACTTCCGCTTTCATTACATAATACTTTACGTTCATTAACATAATCACACCACGTAAAGCCACGAAATAATACGTAATAAGGAACAAAAATAAAACATGCCATAAACATACACCACATCTTCATATAACATCACATACAACATCATACATCATCATACATCATCATACATCATCCCCGAGAACATTCCAAGTCATAGCCTAAAAATCTCTTTTTCCCAAAATTTCAGAATATTTTCTAAGGCATTGGGCGCATGGACACTATGCAGGCGCATGAGTACTATGCGGGCGCATGAGTACTTAGGCGCATGGGTGACTTAGGCGCATGGGCACTATTTGGGCGCACGAGCCTTACTTAGGCGCATGGGCAGGCATCTGGGCACTTAGGCGTATGGGTACTATGCAGGCGTATGAGCCTGATTTAGGCGCATGGGCACTTAAGCGTTTGGGCCGTTGGGCGTATGGGCACACTTAGGCGCCTGGGCATAATTCTAGGCGCATGGACACTATTGGGGCGCATGGGAATACTTGGGCGCATGGCCAACTGTTTTCTAACTAACATCATTTTCAGACCCCAAATCATCATTCTAACCTGTTCCAAGCCTAGTTTCTAACATACTAAGCATCAAAACAAGCATACAACATGAACATGATCAAAATTTTCCCAAATCATAAGCCCACCCAACAGGGCACACACATACATATACGGGTACACACCCAACTTTAATAAAAACATTATAACATGCATTTCTAGCCCCAAAACAAGTTAAAACATTTAAAAACGAGGATCTAGAACTCACATCTTGCAACTTTCGAGTAAGACTTCCTTCAAACCCGAATGCTTATAAGTTCAAACACCTAAAAACACCAAAAACACACAACCGAGCCCACACAAACACATAAGCACATACCCGAGGTTGAAATGCAGCCAAGAACAACCCAAAAATCAGAAAACTAACCTTAAAATCGACTTCTTCTTCCTCTCTCTAGAACCGAGAGAATTCTACTCTTTCTCTCTCTAAAATTCGATGGAAAGATGGTACAGGAGGTCATGGGCGGCCATGACCACCTTTTTGAACAAATTAATAATAATCTTTGCCACATGTGCAACTTTAACCCCTCAACTTGGGTTATTTTGTTTTTCTTTCCTTTTCTTCACTTTTCTCCTTTTTTTTAAAAAAATTTCCGGGTGTTACATTATAGCATCCATGGGTTTCCCAAACTTATGGATGTTTTGTGTCTTTGCTAAGTTTGTTTACTGGAGGTGGAAGCATGTGCGTGTTATTTGCTTTGAGTTGTTGCTTCATGGGAAGCATGAACACCAGTCTTTTTGGACTTTTGTTTGTTTTTAGGTGATTCCGGAGCAGAAAAGAATGAAGTTTCACTTGAATCAAGAAACTCCTCATCTTCTTCTTCATCGGTGCAAGTTAAAAATGCATTGTCTGTTTGTTGCATCTCCTTGAATTTGTATGATTCAACATGTCTGATTGGGTTGTTATTCCTGGATTTCTCATCTAACTTTAGTGCCTTGACTTTGGCCACTGGTGCATCCAATGACAAAGCTTGTAGATCCAATGTTGCTTTCATTAAAGAGACTGATTGAGTCCAGCTCTCTGAAAGTGTATGCCACATTTTCTTGTTGATCTTCAAAGATTCGTATTTGAGACCATATACAATCATCTCATTTATCAGTTGAACAAATCTATGGAGCTGTTGTGGTATTGATTCTACTTGAACATGGTGAAAGGTTTCATATTGGGTCCTCAATTTATCTTTCTTGATTTTCCTTATCTCATCACTTCCTTCACACATTGTGTGAGGCACCTTCCATAGTTTATGACTTGTTTTGAAGTTTTCAACTCTAGTTAAAATCTCAAAACGGAGAGTCATAACTAGTATGCTGTAAGCCTTCATGTCTATTTTGACCTTTTTCAGGTCATCACCCCCGCTACACTTTTTAAGATAATTGGTTTTTGGATGTTATAGTCTGGTCCTAGAGTCACAGGTATGTATGGTCCTTCAATTATGCATGTCTATAGATCCAGGTCTTGAAAAATAATCAAGTTTCTCAACATTATTTTCCATTGTTTGAAGTTAGCTTTGTTCTTCAATTTTGGTGGTTTGAGACCACTGTTGGAACCTAAAATTTCGTTAGACATGGTTGCTAAATTTTAAACTTAACGGTTTAAGTCAAATTTCTTTGTTAATTTAGCTCGGTGCTAAATTTGTTTTATCCAAAGGTCACTAGGATTTGTTTGTTATTGTTTTAGTCACTTTTGATTTTTATCGAATAAAGGAGATTAATTAATTTAAAATTTAATTAATTAATGTCCAATGTTAAGTCACTATCAAGTCTCGGTTTATCAAAAGGAATTTTCTGTTAAGGAATGTCAAAATAAGTCAAAACTCTTTTTAATGATATCAGTCAAAAAGTCAAAACCCTAAAAACAAATAATATGTTTTAAAAGTTAACTTCGTCGATTAAAAAGTGACTTATTCGAAAATTTAAAAGAAGAATTTGTTTCTTGATTGTTTTGATGCAAAACCAACAAAATCACCATAGATTTTTAAAATTATGAATGAAAACTAGGGTTTATCCTAATGTGATTGCGGCCTAATTGTTCTTCACATAAATGAACAATCAGTTTGTTGATTGAAGAATAAAAACCTGATTCAAGTATGTATATACTTGAATATGATGATTTTAAACAATCAAAATGATTCATAATGTTTAAAAACAATGTTTGTTTGATGAAAAATTGATAAAATAGTACTTGATAAATGTTTTTATCAAAAACCCTATGAACTGATGAGGTTTTGAAGTTTTGAGAATTTCTGTTCAGAAAAACAGTGTATGAATGCAGTTTAGAGCATCAAAAACACAAAATCTTCTTCACAATATACAAAAACTAATTAATGAATCATGTTTTGAACATTTGTTGAATGTTTGAAGTAGAAGAGGGTTTTTGTGATGATTTTCTGGTCGAAAATAAACGGTATGAAGCTAATGAACCATAGATGTTATTGTATTGAATGAGAAGATCAAAAATAAGTGATTTATTTGAGCCAAGGCTCTAATACCACCTTATGGAATTCGGGGTTTGAACTTACAACAAGAACAAAAGGAATAAATTCCTCCAAGGATCGTTTTAAATCTCTCAAATATAACAACAAATTGTTATATATTCAATACTCATTAGTCATAGTACGGAAACCCATGATTAATGATATGATATCTATATGTGTTTATGATTGTGTGTGTTTTTCTATGCTTGAATGATAATAACTGTTTGATTGTATTGATTGTTCAAAAAGCATATAAAGGATTAGGGTATAATGTTATTTATAGCCTATACAAACAGCTATGTATAGTTACAAAAACTCCCTTATGTAAAAACTAATTAGATATAATCCTAAGTCTAAGTGTTGTCCGCTATGGATGAACACATCTCCACTGTGGATGTATAAACGTCCGTTGTGGATGATGAAGGATTTGTCCACTGTGTATGATAGACATCTACTGTGGGCACTTGGTGAATGTTTGTCTTCTTGGTGTCCGCTTTGGATATGTTCATCCACCGTAGGAAGTTGTTCATCCGCTATGTTAGTACTTAGTCATCAACTGTGAGTACTCGGACTTCTTCAGACTTCATCCGTTGTTGACTGTTGTGCATCCGTTGTAGACAGTTGTTCATCCGCTGCCAACACTTGCAAAATTTCTTTATCTACAATACCTGAAAAAGAAATTTAAACAATAATTAATGTATGTTATTAGTGTTAATGATGCTAATGTGCTATTAAATGATTGTTTGAATGTTAGAACACATTATGTTTGATTATGTCAAGCATTATCCTTTTTATACACTTGTTGAGTCCAACATTTAGCTTCAACCCTTAAAACTTTTTTATTATCAAAAGCAACAAAAGATCTTTCCCAATTATGCCACAGACAATTGGGACACTCTAGATTTACATGGGTATTCTTTCTTCTGCACAAGTTATAAACAACAAAAATCATCAAATCATTATCACTAAAATTGAAAATAAATTAGTTCTTAAAGTCAAAACTTTAAGAAACTAAATTTAAGAATGACATTATTTCTTCTTTTTGTGCAGAGAAAGGAATAAGTCAATAATTCAGTGCAACAAGTACTCCTTAGCAGATTGGAGTTGTTGAACTGAGAAACAGATCATTAATAGAAGCTGCTAAATCTATGCTATCAAACTCTCTGTTGCTTATTTCATTTTGGGTAGAAGAAATAAACATAGCTTGCTACATACAAAACAGAATACTAATCATCAAAGAACACACTAAAATGCCTTAGGAATTAATATTTAGAAGAAAACCATTTATCGGATTTCTTAAGGCATTTTGTTGTTCTAGATCTATATTAAACACCAGAGAATATCTATCCAAGTTTGCTTCTAAAGCAAACGATGCGTTCTTTGTTGGATACTCTAGAAACTACAAAGCATATAAAGTATACAACCCAAGACTAAACGTAATGGAAGAAACAACTAACATTGTTTTCAATGAGCATACTTCCACTAAAACAGTCATTGGTTCTAAATGGTTATTTGATATAGATGCACTAACAAAATCATTTGACTCATCTTATTTTTATGTTTTAGGTACCAATGAAGATATTGAATATCCCATGGTTCCTCCAACAAACATTGATGTTCCATTAATGAAAACAACCACAACTCCATCAAGTAAAACAGTTACAACTCTACCGGATCACACAAACACCTTAAAAGGAAAATCATCAAACACATCATCATCATCATCTACTCCTGTGACCAATCAACCACAAGCTTTAGTTGACCCTCAACCAAGCTAACATACCAGGTCACATATCAAGAAACAGTAGAAGAGGGCGATGATTATAATTCACTACCAAGCACACATCATGAGGATGAAATCTTAGATTTCTTCCATGATTCCCCCCGAACATTTCATAAGAATACATAGCAAGATGAACCACACACTCGCAATACTCTTGCGCAACCATCAACACCAGACCTAACTATCAACAATCTTGATTCAACAATTCCTATTGATAAGATTGAAACAACTAGAGCTCACAAATATCATCAATTAGAAAACATCATAAGTGACCTTAATATCAGATTGATAAGAAGTCAATCTGATACTCACTCAATGTTTAAAGCAACCATTACTACCCTCCATGAGTTTTAAGTGGATAACAATATCTACAATTAACATTGTATTAGTATATGTCTATCCTTTAAAACATCAAAACAACTCAATGAGGACTTAAGACTAGTATGATCTGATGGCATGTGAAACTGATTAATGTCTGAGCATACAATCCTTTCATTTCCTAGTTACATGAAGTGCCACCTTTCTAATGTTTATCATTCGTTATGCAAGCAAACAAATTGGATTTTAAAATTTTTAATCAAATGAAAATGAAATTTTTGTAATTTTATAAAACATTTTATAAATATTCAAAAATTTAGGAGGGGTATATTTGAACATGGAAATATCAAAGGCAGCATAATATGTCAACCATTATACATGTTAAAATTTGAAATATTAAAATTTTGAGAATTTTAAAATTTTAAACTATTTTATATTTTAAACAAGAAAAATCAGCCAAATCAAGCAAGCACTCAAAAATAAAAGGTTGACACATATACATGCACATTATTGCCTAAGAGTGATATCTTAATATCCATATATCAATCATGTTAAAATTATTAAAATTTTAACAAACAATTTTTATTTTGAAAATATTTCATAAATCTTGTTAAGTATGTGCAATGTATGAACAAACACATATGCGTTGCAAATACAAGCAAAACAAAATAATAGGTGTTCACAGTGTATGCATTAAGTTACATAGCTGATGAGCAAAATTTTCAAAACCAAACAAAAATTTTAATTTTTGTCAACTGTAGTTACAGCGGAACATGCATCTGCTGTTAAGACAATCAATTAGAAAAGATGTACAATGCACATCCGCTATACATCAATGAACACAATCACAAAGTGTTCAAGAAGCATTTTGATAGGAAAAACATTCGTTGTGAATATAGTGTCAATCCACAATGCATGACAAAGTCAGTCATCCGTTGTAGAAATAGTTCAAGTGTACACAGGGTATGAACAAAGGTAACCATATGCTGTACACAATCAAATAAGTGTTCTTACTGCATGACATTGAATCATCCGATGTGAACATTTATCACTGTAGAATCAAGTGTACATAGCGCATGGCCAAATAGTCATCCGTTGTGAACAACCTAAACAACGAATCAAATATGCACAGTGCATGAATAAATATTCATCCGCTATGTGTACATTCCAAATACACACATCTCATGACAATAAGTCATCCGCTGTAAATATTCAAAACAAACACAAAGAGTCCATAACGTATGTACAAATATGCATCCACCGTGAAAAAAGTTTTAAATCATTCATGTGTCTACAGTGTACACACAAAAGTGTACAGCGGACATACTATAGCCACAACGCACATGATACTTAGAGCGTATGAGTTAAACTTAATTTAACTCGACATTGTTTGTATAACGGATGAAGATGTTGTATACACAGCGGACAAATATTTAGTCCGTTGTATATATAGTTTAACACTTGTCAAATTTTCACTTAACATGAGTATGCGAGCCAAAATCAAAATCTTTAAACGTTGCTACGGTACAAACAGATTTCGATCATCAAACTCCTATGTATTTGATTTCACAAGTGTTATTCATTCAAATAGATATAAGAACATCTTTTGAATCATCAAACACTACATATCAATCTATAAACATGTTTAATCCAAGCATTATGAAACCCTAGGTTACATAATGAATCGGAAATAAAAGAAACAAAGAGAGTTGTTTGTGCAATCAAACATTGAATACATGTTTAACATGCATAGTCGCATGTATTAGAACATTTCATTTGATCAAATTTGATTATGTGTTCATAGGGTATATGAACAATCAACCTATTCATGTCAAAAATACATAAAAAATTGACTGTTTGATCTTCGAAGATGTTAAAAATGTGTTAAATATGAACAACTTATCAAACTCTTTCAAAAGATATTAGCAAACATTGTATGACAGTTAATTTGGGGTAAAACATAACAACATTCAATATGAGCATTCAATGTGCATTAAATATATCTATTTAACCAAAAAGGCAATTGTCATAATTTGAAAATCTGGTATAAGATAGAAACATGAATCATTTTGATAAAAATTAATGCAATGTCATAAAACAAACACAATTACAACAATTTTTAAACAAAACAAATTAACATCAATGAGATTTGCAAATGCAAATTGGGCTGAAATTGACTTTTTGGACAAATTTCACAAGATTCAAACATTTCAAAATGGTCAAAAATAACAAACAAATAGTTTTGGCATTATAATATACTAACCAAACACGTTTCATCATCTCATATCAACCCAAATCACTCATGAACACTAAATCAAGTTTGGATCACATCAAAATCATTCATTCTAACAATCTCAAAGTCTAACACACATTCTTTCTTTGTTTGCAGATTTGGCAAACCTTGTGTTTGCTAGAGACCATAATCTTTGTGCCTTATTAAATCCTAACTCTCTTAAGTCAGAGAATTACAATGATATGATACAAGCAATTAGGCAAACCAGACTTGTTCATGCTATGACAGCCATACTAGAGATCTATGAAGAACATATAGTTCCATTTTGGACTAATGCTCACCAAGAACAAGATCAAGATCAACAAGTTGTTGTTTTATCTATCTATGACTTGCAGATCACTATCACTAGAGTTATGATCAGGAGGGTTCTTCAATTAGGTGATAAACATGGTCAAGGTCCAATAGAGTTTGATAAGAATTATGTCTTGATGTATTCAGATTGATTAGTTATACTAGAACTATTGATAGAAATTAGATCTAGAAGTCTTATATGTGTGCTCAGTTTAGGTTCCTAATGCACACATATCAAAAGACCATGACCAATAGGAAGACTGGATGGGATGCCACTGCATTAACAAGTTCATATGCTAATGCAAGCAACATAGCAAGAAGGCCATATAACTTTGCAGCCCAAATCCTAAATGGAATGATCTACTATCTGATTGAGGTAAGGAACAAGTTTCAAATCTGTCCAAGGTTTCTTCAAATGATCATTGATGATTTATTGCCAAAACATACCAAGAGAAGGAGCTGTTTTTGAACCAAATCACTTTAATGAGCATGTGTTCAATAGAATCATATGTAGTTTGTATCTTGGTGATGAAATGCATGTTCTAGCCCATATGATTAACATGACCTTCAAGTTGCTAATATATTTATTAGGATTACCGGCCAGGAAAGCCACATATGGCATTTCATAATGTCATTCATGAAGCTCCTATCATACAACCAGCTCCGGTCATTGAAGAAGAGGTCATAATTGTACATAAAAAAGAGCAAGATCAAGAAGAAGTTCAAGACCAAGAGCCTTTCCACATTGAGCAAAACATTCCATCTCCACAACACAGCCCAAACTTGTCAAATCAGAAGACATTATCTTTGTTGCTAAGAGGTATTGATTCCTTAATGGCTGAAAAATCATAACATCAAGAGGAAGTTAGTACATCCTCTAGGCATGAACTAGAAAAGCAACTAATGCATGAACAGCAGAACATTCAATCTGAGCAAATTGAAACTGAGTATCAATCAGAAGAAGTACCAACTAAAGAAGAGATAGAACATTCAAAGGTGTTTCCGAATAAGCTCATTGAAAATTCCAACAGAAGCACAAAGACGTTAAAAGACAAGCTTAAAGCAAAAGATTAGGTGATTCAAAAGCTTGAAGCAAACCAAAAATCCTAGAAACTAATTGTTCTATTCCTAGAACAATAGTTAGATCAAACAAATAATGACGTGAAGGCAGAAACTCAAGAAGTGAACAATGTAAAGCTCGACATTGCTTACTTGACAAATCAAACAGAAGCAAAGGATAGTGAAATAGATGATGTGAAAAGAATTATCTCTGAACAAGTAGAAGAAATTGAAAGGTTGAACAGAGAATGGGAGGATGTTGACAATCAAAGACTGAATGAAGAAGAACAATCAGAAGAGTGAACATGAGTTGATTGAACAGTTCATTGATCAATCTCTATGACCATCTGCTGAAACAAGCACTCATGAACTGTAAACACAATAGTCAATCATTATTCGAAAAGAGAGATATACAATGGATCAATTGTTTAATGATGTTAATCCATTTGAGAACATACATTATTCACCAATCTTAAGACAACATTTTTATTCTGAAGATTCAGAACAACAACATCAAACAAGCCTCATTGTTGTAGACCTATTAACAGAACAACAAAAAGAGCTCATTAAAAAGTTTGCTGAGTCCTTGAAAGCTCAATATGAACAATTGTAACAGCAAAAACCATCATCATCACAACCAAGCCTCAAAACCTATGAAAGAAAAAGAAAAATGCAAAACTTGACAGCCTTATCAAAAGGGAATGAAAAAGTGGTTGAACAAGATGAACTAGAATCTCCACTTATGAGCTTGTTAAAGGTGATGCCTGAGCCTTTTGATGAAGATGAACTTAAGAAACAACAAACAGAATTTGTAGAGAGGCAGGGGAAATAGATCAAACTCAAGAACCAAGCACCATCTCTGATTCAGAAGATGAAACAGAGGACATCCAAAGTTAGTTGTAAGATTATCCTAAAACACTCATAGCTATTGAGCTAACCATCAATGGTTTCCCTTATGATTCCTTCATTCACTGAACATAACTAGGGTTAAACATCTGCTCAAAGACTTTCAAGAGATGATGGCCTCAAATCATCAGCCGAGACAATTCATGCCTCATAGATTATGGCCTGAAGGCAATAAAGTTAGAGAATGGATAAATGAGAACACTAATTTAGTGAAGCTTTATGATAGAATAAGTCTCACAACATCAATCAATGAAAGAAAATTAGTGGCATGGAAATATGATGAAATCTGGGATGTTGTCCTCATAAAGAAAGTATCAAGTCTTGTTTAGTATCAATCATACATATCTCAATTAAGATCATTATCATATGAAGATAGACTTGAACTCATGCAATTGAAAATGGTCAATCATACTAACAATCCAAGAGGTGCTGATTCTTTCACATCATGAGAGCTTATATGAGTAGAAAACATCATGATAGAAAAGATAAGCTCCACATTAAGAAACTAACAAGAGAATAAAAGTCATCTGGAAAACAATAAATGCATAGTGAAGAAAAAGATAAAAACATTGATGCTGAATTACTCAACAAAGTTGGTTATTTTTTAACACCAACTTACCTTAAGTTGATCATGAAGAAAATTAAAGGAAATCAATACAATAATCCAATTACAAGATGGTATTATGTTGAGATTCATTTTGAGGTTGTATTAGAAAGGAAGTTAGAAGGAAACAAAGTAGCTGATATCAGACTATTTGATCCGGTGGAGATTAAATTATTGCATCCATCTTATGTGTCTTTCTTGAAAGCAAAGTCATTCCCTCAGATTGAAGATGTACTATGCAAGGGTGGCTATTGTTATGTCATTCACAAGTTGAGAATTCTAGGTACAGTCTATGTCAATGCTACACTAAAGCAAATATTGGAAATCAATCAGCAATCCTTAACATATATAGAAGGAATCACAAGCCTGAGAATCCTTGTAAAGAATAATTTGGAAGACTTAAAGAGTGATCATGTTGTAACCATATTGGTTAGCAACATTGAAGTTCAAAGTTTAGACCAATCAACCCTTGAACAAATGGTTCAAATTCCAATCACTTAAAAGTATAAACATTCGACAAATGTTGTTGAATACTTCAAAAGTCATATTCTTAACTGTTTGAATGCTTTGAAAGTTGTGCCATTACCTGAACAAGCCAAAGAAGCAGAAAAGGATCAAATCAAAAAAGAGGAGATCCAAGATCTAGTCAAAGCTTAATCAGAATTGACAAAGAATCAAATGAAGCTGGCCCTCTCAATCATGATCAAGGTTCAATAAGAATCAAACAAACATAACATACATAAAAATTCATAACATACATAACCATACATAACTATATATAACATACATAACCAAACATAACATACATAACAGACAAATCAAACTGATTACACATGTGTAATCAGTAAATCATGCAAAATCAATCAGTCAACACAATCAATCAATCATTCAAGTATAGTAAAATCGATCATATCATGTTTAAAAAACAAAATCACTAATAATTCAAACATAAAAAAGATTGTTAGCATTATCCTTATAGGAAGTATTGTTGGACTCAACAAGCTCATTGAATGATAATGTGTACCATAATCAATCAAACATGTTCTAACTTCCAAATAACCATTTACTAACATAAAATCATTAGTAAAAATTAAATCATACACTAATTATTGCTTAAATTACTTTTGTTTTGTAGATAAAAAAATTTGCAAGTGTTTGCACCGGATGAGGATAAGTCCATAGAGGATAGCTAACTGACAGCAGCGAATGAAGTCTAAAGATTGTCCAAGTATGGACAATGGATGAACAAACAATTTACAGATGATGAACAAGTCCACAACAAATGTTTAATATCCATAGCAGATGAAAACTCCACACTAGACAACAACAAAGTAGACATTCAAATGTTCATAACATACAACTCATTCATCATCCACAACGGACATTCAAGCATTCACAGCTGGCATGTCATCATCAGCAGCGGACAACACTTAGACTTAGGATTATATATGTAATTTGTTTTTACATAAGGGTACTTTTGTAACTGAACATAAATCTGTGTATAGGCTATAAATTATGATATACACCAATCCTTTGTAAACTTTTTGAACAGATTATCAATCAATCTAGCATTTTCTATTCATTGAGCATTCAATCACTAGCAATCACACAATCACACAATCACGCACACACATTAGAGATCATGTCACACATCATGGGTTTCCGCACCATGTTGTCTGAGTATTGATTTATTGTTTGAGAGATTAAAAAGGTCCTTGGGGTATCAACCTTGTTCAAGAACAAAGCCATAAGAATTTACTTAAGTATTCATCTAAATTGCCCAAACCCTATCAAGTTACGCAAACTCTATTAGAAATTATGCAAGTATTCAATTAAATTATGCAAACCCATCAGAAGTTACGTAAACACTATTAAATTACTCAAGTATTCGACTAAATTATGTAGATCCTATCAGAAGTTACGTAGACTTTATCAAGAATTACACAAATATTCAACTAAATTATGCGGACCCTATTAGAAGTTATGCAAACTCTATTATTCATTTCACACAATCATATAATCAGGCTTTATACCTTTATTTGCGCGTTGTTAGTATGTGTATCATTTTTGTCTTTTGTTCTCCTCCCCTTATGAACATCTATTGTTCATAAAAACATACTATGTAGTAAGAATTTTGGTTATGGTTGAATAGTATGTAAATAATGCAGCAGATTGTATCAATAATCAATCATTATATTCATAATACATGCAGGACCAGGTAAGGGATCTATGCAACAATTTAACAAATGTTGGAGTGAAAAACAGTCAACACTTATAAGATCAAATGGGGAACCGGCAGGTTGAAACTATGAAAAAAAGTAAAGAACACAAGTAAGAACACAAGCAAGAATACAAAGTATTTGGTTTTCAAAAATGTTGTATATTGCTCTCAAGTGTTTTACCAATGTTATAAGGCTTAGTCCCTTAGGGTTAATACATGAGACACTTTATACTACATCCTACAACCGGCCATACTTTGAAGACCAGCTGAAACACTAATCTAGACAACAAGATCAATGTAAAGTCAAAAGGCAAATTGCTTTTTGACTAATGACTATGACATGCCATAGCTCACATCTTTATCTATTATAAAAAGGATAAAAACTACAAAGTATAAAGTTACAAACTCTATGACCATAATCTATAGCTAACAAAAGTATGGAATTATCACCAACTTGTATAAGTTGGTTAGTCTTTAGAGATGGGAGTGGAAGGTGTTTTAGCTTTTGTCAATAACATGTCAGAGAAATCATGTGTTCTCTGTATTCGAAAAAAATCAGTCTCTTGACTTCGGAAGAATTTGTCTTGAAGATTTGAAAGACTTCATCTTTGGCTTCGGAAGAATTGGTCTTTGGCTTCGGAAGATTTGACACTTAAAGAATTTCTTAGTGCTTTTGTCAAATCTTCTGAATAAAATTCTTTGTACTTCAGAATGCAGGCTCAGTGATCTTTGGTATGCATCAGCTTCTAAGTTAACTCTTACAAACTCCCCCAAGGCTGATGCTACCAAAACTTAATTGTAGCTTTGATTTTTGATCTTTATTTGCTCACAGTCCTCACTTGAGTCAGAAAATCCCTCTCTTTATGTCAAAGAGATCATGCGGAGGAAGATTGAGCATGTTCTGCAGGAAGTATATGTTTTGACTTCCTTGATCTCTTGTGACATACCAGGTGTCTGGGTTTGTGGAGAAAGCCCAGGACACAATTGGTCTCTCGGTAGGAAGAGGCTCTACATGAAGTGGAGTTGATTGAGCAGCCACTTCTTATTCACCCTTAGGATGTTTTGACCCATCTTGAGGTGTAGAGGTGGATGCCTTGGACTTCTTCTTTTTTTTTTTGTCCCTTTTGATGGCCATCCTTTTTCTCTTAAGGTATCTTAACTAAGAAGGTTCGTCTTGAGCACAAGATGTTTAATCTGTATCCTTTTTAGGTGGGTCCCTATCCTTCACATTTTTAGAAAGAGATGGCTTGGGATCGTGTTATGGGTCAGAAGATGAGGCTGGCTTAGATGCATCTTTAGGATCAGGTTATGTTGTCTTTTCTTGTTCAACCTTCACCTCAACTTCAGGTGCAGTCTAACTTGTTGGAGAATGCTAGTCTACCGGCACACCCTTTTTGATCTTCTGCTTGATCCTTCTGATATGCTCATCCATGGTGGCATTGATGTTTGCTTGACTTAGCAACGTCCTCTCTCATTTTCCTCTTAGAACTCTTTCTTTTAGTTTTAGCTTCTCGTTCTAGCTGCTTAAGGTATTAAAACTATATATACTCAAATGAGAGAGTGTGAAGAGTTGCTGCCTGATAGATACCTGTGACACTCAAGTAGGTTATCATATTTTATTTGTCTTGTTCCCAACCCACCTAAGTTTCTTCTTCAACAGCCACAGTCTCTTTCTCATGACTTTCTTGAACTTGAGAGAGGACATGAGTTTTCTATAGTCTTTTCATTTTCCTTTCTTCTTTGATTTTGAAGAGCAATTCTGTAGCCTCAACGTCCCTCCTCTCTTTTAACACTTCTGTTTCTGCTAGTTCATTTAGTTCATCCAAGTGGATAGGGATTAATTCATCTATGTTGTAATTTCTAGACTCCAGATAATTCAATCTGACTGCCTTCAACTCATCATCTTGAGTCTTTGGCTTGTGGCATCCCTGATTACAGCTTGTATAAAGCTGGGGGGTCTCTTTTGTTTTCTCTCCCCTTACCTTCATCTTCTTCTCCCTTTTCTCCTCCTCAATCTTCTCAGGATTCATCTTTCTTTTCCTTTTTTTAATTGTTGGCCTTCATGAATTAGTTCTAAACTTGAGCTCTGGCCAAGGAGAGGCTGGGAGACACCTTCACCAGCTGGTGTCTCACTAAGGGTACTGGGTGCTGAAGTAGATACTTTCTCACGGTTCATAGGTTCTACTTCTGGGCCTTTAACTGAGGTTTCCCCTTCGAAGCAAATCTTATGGTCTGCCTCAGCATCCAGTTGACCAAAAGTTTTCCCTGCTAGGCTCTGTGTATATAGCACTAATCTTTTTCTGAATTCTTCAAGCACCCTTAGTTGTATTCTCTCAGCTAACCTATCAGCCTACCTGTTTTGACTGGGTTAGGAAAAGGTAGGTCAACTAGAGAGAAGCTCTCATAGAATATCAGAGTTTGAAAATTAAAGACTTCTTGTTGCCCATAAGACCTAAAGAGTACCAAGGCTCTTCTTTCAGCATCATACCACCATCCCACTATTTGGTTATCAGCATGGTAGGATGGGGTTGACATCGCCTTTAGTATTTCTTCCTCAAATATATTTTGGAACATGGCATCCATATTAATGTGGGGCTGAGGAAGTTTTTAAATCTGGACAACTACAAGTGAGGATGGTGAGTCTTTATTATCCATACACTAAGCAGAACTCTCATGTTCTGTGGTTGCATTGAAGACTTTCTCATTGTTTTTGGTAGCAGCACCCACTTGCATAGGCGAGCTAGAGGTTAGGTTCAACCGGTTCTTGTGATACTGGTTGAGCTTACCTGGCAGGCCTCTCAACTAACTTGCTCTTAAGATCGGTGATCTCAAGTTGTTGATTAAGTACCTGTTTTTGAAAAATGGTCACTTGAGATTCTAGGTGACTCACCTTTGAAACTAAATAAGTGCATAGATGAGACATTTTGTGCACCTTTAGTTGCATACTCCCCTCATCTTCATCAGAAGAATCATAAAGGGATGAGAGAACATGACAAGAGTTAGTTTCCTTACAACCAGGGATTGTTTCTTGGCTCCTGGATTTCTTCTGCTCCATGACAGCTCTAGGAGAAGTGTCAAGGGGTTGATTTCCCATGGTTGAGGTCTTAATAATATAATCACTTGCAAAAGTAAGAGCCTCTTCCATATGGACTTTCTTAACAGTTTCAGAAGAGTCCACTACAGTTGGGGTTGAATGATGTTGGCTAGATATGGGTGTTTCAGGATCACTCATATTTCTTTATGTAGCAAGGGGAATAGAGACTCATGGTACTCAGTGAAATCCAAATCTTCATCCTTATATAAATTAATGTCAGGAATTGGTTGGCTGAGATCTAGAGCCTGGGGATGGTAACTGTCCCCTTAAAGGTTGTTCATTTGAGTTTTGAGACTCAAAGTGAAGGCTTTCAGCTTGGGTAAGGAGCTTATCAGGCTGAGCTTGAGGAACCTCAGCACTAATTAAAGAATTAATAGGAATGGTTTGCTCCTCAAGGGAAATGGGAGCTCTTGGTTCCACTTTCTCCTGCATGGGTAAGTATTTGAGGGCATACTCAATCTGAATAGACTGAGAAGGGGTTCTCTTGAATTTGCTGTGATAGGTGATGGTGATTTGAGGTTGTGAGGGTGAAGTGGAGATTTCAGGTGTGGGTTCAACATTGACTGTTGTTGTCAATTTGTCACCTAGAGCAGCGAGCTCTAACATTTTTGGGACCAGGGCTGTTTCTACCCCTAATAAACCAACAGTGATTTTTCTCATGATTATGAAGATGTCGGGCGTCACATGTTCCAATTTAAGAGTATTATCTGTTCTCCTCAGCTATGACTAGTTTACAATTGAGAATGTGCTAAACACATCTAGGGAACACATAAGTACTCTAAGGAGTGTAAGTTAGCAAGTAGATTTGTGTATATGAACTGAGAGTACTTTAGCTTGACCACATGAACCATCCCGTGTACTATGTAGGATAAGTTCTCAGGGATTTGGTCCCATCCTCCATGCTTGTTTAACAGACAGTGAATAATAACATGGAGGAGGTACTTTCATTGGTAAGAAACCTTACCCTTCTTGAAGGTTCTTACAGTGAAGTCTCTTTCATAGCCCATCTATCTAAAAGAGTTGTTGATAGCTTCCTTGGGGAAAGATAGTTCACCTTCAGCATCGTCCAGTCATAGATGATTGTTAATGGTGGCTGGAGTGATGAAAACAGTCATTCCCTACACTTGGGCTCTAAGTGCCTTCTCACCGTCCAAGATAACCTCTTAGCAGTTCCTCCAAAATTCCAGCAAATGATCTTCATAGAGTAGAGGGTCTACAGTAAGTGCGGTGAGGTAAGATAAGTGAGCAAAAAAGTGGCAAACATCTAAGAAACCAGGATCCTTCTCAGATGTCAACAGAGCAACCTAATTGTGTTGTGTGTGAAGATGCATAGAGAAGTTTGGTGATGATCTAGAGTAGGTTGGACTCGCCATTGTTAATTTGTTTATTATTATAATAGATTAAATGTTAGTTCACTTAGTTTGTATTTTGTATTTTGTATTTTGTAAGTTTTGTGCCCAGCAAAACTATCAGCGAAACTAAGTTTCGCTCGTAGTCAGCTGATCTAGTAACCCGGAGAAACTATGTCTCGTCACCGGGTGAAACTAGGTTATGGTTAAGACAGTTTCGCTGTCCAGTGAAACTACAATCTTCTTATATATTGAAAGTTTCATTCATTGTAAGCAAGTTTTGCAAACCCTAATAGTGAAATTTTATTATTGCAATTCTGTATGTGTGGCTGGAAGCTTATTTTGATCATATTTGAGCCTTTGTTTCATATTAATTGTGTGAGTTTGGAGATCATTGAAAATATTTGAAACCTGTTCATTATGGGATTGATAGAGTTATGTTTATTAAGTGGGTTTTCTCTGTTTTTTTTGTGAATCATTTGCACTGATTATCGATCATATGGACCAACAATATGGTATCAGAGCCTTTCTACTCTTGATTTGTTGAGTTTTCGAAGGGTTTCTAGCAAAAACACTATTCCATTCATTTTGAATCTTATCTTCTGTGTTTTTGGTATGGAAATCGATAGAAAATCATCTGGTATTTGTATAGGAAGCTATCCCAATCATCCAATTATAAATTCATTGTGATTTGGGTGAATTCTGGTCGATTTCGTGTTCGAAAAGGCTCAAGTTTTATCCAGCGAAACGGTTGTTCATCCAGCGAAACTACTAATGTTCCAGCAAAACTACCAAATTTGTGATCTTGGAAATTGATCCTTGATACTCAGCGAAAGTACCTCATTTTGAATGAAAGTGCACCTCATTTGATTGCCAAAACAAGCGAAAGTGATGCCGAAATTGTCCTCAGAACGAAAGTTCTACTAGTTTCAGCGAATCTGTTGCCAAAACTAGAGTTTCCCAGCACTCATCTGTTCGAGCGAAACTGATGTCGAATCTCCCAGCAAACTGCGAAAGTAGCAGCGAAAGTGCCAGCGAAAGTAGCAGCGAAAGTAGCAGCGAAAGTAGCAGCGAAAGTAGCAGCGAAAGTAGCAGCGAAAGTAGTAGCGAAAGTCAGCGAAAGTAGAGGTGTTCAGCAAAATTACATTCTGATTTGAAATTGACAACAACCAATAACACCATTTCTGAATTGGAAAGTGTAGCACCCAATAGGCCACCAAGGCTTATCAGTGGTGACAATTTTGAAGATTAGAAACGTTGTTTGAAAGCCTTCTTCTACTACACCGATCACAACCAGTGGGAATCAATCGTCAATGGTCCACATACTCCTACCGTCACTGTCGGTCAAACTACCTCACCAAACACTGATCCATCAACCTTTATAGAAAGAGACCTTAAGTTAATCGAACATGATCAAAAAGCATTTGGGGCTTTAACTCTATGTTTATCTCAAGACATCTACAACCATGCCGCCGAACACAAGAATGCAAAATCCTTGTATGATTCTTTATGTGAGTTTTATGATGGTAATGAAGACTTGAAGAACGACAAGAAAACCCAAGCTGAAAAGGAGTTTAATTCATTTATCGGACACAAATATGAAAGCCTTACTGATCTTACCAGCCGATTTCTTCTTGTTTCAAGTAACTTAAAGAAATATGATGAACAGTAGGGTAATCATGAACAAGTCATAAAACTCTTGGATTCTCTGCCACCGCAATGGAGCTTGCAAGTCAGATTGTTGAAGCAGGAAAAAGATTTTGCTGATTATAAACTCATGGATATAATCAACAAACTGAAGTCATTTGATTTGGACATGAAAAGGAGAGAATGCAATCAATCCATTGTGCGAGCTACAGTTTATCCACAAAATGCTGCATTGATTTCATCTGCTGCAAACTCTTCAATGTATGGTGCAGCTTATGGTGGATCTGTTGGATATGATGTGTCAAACAAGTCTGGTAGTGGATCATCAAGTGTTAGTTCAAGCTTAAATGCATCAGTCACTTCTAAAGTACCATCTGAAACAATGGCACTATATGGAATGTTTATACGCAGTTATGAAGCTTTGGTTGTGGGGGAGTTGAAAGGCAAAGGAATGACTGTGGAGAATATGTATTAGGTGGACCCCGATGACTTGGAAGAAACTAATATCCAGTGGCAGATGGCAATGCTCACGTTGCATGCAAGAAGGTTTATGGAAAGAACAGGCAGGAAAAACTTTGGAAATCAAAATCAAAACTCAAAACTTGGATATTGTAAGTCCAAATTGAGATGTTTCAACTGCAAACAATGAGGCCACTTCAAAAGAGAATGTCCATCTCCAATCATCACTAAACCAGGAACTTCTGGAACTTTAAAAGTCATCCCGATCACCAACAAAGAAGAAGCCAAACCAAAGAAGGAAACAACACTAATCTCAAACTTTGATTGGAGTGCTAAAATCAAAGAAACTAAAGAAGAAATTAATCATGCTCCGGTGGCTGAGGTGGTGGAAAATGATGTGGATTGAGTTGAAGATTTTGATCCTTCCAAGGAGTTCGGGTGTGAAATTCAAGTTGAAGCAAGTGAAGTGAAGCTGGAGGTTTGTGATCAAGGAGAGGAAGAGGGAAGTCAAGCTGAGGAAGCAAGGACGAAAGCCATGGAGGAGGAAGAATACAAAAAGAACACTCCCGTCTCTCAATGCGAAAAAGCCGTCGCTGCTGAAAAAGTTGATATGGGACTTCCTTATGAGATAATCCAAGACATGTGTTCTCCTCTGTTGGAGCTCTTGAAGATTAGCATTTAGTCTTTAGATTTTATTTTTGTCATAGTATAGGGACTTATTTTGTAAATATATGTTCCTTAGTTTTCATTGTTAGTATAAATAGGATATTATGTATTTGTGCAGGTAGACTTTGGAGATTTTTAGTTAGAACTCTCTCTATACATTGTATCCAATTGCATTTTGCTTTCAATGAAATCTCTATGAATTTTTGTGGTATTTTGCATTTGTTGATTACTTTGTGCTTATAATTGATCATTGCATTACAATATCATCATAGATCGATCCATTTGAACCTAGCATATGCTTCATATATGAAATTCAAGGTGTACCAAATGGATGTCAAAGGTGCTTTCTTGTATGGACCAATCACAGATGATGTGTATGTCAAGCAACCTCAAGGTTTTGAAGATGCTGAATTCCCTCATCGTGTGTACAAGCTGAGCAAAGCTGTATATGGTTTACATCATGCTCCTAGAATCTGGTATGAAACATTGTCACAGCATTTGATCCAACATGGATACACAAGAGGGAAAATTGATCCGACTTTATTCATAAAGAAGGATGCGGATGATCTCTTATGTGTTCAAGTGTATGTGGATGATATCATATTTGGTTCTACAAGTCAGAAATTGTGCTCAGAATTTGAAGATATCATGAAATCTCGTTTCCAAATGAGTTCTATGGGAGAAATAAACTTTTTTCTTGGATTGCAAGTGAAACAGTCTGCAGATGGAATTTTTGTCAATCAAGAGAAATTTGTTGACAAGCTCTTGAAAAAGTTTAAACTACAAGACTGTCAATCAATCAGAACTCCAACTGACGTTAACACCAAGATTGATCCTGATCCAAAAGGAAAATCAATTGACCAAACTCTATACAGATCTATGATTGGTTCTTTGATGTATCTTACTGCATCTAGACCTGATATAATGTATGATTTTTGTGTCTGTGCCAAGTATCAATCAGACCCGAAGGAATCTCATCTTATCGCTGTCAAACGCATATTCAGATATCTCAAAGGAAAACCAGCTCTAGGGTTATGGTATCCTTATGAAGGAAACTTCGAGTTACATGGATATACTAATAGTGATTATGGGGGATGTTGCCAAAATCGTAAATCTACAACGGGTGGTTGTCAGTTTTTGGGTCCCAGATTAATCTCATGGCAGTGTAAGAAACAAACAAATGTCTCAGTCTCAACTGCAGAAGCTGAGTACATAGTTGCATCAGCAGGATGTTCTCAAATCCTTTGGTTACAAAACCAACTGCTGGATTACGTGTTCAATTTTCTTAAAACTCCTATTTACATTGATAACACTGCTGATATGTTTATAACAGCTAATCCTATCCCACATTCAAAAACAAAGCATATCAAAATTCGATATCATTTTCTCAGAGATAACTCTGAAAAAGGTTTAATCATTTTGATTCAAATCTCAATTGAAAAACAATCGGCTGACCTCTTTACAAAAGCCTTTTTTCCAGGAAGGTTTGAGAATTTGATTGAGTCTATTGGTCTTATTAACCATATTGAAAACTGATTTTGATTTATCAAAATGAAAATAACCCTCCCTTCTTCTTAATAAGAAAATTAAAGAGAAACTGTCAAAGTTAACTGCCTGATTGTATATATTGTGTGTGTGTGCTAAAAGAAAAAGCAAATACAAAACTAAAAATTGTAAAATCAAAATAGAAAAATATAAAATGAAAATACAAAAATATAGTTTAGTTGTTCATTTCTTATTTTAGGATTGAATCTGCCATTGCAATATGTGAGAAATGATAGTACATCAGTTTTAATCAGTTGCATACTTCACTCGTCAATAAAGTCTGACGTGATGAGATATGATGTGCGGGTAAACTCATGCAATTATACTGAAAAAGTAGATTCTTGTGATTTAACTAAATCATTATGCATTTGTGTGTATCCATCTTAGTTCTAATAAGGGGTATTGACTTATCTGATTGTTTGCTTGTCAGGTTACAAACTCACACCCGGTGGTGATATGAATAACCATGAGATCTGTTTACCGCATCTGTTCACTTCTCTGTTATGAGTCATCATAGATCTGAAGTGACGAGGTATCCTCTATTGTAAGCATTACAGACCTGGATATTCTCACCTGATACAAAAGATGTCAATGTGCACAATCCTTTCAAAAATCCAAAATGGATGTCCTATGATTCTTTATGAATCATCTCTATCTATTTCTTTATGACACGGATTCGGAGATTACCTAATGGTTCGTCAATGGTGGCTTTCTTAGAGATTATCAACTGGTTTTACCATGATGATTTTCTCATTGACCTAAACATAAGATCTGGTTATACATATATGTTGAGTAAAAGTGATTGCTTGCATTCCTAGATGAAAGTCAGACTCTCAAAGTCTAAGTGTGGGTTACATAATGTCATATCTAATAGAACCTTAATCAATCCAATAATTGAAAAAGTAAGTGTGCTGATACTTTTGTCATAGTACTCATTGTCTGTCCTTAGATCTAGTCCTTTCTCTGCTGCGGGAACGCTGACTTGGAACACACCTGATCAGTATTTAATCACTATCTATGACTATCCATAATTTTTTTTGGTTAATATGCTGATTGTTAACTGATATGATCTCACTGCAGGCATGTGATTCATTAAGTATATAGTACAGTTTTATTCTGCTTTATTTTGATTTTTGCATGATTTTCTGTGTGCATGCATGTTGATAACGATTAATTTGTCTTTCTTTTTCATCAAACAAATAAACTTCTAAATTTGTAAACTTAAAAGTTTAGGGGGAGTAAAGATTGAAAAAGAATTTCAAAATAAATGATTGGATGAAAAAGATGATGCTAAAAGTTTACAAGTATGTGTGTGTTTGACATGATTCAAAAATGAACCTGAAAAGATTTCAAATTAAGTTGAAATGTGGAAAAGCTTCTTGCATTAAAAAAATAAAGAATTGAGATTATTTGTAATTTTTGAAAAATTTCAAAATTTTGAGACTAAAATGACGGGAAACTATTTGAGAAATAAAAATTCCAAGTGTTATAGAAATAGATTTTGAAAGTTAAAAGTCAAAAAGTCAAAGATTTTTCTTAAAGTCAAAAAGTCAAACTTTAACCACGTAGAAATTTCATGATGAACAGTGAAAATTTTAAAAATTAGGGTTTGGATGAATTTGGTGAAAAAATTCTAAGTGTTAGACGTATGGAAAGGTCCTCATACGTCTGAACAGTGGTCAAAAGTCCATTTCAGGAGTATGATGATATTTTAGGAATTTGTTCAAGTGTTGGGCGTTTTGGTTCCAACTCATGCACCTAAACAGTTGTCATAAGTCTGAAAAATTGGTTAAGTGTTGGGCGTTTCAACCAAACTCATGCGCCTGAACAGTACCAGACTTTCCATGTTGAAAACATTCCAAGTGTAGACACTTTGAAAGTCCATGCGCCTAAACAGTTCTCATACGAACTGAGGGTTCATGAAATTGTCCAAGTGTTAGGCGTTTCAGGCTAGGTCATGCGGCTGAACAGTGCTCACGCGCCTAAACAGTGCTCATGCGCCTAAACAGTGTCCATGCGCCTAAGTCCTTTCTGATGAAAATCTGACCAAGTGAGTTCATGCGTCTAGGTCTCATGCGTCTCAGTAGGAGTAATACGCCTATAAAGTAGTCATGCGCCTAAATCTCATGCGTCTCAACAGTGGTCATGCGCCTTCACAGTGGTCATGCGCCTTCACAGTGGTCATGCGCCTTCACAGTGGTCATGCGCCTAAGAGTTTTTCACACTTACATAAATTCAACACTTGACAGAATTTCATTTCACTCGTTCATTTACTCCCTCATACTCCTTGCTCTTACTCACTCTCATCCGACGATTATCACTTTCATATTGTTTAGACTGATATCTTGAAATCCTTGTGATATTTAGGTATAATCTTCAACTCTAAACATCATGTTAAGTGCAAATCATCAAAACACTGAACATCAAAATCTCATTTGATTGGGCGTTTGAATGCTATTCAGGCGTTCGAACCCTAAGGGTTTAAGAAATTTGAAATTTTCAGCTTAAATGTGTTAAAATGTTCAAAATTGAATCTGAAATTGTTGATAACACATGGTTTCGACCAGATTGACATCATCAAAACTCAATTTCATCATAAAAATTTCTTGATGATCTTGTGTTCATCAGTCGAATAAAATAATAAAAAAATTAATTAAAACTAAAATGAATCGACAAAAAGAATTTTAATAAAGTTTCAATTGGTTAAACATCAAAATTTTCTTAATTCTCATAAATCAAAAAGAAACAAATTACTTAGTGATTATAAATTTCTAAAACTTGATTTTGTATATAACAGTAAGTGTTCAAACACTTAGAAAATTTTGAATAAAATCAATCAAGTTTAAAATTTTGAAATCTATAAAGTAAAAATTGAAAATTAATTAGTGTGCATATTTGTCATATGTTACTTGATTTTAATCTCAAAATATTAATTGATTTTATATCCAATACATTTGAGTAATTGAGTGTATCAAATACTTAGAAAATTTCTAATTGTTATTGGATAAAATTGATAAATCACTATGAGATTTACATCAATGTAATACATTCATTCTTATACTTGTTTCTTTGTAAATGACAGATGGCTGAACTCAAGTTTGAGCCTAAGCATAATGTAGCAGCTTTCCTCAATGAAGATGTTAGAGAGGCAGCTGGTTATGAGGAGATGATCAGATTTCTCTTAAGAACTAAATATGTGTATGTTATGTGTGCTCGTCTAGCCATATATGCAAGATTAATTAAAAGATTCTGCAGGACAGCTGAGATTGAAAGAGATGAGGAAGGAAAGAAAGTTTTAACGGGATTTGTGACTGGAGATAGAATGATAGAAGTTTCTGAGCAGTCAATCAGAGATGCTCTAAGATTGGGTGAAAATGATGCCCAAAATTTATCAGAATTTACTTTTAATGAGTGCAGAGATACTTTTATGATGATGGGTCACCCACATAACTTTCCCAAGAAACAGTTTTTCAGAGCAAGAGTTTTTAATCACTGGAAACTTTTGTGCTATATCTTTCAACATTGTATGTCTAAAAGGAGTGCTGGATGGAATTCATTTCCAGTTGATATAGCTTTTCCTATAGTTGCATTGGCCACAAATAGAAGATTTAATATGGCCAAATGGATAATGAATGGATTTATATTCAATTTGGAGAAAGGGAAGAGGAATAAATACTTGATGTATCCAAGATTCCTGCACATGATTATCAATGTAGAACACCCAGACTTTCATGTCTATGGTGTAAATGGTGAAAGATTGAATTTAGAACACATGACTGAAAATGTGTATAAAAGATTGGCTGTAGTTACTAGAGCCCAAAACATTCCAATGTTTGATTATATGAGGGCAGTAGCTAGGGATGAAGTGGATATAAATCAAGATCACTTTCATTTGATTGAAGATGAACCAGTTGATCCTAACGATTTGATTGAAGATGTTATACAAGAAGTTATTGAGGAAGAAGAGGATGATGATGATGATGATGAAGAAGAGCATGATGATGATGCAAGCTCATCAAGTGATGATGATAATGATGATGATGATGCTAATGTTGGAGGAAATGTTGATGAAAATGAACAAGAGATTGACAGTGAAGAAACTATGTCTGATCAAAGGGATGAAAATATTGGTGATGATGAAGCTGAAGTAAATGAGCAAGCAAGAGATGAAGAGATTGATGTTGATAATGATGTGAATGAAAATGTTGAAGAAAGTTTAGAACAAAATCAGACATTTGATTTTGATTACATTGATGCAATTTTATCTGAACCTGTTACACATAATGTAACTTCTGGTGATGTGCAAGAAGAACAGATACTTATTGTGGATGAAAATGTGATGAAACAAACTCAAGATGCATTTATGCAAACTGAAGGTGATAGTGATGAAGCATTGATTGATGATTTGAAAGTTAAGAATGCAGAACAAGAAGAATTGATAAAGAAACTACAAGAAGAAAATGCATTGTTGAAAGTTGAGTCTGAAAGGAAAGATTTGATGATGACTGAACTTGAAGAGAAAGTACAAAGACTGAATGAAGATGTTGAAATGTTGAAAGAGAGTTTAAAAGAAAAGGAGATAGAATCAGAATCTCAAGTGGAGGTAATTGAAAAGATTTCAGAAGCAGATAAAGGAAAAAGAAAGATTGATGAAGTTGTGATAGATCTATCTGCTACAACATCGAAGAGTCAGAAAACTATGGATGAATTAGTGAATTTTGATGAAGGAGATGTGCAGAAACAAATTGAAGGTTTAGATGATATTAAACCTGAATTCTCTGATGACTGGTACAATGAAGTACTTGATGATGAAGATGTTTGTGAACTTGCTGAATCTCTAATCCAAAACATTCAAGAAGATATCCCAATTGATTTTGAAGACATATATAATTATCTTGTTAAGAATAAGTATAATCGTGTGTTTTTGGATGGATTAACAGTGTCTCAAATTAATGAAGAATATGAGAAATGTATGTTAGCAGAATCATCAGCTCCAGTGGATCCAAATGAAATTTGTTTAGAACATGGAGAATGGACACCGATGAGTGAAAGCATAAATGTTGATGATATTCCTGTTTCTGAATTGCACCATCCTAATCCTGAAGACATGAGTATACCTACATTGAGGATGTGGTTGCAATCAAGGAATTATCCAAGAAAGAAACTAAACAGATTGCAGGGTGCGTCATTGACAAATTTAGTGAGAAGTTTTCAAGAAACAGAGATACAAAACAATAAGATGATTGTGCTTGAACTTACAATCCACAATATTTGGAGATTACTAAAAGATCAAGAATTTTGAAGCCACAAGAGATTAAGTCTATGGAGCTAGTGAAGAAAAGTCATGAGCAGAGACAAGAATTGATGAAAATGTTCCCTGAGAAAGAAAAGCAAGCTTACCAAGTGTCCATTGATAAAAAACAACTATGGAATAAAGCTAGATCAGCTGGGGACATAGTGAGAAATGTGCTGCAAACAGGACAATCAATTTCAAAGCTCTTAAATGCTATGATTGTGCCTGACAATACAAAAGAAGTAAAGATTGTTGCTTGGAAATATGATGAAGTGTTTGATGCATTTTTGATTATGAGAGTAAATGCTATTTGTGATGTCTATCATTTTTACTCTAGTATCATTGCACTACCAGTCCAAGACTTAAGAGAATCACACAAGTTACCTCTAATTAATCTTACCAAAGCATCAAGAGGAGAAAACTTTGTGAAACTTCTGGACTATGAAATCTCAAGAATGGCATCCTTTCTTAAAACACGATGTGATCAAGAAGACAAGTTGTATTTTCAATCATTGAAGAAAAGGAAGAAAGGAGAATCAAGCTCAACTGAAAAAGAAAGTTATCTGGAGACATACAGTGATAAGTATTTTGACAAAGTAACAAATCTAGGATTGAAAGTGATTGATGGTACTCAAACTTCAAAACTAATCCTGAGATGGTTTTATGATTCTTAAACATTTCAGTTGATGCTGGTCAGAAATGAAGATGATTGGGACAAAGAAATGATAAGTCTTTTTGGAGAGTTTGAGTTGAAACTGTTACATCCGAGCTATATCTCATTTTTATCAAATCAGAAATTTGAGCGTGTATCATCAGAAGCTGCAAAAAATGACAGGAAGTATTTCATGACAATAATCAAGGTGATGAATGCAGCCATGGAGCGTATATCGTTGAGAAAAGCTCTGGCTTATGCAAACATTGTAAAGAAAGATATACAGAATATAGAGTTCATGAGAATTTCAAGCAAAGGAGTTTTGGAGATACATACAAAAGATGATCAAAATCCAATATAATTTTATGCAAACATTGGCATTGCTGGTTTGTCAAAGGAAACCTTGATGGTGATGGATGCAATGGAGATTAAAACAAATGAATCAAAGCCTGAACAAGGTGTTTTGGCAGCAAAGTTCAAGTCTGCAATAAAGAAAGCTTTAAGAGAGCTAGAGATGTATAAAGAAAAGCCAATGTTCAAGATTAAAGAAGAACTTGAAGATTTTTTTTGACTGAAGACTATGCAAATCTTAGGGGGAGTATTGTTGGAGCTCTTGAAGATTAGCATTTAGTCTTTAGATTTTGTTTTTGTCATAGTATAGGGACTTATTTTGTAAATATATGTTCCTTAGTTTTTATTGTTAGTATAAATAGGATATTGTGTATTTGTGCAGGTAGACTTTGGAGATTTTCAGTTAGAACTCTCTCTGTACATTGTATCCAATTGCATTTTGCTTTCAATGAAATCTCTTTGAATTTTTTAAGTATTTTGCATTTGTTGATTACTTTGTGCTTATAATTGATCATTGCATTACAATATCATCACAGATCAATCCATTTGAACCTATCATCCTCCATGCAAAATTCGTTTAGTCGGGGTTTATAAAGCTAATAGGTTATTGTTAGAAAATGAAAAAGAATTAAAACAAATTAACAAAGAACTTAAAACAAATGAGTCAAAATATTTTGTTAAGTTAAATGAAGCCTTAAAGGAAAATGAGCATTTAAAAAGAAATCTTTTGGAAAGAAATGTTGAAATAAATGATTTAACAGAATGTGGACAATCTCTAGGATGAAACATGAGGAGCTTTGCAAGAAACAACGGGGAGCTAGAATTAAGGCTAGTTTGGGAAGCGAAGAAACCACTCATGTTTATCGTCCTCCAGGTACTTATTGTTATTCTCATATGCCTACACCTCATCCAACTAATGAATTAATTCAGAAAGATTTTTTAGTGGTAGAAAAGTGCATGGCATGTGCTCAAGGAAAACAGCATAAAAGGCCACACAAGCTCAAGCTTGAATATACAATTTCAAAACCCCTTGAATTATTACATACCGACTTATTTGGTCCTATCAGTGTTAAATCCATTGCTAATAAATCGTATTGTTTGGTTGTTACAGATGATTACTCAAGATACTTTTGGGTAAGAATTTCTTCACACAAGGGAGACACTGCAGAAGAGCTACAGAAGCTGATCCTCTCAATTGAAACCATCAACAAAAGGAAAGTAATGGCCATCCAAAGTGATAATGGAACAGAATTTAGAAACCACATCTTTGATTCTTTCTGTACAAGCAAAGGGATTCTCAGATAATTCAGTGCTTCTTGGACACCTCAACAAAATGGTGTTGTAGAAAGGAAGAATCGGACCCTGATTGAAGCAGCGCGAACTATGCTGATTGAGTCAAAGCTTACAATCGTTTTCTGGGCAGAAGTAGTCAACTATGCATCTTATGTACTGAACAGGGTTCTTATTGTGAAAGAAAAGATGAAGACTCCTTATGAGCTTCTTCGTAAAAGGAAACCCTTGATTAACTTCTTTCGTTCGTTTGGTTGCTCGTGTACTTTACTTAATACTCAAGCACAAATGTCAAAGTTTGGTGCAGTTTCTGATGAATGTTTCTTTCTTGGCTATTCTACCTCACAAAAAGCGTATCAAGTGTACATCAAAAGAACGCGTATTGTGCAGGAATCCTTTCATGTTGATTCGCAGGAGTCTAATTCACCAAACATGGGGTTAGACCTAGAATGGTTTTATGACTCCAACACTGTCTTCAAATCATTCAATCTTCTAGTATTTGACTATGATGTTGCTCCTCAAACCAATGTGCGAATCATTCCTCCACCTGAACCTCTTCCATAACCTCCAATTGACCTTCCATCTCCTCCTGCATTTGATATTCCACCTACACCTCCGACACCTCAACCATAACCACTTCCTCCATCATAATCAATTTCTCCTTAACAACATCACAAACCGCATCTTCATCCCAATCCAATCCATTAACCCTTAACACCAACTTCAAAACCTTAAAAGATCACCCACATGATTACATCATTGGTTCCATTACAGATGGTATGAGGACTTGGAGTCAATCTGGATTGATAAACGAATGTCTCTATACATGTTTCTTATCTTAAATTGTTCCCAAAAATATCTTAGCAGCACTTCAAGACCCAAGTTGGGTTGAATCTATGCACTTGGAGCTTCAACAGTTCAAGAAGTTGAAAGTTTGGGAGTTAGTTGATCTTCCTCCAAAAAAAATCCCATCGGTACCAAATGAGTGTTCAGGAACAAGCAAAATGATTGAGGAGTGGTAGTAAGAAACAAGGCAAGATTGGTTGTTCAGAGATTTGCTAGGGGGAGGGGATTGACTACACTGAAGTGTTTGCTCCAGTTGCTCGCATTGAAGCTATCAGAATTTTTCTTCCTCACGCTGCTCACAAGAACTTCAAAGTTTTTCAGATGGACGTGAAGTGTGCATTTCTATACGGGAACATTGACGAAGAGATTTATGTTTGTCAGCCACCAGATTTCAAGGATCCAAATTTTCCAGAGAAACTATATAAACTTGATAAATTCATATATGGATTGCATCAAGCTCCTCGTATATAGTATGAAACACTAACACAGTATCTCTTCAGCAAAGCTTTCTCTCGTGGAATAATATATATGACTCTATTCAAGAATGAGCTAGATGGTGAGATGTTGATTGTTCAAGTGTATGTTGATGATATTATTTTTGGGTCTACAAACGAGAAACTATGTAGAGAATTTGAAGAAGTGATGAAGGGTCGCCTCGAAATGAGCATGATGGGGGAGATGTGCTTTTTCTTAGGGTTGCAGGTTGATCAAAAGCATGATGGTATTCTTATTCATCAAGAAAAGTACATTCACAAGATTCTCAAGAAGCTCAAGATGGATGATGCTTCTCCAGAACTTACTCCATTCACTGCTCAAACCTGCTTAACCCCATATGATAATGGGAAATCCGTGGATGCTCATCGATATCGTTCCATGATCGGATCTCTCATGTATCTGAAGGCTAGTGGTCCGGATATTACATTTGCCGTGTACTACTGTGCCCATTTTCAAGCCAAACCAAAAGAATCACATGAAAAAGTTGTTAACGCATCTTTCGTTACTTAAAGGGTTCTTCTCGTTTGGGTCTTTGGTATCTAAAAGGAGGCAACTTTGATTTACATGCTTATTCTGACAGTGATCATGGTGCCTGCAATATCAACAGGAATTCCGTCACTTGCGGATGTCAATATCTCGGGGATTGTCTTGTTTCATGGCAGAACAAGAAGCAAACAACAATATCTCTATCCATAGGAGAGGCTGAATATGTTGCTACATCAATTTTCTGCTGCCAAGTGCTGTGGATACAATATCAATTTGATGGATTACAGAATCAATTTTCTTCATACACCACTCTTTTGTGATAATGAAGCTGCTATCGGCATCGCCAAAAATCCAATTCATTATACTCGTACCAAGCATAATGAAACAAGGATTCATGCAATCCGGGATGCTTAGGAAAAGGGTTTCATTGATATTATTCCAATTGACACAAAGAATCAAAGAGCAAATCTTTTCACTAAAACATTTGACAAATCTCGTTTTTATGAATTGATCTCAATGTTGGGTTTAATATCTTTTTGAAAACTTTTTCTATAAAGAAAATAAATAAATAAATTGTGTAAAACCTGTAAATAACTCTTTTGTTCATTTTTTGTTTTTAATAAACCCTTTTTGAAAAACTTCTGTGTCCCATATTCCTTCACTTCTTTGATCTTTAACAAACTCTGAAAAACAGAAATTTCTGTTACATGGCAGTTAAAAAGAAATTTCGAGGGAGAACAAAGATTAAACTCTTAAGTTTTTCAATTTTGTCTTTTCAGGAACCACGAAAAAAGTAGTTTGAACAAGGTCAACAGCCTTGTGTTGGGATATGCATGGTAGGCTCAGCACGAAATCGAAGTAAACAGTGACCGTGTAGCTAAATTAAAGTTTAAGAAAACTCGGTGATAAGTATTATCCTGTTGACATTTTGGCCTGCACAAAGTTACAATCCTTGTCAAAAAACGGGTTGAGAGTTTCGAATCTCTACTTTGATATTCCCAAATCCCCTTATTCACAAGTCCTGAATGATGCTTCTAGTTAGCACAATAAGTGCATCTAGTCTAGCTCTTCAGAAAAGTATCTGAATTGAAGCTTCTCATTAGCTCTTCAGATGTATATCTCGTGCTTATCTCCTCTGCTACGTGTGAAGACTGACATGGAGTAATGATCTCCTTTGTTATACGTGAGTATAGACCTGGAGCTCTCATTGGCACGTTCTGATGATCTTCTCTATTATACGTAAGTATAGACATGGAGCTCTCATCATCGGTTCCTCAAAATAAAGGCACATTGATTCTTAAATTAAGATTGTTGTTGAAATCTCCAAAAGAAAATCAAGCAGAGTTAATCATATTGTTCAATAAAACATGAGGACAGGATAAGTTCTTTGCCAAATGTCTATGGAGACCAAGTCATTAGAGTTTCTACGATTAAACCAAAACATGATAAAGACAGCTGCAGATTACGTGTTGAAAATAATATGGCGTGGGTTTAAAAGGACAAACATATCAGCAATCCCGCCAATCTTTGACTCTCTGGAAAAACTCCTTGAAAAAAAAGTATTTATATCCTTTTATTCTTAACTTTATCTTATTTCTTATTTTATAGTTTCGCTGCTAGCGAAACTATGTAATATAAATTGGACATAGAGGGATTAGTTTCTCACTTTCAAGTGACGAAACTAAACCCTAGTTCTGTGAATCTATCATCAAAATCATTTTGTGTGGATTTCCATCATGTTTATGTGTTTATTAGTTGATAGGTGGGTGTTTTGAACCCATTCCACTACATTAATCGCGATTATAACCGTTACATTTGGGTTTTAACTTATCTGCGAAACTACGAGATTAACCAGCGAAGCTAAACGGAAAGTTCAAAGTTCCAAGCGAAACTGTCTAGTCGTGCTGTTCGTGCGTATTTGACAGTTTCGCCAGGATAGTTTCAGTGAAACTATAGATTCGTTCGGGCACATAGTTTTGTGTCTGAGTCTCAACGAATCTATAATTTCTCTGCTGCTAAACTACAATTTCGATATCAACGAAACTATAGAATCGCTTGGACACATGATTTTGTGTTTGAGTCACAGCGAATCTATACTTTTGCCTGTGCGAAACTACAGTTTCGACAGCAGCGAAACTGTTGAACCTTCTAAATTTTCTTATGTTTTGTTTCATTTCATTGTTAATTCTTAAATCAATGTTTTAAATAACCTCCTCTATTTATTTTTCAGTTAAGATGGCAAACTTAAAGTTTGACGAGAGGAACAACATAGTAGCACTACTGGATGATGGCAACCCAAAAGCTACTAGTTTTTTAGAGACAGCATCAAATGGCTGAAGGAGTCCCTATATTCTATGCCATATCTCATATGCCCACTATCTATGATCTTCACGTCAGACACTTTTGGAGAACTGTTGTATATGACCTTGGGTCTAATCCACATCGGATTATAGCTAGAGTCCATGGAAATAACATAGCCATTACTGTTGAGACTATAGCCAAGGTGTTGAGGCTAGAGAATGACTGTGAAGATAAAGTTTTGCTATCTGAGGCACAGGTGTTAGATGCATTCAGGAGCCTCGGTTATGAAGGACCTCCTTTTGGCAGCAGAAAAGAGATCAAGAAGTCCTTTCTTTCTAAGGAATGGAGATACATTGCACATGTGTTTATCATGTGTCTGGACCAAGGAAAAGGAGGGTCTGATGGGTTAAACTTGGATTGGGCCAGGGCCATGATTGTATTTTACAAAGGACAGAAGGCCAATATTGCCTAACTAATATTCGATTGCATGTCTGAAAATATAATGGCTCTAAAGAAGGATAAATGGCTGTTATATCCAAGATTCGTATAGATGTTGATAAATGATCTGATTCCAAATGTGCCTAGACATGGAGAGGTTAAGAGACCGGTTCAGATGAATACCAGGATATTTGCAGACTGCTCAACTTTTATGTGACATCCTGTGTTCTCGGGTTAGGATCCAAACCTTAACTCCCTGTATCTAACCCGTTTCATCTTTTTTATTTATTATTAAATTTCTTTTAAAAATGAAAATGATTATTATTATCCCTAAACTAAGAAAAACTAATTAACTATGCAAACCATGTAACTAAAGGGTCTATAATGCAAAGTCTATTATTGTTATCATTTATACACCCAACCTATTAACGGACCCCCTCCCACACTCCATCACTTCTGTTTTTGAAAACACTATAACCGAAACCCTAGTGCAGTCGCTACAGGTTCCCGTTCGATAACCCTTCTCCTCCACGTGACTTCCGGATCATGACATTTCCTCTCCATCAGCCTTCTTGACGTCAACAAGGGTCCCAGGTCGGCTGACACTCCTCCGGCAACTTCCTCCTCGGCGGCAACAAGCTTTCGACAATCAACAATCCCCCAGCCAACCGCGAGAAGCAACCCAAAACAGCCCCTTGCGGTTATTCGGAAATCTAATCGCTTGTGCTTGCATTTATCTTTTGCTCTATTTTTTAAGGTAAGTTCTCAGCCCCACTTTACCTACTTTCTTCGGGGTGAAAGAAACGTGTGTTCAAAACAACTTTTCATTTGATCAGTATTACTGTAATGTCGCTTGTTTACTAATGTTATACCATATTTAAGTCCTCATACTCGAACCGTTAATGTACGTATTATAGCGAGGTAATTCTGAGTAGATCTACTGGGTTTGACAAACACCACCCGGGCTAGTCGAGCTAGCACGACTGCATGTCAAACGGGTGTTTAACTGACCTAATTTCTATTGCTATGACCTGGTATTCACAGCCGAGGCCTTCATTTACATTGTCAGTTTCGGTTGTGAATTTCATGCACTATGTAACTTGTTAAGTAGACTAGCTATCTACTGATATTACTTTGTTTACTGGATCTGCTTACTATTATGTATTGTTTATCAAAACCTATGAACTCACCAACCTTGTGTTAACACTTTAGCATGTTTTCTTTCAGGTTCTTAAGGTGCGCACGATTAAGAGCATCACGCTAATGCATTAATCATCATTGGGTCTAATAAATGATTTACAAATTTCTACAAACTATACTTTATTTGGTTGCGTGTGTTTGCGCCATTAGGTTTATAAACTAATAAGCTTTCGCATTTACTTTCATGTTTTCATAATTAACTCTATTATTGGGAAACTTTAACGTTAATGAGCAATTATGTTTTGTAAGCTATTGTGTCGTTTGGTGTAACTAGTGGTTGAGATCCTAGTATGTCACGCGCCTAACGGTATTACCCCGTTTGTGGACATTGAGGGTGTGACATGTAAGACAGGACTTTAGTGGGAAGATCACATATCTTTGGGAAAACACGTACCCTGCTGAGAGATGGAATTATATCAGAAGATTGATTGAGACTGAAAACAAGAATGCTGAAGAAAACCAAGAAAAACAGGCTGAAGCAATTAAGAAAAGGAAAAAATATGCCAAAGATAAAGAATACAATCTGGATCTTCACGTCAGACACTTTTGGAGAACTGTTGTATATGACCTTGGGTCTAATCCACATCGGATTATAGCTAGAGTCCATGGAAATAACATAGCCATTACTGTTGAGACTATAGCCAAGGTGTTAAGGCTAGAGAATGACTGTGAAGATAAAGTTTTGCTATCTGAGGCACAGGTGTTAGATGCATTCAGGAGCCTCGGTTATGAAGGACCTCCTTTTGGCAGCAGAAAAGAGATCAAGAAGTCCTTTCTTTCTAAGGAATGGAGATACATTATACATGTGTTTATCATGTGTCTGGACCAAGGAAAAGGAGGGTCTGATGGGTTAAACTTGGATTGGGCCAGGGCCATGATTGTATTTTACAAAGGACAGAAGGCCAATATTGCCTAACTAATATACGATTGCATGTCTGAAAATATAATGGCTCTAAAGAAGGATAAATGGCTGTTATATCCAAGATTCGTATAGATGTTGATAAATGATCTGATTCCAAATGTGCCTAGACATGGAGAGGTTAAGAGACCGGTTCAGATGAATACCAGGATATATGCAGACTGCTCAACTTTTATGTGACATCCTGTGTTCTCGGGTTAGGATCCAAACCTTAACTCCCCGTATCTAACCCGTTTCGTCTTTTTTATTTATTATTAAATTTCTTTTAAAAATGAAAATGATTATTATTATCCCTAAACTAAGAAAAACTAATTAACTATGCAAACCATGTAACTAAAGGGTCTATAATGCAAAGTCTATTATTGTTATCATTTATACACCCAACCTATTAACGGACCCCCTCCCACACTCCATCACTTCTGTTTTTGAAAACACTATAACTGAAACCCTAGTGCAGTCGCTACAGGTTCCCGTTCGATAACCCTTCTCCTCCACGTGACTTCCGGATCATGACATTTCCTCTCCATCAGCCTTCTTGACGTCAACACAGGTCGGCTGACACTCCTCCGGCAACTTCCTCCTCGGCGGCAACAAGCTTTCGACAATCAACAATCCCCCAGCCAACCGCGAGAAGCAACCCAAAACAGCCCCTTGCGGTTATTCAGAAATCTAATCGCTTGTGCTTGCATTTATCTTTTGCTCTATTTTTTAAGGTAAGTTCTCAGCCCCACTTTACCTACTTTCTTCGGGGTGAAAGAAACGTGTGTTCAAAACAACTTTTCATTTGATCAGTATTACTGTAATGTCGCTTGTTTACTAATGTTATACCATATTTAAGTCCTCATACTCGAACCGTTAATGTACGTATTATAGCGAGGTAATTCTGAGTAGATCTACTGGGTTTGACAAACACCACCCGGGCTAGTCGAGCTAGCACGACTGCATGTCAAACGGGTGTTTAACTGACCTAATTTCTATTGCTATGACCTGGTATTCACAGCCGAGGCCTTCATTTACATTGTCAGTTTCGGTTGTGAATTTCATGCACTATGTAACTTGTTAAGTAGACTAGCTATCTACTGATATTACTTTGTTTACTGGACCTGCTTACTATTATGTATTGTTTATCAAAACCTATGAACTCACCAACCTTGTGTTAACACCTTAGCATGTTTTCTTTCAGGTTCTTAAGGTGCGCACGATTAAGAGCATCACGCTAATGCATTAATCATCATTGGGTCTAATAAATGATTTACAAATTTCTACAAACTATACTTTATTTGGTTGCGTGTGTTTGCGCCATTAGGTTTATAAACTAATACGCTTTCGCATTTACTTTCATGTTTTCATAATTAACTCTATTATTGGGAAACTTTAACGTTAATAAGCAATTATGTTTTGTAAGCTATTGTGTCGTTTGGTGTAACTAGTGGTTGAGATCCTGGTATGTCACGCGCCTAACGGTATTACCCCGTTTGTGGACATTGAGGGTGTGACATGTAAGACAGGACTTTAGTGGGAAGATCACATATCTTTGGGAAAACACGTACCCTGCTGAGAGATGGAATTATATCAGAAGATTGATTGAGACTGAAAACAAGAATGCTGAAGAAAACCAAGAAAAACAGGCTGAAGCAATTAAGAAAAGGAAAAGATATGCCAAAGATAAAGAATACAATCTGGAAGATGAGATGATGAAGTGGAAGAAGAACTGAGGGTGCAAAAGGAGAAAAGAACAAAGAAGAAGGCAGATTAGGGAGCCAGCAAATGTTACTGAATGGAGAACAAAGCACATTTTCTGAAACTCCTGAAAGAAGAGATGTCTGGTCGGAGCTAGACCAAGATGTCATTAGAAATCTTAATGCGTCTTTGGCAAATGAATTGAGGATGATTAAAACAAAGCTAGTAAATCAAGAACTGAGAGAAAAAGAAAAAGATAAGGTGATGGAAAGCATGAAGAGTTTGATGTTAGATCAACAGGAGTTAATCAAGAGGCTACTGAAGGAAGTGAACGAGCTGAAAGCCAATGCCGGCCTGCCCAATCAGTTAACTCAAGATGAGTTAGATGAGCTCACTGATACTTCAAAGTACTCATTTCTAAGGGTGGGTACTTCAACTAGGGTAGGAGAAGGCACAAGTGGAGCTGGAGTTGGTGCTAGTGGCAGTGGTGCTCGTGGTTCTTGTGTTGGTGGCTCAGATGTTGAAATAGGAGTTAACAAAGAAAGTGGTGTGAAAGAAAATCTTGTAGGAGATGAGACTAAGGTTATAGAAACTGGAGTTATAAACATGGGTTTTGATATAAATGTTAATTTGATTGGTGAAGAAGTGTTTAGAGAAGAAGGAGATGGAACAGGAAGGAATGATACTGAATTGAATTTGATAGATGAAGAAGAGGACATTGAGGAGCAATTGGTGGATTATGACTTTGAGCCCGAATTCTATGAGGTAAATGAGTGACTATTAACATATGTGGCTCAGAGAAGCTCAACTAAAGGGGATATTATTGAGATAGACAAGGAAGACTGGTTCACCAAGGATAAGGAACCAGAACAGCTGACTCCTCTATTCCAAACCATTCAAGAACCTAGCCGAAATGAATCTGATAAGAAGATAATCAATTGGAAATACAACAGTGAGCTGAAAATGTTTATGATTAAGAGAAGAGGGGGGAATCTCATACTTACATAAGAGGAAGGCATTCAGGACCTTGCCAAGATGGGCTTTAAGAAGATTGGCTGAGATTCCACTAATTGATTCAAATCTAAGTGAGAGAGCTATGGTTTCTAGAGCAAGAGATTAAAAAGAGGCTGGATGATAACTTTGAGTCATTTGTATATATGAAGACTGAGAGAAGGAGATCCAAGAAGGATATGGATTGGGTGACTAGAAAGGGTAAAAATAGTTTTGAAGTCGAAACCAGCCAAGACAGTGAATAGAGTGAGGTACCCAATCCACATCCCCTAAGGTTGCAGAAGTTTGAAAAGTGGTTTTATGATAATAACACGGGAGAAGCAGTGATTAGAGTAAAGGATGGAGAGGAAATCAGATTATTTGATCCTATGGAAGTATTTCCTTTTGTGATGAAGACTTAGTGGTTTTGTGTGAGAACCACATAAATGCTGGAGCCGGAGCTGAAACAAGAACTGAAGCAAGCCTTTTTATGAAAGTTGCAAACAAGCTTCGGGGAGTTAGGGCTGAAGTCAGGGAGCTAGCAGAGAAAGTACATCAAGCTGACGAACTAAGGATGGACGTGCTGGACATGACAAAGCAATTTGAAAAGGCCAGTGCATGGGAAGAGGAAGTGAGAACTACTAGAGCTGAAAAAGAAACATCTGTTAAAGCTGCAGAAGAAGTTCAGTATGTTGAAGAAAGAACGAAGCTGAATAAGAAGATCAAGCGAGTGAAGTCCAACCTAGGGGGAGTATTGATGATCTAGAATAGTTTGGACTAACCATTGTTATTTTGTTCATTATTGAAATAGGTTAAATGTTAGTTCACTTAGTTTGTGTTTTGTATTTTGTAAGTTTTGTGCCCAGCGAAACTATTGAGCGAAACTGAGTTTCGCTCGTAGTCAGCTGATCTAGTCACCTGGTGAAACTGTATTTCGTCGTCGGGTGAAGCTAGGTTATGGTTAAGATAGTTTCACTCAGCGAAACTACAATCTACTTATATATTGAAAGTTTCATTCATTGCAAGCAAGTTTTGCAAACCCTAATAGTGAAATCTTATTATTGCAATTCTGTATGTGTGGCTGGAAGCTTATTTTGATCATATTTGAGGCTTTGTTTCATATTCATTATGTGCGTTTGAAGATCATTGAAAATATTTAAAACTTGTTCATTGTGGGATTGATAGAGTTATGCTTATTCAGTGGGTTTTCTCTGTTTTCTTTTTTTTTTTTTTTGGGTGAATCATTTGCACTGATTATCGATCATATGGACTAACATTTGGCTAATTTCATGGTTCAGGGTTAGCCATTTGAGAGAGCTTAAGCGTGAAGAAAGCTAAGAACAGAGAGGGTCTTGGGTGATTTAGGGCTTGAGGATTTGCAGATGAAGAGGAAGTAGAAGAGAGAGACCCATTGAAAAAAGTATATATATGCTTGGATTTGAGACAAAGTTATTGCAAAAGATAAACTTTGAAATCCAAATATGTCGGTCCCACCTCTAAGAAAAGTGTCCAAAAAGTTAGTTATCTTGGAGATAGAAAATTTTCCTAAGGTACTTGTATTCAAAAGATTTGAAAAAACTTTCGAAGCCAATTTTGACTTCAGAATATATATCTTAGATTTGCAAGAAGTGCTTCTGAAGAAAAATATTTAAAGTAAAATTGCTTCCGAGATATAGTTGGTTTTGGAAAATATTAAACTTTAGAAGTTTTATTCAAAAAGTGAATAAATCTTCCATGACTGAATTGCTTTCGGAAGAAAATTGTTCTTCATGACATATAAGTATTTAGAAGAAAATTTAAGCTTAGGAATATATATTTAAATTTCTTCTGAAGGTAAACTTTTTATATAGTAGTTAATAGTATTGAACACATAAATTTCTTCCGGAGTCAATTTAATATCTTTCAAAATAACTACATTTCAGATTCTTAAAACATTAAAAAATATCAGTTAGGAAAAATTTATTTCATGATAAACTGAACTTATATGAGTGATGAAATTGACAACCTTAAAGACACATATTTTTGAAAATAATATTAAAATTAATTTATTTCATGATAAACAGATCTGCATATTGTTAATTTGTGTTAACTTTGACCAGTTTAATCAAGCATTTTTCAAAATTATCTCTTATCTATTAATATATGATTTTGATGTGATTTTGTCTTTGAGTCCTGCACAGGATTCTCTATGATAGAGATACCACTGTTGTTATCTATGTGGATAGGAGTCTCCTTAAAATTGAATCCATAATCCAACATCTGATTCTGAATCCAAAGCACTTGAGCACGACAACTTGAAGCAGCAATGTATTTAGCTTCAGTAGTTGATGCAAATACATTGTATTGTTTTTTGAATTGCCATTAGACTACCCTTTCATCAAGGAATTGACAACCCTCTCATGTATATTTTGTAGTCATGTTGATCTACTTTAATTTGAGTGTAGTATTGATCTACTTTTTCTAGGAAAACAAACTGTACAAAGTTATGATGCTTTAGAAACATGACATGAATAGTAAAATAGCACATGTAATGATTAAAATAACTCATAACTTACAACAAACAACACTACATTTATGTGATGAAATACCATCATATTGTAAAATAGCACTACTAAAAATATACATTTTAGGATTAAATAATATAAAAACAGCACCTAAATAACATAACAATACAAAAACATAAAACGTCACAATATATTTTAATTAGTATAAATAAAAACCAACACAACAAAATATTAAAGAAAGCACAACGAACAAGAATAACAAAACAATACAATAAACAAACATACTAATCAACACGTCAAAACAAAACAACAATGTGTAACGTATTGAAAGCACGACAAACAAGTATAACAAAACAATACAATAAACGAACACAACAAAACAACACAACAAATCAACACGTCAAAACAAAACAACAATGTGTAACGTATTGAAAGCACGACAAACAAGTATAACAAAACAATACAATAAACGAACACAACAAAACAACACAACAAATCAACACGTCAAAACAAAACAACAATGTATAACGTATTGAAAAATTAATTTGTTTCATATTAGTAATATTTTTAATCATATGTGTGTACACACACTCACAACTATATTAATCCCTTATATATGTGTACAAACACACTCACAACTATATTAACCTTATATATTAATACTATTATTCTGATTGTTGATATTCTTAACAACTTATTTGTTTAAGATCCTCCACGTTGCAGATTGGTATTGCATATGCATTGGCGAAGCTTTATTAGGAGGGGGGGGGGGGGGGGCGGCCGCCCTCCCTGTTTTTTTCGCCAGTAGTTTAAAATTTTAGTCCGATAGTGTAAATTTTTGGTCATGTAGTATAAATTTTTATATAAATATCGAGTTCGCCCCCCTTAAAAAAATTAATTTCGCCCCCGTCCCTCTATGAAATAATTCAAGCTTCGCCACTGGGCATATGTGGTTCCAGTTTTTATGTTTAGAGTTTGTGCATGATTTTAACGAATTGAAACATTTTGGTCATCCCAAGCATTTGAAGCTATGACACGATTGTAAAATTAAGAAAGAAAAATAGATGCAGAACAAAATTAATATAACTAAACTATGGTGAAAGTAAATAGATATTAACTTGACAATACAAAATATATATGCATATTGGATCACTATTGAGCTTCGCTACATTAACTACATATATAAATACTTTTCAATGCTTTTGATTATTAATTTTCATAAATGTTGATATTCTTTTAACATTTAGAATTTATGGAATAATTATTTCTTTATTTTTAATATCAGCTAGAGATTTAAATAAATTTAAGTATTAAATGTTCAATCTGTTTAAAAAATTAAATTTATTCCCATACTGATAATAGGTCTTCGTTGGTGATAGGGCACGTGCGGTAGGACTGGGCAATATGAATACAAACAGCAATTTCTAAATACACATAGATTGGGATGTATGGATGGACCCCCTGTGGTCACGTGCACCTCTGTTCAGTCTCTATCTTCTGCCCCAGTTTGGCCAAATTATTAAGAAATGACATTGGTTGTTTGGTACTGCCACACAACACCAAATAAACAAAATACTTTACAACCTCAATAATATCAATAGCAAAAACAATAATACACTATATAATGTTTTTGTACTTTTATATTATATAAATACATTTATAAAATTGCATACATATTTGCATATAATACACCCCATTAAACAATGTAATATTTGTTATTTAACTTAAAGTTTAATGTTTTTTCTTAAACAAAAGTTTCATGTATTACCTTTGCCACCTCAAATTTAACTATGATTATATTTTACATTCTATAGTTATCTATTTGTTTTTGCTAATCCACGTCTGTTTTTTCTTTTTTAATTCCTAAAATATAAATTATATAAATTTTCGAATACACCCTTATGAGTTGCTTATTGATATTTACGTTTCGGTGTAAATTTCATTCAAAACGGAGTTATGCATGAAAACGTACATGTTACAAAAGCATAAACACACAAGTTGTTAGAATTGATTTACACATTTGATTTTTGTTATCGATTTTACTCCTTTTTTTCCAACAAATTATACCATACAGTGTTTTTATCAAATACTTTTTTTCATTTTTATGTGTTTATATTTATCAACATTCAGATGTGAACTTTTTAATGGCTTTGTTGTTTTACATTTAGCTTTGAATATTATCAAATATCTCACCCTAACGCACGGGTTTGCATGATATGGCTTTATATAAAAGTTTTAAATGTTATGTATGATGTATTTGTTTTGTTCTTCTTACATAAAAATATGTAATCAACACTACTTCAATGTGTGGGTTGGCGGCCACATTACGACGTCAATTTCTTTTTATAGTTTTACGCTTCCACTATAACATGGTGTTTCATCTTTTTATATGAACTTTTGAATGTTATCAACAACGTTCAACTTTTGTGTTTTTTTATTTTATGAGTGTTTCGTTCAATACGCGAGTTCACACTCATGTCTCTATGATAGTTTTTTTTTTCATAGTTTAATGCTTCCGCAGCAATAAAACTTAATTCTAGTTTTAGAATAATTTCAAGTCCTGAATATGAGCGTCATGATCATGATTTAATTAATATGCTACAATAACATGTCCACTTATATTTTTCATTTTTTATGCATTATTCTCGTATAAAATTTCAAATAAGAGTCGTTATTTTTCTTTGCTTTCTCCAACTCCAAGATGTCACGTTGGCCATGAACATAAAAAAAAAAACTCCATCTAGCCTCTTAATTTTTCTTATATGACAAATCCGGTAGCAATTTATTTAAATTTTCATTTTTCCGAAAATGGTGAAAACACTCTTCTTACTTTTCATTGTTTCCCTGAATCATATTATTATTCTATATATATATTTACACCTGATGTTAAACAAACTAAATATTATAATAATTAAATGAATAAATTCTATTTTTCATCTTTTATTTATATCAAATTTCAGATATTATTTTTAAATTAAATAAATAATAAATTGTCCTTTAGGTTCATATTTTGTATGAGTTTTCATAATCTTCACTATTTGTTAGTTAAGTGTAGTCACGTGCCATACACCTAATAGCGAATTAGTCCATTCCACAATCGGTTCACATTAGCACTGCCTACAAGTACCATGCAGAACAATGTTCATACCACCGTCACAATCCTCTCTTCGATAATGGAGGTGAGTTGCTCCCATTTGATGTTATACTTGGCCAAAGGAAAGAACAAAAGAGAAGGTGGCCAAGAGTGTGAGAGAGAACCAAGAGGCATTAGTCTCAGGAGGTGGCGATCAACCAAGTAGATGGTAAAAGAGCGAGGTATCGTGCATGTGACATCTATCACCAAAATTGGTGCATTGATGTTAACGTTTGATTTTTTCTTTGACTTTGTACTTTTACTTTGTACTTTGACCATGAGGTTGGCTTTGACCAGAAAGTTGACTTTGACTTGACTACAACTATGATTAGTGACTAGACATGTATAGAAGTGCATTATATATAGAAATATTTTATACGAGCATAAAAGATATAAAATAGGCCTCGGAGATAGTGACAGTGATAGGTTCCTTGGATTGGTCTTGGCATAATAGTTTTGTGTTGAGATTGGGAATAAAAACTTCGAAATACTAAAATTACTAACATTTTTGTCGATGACGCAAGGAAAAGCGTACGCTTGTAGACTTTGCTTAAACTGTATTAATTAGACATCATTTAACCAATAATTAAATTACTAGAACTTATATGTTATATAATATAGTGTGAAACCCGCGCGTTGCGGCTGGGGTCGACGGTTTACGGTGTTATACTCTTAATCAGTTGTTATCAATTGTTTAGTATTATATTAAATTACGAATCACGAAAAGAATTAGAATACCGAGTTAATTTCCATTTAGTATATTTCTAGAACATCTTTTTACACTTCGTGCGATAAGTCAATGCAGACTACTTAAATTTGTATGACAATTTAAAGCACAAAAATATTAACATGTTACATGATTAAATACCATTATGTGATAATGTGTTTTACCAATGTCCATATTAGTGTATTTTGGTCCCCGTTGCATCGTATGGGCATCCCTTTTAGGAAAACCATACTCAAATTAAATGATAAAAATACTTATTTTTATGGATAATTTTTCTAAAAATATTTAATGTATAAAAAAGAGATTGTTATTATTATTACTATTATTATTATTATTACTATTATTACTATTATTACTATTATTACTATTATTACTATTACTACTATTACTATTATTATTATTATTATTATTATTATTATTATTATTATTATTATTATTATTATTATTATTATTATTATTATTATTATTACTATTATTATTACTATTATTATTACTATTATTATTATTATTATTATTATTACTATTATTATCATTATTATTATCATTATTATCATTATTATTATTATTATTATTATTATTATTAATAACTATATACTACTATGTATTTAAATAAAATAATAATTGATTTAAATAGTATTTAATTATAAAGATATAAATATTAGATATTAGTTTAAAGTCATATAAATAAGATAATGTCTAATGTAATGAATTAAATAATCACATATCATGTATTAATAATATGAATTTAATAACGTATGAATTCGAAAAAAATATTAAATGAGTTAAAATAGAAATTATTACATAGATCACTTGCATCATATGCTAAATAGATAATGTTAAGTGTCTTAAAAGTTAAGTAAAATGACATTTATGTCTCTCATTCATCCTTATACATATATATAGTAAAGAACCTGCGCTTCGCAGTGAAGTATGATCCTTACGTTTCACGAGTTTAATTGTTATTCTTAAATAATAAATAAATAGTATCGAGTTTGAAAATGACTCAAGAGAAGATGTTGAACCATACATGTAGAGTTGAAAACTCACGCTCGCGCTTTGCAGTGGGTTTTAGCGTCAGTGCCAAAATAAAATTTATAAAAACCAACGTCAAAAAAATGTAAAAAAAGATACGCAAATCGACAATCAATTACTTCGGCATATAATATCATCCCTTCTTTCAAATTAGATTACATAAAACTTATGAACTTAGACAACTTTAAGCCTTTGTTTGACATCAACATAATTTGAAGACGCATCAAACATATAAATCTCAGCATTCTATATAGCAACATCATCAATCACAAACCGCTAAACCTCTACCATCAATAAAAACATTACCATCAATAACCTGATTTAGATTCAGCTCCACGCCCGCATAAAGCTTCGCCTCCACGTACCTCTCGTCTGTTTCAAGTACTTTTTCCATATTCCGTTGTTCTGCTATTGGAATATGATGAACATACTATAGTTTTATGATTGCCTACTTTAACTGTTGAAAATTACTTAGAAAAGCAAAGCAAAAAATAATTTAACAAAGTGGTAAAAGCAGGAGCAAAATATGTGTGTTGCAAGTATATTTGGCATAATATGTAACTATATAATTGACAATCATTTAGCTTATCAACAAACGGTTGAATTTTGGTAAAATTTGTAAAATTACCCAGCTATGTTTTTTAAAAGATGGCAACAAAAATCAGATATTACAAACAAGGTGTTTAACATTTTCATAACATACTCGAATAAAAAACAAACCTTATTACTTTTCAATAAAATAGCATAAATTCAAAACCGGCGTAATCTCTTTTATTAAATTTGTGAGATTATAACACACATAGTTTATGCAAAATTAGAATCACAAATTGGGTGGTGTGCTAAACATATTGTGGCCTATATAACAGTACAAATTGTTCCAAAAAGTCAATGTAGATTTCTCAATCCTAACTCTAAAATTTCATGTGTTTCCAAATGGCCCTGTGAAGCTCAGTTATCGTACTGACTTTTGTTTCTCTATGTGCAGGTGCAATTCAACAGGAACCTCAAATCCTTATGAACACTTCAAGAAAAAAGAGGGAGAAAGCTATGTCCTTTAGACAAAAAGAAACAACAAAAACAATTAGATTTGCTTTTTTATCCTATAGGAAAATATCAAAGTTTCTCAAATTTGACAGAAAAACTTGGAATTGTTATTGGAGCAAAAGTGCAAATCAATGAATGCAGTAATAGGCTCCCAAAAATAGTCCTATACTATCAATAACCATATATGAAAGAACATTGGTCTAAAATGTTCCGTCATTTGTAAACATCAAAACACGCATAAGATTGGCAATAAATTGATCAAAACTCAAAAAACTTACAATCCAAGCTTTTTCTTACTTAGAAAACAACCAAAGCAACACTAATTCAAAATAACTATCAGATCTTAACTAAGCATCTATAATCCCTACTAATATCAATAAATGTAGCATGCCCATATCATCAAATAACTTCAATTAGCATAAATTAGTATGCTGCAGTTACATCATTTAAATAGAGAGTTCAAACTGTTAGAACGCAATTATTAAATTCCCCCTAATTAAAAAAGATTACCCAATCAACTGATCAAAAAGCAAGACATTCACCTCCTTAAAACCTCCAAGTCCAAGTGAACACTATTTTAGCATTCACCAACTGTTAAATCTCAACCACTTGATCCACATTTATTTATTAGACATAAACACAACATACCCACAAACAAAATCTTTTAATTAATGGTAATCAACAAACTACAATTTATTGATATGGAATATAACGCGGTTTATGATTAAACCTTACAACAAAGCTAGCATATGATTAAAAAGAGAAGTTATATAAGGCAGTTTTCATATTTCTAAACAATTTATGATATATGGAATCAAAGGGAATACATATAATATGAATGAAATTCCATACATTGTTTCTAAGTTGGTTAGTCATTCATTTTTATGTAAGCAAGAAGTTTTCTATGAAAGTTATAAACAATATGCAGAAGAAGCAAACCCTAACATATATAAACGACGTAGAATTGCGACCATTTTAGGATCAAAAGTTTCAGTTCCAGAAGAGTAGATTTGTGTATAATATAGAGAATGAAATCTCGTGTGAAATAGCATGTATTTCAATGAAAAACCACAAAGTATGATATGCCAACATTAATACATACTCAAGCATGGTTTTGTGTATCGCGTGACTATAGGCCTGATATTTATGTAACATGAGTATAAGATGTACCACAACTTTCTTGATTTTATGTTTTTCTCTTAACCGTGGCATATGTTGGTAATGCCGATGTTGCATTCAAAGTATTATTTGGAACAAAGTGCAAATTAGATTACACTAAGTAGTGAAGCACATTAACACAACCCAGGGAAACATTATGATTTCAATAAAACAAAAAACAACTATTTTACATAGCCCCCTTCATAGGATACTACTTTACAAGTGTTTAATATTAAAAGCAAGTAAATCAGTTGAATCTTTGTGTGTAAAAAGTGTCTGAATTAAGAAATAAATAGATAAGGTTATGTAATAAGTAATCATCCAAGAAAACAAAGAGAGTGCAGTATGTTCAAAAATGTATTAGATCAGTAATTTAATAGACATGAAATGAAGATAAAAGGTACTTCAATAAGTTTCATAATGAAAGAACTTAACAATTCATATGGGCTTATTTAGCTTTATATAAAGAAGAATATTAATGAAAAAACTATAAATTTTGCAGTAAGCTAATCACCCGAATCTGCTGCAACAAAGGCACTTGTACTAACCTATATGCTTCCACTTAACTTCATTTATTGTCAAATTTAATTAATGATTGATTTTGCTGGCATGTATTTGTAGACGCAGATGAAAATCAGAGTGCAAATAAAACCTCATTGCATTAGATCGATCAAGTCAATATCATCAAAACAGCTACAAATTTTCAAGAACATGTAAAAATCATAAGCATAAAAGAACATTATAAGCAATCTGCAAAACAAAGATACAAAACCATGAATCAATCAACAAGCATAGCTATCCAATCTGCATAGACAAACAAATTAGAAACAATCATTGAATCAAAATCAATTGATTGATCAAAACAACTCATGAAAGTAACTCATCTATATTCAAGAACATCCAAATATCCAATCACAAAGGAAATTAAATTGACCTAATAGCAAAATCAAAACCAAAAATAACAGCCTCATCTGAGAAAGTAGAAGCCTGATTGGTTGAAAAACCTATCAATGTGTGTGCCCCTGATTTACAATGGGAAACCACAATCACAAGAATGTCAAACCATAATCAAAAGCCTAAGACCACAGCCACATGATAGGAAGAAGAGGAAACAGTCGAACCTGATGAAGCCGACGTGCACTCGGATGTGGGTCATCATCTTTTGCATCCCCCGATCACATAAATAGAGGGGGAGAGGACTTCAAACCGCTTTGTGGGTCATCATCTTTTATCAATCCATCAAGCCTTAATTCGAATTAATTTTTGGTAATACATATTCATCTCTACTTTCCGATAAGTCAAACCTCTTTGTTTTGAGAATTTAATACTCCTGGATTCTTGTTCTTGATGATATTTATCTTTGATCATCGAGATTATCATTTAACAATCATATGTTCTTGATTTTGTTCTTTTCAAGATTTGGATCGTCGGGAATAGGTAGTCTGTAGTTCTTGATTTTGTTGTTTTCAAGATTTAGTTCTTATCAATATTCCATCGTTGTTATTGACTTTTATTTGTAATTGCATTCGTATTGAATGTAATCTGTAGTTTTCTAATCGTTATGAACGATTGGGAAACGTTTTCATAAAAAGACTAAATGGATGTTAATGAAACAATTAAATTGACATGAACTAGATTAGATTTTGATGTTAGTCAATGAAATCGACGAACCAATGTTATTAAAACATTATTTAAGGATATTAGAGTAACTTTGATGATTAACTAATGGTCTAGATCAAGTTAATAAGTCAAGTGCAATATAAAATAAGTATTTGTTGAAGTCTTGGGTCACTGCTTATCAAAAGTTGATCAAAAGTTGTGATTTAGGTTGAAAAGGAAAAAGTCGTATAAGCAACAAATGAAGTTACGAAACATGTATAATGATGAAACTTAATTTGTTTAATGTTAAGAAAACTCATGGTTAACTAATCATTAAACTCGAACCAGGACTCGAATGAAATGGAAAGTGGAATATTATAAGACTATAGCTTTCCCGATGAATGGAGAAGAATATCAGTAGCCTAAAGAATTATTAACTCCCAGTAGGAGTCGTGCGATTTGTGGATAGTATTATTTGGGGAATCCCACTCACAGAACGGGCCTTTTATGCAAGAAACCCCCCACATTGATATTCAATAATCATTGTGTCACAAATTAGTGCAACTTAACTGTGTAAACCAGGGCACAATTAAACCCAACAATCTAGCGGTAACTAGTTAGGCGTGATTATGATATATTTTGTCATGCACCAATAACTTTTTTTTCTAATGTATATCTTTATATGTCTATGAATCTATTACTATGAAAACTTGTGCTTACCAATTTTATGTTGAAACGTTTTAAGTATGAATTTTAGGTATTTGTTCACACGACCTTTACTTTTGATTTAGTCACATAGTAGGTTGTAATAGAATGCACTCATTTTATAATTATTATTCGTGTAAACCAATGGTTCATTTTTATTATATACATGGTTTACCTTATAGTTTGTTGATATTCATTTGTCACGACCATCACTTTTTGTTGGGATGTGACAATAATGAAGTGAAAATTGATGACAAACTGCATTTTGTTTAAGAACCTTTGGAAATAATAGGATGACAAGAGAAGAAGTTCTAAAAAAGTAACATTTTGATTGTGAAAGTTAAGTGGAACACAAAGATGCAATTAAAAATAAATACCACACTTGTTAAACCCGATCGACGATGACGGAGGAAACAATAGGAACACGGTACAAAACAAAACTAGTCACTACATCAAGAAAATCTACCAACCAAATCACTTTCAGTTGACGTACTATGTTTATATGTGATCCATGTATTTGATAAATAATCAATGTGTTAAGATAAAAATATTGCACTAAAGAAATAACCTCATACAAACTTCAAGGATGAAAATTTTAGAAGTTGGGGAGGATCAGACAACCTCGGTTTTTGGCATCGAAAATTTTATTCATTAAAACATTATACGACCAACTTGATATAGATAGAACATCTATGATAAAAGACTTGGACTAGTTAACATATGACTTGGGCCCAACTCTAGTGGGTTTGACTTAACAATGCTATTTTGCTAACCAAACAAGGACATGTGGGCATGGCCCAATATCCGTAATAAGCATGACCTAGTTAGTGGTGTGGTTTATAGAGTACCAGGGTGTTCAATATTCGAATTAGATTCGAAAAACTCGAAAGTCGATTCGATTCGAATCGATAATCAGCAATTCGCAATTTGATTTGAATTTTTATATTCGAAATCGATTCTATTCGAAGTATAATATCGAGTTTCGAATAGATTTTTGAATTTGTGATTTTTGATTTGATTTGATTCGAAATTAGAATCTGAAAAAATATATAACTTTTATTATTTTAAATATAAATATGTAGTTATATATATATTATAAATGTGTAGTTGTATATATTAAATACTACGTTAGTATCCCGTATATTAAACGGGTTAAATAAATAAATATTAAATAGTTAGTATTGAAAATTTATGATTTATAAAACAATATCTTGAGATAAGATATTGTTGCAATTACTTACAACTAAGTGCTTTAAGTAATAAAACAACGATATCATTTTTTAAGCTTTTTATTTTTTATTATTTTATTTTTTAAAATTTTTTTAAACATTTTGTTTTAAAACAAACCATTTTAAAAAATATCTTTTTTAGAATTTTTTTTTTAAATTTGATGTTTTAGAAAATTTTTATATTTTATAAAAATGTTTGTTTATTTGAAAATTGCATTTATAGAAAGATCTCTTTTCATAATTTATAAAAAAATACTTTTAATCTTGAAATAAATTAAATAAAATTATAGTAGTTAATATTATTATGTATTATGAGAGAGAAACGAGAAAACAAAATTTAGATGGTTTATAATTACGCCACGTGTTATCAAAAAACCTTATTTTATTGGTATAGATAGATTATATATTAGTTGATGGCAAAGTTAGCAATCTTTTTTAAGTTTTAAGCGGACTTTTTTTTGTGAGTTTTACAAAATTTAATTTGAAATTTAAATTTTAAAAGTTAAAATAAGGTAACCCTATATACTCACCGCTGTGAATTCGCCTCTTATTCATTTCATTTTTGTAAATCGATGTCTCAATCGATGTCCATTCCATTCACTTCTGCTGATCAATAAAACCGTGAATCTTCTCACGTTGGTGAGTTTTTGCAAAATTTTATGGTTAGATCTTCAGTTCTTGCCTTACGAACTATTAAATAAACTTATCTTGTTTGTCGATTTGGTGTAGAGTTTTCTCTATAAGAAGACGTTAATATATTTATCTTGGTACGTTCGAAAAGGTCTTATATTCTATCATTCTAAATCTTTAAGTGCAGTATAGTTCTTTATGCATTTGTGAACTATGAAGGTATATACTTTAACATACGAACAAGTGTTACATTCTATCTATAGCAAGTCACTTTCCTCATGGATAGTTGTCCATCAAATCCAAGCAGCAAGGATAATTCTACATCTGATAATGCTACATCTAATAGTAATACATAAGGCAAAGGGAAACGCAAGGAGTATCATAAAAGGTCATGTGCGTGGAACCATTTCACTAAATATTTTGATGCTGAGGGTAAAATAATGGCTAGATGCAATCATTGTGGTGGAGTTTATAATCTTTCATCTAAGAAATCTGGTACATCTAATTTGTATACACATTTGACCAAGTGTCCATCAAATCCTATAAGCAAAGAAAGCTCCAATCAAACTAATTTGGCATTTGGTACTTCTAGGATTGATGGTGAGTCTAAAACTAATTTGATTGCTTGGAAATTTGATCAACTAGCAAGTAGGAGAGTTATTGTTGAAATGATAATTATTGATGAACTTTCGTTTAAGTTTGTTGAGAACGAAGGTTTTAGAAGGTTTATTAAGAAATGTCAACATTTATTTGTGATGTCCTCTAGAAGTAAAATAAACATAGATTATTTTGAGATGTATCTTGAGGAGAAATGTAAACTCAAAGCTGAAATTAAAAAGTCTGCTCTTAGAATGTGTTTAACAATAGATACTTGGACATCTATTCAAAGAATTAATTACATGTGCTTAACGTCTTAATATTTGATTCTAACTAGAAGCTACAAAAGAAAGTCATTAATTTTTGCCATGAAAGGGAAATTTGATAAATATTGGGGTGATGTTAAAAAAAATTTAATTTGTTAGTGTTCATTGCTTCAGTGTTTGACCCTAGGAATAAGTTTATTGATCTTGAGGTAACTTTTGTGCTATGTATGGTAAAAGTGATGTAGAAAAGCTTGCTTTGAAGTGTAAAAGTCTATTGAATGAGTTGTTTAATGATTATAAAAGGATGCATTATGATCAATCATCAAAGAGTGATGATTCAACACCTTTGTCGCAATCATTTAAAAGTAGTCGACACATGTTTGTTTGGTAATGATGGTGATGTGATTAGAGCTCTTAGAGAAAAACATATGGCTGAGGTGAAAAGAAGAAAAACAGAATCTGGGATTGGAAATCACATGAAATCAAAGTTGGAGAACTATTTGACAGAGGAGATTGAAGAAGATACCTACTAATTTCTTAGTGAAGATTTTACCATTTTGGGTTGGTGGAAGAAAAGAAGTCCAGCTTTTCCAATTTTATCTCATGTTGCTCATGATATTCTTGCAATTCTAGTTTCTATAGTGGCTTTCGAATCTACTTTCAGTACTAGTGGTAGAGTACTTGACTCATTTAGAAGTTCTTTAACTCCTTAAATGGTACAAGCTCTAATTTGTTGTCAAGATTGGATTCGGTCATCTAATGTTTCAGTTAATGTGGCCAATGAGTCCTAGATCAACTGATTTAGCAGGAGGTATCCTATGACTTTCCTAAGTTGAGGTCATGGGTTGGAGTCTCACTAGGTGCAATATGCTCCAAGTGGGCCAAGGGTTTTACCACAGTGGGCCTTTGGGTGGTTGGTTTCCCTTGGAATGGTGGGCGAGCCGGGTCGCCAGCACTGTCTGTGTTCGCGGGCGTGGGTAGCCTTTCGCCAATGGGTTTACCCGGGCGACCGGGCTTAAAAATTATTCATTGGCCGTTCAAAAAAAAATATATTTCAGTTAATGTGGAAGAAAACCTTGAAGATCTTGGGAAGTTTGAAGCTGGTAAATTTACTTTTATCATTAAATTTTATTCATTATTTTTATGATTAACTTTTTTTTTCTTGTCATAGATCTTAACAAATAACTGAATGAATTGGCAGTTGATATATAGAAAAACCAAATACTAAGTATTTCTTTTACTCTCATTTTGACTTTTCCAACTTAGCATACATACTAAAGTTTATATAGTTAAGGAAATTATCACTTGATAAACTGTTGCTATCGTGCATTTAGACATTGTCAAAAAATATATACAATCTTGACTAAAAGTACAATAACTTTATTTGTATTGTTACTGAACTTAATAAATTTTACTAATCTTTTTATAGTGTTGCAGCTTGAACTTTGGCTACTTGCTATGAAGGTGTGGAGCTTGGAATGAAAGTAGCCGTGAACATTGGAAGTCTATCATTTTGATTATGAATATGAAACTTTTGTACTTGTTTTAAGTGTACTTATTTGGCACTTCACACTTTTAGTATGTTGAACTTGTTATTTTATTTCAATAATCTAACATTCGGATCCTTCGTATTCATTTAGGAAATATGCTTTCTTTTTACTAAATTCGAATTTGATTCGATTCGAGTTTAAGATCTTTTCGAATATGAATCGAATTTGAATCTTGTTTGAAAATTTACGATTTGATTCGAGTTCGACTAATCTTTTTCGAATTCGAATCAAATTCGAATCGAGTTTGAAAATTTCGAAGTTCGACTTATTTGATTCGATTAACTCGAATTCGACTAGATTCGATGAACACCCCTATAGAATACTAATGCCATGAATACAAAAACCCACCAACATATATGTATACACATACATATAAAATCTTATATTTTGACACAATAAAGCCCACAACACCCCACTATCTTTTGAACAAATAAAATATTAAATATAATAAAACTTTATCAAGTATAAAACGATATTTTAAGGTAAAATATAATAAAAATTACGTATAGTAAGAACAATATGTAATAAAACAATTATATCAACTTTTAAACTTTTGGTTTAAAACTTTTTTTTTTAAATTAAATATTTTGTTTCAAAACAAACCGTCTTAATAATATCATTTTTAAAAATTTTCTTATTATAAATCTCAATTTTAATTATTTTTTGTTTATAAAAAATTAACTTTTTAAAAACACTAATTTTAAAAAAGTTTGATGTTTTGTAAAAAAATTTTATTCTATAAAAATTATTTTTAGAAATAACATTAATAAGATGATCTTTTTTAAATTTATTAAAAAACTATTTTTGTTCTAAAAAATATTAAATAATATTATTGATAATTAAGGTAATTATTTAATAGAAGAGAGAAGCGGGAAAATTTTGGTGAGAATAAATGGTAACTTGTTGTGATACGTGCCAGCACCACATTCATTATCACCAAAAATTTCCCGCTTCTATTTCCTATTAAATAATTACCTTAATTACCAATAATATTATTTAACTTTTTTTAGAATAAAAATAGTTTTTTAATAAATTTTAAAAAACATCTTCTTATTAATGTTATTTCTAAAAAATAATTTTATAATATAAGATATTAAAAAATCCAATTTTTTTAAAATTGATGTTTTTAAAAAGTAATTTTTTTATAAACAAAAAATAATTAAAATTGAAGATTATAATAAGAAAATTTTTAAAATTAATATTTTTAAATACGGTTTGTTTTGAAAAAAAAAAGTTTAGAAACAAAAGTTTAAAAAGTTGATATAATTATTTTATTACATATTATTTTTACTCATATGTAATTTCAGTCATAATTTATTATAGAATATCATTTTATACTTAATAAATGTTTAAGTAGGGATAAGGACGATCGATATTCAAAGTTGGTTTGTCATAAGTAGGGATCATGGTCAGCTCTATGTTGCATTATCTCGAGTTAAAAATAGATAGAGATTAAAATTATTAATATTAGATAATGATGAAAAAATCACCAACAAAACATCAAATGTTGTATAGAAATAAATTTTAGGATGTTTATGAATTTAAAATATTGTTTTTCATGTTCAATTTAATTTCTTTATTACTTAAAGTTCTTATTTATAAGTTTATTTCATTTTATATTATACACAATTTAGATATATAAATATTAATAGAGAAAACCTACTAATATCGAATGTAGCTAATGTTAAAAATTATACAGAAAAGTCGATATACAAAGTATTATTAACAACATTATAACTTACGAATCTTTTTAAACAAAAACTATATTTTTGGATTGAATCTGTGTGTTACATGGGTATTTAGCCTAGTACTTACCTCTCTATTCTAATAAAAGGGTAAATAATAGTTACACGTGGCAGCACCACAATCCTTCTCACCAGAATTGTCTCGTCTCTCTCTCCTAATTAATAGTTACTATAATTATTAATTATATTATTTATTGTTTATAGATTAAAAATAACTTTTAATAAATTAAAGAAAAGTTCTTGCTATTAAAGTTATTTATAAAGAAATAAATTTTTATAAAATAAGATAAAATGCTTTGTTTTGAAACAAAATATTTAGTTTTTTGTAAACAAATAATTTTAAAAAGTTCATATCATTGTTTTGTTACTTATATCATTACTAATACGCAATTTCAAATATATCTTATCTTAAAATAACGTTTTATAATTAATAAAATTTTATTTTATTTAATATTTTATTTATTTAACCCGTTTAATACACAGGATACTAAAACTAGTATATATAATAAATCTTTCTACTATAATAAAAAAGTAACTTATGATAACACATGCCAGCAACACAATCATTCTCACCAAAATTTTTCGGCCTCTCTCTCTCCCCTATTAAATTATTACCTTAATTACTAATAATATTACTTAACATTTTTTTAGATTTAATAAATTAAAAAAAAGATTTATTTATTAATTTTATTTCTAAATAAACAACTTTTTTATATAATAATAAATTTTCTAAAGCATAAAAGTTTTTTAAACATGCGAAATATTTTAAAATTCGTATTTTTAAAAAGTCAATTTTTTAAAACCAAAACTAATTAAATTTGGGAGTTATAATAAGGAAATTGTTAAAAATGGCATTATTATACGGTTTGTTTTAAAACAAATGTTTATTTTTTTGAAAAAAAAATTAAAAATAGAATTTTAAAATGTTAATATCACTATTTTATTATTTATTGTCATTTTTTATACGTAATTTTAGTCATATATTATATTAGATTATTATTATATAATTATTAATTTTATTATATTAATATTTTATTTTTTTAACCCGTGTAATACGCTGGTTTACTAAAACTAGTCTTAATATATAATAAAAGAAATTAGGTTTTGTCACATGGCAAAAATTTATTTAATACATTGTCACATGTTATCTTCACAACATTCAATTGTTAGAGTCATCTTATTAGTCATATGGTTTTAAAAATAAATGTTTAAATAGTATTTTATGTCTAATTTACAATATTTTAAAATAAATTTTAAAATTTAATGATTGAAACAGAAATTTAATAACTTTAAATTTTTAAATTTCAAATTCAATCTACAATTAAATCTAAGATTTTATCTAAAAATAACTAACTAAATTAGTTAAAATTTTAATTTAACACTAACAATTTGAATATTCACATAAAGCATATGTAGCTCACAAATTTTAAACTCTAATGGTAACAATCGATTCGAGTATTTTGGATTATTATTTTCAAATTTTGTAAATCTTTTATATATTAACAATATCGTATAATATTTTTCTGCATTATATAACATAATACCATTATTTTATTATATATATACAACAGTCTTTTTTTGTTTATTATTCTTTCATTATCAAAAATATTTCAGAAATATATGAAATAACTTCTTTTATGATCAAAGAGTGCAGGTCTTTTGCATGAAAAATTTCTTCTACTTTTCTATTATTCACATAATCATTATCTTTGAATCATTTTGTATTGCATTTAATTACAATAAATTTTTTTCTCCTGCGACCATAAATTTCACTTCGTTTATTTTTTATTTATGTATACTGGTTTATACATTATTGATAAACCATCAAGTTATCTTACTTGACAGGAAATCATAAGTATCGTAATTAACTTTTTAAAGAATCTTAACATATCATGTCTTGATTTGTTTATGAAGAGAACCAATGTATAATAATCCGCTAGAAAATTACTCTATTAAGTTTATTGTGGTTGAGGATAAGGTATTGTTCAACTAATCAAAATTTTACTTTATTCTTTTAATATTTATCTTATAAAACATATTTTCTATATATCTATAGTGTTTTACATTTTTCATTATAAAACACTACAATACATGAGAATATTTTAAAAAAATAATTTCATAAGTTTGAGAAGTTATATAATCAATTTGGTTAAAGATTTATATACGAAAAAGTTTTTAGATATTTATAAACATTAATATTGTTTTTATATGTATTTAATTATTTCATTTAATTTACATGTATACACATTTATTTAATTGACATTCACGTGCGTATATATTAAAGACTTATTAATATTAACCGATAATTTATGTTTCTATTTATTTTAAAGAGTAAATTACATGGATGGTTCTTGTAGTTTGGCAAAAAAAATTTGGATTTGGTTCTTAAACTTTTAAATTTCAAATATAGTACCAAATGTTATATTTATCTTTCAGTAGTGGTCTTTATTTAGAGCATTCACAGTAGGTTCTTTATCTTTATCCATATAATTACACTAAAAATCACTACATTTTCTCTCTCCTTTTCAATTAAATAACACTTTTTATATCCTTATCATTACTTTTTTCTCTCTCCTCCACTCACAACCACTTTAAAAAATATTAAAAAAATTTATAAGGATTGAACAGTGATTCTTCAAATATACCAATCCACAATAACATTTTCTCTCTCCTTCACTCACAACCACTCAAAACCATTCCATATAATATACCAAACACACTCACATATTTATAAGGACTCCACTGTGAATGCTCTTAGTTAGTTCAGTTACTAATGTTAAATTTTTCAAAATAACTATCTTACCTACAAAGATCATTATTGTAATTTATTTTTATTTAATTAAAAATCATTTTTTAAATGTTCTGGTTTTTAAATGTGTTTTTTTTACTTTTGATTTTTTACATGTATCTCTTAAAACTTTTCAATTTTTTAAAAATACTTTTTAAAAGAATTATTGTCTTTCTTAAAACCATTAGGTTTTTTAAATTTAATTTTTGTAATTATTCATTTTCTAAATATTTTTTTAAAAAAATATTAAAAATGCCTTTCGAAAATGAATTGTTTCTGAAAAATATATTTAAAAAAATGGTTGTTTTTTAAGGATGCTTTAAAATATAAATGGTTTAAGAAAAACTTTAGAAAACCAAATAGTTTTATAAAAACGTTTAAAATATCAAACGGTTTTTAAGAACAACATTTAGAAAACGGACACTTTAAACACTTTAAAAAGCAAACATTTTATTAAATATGCTATTAAAAAAATTTATTCATGTATTTAAATTGTATTTTGTTATATAAAATATATTAATAATGAAATAATAAAAATATTAAACATTAAAAAACTTTGAAAAAACAAGAATATAAAGTTTTTCTTAGTAAAAGTAATACTATAGTTTTAAATATAAATTAAATTGATGGTTCGATACAGGTAAAATGTTATTTTCATAAATTTTAGCATTATTAATTGTTGTCTAACAAAACTTGTGATCACACATGAAAAAGAAAAACATATTAGGAATCATATTTAGAATTTTTAAACTTTAAAAACCATATATAAGATTTTAGTATAACATAAGGATCATGCAAGTAATTTTCTCTATTTTAAAATTTAACTTTTTCAATCCGTGTAAAATATGAGTGGTTAGGCTAGTTAGTTATAAATTACAATGAAAATTTTTGTAGTTAATCATAATTTACTATGAATTAAATTGTATTTCAAACATATAAAATGACAATTTTCAAAGGTAAATCATTAAAATTTAAAAAAATATATCCAAAAATGATACAAAAAAATTATTATAGTGAAATATGGCCACTTAAAGTAAAATTAGAACTAAACTGAATTAAAATTTTAATTTGCTAATTTTTAATTAGTTTTCTACTATTAAGTGTGAGATTTGTAATCATAAAAACTATAGTTATAATTTTATACCATATAAACAACACATAAAGATATACAATCGGTTGAACCATAAAAATATATTTTTTTACCATCTTAAACTACATCGTAACCTTAAACGCAATGATTAACCGTAAGCAGTGAGAGCAATAAAACTAGTTTACCAAATATAACACTTAGACCACATTAGAACCTAAAAACTAAACTTAAAATATGCTATAACAACAAATTATAAACCTTTGTCTTTATTACAACTAAACCCTAGATGAAACATAAACTTTAAGGTAAATTAATAAGTTACCAAAGTCTAGGGATTAAAACTGACAAATACAAAATCCTTGTTATTTTGGCGTTGAATTAAACTCATACTATAACTTATATTACCTGAAATAGTAAACCTTACGCTTAGAAGTTAATAAGAACATAAGAGAAAGCATCAACACGCAAATACAAACATAATTACACAAGTGTAAAGGAAATCACAAAACGCCTAATACAGACATAACAAGCATATGGAACCTACTCACACTAACTTATTAGGATACATTAACTCATGATATAAACATGGGAGACCTGCTAAATTTTAAGAAATATATCTGCAACACCCAGATGAGTTTATTAAACCCCCTTTTTACCTTAACATTGACTACACACTTATTTAAACATGATATACTATTCATGCAATATTGACTACTACAATCCACGTAATATTTTAGCACAATCATTAAGTCTGTTTGGAGTAATATGATTTGTGGATAGTATTGTTTTGGGAGTTCACCACACACAATGAGCCCTTAAGAAAAAAAGACCACCCATGGTCTAACATCTGATCCTTCATACCACAAATATTGTCTACTTTGTCACGAAGAGCTCACAAATTTGCTTTTGATTGCTTGGGTGAAAACTTCCCAAGAAAGTCACCCATCCCTAGATTGCTGCCACTTAATCACGTTTAACTATTAAGTTCTCATCTTATCCACAGACAATACGCCTAAAATGGTGTTGATGATATTAAAGGCAGGACATTCTTATGAACAAATCATCTCTCTAATATCCATGATCGATGTGAGATTTTCCTAAGGTGTTACAATCACAACCCCCCCTCCCCACCACCACCCATCCCTTTGGACTTATCGTCCTCGATAAGGTTTGCCCCACCATCCCATTCTAGGATGTGGGATTCGCCTAAGGTATCTCTCTGAACACCCCTTGGGACTCACCATTCTCAATGAGGCTTACTTAACCATCTCGAACGACACAGGAGTAGCTTTGATACCATTTTTAACATCCGTCCCCTCATCCCACTAATATTATTTGCTTTAAACATAAAAAGCTCACTAATTTGCTTTTGGTTACCAAGGTGAAAACTTAAGGGAGGTCAACCATCCTTGGATTGTTGCAACCTGAGCACGCTTAACTATGAAGTTCTCCTCTCGTCCATAGCCTATGCACCCAAAACACATTGATGATATTAGAGACATGACATTCCTTATGAACTCAACATATCTTCAATCCATGGCTGATGTGGAATTTGCTTAGGTATTACACATTGAGATAAGCATATCGCTATATCATAAAATCGCTGCATTTTAACATGCTTGGCAACACAAAACCCATGCAGTAAGAGGTATGGGTTAGGGATGATATAGAACTTGGGCAGGTCATTCGGGTCAAGGTTTGATTGTGACATTTTTCTAGTGCACCTTTACTTACTTATATTATGATCTTATGTCGTAAACGCATGAGCTTAGGAACTTTATTTTTACGCATTTAGGGTGTCTATTTCAAGATATGTGTAAGGAAATGGTAGCCTACGGATAGAAACCTTTCAAGTTAGAATATTAAAAATAGATGTCGTCCTACCAACCTATCTTATGCTTTGGTGAAAATTAATTATGTTGGGACTTAGACAATTTAATATCAATATTCCAACCAATTTCTTGAGGATTTGATTGCTCCTTAGACTATATTAATATAAGATTTATATCTGTAACCCCTTTAATGTTTTAATGTTAGTTATGATTTTATTATATTATATGATATTAGTCGGTCACGGTCAGTCCTGATAACCGGATGTGCCAACAATTCCAACATTGAGTCAATAAACATCCCGCAACTACAGAGTTATATTTTGATAGACTCATTTATGGTATATTCAGTCAAACATCCTAAAACATGTTCTAAGCAACCAAAAGGAACACAGATACCTGGAATGACCCCCGACTTCAAATCAAGCCAACCTGAACACTCACATGTTTTCGCCTTTTAAACAGATTAATATTAGGTAGATAACAATGACAAGAAAGAGAGAAAAAAAGAAAAGATGAATATAAAAGACGAGCATTATTCATAGGACATGTGTAGATAAGGTCAATGAAGTCAACGAAACTGTTGCTATAATAGATCGGTCACATACCTTATTATACTTTAATTTAGACTTGAAAACACCCTAGTTCAGCGGCTAACTCCATGACTAAAAAGATCAGACCTGCGGTCATTATGTACATTGATCCTGATGCAGAATAAAAGTTTTATTTAACATCAACAAGTATAGTTTACATGATTCTGGTCAAAATTTTCAACTCTGATTTTGATCTTGATGCAGCCAAAATCGATGATGAAGATTCGAACTTATGATCACCACCTGAACTTGTAAACATTTTCTTCAAAAATGAAACCATGAGTCAACTAACATCAAAATAAATAAAGTAATGAACAAAAAAATGCAAGTAAATTGAGCACAGTCCATACGGAAAACAAAATTTAATTCTAGAATTTCAACATTTCAAGTTTATTACTGAAAGCACAACTTTTACCCGTCAATCAACTCTTCTGTAAACATTATTTTATGCTTTTAGGTTCTTTTTCTTTAGAAATCACATCTACCAACCATAACAACCAAGAGGGAAAACCATTAACATGTAAAATTAAAAAATCCAAATCAGAATTGAAGAAATCAACAAATAGAAAAAAAGTAAATTCAAGTTGATAAGTTGCATACAGAACATCAACTTATGAGGTTTTAATGTTCAAAAGTGAGTGTTGGAGAAGACATTGAGCAAGAACAAGAAAAACACACAAAATCACTTCCAATTTAGAAGAAAAAACACCCAAAATCAGTTCCAATTTCAAAAAATCCTAACCATAAGATTATACGTAGTGATTGTTTACTTAAAATGGCACCTAAATAGCATGTAGTTAAAAATCATTTTATTAAAACCCTTTTAAATCAACTGTAAGAGGTTAACTAGTGTTTGAAGACCCTATTAATGTACTAATATAGTAAAAATTATGTTTGGCGCCCGTTAAAGGCTTGGAACCCTATGAGTTTGGAGCTTTTTAATTATTTTGTAATGATATTTGGAGTCCCACTTGTGTCCATGTCATCATGTTTGAAGCCCTCAAAATGTTCACTACGTATAGTCTAAAGTCGTCATCCTTACTACCTGCCTGAAGTCGCCTTCCTTACTACCTAAACCGTCAACTTCATAACCAGAGAATATGAAAATGTGCAAAAGAAGGAAAGAGGAAAAGAATGGTTGGCTCTTGGACCATCATCACTATCATTGTCTTCCGCATGTATAAATTAAGTACATGAAACCCTAACAAAAAAGGTTGGGGCATCGTTAGATTAATAATTTTCTAAATCACACCAAAAAAACTCCAAATTATTATGTGATAATTAGTATGATGAGTAGTCCGGGTAAATACATGTGGAAAATAGTTAAGGGATACAAAAGTTATTTTATTTGCCTAAAAGCATCGTTTGGGAAGTAGTATTGATTATCTTCAACAAAAAAAATAGGATGAAAAAGATCGAAGCCACGACCTTAGGATAACTTAGATGCTATGAGACCTACGCGCTAACTACACTAGCAACCTTTGATGTTACTTAACATTGCAGCACCAGATTTATGTACTTCTAAAAAGACTTTTTTTTAATGAGTTAATTACGTGATTGGTCCCTATGATTTGTTTATATTACAGGATTGGTCTTAACTATTGAGAAATTACATTATTGGTCCCAACTGTTTGTCAAACCGTAACACCATTTGGTCATTAACACTAACTTATTTTAAGTTTTCAGTTAAGTGAGTGTAAAAAGACTTTTTTACCCCTAACTAAAAACTAAAAATATGTGGGACCCCTTTCTTTTGAATGATATATATAGGGACCGGTTACTATATAAGTCCTATAAAAACAAGCAAAGCATGCGAAGCAATTTGGGCCGTTTATTTTAATTTATCAGCACCTGATATGCAATGCATGATAATTCCACCATATTTTCATTAAAAAGGGTACGATAGTAATTTTGAGCATCTAGAGTGATTATTACATACAATTTATAGACATTGCGTAGTTTCACAATCATAAATTTTAGGGCTTTTTAGCCACCCCACACCTACGTGATAAGAAAAAGTTCGATTAATTACTTTGCGTGATTATTTACACTCGGTAGAGTATAAATACTCAACAAAAACCAATTACAGATGTTGAACCCCAAAACCTAACATTGTTGAAGATGACATAGAATGACAATGATAAAGAAAGTTCAAAAGAACGCTAATGCAAATATTTCAATATTATTATAGAACGTGATTATTAGACTTAGACCATCTTCTTACAATTGCTGTTTTTTTGCATACTACAATTTTTTATCAGGAAAGGCATACTAAAAAGAGGAACAATACACAAGTTACTTGCGATGGAAACCATGTATTATGCATAATATATGCATAAAATGATTGATCATTGATACAATCTTGTGTGTTATTTACATAAAGATCTTAATACATAGTGTCTTTGTCTTAACAACAGATGTTCATACGGAGAGGAGAACAAAACATAAAAACAACATGCAAACTAACAACGAAGAAAACAAAAGTTAGTTTTATGATTGTGTTGAATGAATAAGAGATTTTGCATAACTTGTGTTATGGTCTGCGTAATTTAGTTGTATACTTGCGTAATTTAGCTGAAAACTTGCGTAATTTCAAATAGAGTTTGGGTAACTTCTAATGGGATTGCGTAATTTCTTATATAGTTTGCGTATTTTCTAAAAATTATACGCTTAATTTACTTGAATACCTGCGTTATTAGTAATAGAGATTGTGTTATTTCTGACAGGGTAAAATATACATTAGAGGATAAGATGACATGAATTAGATGATGATGATGATGATGATGATGATTTCAAAGATCCACCACCAAATTTCTAAAAAAAAAAACCCTGATAAAGACTTTCAATCTCTCGTGAAGAATCTTAAAAAGGAAAATTGGAAAGAACAAAAACAATAGGAAGAATTTTTTTTCACTACCACAACAGGAGGTTGTCAATGGTTAGCTCGCCCAAAAAGTTATATAACGCCATCCATAATTTCACTAATTAATGCACAGGTTGCTACCGTAAAAAAAATTGGCTTTGGTTCTATATACACATGAAAATAGATAACATACCATCATTTTTGGGTTATTGGCTTCTCGTGAACAATGATCATGAGATATATGAGTTAAACATGGGGAACCATCAATTAAAAATAACAGCATTAAAGGTTCATGAGATCCTTGAAATCTAAATAGAAAAGACAAAGGTTGTTGAGAAGAATAAACTACGAAAGGTTGTTAACTCACTTAGTGATGAAATTAAAGTTCAATTTCACATGTCAAGAATCACTGTTGTACATGTTTTAGACGCAATGAAACAACAAATAGAGGGAGGAAGGCTTTTTGAGCTCACCTTTATCATTGTCTTCTTCACAATAGTGGGTTATCATAAAGTCAATGACAATCAATCAACGCATTCCTGTGAACATTGATGACAAGAAGGAAATACCGAATATGAATTACTGCAGCTATGTAATTGACTATTTAAAAAGCACAACATCATATAGAAAACACACCGAGCCATGGAATGCGCCTCTGCTATTCCTTGCGGTTAGTGTTCTAATTACGCAAACATTTGGTTGTAATTACGCAATAGCATTTGTTTTTTTTTTTGTGCATTACATTTCTTAAATCACATTATTTAAATTTAGGTTCTCTATACACATGGGCATCAGAAGTGACATGAGGCGCTATCAATACTATTGAAAAATCTACAATTAAATACATTTCATCAGACACATTATTCCAAATGCAAGAATACTAATTCGAGAATGAACCATTAACAGATAAAGAGTTATAGGAAGATAATGTTGAGAAAGATCTTGACACATAATTAGAGACGAATAAAGAAGAACAAGTTATGGTTGATATGGAGGCAAATAAAAAGAAATATTTAGAAGATAAAAGAGACAAAGAAGTTTGAGCTAAATACCCTAAAACAAATGAGTTAAGGGGATTAGTATGGAGACAAATAAAGAGAAAAATTTAGAAGCTAAAGGAGAAGAAAACGATATGACTGATGACCCTAAAACAGATGCATTGAATCAAGATCAAGAATGTGTGAATAATGAAACCATAAATACTGATCATTCCACAAACAAAACATTGATGGATGATGAACATATGCTTACATGAAATGAGGAGAAGGTTTATGTGGGTAATGATTCACAACATAAGGGGAATGAAGATATGGATGATCCATTTAACATGTATGATGATACAATTTACTCCTCACTAAACTTGAAGATGCGAATAGAAACAGGCATGCAGAAAATAATTGAGTACTACCAAAATCACTTGAACTATCAGGCCTTTCAGCATATCTAGGAGCAATTACACAAACATAATACTATAATTACAAAATAAAAAAAAACATGTTACATGAATTACACAATACAAAAGTTTAAACAAATTACACATACACCCAAAAATAATTATGCAACAACGATTATTTTACTACGCATAAACAATTACTTATCATCCACGCAATAGATTTATCACAACTTACGCAATAGATTACAACATCTTACGCGATCATCTTACAACGAATCGCATTATAAACTTGTATTCGATTAAATAGTAAAACACTCAAAATGCTACGCATCAATCGGGGAAATATGCACAAATCAAAACGTATGACAATTAAAGGCACATTGCAATCTATTAACAAGGAATTCAACATTAACTAAAACAAATGTTGGTTACCTATATTATCCCTAATCATCTCAACAATGATTAAAGTAAAACAAGATATCATTCTATTGAATACTTAATCGACTCAATGAACCCTTCTAAAATCATATTCAATAAAGTAATTATCTCAATATAACAAAAACTGAATATACAATTATTGATGGAGAGGATCACGTCGCCCTAAGAATGCGTGGATCATAATCACAAAAGAATAAATGGTAGTTACACCCTACATCGCGCCTAATTACCATCCTAACCTTCCATCCAAATTATCATATTGCCATGCGGCGAACTATAGTAGCTTTGTACACTTCGCACATATATGAACATGTAGTCATATATATACATATATGAACACTAGCCAAACCCATTGTTTTCAGCCAACCACCAACTCTATCCTACATTTTCGATTTGAACCCACCAAAGTCGCGTCCTCTGATTGTAACATAGTCTCCTCCTCTGATTGTAACATAGTTGTAAGATCAAGATGATTATCTTAGAGGCTGATGCTAACCAAAGATCTCTCAGCATGCACTGAAATACAAGGAAAGAAGTACTTCGGAAGATTTGACTATGTACAAAGAAAAACAACTAAGTGTCAAATCATCTGAAGCCAAAGACAGAAGTCTTCCAAAACCAAAAGTGAAGTCCTCCAAAGCTTAAAGACAAAGTCTCTCGAAGCTTGAAGACTGAACTCTTCTAAAGACTAAGAATACCTGCGACTCTAACACACTTTTGACAAAAGCAAAAGACCTTTCCATTGTTACCTCTGAAGACTCACCAACTTATATAAGTTGGTGATTACTTTTTTACTTTTGTCAACTACCAACATGGTCTCTTTTATATAACTTCCTACTTTAGTACTTTTATCCTTATTGTAATACAATAGGATGTGAGTTATGACCTATCATAGTCACATGTCAAAAGAAAATCTGTCTTTTGACTTAACATTGATCTTGTTGTCTAGATTAGTGTCCAGCTGACCTTCAAAGTATGGCCGGCTGTAGATTGTAGTATAAAGCATCTCATGATTAGTCTTAGGACTAAGTAAGCAAGAAGAACAAGCATTGTAATACTTGTAAACACTTGAGAGCAATATACATCATCCTTGAAAACCAATCTTTTTTTTCTTGAGTGTTGTTACTTGTTATTCTTGTTGTTTTTTGTTTCAATGTCTGGTTCCTTACTTGATCTAGTAAGTGTGTATTAGTTGATAATCTCCAACTATAAAATTGTTGTTTGAACCACATTCGGTCCTTCAACAGTCTCCTTCTCCATTTCAATCCACCGCCCCTTTGACTTCGATCTGCGACTTGCAAATGATGGCGCGAACGATGACCCACAAATGGTGCGAATGATGACCTACAAAGGGTGGTGTGATCGATAATGGTAAACGAGAGTGACGGTGGTGGAGGTCAACTGATATAACACCATAACACCTACACCCTTTTTGTTTATTTCAAGACTTTATTATTTCTCCGTACAACTACGTGTAACTGTGTGTGTTTCACAATGTGTGATTTTCTATAAATGTATTCTACTTTGATCTACAGATCCTAAATTTTTCATCTCTTACTTCCAATGTGTATAGAAGAAATTAGAAGTGAGTTAAATAGTTTTGAGTCTGAGTCAAATGATTTAGGGTTCATTAGAATCTCTGTGAGCTATAAATCTTCGAAAGGTGACGAAAATGATGTTAATATGTTGTGAATGAACGTGAACAATGGTGGATCACTGGTGGTTTACGGTTTGGTTTATGGTGATGGTACAATCCCCGACGGTGGTTAGCCGGTGGTAATGGTGGCGGTCGAAATTAGCTGGTGTGGGGGATTTAATGGTGTGACAGTGGGGGAGTTCATAGACAAGAGGAAGTGTTCAAGGATCGAAAAAGGGGTGGGGGGTTGGGTTGGGTTGGGGTGGGGTGGGGTGGGGTGGAAGGAATGGGACCTACTTTATTTATATGTTAATATATAAATTTTAAAGTTATTATTTTTTAAATATGAAGGGCATTTTAGTCATTTCACACACACTTAACTAGGAAACTTAATGGTCGTACATTCTAGGGACCGATGGTGTTATAGTTTGACAAACAATTGGAAGCAATGATGTAATTTCTTAAACGTTGGGACCAATCTTCTAATACGAACATACAACAGGGACTAATCATGTAATTAACTCTTTTTTAATTCAAAATTTAGAAATTGTGATGGTAGTCGATCAACTTTGTTTCTCGTTTCATTTGTGGTTGACATGAAAAGCATGTATAAGAGGCACAATGAACAAAAGACATACCAACACCTCAATCCATCTCATTGTTTATAATATTCATTATCCATAAATTACCAAGATTATATATACGAATAGAGATAAGGATTCAAGTAAAAAAAGTGTACTTCATTTAAAAGTGTAGGAAGCATTCTTAACCATTAAATAATACTAATTAATGGTTGAGATTAAAATATTAGAAATAATTTTGTTGGAAAAGTATTTTAGGCTAGTCTTTTTATATTTTCCACTTTGTATTTATGTTTATAACTTTTATGTATAATATTTTTTTTTAAATTTACACCATAAAAAGAATGATTTTTTGTTTTTAAAACGAGTATAGTATTGTTGTATACAAAAATAAGCTGTTTATAACATTTTCCAATTTATTGTGATTTCTGCATGTCATCATTATGTCTTCATGTTCGTTATTATATTTTCCTAAACACTATCATGTGTATTTAGACTGATGAGTTAAAAAAAATAAAATGGTAAAATAACGCCATTGAGTACTTTTAGTATGTAAAATACTATGACAATTTAACAAATATTTTATCTAATTGATTATGAATAATTATAAAATAACATAAAACAAAATAATGATTGTGTTATTATGATTTTTATGTTCGTGATTGCCGAATGCTATTTCGTTTTTCCTAAAAATGATGAGGTTTGAAAAACATGATAGTGAAATAATACTTTTAATTTTAAAGCACAATAATTAAATAACTACAAATCTATAACATATATATACACATATATTAAAAGCAATAACAAAAATAACACGAAATGATTAATAAGTAAAATATAATGAAGAACACATATAACCAAATAAAAAAATTATTAATAATTCGACATATTTGACATTATTACTTGATATATTAAACATAATTACATAACATACTTGATATAATGATCAAAATGGCATCATCTTTAAAAACTATAAAAAGGCATACGTGAAAATCTTTTATTAGAGAAACGTTGAAATAAAAAGTTTTCTAAAACTAAAAAATGTAAGAAATAATCTCAACCATCAATTTTTCTAATCAATGATTGATATCAAATTGTAGAAAAAGTTTATTAGAGTGATATTTTAGAAATTGCCACTTTTGTTGACTTTTTGCAAGTTCTCTCATATTTTTAAACGTTGACTTTTATGTACGACATTATTTTTTTATAAAACTTACACTATAAAACGAGCGCTTTTTATCTTTAAAACGAGTAAAGTATTTTTATATAAAAAGATAATAATTTTTTATGTTTTTAAACTCATATCTAATCATTGTATCTTTTGTACAGTTTAGTGTATCTTTTTGTTATTTATTGTGTTTTTTGAATACAACTGTATTTTTCTAAAATGATAAATTTAGAAAAAATATAATTGTGGAATAAAATTATCTTGTATCTCTAATATGTATAACATTATAATTAAATAACAACTAATTAATCTAATACATTAAAAACAATAATAAAATAATGTCTCATTATGTTTTTTTGTTGACATTATCTTATCTTAAACACTATAAGTTTCGAAAAATACACTCGTGAAAAGTTATTGTGTACTTATAGTTGTAAAATACAATGATAGATAACAAGTTTATATAATTTATAAAAAAACAATGACAAAAATAACACATTGTGTTATTTTTAAAACTAAGAGTTTTGAAAAATAAATTACTGAAAGTATATAATTGTGTACTTTTAACTATAAAATACCATTATACATAACAAGTCTATATAATCTATAAAAATAATGACAAAAATAATACAAAATAATCTAAAACGTAAAACACAATGATGAATACATATAACAAATGATGTAAAATATATGAAACGATAAAGTGATATTTGACACAATTAACGTACAAGACACAATAAGCTGACGCATTTAACACAATAATCAAAATGCACTCGTCTTTATAACAATAGAAAGATACGTGCTAATACCACAATCTTTCTTATACTTTTTAGATCTAATCTTCTTTCTAGTGTAATCCTTACATTAAATATTTTTTGTTACGAAACTATTCTATGAATTAAATAATAATTTCTTATATTAAACAACTCAGTACTCTATTCCTTATCACTTTTTTGTGAATAAAGGACAAAATAATAATAATAATTTATTACAAAACATAATTGAATTGAGATAAAACTAAAAAATAAGATGTTAGAGGTTTTAAAACATGAAAAAAGAATATAAGAATAAAAATAATTTATAGTTGAATTATAAGCATAAAATTAAAAATAAAACTTTACTTGTAAATGCTCTTAAAGAGTTAGATCCAACCTACATGGACCGTCAGTCACTAGAGTAATGAATTAACAAAAATAATTAAAAGCAAATTCAGAAAGCATTAATGTGATGGCTAATTAATTTCACAAACTTTATGGTGATTTTAGTACTTAAAGGCATACCAACCATGGGATATTGATAAACACACACACATCACACAAGTGAGCATACACTTTGTATATTGACAAGCAGCCAGTCACCTTCTTCCATCACTTTGAATGTCTCCCTTCCTCTTTCTTATTCTTCTGTCTTTTGGGTTCATCCACGATCAGCACTAAATCACCTTCTTCAGCCCAAATTACCAATTTGATCACATATCTCTTTGTAAGAATTTGATTATGTTTTATGGTTTAGCAGGAGTTTGATATGATTCCATCTTTTCAAGATTTTCTTGATTCTTGATCAGGTAAGTCATTTTCAAGATATGGTTAATCTCATAAGGGTATTCTGAAGATTCCATTTTGCATCTGTTATAATAGATTGAAGTAGTTATATATGGAGTCATTAACTGTATCTTCCAATAGTATGAGCTCAAACAAGGTGGTGATGCAAGAGAGCAAGAACTCAAAATGGACCAAGGAACAAAACACATGGTTTGAAAGTGCTCTTGCTATTTTCGATACTGAAACACCCGAAAGATGGTCGAATGTAGCTGCTTTGGTCCCTGGGAAAACAGAAATCGACGTGAAGAGACAGTATGAAAAACTGCAAGCCGATATCACTGAGATCGAGGCTGGTTTGGTCCCGGATCCTAGCTACTTAACCTCCTCTTTCAAACTAGAACTTGTAGCAGATGATCTCAACTTCAATATCTTCAAAAAAAGGCCTTCAAAGTTTAGATCTTTCGATCATGAGAGACGAAAGGGTGTCCCATGGACCGAAGAGGAGCATAGGTAAGATTACAGTTCCTGTTTTCTTGATTATGTGATATAACATGTTTAAAAATCCACTTTTGTTACAAATTTCCTTGATTTTGTTATCTTTTTAGGCGATTTTTGATGGGTCTTCAAGTTCATGGAAAAGGAGATTGGAGAAGTATTTCGCGTAACTTTGTGATGACAAAAACATCAACTCAAGTAGCAAGTCATGCTCAGAAGTATTATGCAAGACAGCATTCTGATGGTAAAGAGAAAAGGAGACCAAGCATCCATGATATGACAATGGTCAATCTCTCAGACAATACTAGCTCTCCAGAGAGATCTTCTTCTTCGATTATCGAAAGAACTGTGATGAACTATCCATTTGAAGCTGTTAAAATGAACAAAAATGGTGGGAGCGAATTCGATATCCGAGTATACAACTCTGGTCACCATTTCCACCCTACTAGGTACCAGGTTCCAAGTTAAGAAAGAAAATTTTCTTGTGTTTCATGTTAAAATGAAAACCATGTTTATATGTACTTATTTGCATTCGGATGATCGTTTGTTTGTTTTCTTGTCTTTGTGTTTTTGATTGATCATGACTGTGATAACGCGATACGCGCTTCTAGAACTGATTAAGAACACCCTTTTAAATTCTTAACTAACTACAGGAATGAAAAAGAAAATCTTTAGACCACCATTGGTGATCATTTTCACACTTAGGTGCCTATCTTTATCAAAGTTAAAGTAAAGTTGGCAGGTTCTGTTAGTAAAGAAGAACAAGCTGAGTCATCTCTTTATATGTTGGCTAGACTGCCATGTCAGCAGCTGACATCAGCATCCACTCTTACCAGTATTTTCTGAATATCTAATTTCTGACTTTAGTTTCCATTGACACCACAAAGCACAGTATATATGCACAAGAATACAAGCATGCAAGTTGACTGTTTTACTTTAGAATATAGCTAGCTGAGTCTGCATTCCATTTCCACAAGCATATTGTGTTTAATATGCTTTGGAATAAAAGAATATGGCATTTATATGTTTATTATTCCAGTCTAAGTGATCATTCACATAGATGTTCACTTTATTCATTTCATACATGAGCCACTCACAAATGCAATAATATAAGTTTATTAGGTAGCATCTGTTTTACTTAAATTCATAAACCACATTTTCAATTGAAGAAACCTTTCTGCTAGTTGCATGAGAAAGCACTTACCTCCACCACTTTTATTCTATTTTGGACCAAATTTTTGTCAGTGTGGAGGTCCCACACATGTTACAACCACATGACATGAATCTTTCAATTTATTTCATCTTAAGTCTTAACTATACTAATTATATGTTTATGTACAAGAAGGCATGCATAAGGGTCTCATTTCTTTCTTGTGTGCAATGAAACCAAATATGAATTTATAAAAGGTTGTCATAAAGCCGTCTCACATTGTGGTAAAATCAAGCTCAACGAACAACCCGCTCTCATGGAAGTCCAACAAGCTCAAGCATCGTTTTTACGATAAATCATTTTCTTATCTGGCGGTTTTCTTCTTATATTCCCCATCCTTAAAACCAACTCAGCTGCATGTTTAAGGCGATTTTGTTATATTCATGATTGGCGAACTTTTCGTCGTAGATTTTCATATCCGAAAGAAGATCTCCTCTATCTATAAAGATAAAAGAATGCCATACTTTATTTGTTTGTCCTAGAGTTGATGTTTATTTTATGTTAAAAACAATGGCTTTATGAAAGTGTGTTTTTGTACGATATATATATACATAAGGTTCCAATCAGGAAGCATATACCTTTATTGAATCCTTATCATCTTCAAACTAATGTACCTAAAGATCTAGGAAAGAGCGAGTTTAGTAACACAAACATGGGCACCATAATATTCTTGATGATAAATCCTGTTAGGATATAACAACTAACAAACACCTTTTGAAAGAAAATCGCAAAAGCTTTAAGGAGATCAATACTACGACGTAAAACAAACGCAAACCAATGTCATTTTCGAATCATATGTCCAATCTATTCATCATGAAGAGGGTGTGTAACGAATACAATTTTAAATTCTCCGTTGTTAGTCAAATCAAGCTACGCAAACTTCAAAATTAGGAACTATAATTCGAATCGAATCAAAATTAATTAGTAATTCAAATCCAATTTCGAGTTTGTTTGATTTAAATATTAATCCCTCATCCGATTTGAATATTAACCCTACATAAAAGAATTTATATGAAACACAGCAACAGCCAACCACTGGTACAAAAAGGGGCAGGTATTTTGGCCATAAGGGGCGGTTTTTAGCCCGCCCCATATGGCTACGCACCTTATGACATATTTTTATAAGTGGGCGGTTTGCATAAGGGGCGGTTTTTGAACCCCCCCCCTTATGTACATCAATAAGAGGCGGTTTTCGAACCCCTCCTTATGTACATCAATAAGGGGCGGTTTTCGAAACCACCCCTTATGTTCAAATAATGAGGAAAAAAAAAATTTATTGTTTAATATCCAGAAATATTTTCGTGTACAAACCGCTCAATCAACCAAAAATTATAAAATTGTGTATCAAATGTTTCATATATTAAACTATCACACATTGTGTATCAAACGTTCAAAATCAATTCAATATACGATATCTAGACAAAAAGCACGTATATACACCAAAAATAATCAAGATAATATCAAGTCAACATAAATAAATCACCATTTTAACTAAAACGTTTGTCGATCACTTCCGACATCAAATGTAAAACGAAATCATCAAGCTCTTCCGTTGCAATAATCCCTTGTGTGTTCCATAACTAAAAACAAGTAGATAAAAAATTGTAAGTATATATAATCTACTATTATGTTTAATAAAATATACAAAAACTTACACGTATGGGGAAATCATGCTGAACATAATTGACAAAGTCCATCATATGCTTGATAACCATTAAGCCACATTCCCAATCACCTTTTTGTTGCAAACACTGCATTTTATTCAAATCAAATTAGAGAAATTATTTTTTAATCAATTATAAGTATTGATGGATCACATACGCTAACCATTGCCCATTTTCACGCTTTAGGATCATTTCTTTTCTCTTTTCCAAAAAATTCTTGTAGTATTTGAATAAGACGATATTGTTTCACGCCCTTTCCTTCGCTTTTCTTGGAGTCCACAACGTACCCGCAATGCAAAAATATATCTATAATGATAAGCACCCAATGATTACTACAAAAATAAAAGTTAGTGTTTATATATATATATTTATATAATTTGTATGGTGATATATATTACCGTTGAATGTAAGGTGCAAGAACGAAACATTTATCCATATGATGTTGAGACACACTAATTATGTGTGTTTGAACTTCATCCTTTTGACGAATACATTTTTGAGCATGTATTTCCGTTGGGTCAAAAAAAGCGCATTTGGACTTTCGTGTTTCATAGAAATGCCTTAAATCAAAAAAAAATGAAATCACAAATTTAAGATTTGATTAAAGAAGTAGATTATATTATTAAACTACAATTAATGCATGATATGTTAAACCAAACTTGTACTAACAACTTACATTGCAAACCAACGAAGTATTGACATGTCAAGCCAACCTTTGATGAATATTTGTGCCACCTCGGTTAATGGAATAGCTTGCGTTCTTGGCTCGGGGTACATCCCGTGAGGTGCATCAACAATAATTGCAAGCTTCTTCCCAACGGCCAAATATAATTCCTCAAACATGCTTTGAAATGGTTTACGAGTTAGTTTGACTTTATCTATGGCCAAAACTAACTCGGGATCTACAAATTCGGGCTCGAGGGGGCGTTGGGGCGAAGGTATTTTTTCAGGTTGTACTTGGGATGTAGGATGAACTTCGGGTGCCGGTGCAGTTTGGTTTGCAGGTTGGATTTGTATGGGTGTGGTTTGTAACATGGTTTCTGATGCGGTTTGGGGTACTTGTGGCGCCACAGATCGCAACTAAAAATGATCAAACATTAGTATGTTATAAGCACACATATATAAAAATTGAATAATATACTAATATATATGTATAAATTGATTGTTATATAAAATATTTTCAAATCTAACCAAGTTGGTATAAGGGCCGGCAATATTATCATCAGACATATCATCTCCTAAAAACTAAAAAAGATTGTATGTAACACATTAGTACTAAGAAAATATAAATATAATATATTGTTATACGAAAAAAATCTTAAAAACTTACACAGTCTTGAAGACGGCCTCCAACAACTTCTTCAAATCCAGCATTCACATCATCATTGACGACATCATTGACACCGTTCATATCTGGCTTGTAACCTGAAGTCAACGTGTTATCATCATCGTCTAATTGTGACGAGTCAACCCTACGACTGTGTGGCGAGTCAACTCTATGACTTTGTGGCGAGTCACCTCTATGACTTTGTGACCCGTTACACGATTCCATTCTCGGGACAAGCTACAATTTAACAAATAAAAATAATTATTATTTAAAACTAAAATATATTGGAATAAATAAAAAAATATACCTTTATTTCATATCGTGGCCACTGAACAATCTGCAAAGTCATGTTTTCAACAATTTTGACTTCATCTGTTTTTGCAACTTTATAAACCATCAAATTCTTGTATTCTTCATTTATAAAGTCCACATTAACTTTTACACAACCCTCGGTTATTTGCCCACAATGAAGGTCACTAAACTGGTGCGGCCACGCTTCACCATAGGCCACTGTCACCATCTCGTCAGCCACTTTCATTTGCAACTCGCATGCTGTGTGAGTCTACAACATAATATCAATAATATTTAAGTACTGCATAAGAATTAATAATACTTAAATTCATAATACTTAAGTTTTTGTAAACTATAAAAGATATTACCTCGATAGATGGATAATTGACCCGTGCATCTGAGCCACAACTAGTTCCATGTGGCATCGTGTTGAACTGTGATACTGAGTCCTCATCATGGTTCACATTTTTAAACAATCCGTCGTGAATATGAGTACGACCTATTAACAAAATGTAGTCAAACATATGTAAAATATATATTAACAAATTGGCATAATCCTTACCGATAAGATTAGACATAGTTCGTGCACGCCCCCATGCTCGGGGCCGACGACTCTAACTAGCGAGTCATCCTTATTTTGATTATAAGTCCCGTTCGCTTTCATTTCCAGCTCTTCGTTGCACTATAAAAAATATGTTAAAGATTAAAAACTATAGTATTCACAAATCATTTACCAAATCAAAGAACATAATCACTTACCAATTTAACTCCAATTTCAATTGCAAAAGGAGTAAGTTCATACTCATTTGTTTCATTGTTTAATACAGCAGTGGCCATTAAAAACCATCTAGAACGTGGGTTAGTAATGTCTTTAAGAACGTTGTATTTGGTTACCGGTTGAGGCCAAATATATACTTTTTTTTCCTTAAACTCAACCCACCCACTCCGTCCAATGTGAAACACGTGTTTGTTTGCGGCATTAGCAACCTTTGCCTGTGCGCTTTTTGCCTTCACAAAATCAACAAAATGTTAGTAAAAATATATAATAAACAACATATAAAAAAAATTCAATCATACCTCAAATTCAGCACTAGTTTTTTGTGCAACAAAATCATCCCAATGATCACGGTTAAGAAATTGATATGTATCACAAGCATTTATATTTTTTTGCACAAAATGTTTGTTAAGATCATGTCTCCAATTTGTACCGCGTTTCATAGCCCATTTCTTCATAAAGTTCTTGGGAGCATCAGTTTCAATCATCCAAAAAGCCTAACAATTAAAAAACAATAAATTAAATATAATATTTAACTAATAAGTAATTAATGATTCTAAGTTAAAATATAACACGTGCCTTGGCTTGTAACCATAGTCTTTCAAAATCTTCAGCCTAGAATTTTGACATAGGAATATGATATGAAAAGGTATGCTTTAGTTTAGTAGCATACCAAGACTTAAATTTTTGAGCCATGGTACCCGTCGGTTGACCATTTTTATTAAATTTTAATAATTTTAGTTTGTCTTTTGGTATCTCTTTTGAAGAAGAAGCAGGACCACGTTTTCTTTTTTGTGATGACATTCCTATACAATGTAAAAGAAGTATTAAGTTATTATTATTTCTATATACTACAATACACATATATACATATTAAAAGTCAAGATATAATATACTAAAGTAGCACTGTACAACGTCAAAATCATCACAATATATATTCAACACTAAAATCAAGGATATGCCATTACCCCACCACACAAATGCCAATACAATCATACACATTTAATAAACAACACGTGCACTATAAATTTAATATTCAACAGCCCCACCATATACCCAACACTATATATACAGTTTCAAACATATAGAACGATATAAAGAACTACCTTAACTCGGGAGATACAACCGCTGCTATATAGACGGTGGTGGATAAGCGACGGTGGTGGACAAGCGACGGCGTTGGGGGCGGTGGTGGAGAAGGGGTGGGGGTGGGGGGCTGCGCCGAAGGAAGCAGGAGGAGGGGGGAGATGGGGGAGAAGAGGTGGGGGTGGCGGGCTGCGCCGGAGGAGGGAGGAGGGGGAGGCGGTAGGGGAGAAGAGGCGGGGGTAGGGGGCGGCGCTGAAGGAGGAGGGAGGAGGAAGCGACCGAGGAGAAGAGGCAGTGGTGGGGGTGCGCCGAAGGAGAAGGGAGGAGGAGGAGGCGGCGGCGGTGGAGAAGGGGCGGTGGTGGGGGCTGCATCGAAGGAGGAGGAGGCGGTGGTGGGGGCTGCGCCGAAGGAGGAGGGAGGAAGAGGCGGTGGTGGTGGGGAAGCCGACGGGAGTTAAGGGTGGGAGGCACTTTTGGAGTTTTGGGAGGGAAACCAAAAAATTTCATGTTATATGTGACCTAAAGAGGCGGGTATGGGCTCATAAGGGGCGGGCCGATGGGTGGACTCATAAGAGGCGGTTTTATAGTATTATAAGGGGCGTTTTATCGTGTATAAGGGGCGGTTTTCTCGTGTATAAGGGGCGGTTTTTCGTGTATAAGGGGCGGTTTTGGGTCAAGGTCAAAAGGGGCGGGTATTTTATTTTAATTGATTTTTATGTATATTTTAAAGCAAATATATATAAATTTAATGCAATCATGTATAAAAATAAACGATTAAAATAAGTTTTTACATAACAACACATTACACATACATAATAATATTTTCTTCTTACTTAAGATAAACTCCATCAATATGATCAGGTAAAATTCCGGTGCGATTGATAAGGTACGGCTCTTCAATACCTACCGAAAATGGCGGTAGATCATCAAACTGGTTGTATTTCTCTTCGTTACTAACATTGTCTACACCAAGAATACGTCGTTTACCTTGCAAATCGATGTGATATAGTGGATTGCTAGGGTCTTTGACAAAGAAAATTTGTGTGACATGTTTTGCCAAAACGAAAGGTTCAGATTTGTACCCATTGGTGGTAAGGTTGACTAGTGTAAAACCATATTTATCAACTTGGACACCTTTAAGGTTACACACCCACTTATATTTGAACACTGGAACAGCTGGAACAGTAAGACCTACATCATATTCCAATTCCCAAATCTCTTGTATAACACCGTAATATGAGTTTTTTGCGATTGTTTTCAAGGTATCACCCCGTCATCTCTCGAATTCGGTTGATGATGCTATTAATGTAACTCCACTATTTTGCACTACACTTTTTTTATCTTGATCATTGGTGTAAAATATATAACCATTAATGTCGTACGCCTGATAAGATTTAACTTCACAATCTGGATCTTTTCCTAACTTTTTCACAGTTTCATCATCGACATCAGTTTCTTTTACCTCTGTTTCATCCAGTCTAACAACTCTTTGTTTTGAGTTCTAATGTACCACTCATCATTTTGACCCGGGTTTGACGATCGTAACATGTCCATGTGTTCACAAATAAATGGATCAAGACATGTCATGTGTTTTAGAACCACTAAATGGGCATTTTCTATGTCTTTGCAAGACGGGGTGATTGTTTTGATACCAAGTACTCCTTGACCACCAAGTCGACCCGAATGACGAGACTTAGGAACACCACCACCTTTGACGTCGTCCATATAGTCTGAAAATATAAACAAATTATTATAATGTATGTTAATACTAATAAATGTATATAATGTAATATGATTGATGGTTTTACCTTGACAGAAGTTAGTCAACTCTTCAGAAGTATATCCTTCAATAATACTAACTTCTGGTCGATAACGATTTCTTACATAACCTTTTAAAACACCCATGTATCTTTCAAAAGGGTACATGTATCGTAGGAATACGGGACCACAAGCCTTAATCTCTTTTACGATATGACATGTGAGGTGAACCATTATGTCAAAAAATGATGGTGGAGTACATCTCTAGTTCGCACAGGGTAACATATATGTCCTTTTGCCATTGATTCAAAGATTCTACATCTAACACCTTTGAGTGAATGTTGTTAAAAAACAAACAAAGTTTTGTAATAGTATGTCGAACGTCATCAGGTAACAATCCACGAATTGCGATAGGAATCATGTGTGTCATCAAAACAAGACAATCATGAGACTTCATTCCAAGTAATTTACTATCTTTCAACGACACCAATCTTTTAATGTTTGCAGCATAAGTTGATGGAACCTTAATACCGTGTAAACATTCACAAAATTGTCTTCTTTCTTCTCTTGTTGTATTATAACAAACAGGTGGCAGGTAAATACGATCGTTACGTAGTTCTGGATGAAGTTCTGGACGTATTTTCAATAGTTCCATGTCTTTTCTAACGTTAATCCCATCTTTAGTTTTACCAAGAATATTTAATAATAAGCTTATTAAGCTATCACACACATTTTTTTCTATATGCATAACATCTAGACAATGTCTAACCATTAAATCATTTCAATAAGGTAAATCCCAAAATATTGATCTTTTTTTCCACAACGCTGCTTTCTCAACACGTGATCTTTTTCCCCCCGCATTGTTCAGATTTTTAACTCGTGAAAATGTTTGAAACTTGTTCTCATTGTGCCAATCTCGATCTCACCGTCAAACTCATCTTTTTTATTTCTAAAAATGTGACCTTTCCGAAGAAATCTTCGATGTCCCATGTATACAAGTTTTTTGCAATTTTTTAACCAGATCGAGTGTGTCTCGTCTTCACAAACGGGACAAGCTTTCTTACCCTTGGTACCGTATCCTGACAAGTTACCATATGCTGGAAAATCATTTATAGTGCAGAAAATCATGGCGCGCAATTTAAATTGTTCTTTGTGATAAGCATCATATACGTCCACACCCTCATTCCAAAGCTTTTGCAAGTCTTTAATCAATGGAGATAAATACACATCAATATCATTACCAGGCTGTCTTGGACCTTGAATCAACAATGACATCATAATATACTTTCGTTTCATACATAACTAAGGTGGAAGATTATAGATGCTTAAAAGAACTGACCATGTACTATGACGACTACTCATGTTACCGAATGGATTGATCTCGTCTTAACTAAGCCCAAACCGTATGTTTCTTTTCTCCTTCGCAAACGTTGGATGCTTTCTATCAATAATTCCCCACTGAGGTGAATCCGCAACATGTCTTAATTTTCCATCAATTACACGTTCATCTGAATACCAACACAACAATTTTGCATTTTTTTCGTTTGAAAATAATCTTTTAAGTCTTGGTATAACAGGGAGATACCACAAAATTTTAGCCGGTGGTCCATTTTTTGTCACATCATCATCACATTCATCTGAATCTTTTTTTCGTATATACCTCGATGCACCACACTTATCACATTTATGTTTATTTTCATACCCGTCTCTATATAAGATGCAATTATTTGGACATGCATGTATTCTTTCAACTTCCAACCCCATCGGACACATCAACTTTTTTGCTTGGTATGTTGAAATTGGTAATTCGTTGTCTTCCGGAAGAATTTCATTTAAAAACCCCAATAAGCTTGTAAAACTTTTATCGCTCCATCCGTTTTAAGACTTTAGTTTAAACAACTTTAACACAACATCAAGTTTGTTATGTTTAGAACCGGTATATAAGGGCTTTCCTGCTTCTTCAAATATGTGTTGTAACTTTTCTTGTTCGGCCTTATTCATATTAGTCTCCATGTCATGTAACATTTCACTGTTGCAGTTGTTAGTGGGTTCATTTAGAAGCTCATCATCTGTATCAACATGTAATGAGTCATTGTTGTATATGTTATCATGAATGTGTAAAGTGGTCAACAAAGTATTAAACTCAAGAATTGATTCTCCATGCTCTGACCAACAATGGTATCCATGCATAAACCCGTGTCGTAACAAATGATACTCTATGATATCAATATCCTCAAAATATTGAAAGGTTTTACAAACGGAACAAGGACAACAAATTTTTCGGTTTCCTGTTATCAAACGATTTTCTTCAGCTGCCTTTTTAAAACTTTGAACACCCTTCGCATAAATTTCTGATGAACGAAACTTTTATACATCCAAAAATCACGATCCATCTGAAAAGTAAAAGACAAACAAATGATGTAGTTGTACGTAACCGGTAATCGAAGGCGGTGGATCCTAACCCACTTTTTGAATATTCTATCTCATAAGTATACATTTAACGTGTTGACTATTTAAGAAAAAATCGACAGCATTTCCCCTTAACTCCCCAAGAATGCGTATAAAACGCAAACCCGAAGGAGTATAGGAGAAAACTGCCGATTTTTTCTTAAATAGTCAAACACGTTAAATTGTATACACGTCCTAATGAGATAGAATATTCAAAAAGCAGTCCCAACAGGAACAATCCAAAAATTATCTCTATTAGATAAATTTTGGACGGGTATACTCTAAAGTTTTATGCTTAAATTTATTTACAAATATTATCTAAACACATACACATATACACAAACATATATTACAAACATTATGTGTTTCTTATTTAACTATTCAAAGTATGACAAGTTTGCATATTTTACTTTGTACATACTAATCTACAATTTGTAAGCTTGTATTTATAACTCAATCATGTACATACACATATATATACACATCAATTACCATAAAAAACGAAATAACGAAAGGTAAATAACGAAAGTTAACAATAAAATACATTATTATGTACAATAAAACTAGAAATAACGTCAATAGAGAGATTTGTACCTTAAATGGAGAGATTTTGAAAGAAAACCCGATTTGATTTTGAAGGAAATGCTTCAATGAGTAAGATGACCTATAAATAACGAAAGTTAACAATAAAATACATCATTATGTACAATAAAACTAAAAATAACATCAATAGAGAAATTTGTACCTTTAATGGAGAGATTTTGAAAGAAAACCTTATTTGAAATTCAAAATTAAGGGAACATTTGATTTGCAGGCAATGCTTCAATGAAGAAGATGACCGTTTTTTGTTTAATATATATAGTATTAAGAGGCGGTCTTGATACCCGCCCCTAAAGTATATATTAAACATTAAGTAGCACATAAGGGGTGGTTATAAAGGAAGGATGGGGTTATAATACCCGCCCCTAAAAATATATATTAAATATTCGGTTCACATAAGGGGTGGTTTAAAACCGCCCCTAAAGGAAGCATAAGGGGCGGTCATAATACCCGCCTCTAAAGGTGTTTATAATTTTTTCAATAGGACATAAGTGGCGGTTTAGAACCGCATTTAAAGATGGCTTAAAGGGAGGCTTGATACCCGCCCCTCAATCTAACTTAAGGGGCGGTTTCGCCCTATTTGTTCTCATTTAAATTTTTGAAAGGCTTTAAGGGGTGGTTTATTTAAACACCCGCCCCTTAAAAAAATTAGGCCCGCCTCATTTGTCTCTTTTTGTACTAGTGAACGCTTAGCACCCTCTAAATTCGAGTTATTTTTAAGTGTAAACTAGGGCACACTTAAGAGGACCCCAAAAGCCCTTCATCTTGACCAACTTAAGTCAAACCAACATCAGCCAACACTCCTGGTAGGATAAGCATTTTAAGGTTTTCGCAACCTCTTACGGGCTTAGACTCTGATGTTCTCATGAATTGTTCATATACCGTTTCATTTTCTTGCAAAAATAGCAACTTGCATTCCCGCGTCTCTAATCACATTACATTTATTGTATGTTCATAAGCAAAGATATAATGAAGATTCAACAAAACGGAAATATCTAATCAAAACAAAAAACATTTAAATCCAAACACTTTTAAGTAATGTTTCAGGAAAGAAAGCAAAGCAACAAAAAGTCTTGAAACATAAAACAAAACAAAGGTCTGATTCCTAATCAAAGATCTCACAGACTGCCTAATCAAACAAGCTGAAGCCCATGTCGTCATCAGATTCCTCGGCTGGCTCTTCCTTCTTCTCCTCAGCTGGGGCAGCTGCAGCCGCTGCTGGAGCATCACCACCACCACCACCAACTGGTGCAGCCACTGCAAACTTGCTTGGATCCTGCAGTAAGTTTCAGTTGATATTACATAACATATGTAAAGATTATACAACTCAGATAAAAACCAAGAATATATAAGATTCTTTGACCAACATACCGCTAGGTACTCCTTCACTTTGTCAGCCAATGGGAAAGAATACTCGGTCTCAACAGCAACAGCCAAAACATTCTTGTACCCATTGATCAACATGTGTGGAGCAGCTGCTATGGTTGGATAGTGGATAGCCAGTGCTAAAGAAGTGACCATAGAGACACCCAAAGCAAACTTCTCAATCAGGTCATCCTCTGTCAGGTCAAGCACCTCTGGGCTAAAGACAGACCCGTTCTCATAAACGGTTAGAACCACCAAACCGTATGAGAATGGCCTGATCCCAAGCTTGGCCAGAAGAGCAGCCTCAGAAGAACCCACTTTATCCCCCTTCTTGATGAGCTCCACAGGGGTGATGATTTCAACAGTACCCTTGTTAATCTTGGTGGGAATGTTGAGAACCTGATGAGTTATAATTTAAAAGTTAGAAACTTTATCATGCAACATGTACATATAGTGTAAAAAATAAAATTAAAACTATAAAAAGTGTATAACCTGGAAGAAAGACGTCTGAGATGGATCTAGACCAGTGTTGCCAGGGGGAACAACCACATCCACAGGAGCCACCAAACCAACACGAGCAGGAGCTCCAACCTACTCAAAACATAGCACAATTGTCCTCAGCTATCAAATGAAACATGAACTTCAAAGATGCAAATCTTGGCAATGTGAAATTCAAAACTATAAAAATGAATCTTTATTACAAAACTATGATTCAAATTCAACTAAAACAACATCAATCAGAACAAAATGAACAAAAACTATAGAGTCCATATGAACTACAAGTAAATAACAAAAGATAAAACTCCACCTTGTACTTAGCAACTTCTTCACGGACCTCCTTCAAGTCACCCTTGGTGAAGATCAGACCAACGTTTCCCTACAACCCAAAAACAAAAACATGATACCCTAACCAAAAACATTCTAAAGTTTCATCATTTACATACATATCATAACAATAATAAAGAATCAAAATCAACTTAAAGAAACCAACTATAACAGAAAAGGATTTAAAGTTGAACCCAAAATACATATAGAATTAACTTACAACAAGGAGAGGGATGAGGTTCAAATAGGCCTTGTTTCCAGTCTTCTCAGAGTGCATCCTAATAGAGCGTTTCATCATAGTATTCTTGCCCATAAGAATCACAGAGTCGCCGCGCAGCCCCTGACGAATGTTCTGAAGCTGGTTCGAGCCGACATTATCGGCGGCAGCCACAAGGACCTGGGTGTAGTCGTCGAGAAGCTGGCAGAGCTTCTGATCGTAAGCGATCTTCTTATCAGCCTTGGATACTTTGCCCATGACTGTGAGTGTGGGGTTGATTAGAGAAGAAGTAATAGAAGGTAATTGAAGGGGAGAGAGGGTGGGCCAAGACGCAGCGGTGGTGGTGCTATGCCAAGGCGGACAGGCGGAGGCGCCGTCGCTTTAACCAGATCTGAAGGTGGAGGAGACGATGGTATTGGTAAACCTAAACCCTAATTTGCTATTGAGAAATGGGGATGATGGTAGAATTAGGTTTTATGTAATGAAATGGACTCTAATGGGCTTATGTGTACCGGTTGTAGGTGTTCAACTTAGTCGGCCCATTTAAAGTAGGCAGGCTTAGAGGTGGGCAAACCGGGTCCGGCCCAATACCCGAAACCGGGTTCGGCCCAACCGGTTTTTTTCGTACCCGGGTATGGGTGGAACCGGGTTCGAATCCGGGTCGGGTTCACCCAAGCTATTACCCTACCCGACATACCTGGTTAGGGTCGGGTCGGGTCCGGGTCGGGTACGGAACCCGGGTATAATCGGGTTTTTTAATTTTTTTTTTTTTGTTTTTACTAATATAAATCATTATTATTATTATTATTATTATTATTATTATTATTATTATTATTATTATTATTATTATTATTATTATTATTATTATTACTATTATTATTGACTTGTTGTTGTTGTTTTTGTTATTATTATTATAAATCATAATAAGTATTATTGTTATTATTATTTATTGTTATTATTATTATTGTTGTTGTTGTTATTATCAATATTATTATTGTTGTTGTTGTTATTAATATTATTAATACTATTATTGTAAGTGTTATTATTGTTATTATTATTAATAATATTATTGTTGTTTTTGTTTTTGTTTGTTTTTGATGTTGCTGTTATTATTAATAATATTATTATTGTTATTATTATTAATAATATTAATGTTGTTTTTATTTAACAATATTAAATAAACATTAATTTTTCATTTATTTATTTAAACAACTTAAAAATACATAAATCGATCAATAAAAAATAACATAAAATTTTTATTTAAGTTATCGTCTAATGTTTATTTACTACGAGACGCTTGATCAAATGCTAATTCTTCGTCTGATATGCCAGAAGATACTCCTTCTTCTACCTCTTCATCGTGTACTTTAGCTTCGAGTGCAATTTCATCTTCGAGGCTTGTTTGGTCTTATATACGATCCATCGCGTCTAAGTGATCCTTTAAACAAATGCACATCTCAACCGCTTCTGGAGTTAGTCTTGTTCTCCGTAATGAGATTACCCTGCCACTAAGAGAAAACGCAGATTCCGAAGCTACCGTAGAAGCTTGGACGCTTAGTAAATCACGGGCCATAGCGGAAAGAATCGGAAATTGAGATTCCTTTCCTTTCCACCAAGCCAAAATATCGAATGCACGATAATCTTCGGTAGTCATAGTGGAAATAAAATCCGTAGCACTATATCTACCGAGCTCGCTTGTTGGGGTGTTACCCCTTTGTCGTTTAGCCGTCACATCCCGAACAACATTCAACATGGTTATAACCGGGTCTTTCATCGAGGTACTAGCATTTGAGGTTGATTCTCTTGGTGTGGTTATATTTACGTTAGGCCCATATCTATTTAAATAAAAATTATATATTGTTTTCAAGCTTGCATTAAAACTTTTTTTGGCATCCCTTGAAAAATTGAGGTTTTCGTTATGCATATCTAAATTGTCATTTATCTCGTCTATCAAACATTCAACCCCAGCAACATTTAAAAACGGATTTAAAACGGCGGCACAAGTAAAAACGGGTGGTAACTCCTCAAAATATTTTTTAAACTTTTCTTTCATTGGTTCTATCATTTGTATAAACATATCATTTTTATATTGAAAATTTTTAAAATTCAAAGCCATGAAATATAATTCTTGAACCACCGAATAACTAGTTGGATAATAAACTTCCGATAATTTTGTTGTTGAGTTTTTAAACACCTCAAGAAAATCGGATAGACTTTGAATATTCTTCCAACCCGCATCCGGAAATGGGTCAGCTTCACCATTATCCGAAAGACTATTATGAAAAGCTTTTAAAGTTCCCTTTTGTTTTAAAGCACAATTAAACATGTGACAAGTCGAATTCCACCGAGTAGGTACATCCCAATTAGGACCTAAAAATATAGAGTCCGTATCCTTACAAAGTTTTTTATAATCTTGATATCTTCTTCTACTTTTTTTATAAACGTCATGTAACATAAATCGAAAAGCTTTAATAAAGTTATCAACAAATTGCACGGATAGACCGTCTTGCACTACTAAATTAATAATATGTGCAACACAACGAGTATGGAAAAAATCACCGTTTGCAATCGGAAGATATTTTAATTTTAATTTTTCAACCGCGGTTGTGTTGTTGGAAGCGTTATCAAATGCCATTGAAAAAATTTTATTTTGTAAATTAAAAGTAGTTATTACATTATCCAAAAAGTAAAACAAAAATTCTCCGGTGTGTGGATACGGAAAAAGATCAAACGCAATCGTACGTTTCATCAATTGCCATGATTTGGGATCTATCCAATGAGCGGTGACGCAAAGGTACGATTCGGGTAAACCATGTGGAGCCGACCAAACGTCACTAGTTAAGTTTACACCGGTATTTAAATTTTCAAATAATACAATTAAATCATTTTTTGCTTGCTTCCATAATTTTAAACAATAACGTCTAAGGGTAGTACGACTTACATGGTTGTAACGAGGTTGAAGCGTCTCTCAAATTAAGTTCGTCAAACGAGGATTGTCGAAGTGACTAAAAGGCAAAGCTTCTTGAATCACGAACTTCGCCACTCGATCTCGAACTCTATTAACGTCATAATTAAAGATTCCACCGTCTCCACCTAATTGTGTTTGTTGCGAATCCGGATTACTTTTCAACGGCTTACAAAACTTCTTGCTAATGTGTTTGCTTAAAGTCGTGTTAGAATGTTTAGCAAGCAAAGCTCCACAAAACTTGCAACGAGCCTTTACAGACCCGTCACTCAACTCAACCATATCCCAATTGCACCAAACATCCATGTTACGATTGTGTGGAAGAACACGAACGACGGTTGGAGCGTTGGACGAACTTTGACCAACGGAAGATTGTGATTGAGCCATAACAAGATTCAAGGGAGTGAAAATGTAAAATGAGAGAGTGAAAATATAAAACGAGTTTAAACTAGAGTATTTTTTGCTTTTTTTGCGTATGTTTTTGCGTTTGAGAGTTGGGTAATCAAACATATTAACCCACACCTATTTATACTAATTTATGAGCCAAAAAATACAAAAAAAACGGTCACAAGATGGTCCCAACGGCTATATAGCCGTTAAAAACGGCTAGATTTCTTAAAAATCCAAAAAAACGGTAAAAACCGGGTACTACCCGGGTACAATCGGGTTCGGGTTCGGGTCGGGTTCTTGGAAAATCCTAAAATCCCAAACCGGTTCCTACCCACCGGTTTTTTTCGGTTCCAACCCGGGTACACCCTATACCGGGTTGTACCGGGAACCGGGTTCGGGTCGGGTCAGCCGGATCGGGTCCGTACCCGGTTTTTTTGCCCAACTCTAGGCAGGCTACTTGAAGTCTTGAATCATATGAAAAACGGGTTATTTGTTGAGTTTTTTTCTAAATGAGTGTTGATAAAAAATTTATTTATCAAAATGTATGATTTGAAAAATATTTATTAAAATGGATGTTTTTTGAAATTTTTTCTATTTCTCACTCATAATGTTATTGGATAAATCATATTATACCTAAATTAATGTTTTTTGTTTTAGAAGTTAAGAAAAGTTTCTAATAAAATTGAAAAACTAATTTACTAGATTCTCATTTTTTAACAAGGTTTTCTTTAAAAACTTTGTTTTTTAGTTCTTTTATCTATTTATATGATATATAATTATAACGTCACATTTAATTTTGGTCAACTTTCGTGAATTTTGTTATCATGCATATAAATAAAATACAATCAAGTTGATGGTTATATCCTTTGTTCGATTTCTAAAAGATTTTTAAAATATTTTAAAAACATAATAGTAAAAGGCAATCGTAATAAAAAAAATACAAATGAGCTTTTGAGAAACATTTTAAAAAACTATCATGGTTAATTTTAGTCAATTTTAAGTGATTACAATTGACGCAAGATGAGTTTGAACATGAAACTTTTTGAAAAACTAAAAAAGGACTTCTAAAAATGTTTGAAAAAAATTAGTAGATGAGCATAAACGCACATAATAAACAAACATATTAGCAAATGCACGTAAATACAATTAAATAAACAATCAAAAAAAAGTTTGATGTTTACAACTAACAAACATAAGATTAGACTGTTTTGTACAATATTTAATGTAATTTTAGAAATTAGAATACCCGCTTATATAATATTTCTTACGAAAGTTGAGAATCCAATAAATTGATTTTACGCACTTTTGAAAAACCGACCTTTTAGTGTAAATAGTTAAAAAATATTTCTTCGGCATTTTTTAAAAAACAAAAAACAAAAGAAGAATATACCCATTCAACAATTTATAGTATTGTATTTTTAAGCATGATAACAAACAATCACGAAAGCTGAAGAGATAAAAAAAAATTTAGAAAACCTTTTTAAAATTGAGAATCTAATAAATTGTTTTCTTGATTTTATTAGAATTTTTTTAAAATAAATACATGAAATTAAATGTAAGTTGGTTTATCCAATAACATTATGAGTGAGAAGGAAAAAGTTTAAAAAAAACACCTATTTTGGTAAATATTTTTCAAATCACCCATTTTGGTAAATAAGTTTTTAATCAACACCCATTTGGTAAAAAAACTCGTTCTTTGAAGCAGATACGCTCTATTCCTGAAATTTTTAATGGAAGGAAAAAAAAAGTAGAAGATAATTGCTTTTTTGAGTTTTTTAGTGGGAGAAAGTGAAAGAAAATTTTTAATCATGCTACCTGTTAACTTTCCTCCCAATAATGGATAGATTTTGATAGAAGAATTGATTACAATTATAAGTTCTGTCATCTATCAATTTTACTTTTCTAAATCTTACCTAGATTAAGTAGGAGATCAAGCCCTTGTCGTTATGTACATCGCCAATTTCCCCTCATCTCTAACCTCGCAACTGAAGCAGGAGTTCTCATCTTCATTTTCTTCATCTTCTCAACTATTTGAAGAGAAATTCTCGTCTTCTTGACAAGTACTCGACTTATTCTTGTCATCTTAATCTTCTCAACAGTTTCTATTGCCATAATCTCATCATCTGCATCTTCTCCACATGTTTATGTTTTTGAATGTCTATTTAACCTAGGGTTTTTACTTTTAGTTTTAATCTTAGTTCTTATGAATCTTTAGCATTGTTGTTTGTTTAATTGTCTTCCCACCCTTGATTTATTTCTTGATATGATTATGTTTTTCCATCTACAAAGAAGTGGATGGCTCCACAAAAATAATGATTTAGTTTTCTAAGTATTTATCTTCAATTTTGATTATTAAATAAATTGCACACAAGTAGAGTATTTAGTAATACATAAAATGCTAGTTAGTTCAGGTGTTAAGATTAGTTAAAGGCGTTGGTGTACCAAAAACAAATTATGACAAAACATGATGGATTTTAAATTATATTCTCTAGAAAATTGCCCGCACGTTGTCGTGGCGTTGAAGCGTAAAGTAACTTGAATTTATACCGTTTAATGAAAACATATTATATTTGACCTCACTGGTTTCCAAACAAAATTTACCTCAAAACATAGAACAATCGAATACATACATATGCAGCTAGAAAATAAAAGATATGAAAAAAAAGACTTACATATGCAGCAACAAGCAAGTTAAGAATAAGTATAAAAGGCAATCAGAAACCAAGAACAACCCACATAATAAACCACCACTTACGGTTTCAAGAGGGGATGTAATCGTAAAGTTTTCTAAACCCTTCACTTAAGTTTTAGATCTTCTGTTCCAAAGCGACACCAAAAGTTGACGGAACGCCTAGATCGACACCGGATGTATGAACACTTCTCAAAGTGATACAGTGATATGTCTAATAAGTTGCAGCGGAAGACCATCTAACCAAGTGTTGATGATGTAATGGGTAGAACCATGATTTGTTTCTCCTTCTTCTTGTTTGAAAACCCTAATCATATCACCACAAACACTCCTATTCACCGGTCGCAAAAAATTGAAACTAATCCCAAGATCTTTTGCATTTAAACACCAGATAACCCTAATCGACTAGACGAGAATCAGAATATGAACAATCATAACCAGAGACGAGTAAAGCCCAATCACGAACTAAATAGAACCAATTGAACAAACTAGAACAAATCGAGGCCCCGGTCGATTTGAACAAACAATTGAACCAGATCCACAAATCAATTAGAAACCCTAATCGATCAATCAAAGAAGTAGAAGAGACCGATATTAGAGCCTAGGGCACTGATACCATGTCAGAAAATGATATTTATATAGCAAACAACTTCTAGAATCAAGATCAAATACAAAGTTGATCAATCTGAATAGAAAACAACACAACAAATACAAAATCAGACTAAAAATACCACATCGATGACCTACACATTAAAAACTAAAACACTCATAGACTAGATTGTATCTTCACGATAACTAAATGAAGAGATGATCTTGTGAAGACAAAGACCATACAAACAAATGGCAAGATACATTTGCATCAATATGATAAGGCATGAAGAAGATACATGATCCTGACTATACATGATCCTGACTATTTTGTAGAGCAGGCTTTTATTGGAAGGGTTAGAACCCTAGAAATCAAACTAAGAAATGATGAACATAATTTATGACTAGCATTTTAGCCCGCGTGTTGCGGCGAGAATAACCGAAAGTAACATGCAATGGTTTATGTCACTGTATGATACAATACCACAATAAGAGTATAATAATACATGAAAAAATAAACTATTAATGAACAAACAATTAAGATGATTGAATACTTGTAAATACGATATGAATTTTGACCAGTTACTCTACTAAATGATATTATAAGCTTCTTATTCTTTTATGTATAAGCAAATTGTTTCTTATAAATATTTTTAACTTTAATCTAGTAAATAGACCAAAACATATCAACGTTACAACATGTGCCATAAACTAACATATGATAATGCCACCAGACACTTTGCCTCTATTTAGAAATGTTATTTCTTGAATAGGTCATAAATGAGATCTTGAATAAGTTCTTGACGTCAGGTTTGCGCACATACCAATCCAGCATGCTTGGTAATCTTTGGTTAGTCTTATGAAGCCACAAGGCATTATCCTCATATTTAATTCAGTGTGTCGTAATAGCTTGCAAATTATTAAAATGTGTCATATTGCTGAACGAATACTTATTGAGTATATAACAAAAAAAATGTAAGGTAGCAATGTGTGAGAAAAAAACGATGTGTACATTAGTATATGCCTGTATATAAAAAAAATCTTGTTTTTGTATCCATAAATTTATTTTCTAATGATTTTTACCCGGATAGAGAGGTAATAGGTGTATTATTTTTATAATTGTTCATAGCAAACCTGTTGCATAATATATGTAAATGTGATTAGAATTTGCAATTATTATTATTATTATTACTACTACTATTATTATTATTATTATTATTATTATTATTATTACAATAATAATAAAAGTATTTAGTTAAATATTTAAATAAGATAATAATTATTTATAAAATTAAATATTAATTTAAAATATAATAGATTATATAATATTTATTGTAGTGAATTAATAATCACATAATTAAATAATATATTAATTAAAAGAAGTTAATTAATGAGAGGCAAAATAGGAATGATTGCATAGAACACTTGTACCTAATGTTTAAAAAGTTGTATTAGGCATCTTAATTTTCTATAAAATTGTGTTTTTATATTTTGCTTTATATAATAATACAGATAATGAAAAATGATCTAATAACCCTCTTTTGTTTATCCATATATATTAGCACAGGGCAATCATTCGTTGTTGACAAGGCTAAGCCCACTAATGTAATCCAACCAATCCAATGATCCATCCAAGCTACGCTCTTCACTGCTACAGCCCAACAACTCATCCTACCCAATACTGATTTAACATGCAAAAACAAAACGACATTAAAAATGACAATACAAAATTATATTTAACTAGTAATTTTACCCGCCACGCGTTGTGGCGAGTTGTATGTGACGTAATAAAGTATATACTTAGATCCAATGTATTTGAAGCTTCCGGATGACACATTGAAGGGATCTGATGCCATATCTAGATCCTTTCGGTAACCTCGGAGTGTGTTCGCTGGTGGTGCAACGGCTTGAACGATGACACACCGGCTTGAAAGAAAGAGGTGCGAAATTTGGAGGATCGTGTGCTTCTCTTTTGGATCTCTGCATTTAAGGGATCTTTGAAGAAGAAGAAATATATGGATTGTATACTTATGTTTTGGGGAGAGAGAAACTGACAAAAAGTAAAAAGTATCAAAATTGCAAATTACCTAAATACTCTTAATCAAATCTCAACCCTTTATATGGCATCTAGATTTTCTATATTAAATCAAAGGCTCGTAAGAGGGGTTAATGAGTTCTTACAAATATGAAGAGTTCTCATAGGATCTCATTATTCCAACTTTCAAATAGGTAACTTTTTTGTATTAATCAGACAAGACACAAGACAAGAACTTAGAAGTTCTTATTAACATATTTTAATACATTCAAAACTATTGAGGTGTAAAATTTTATAAGTTCTTATTTGCGATTTAGAACTCTTTGGATGGTTGCAGAACACGATAGAGAAACCACCATTTTTTATCCCGAGCTAGACGACTATGCATAATGAACATATTCATTGTAGCGTGGGTTTTCGTGGTGAGATTTGGATTTGAAGGGTGGGCAAGCATTAAAAACCATCATCAAACAAGTCGATACCTTTGGGCTCTTTGCCAAGTGTTACTAGTGTAAACCCATACTACAACCAGTCCACCACCACTGCCAACGATGTATCACTAAGGTATGATCCGTAGCGAAAATATACCGTTTTAAAATAAGAAACAAGGTATGATCTTGCTTAGGTTTATTATGTAAACTTGACGAAAAATGCTAATCAACTCGACCCATGATGAAAAAGATGACATAGGTTTGGTCTTCTTGTTCTTGTCACAAATGTTATGGATATGTTACAACATGTTTTAGTTGAAAGTGGCTATTGGGACAAGAGTACAATAAAGTGATATACATACATATAATTATTATAATTAATATCTGATAAAAATGTTAAATTTTACATATTTGGAATGGATAATCAAATATCAACGGCAAATGATGACATGTTTAACTAGATCTCGTCGTACATAGTAATTTGAGCAATTTGTGTGTTGTACGAAAGTTTAGATTTAGTCTAACAATTGTAAATGCTTGTTGGTATAAAAATTACATCACCCATAATTACTACAATCAACTCAAATTTAAGTTGTGTTTGACTGAGTAATTTTATTATTAGATTGATATTGTAGTTTTAAGTTTCAATTATATTACTATAAACTAGTTTTAGTAAACCCATGTATTACACGGGTTGAATAAATAAAATATTAATATAATAAATTTATTAATTATAAAATGACATTATAAGATATGATATGATTGAAATAATAAAACAGTGATATTAACTTTTTAACATTTTGTTTTTACAACTTTTTTTTTAAACAAACATTTTGTTTTAAAACAAACCGTATAAAAATATCATTTTTAAAAATTTTCTTATTACAACTCCCAAATTTGATTATTTTTTGTTTTTAAAAAATTGACTTTTTAAAAATATCAATTTATTTAGAAATAACCTTAATAAATAGATTTATTTCTTAATTTATTAAATATTAAAAAGTATTAAAATAATATTATTAGTAATTAAGGTAATTATTTAATAAGAAAGAGAGGCGAGAAAATTTCTCTCAGAATGATTGTGGTGCTGACACGTGGCACCCTAATTTACTCTTTTATTAAAGTAGAAGGATTGTAAAAAAGATGATTAATATGAACACACTTGAGCTTACATCTTCTACATTCTTTAACACATTATCAAAATGTTTTTAGGCCATTCCTGAATAAAGATTAAAGTATTGCTCTCAACAAATCGTAGCCAATACATCCGATGTCTGCCTCGTCGAAGCACCACTTGCAAGTAGGTAACCCACACTAGTACAAAAAGAACCAAATGAGGCAGGTAAAATGGCTATAAGAGGCGGTTTTTAGCCCGCATTATATGGCTACGCATCTTATGATATTTTATCATAAGAGGCGGTTTTTCAACCCCCACTTATGTACATCAATAAGGGACGGTTTTTGAACCCCCACTTATGTACATCAATAAGGGGCGGTTTTTGACCCCCCCCCCCCCCCCCTAATGGCATAACTAAATGAACTACAAAATATTAAAAGGGGCAGCTATGAAACCCGCCCTTTATGTTTAAATGATGGGAAAAAATAATTTTTTTATTTAATATTCATAAATAATTTCCCCCAATCAACCAAAAATTATCACATTGCGTATCAAATCTATAATAATAAATAAAAATATTAAGTAACATTTGTCACTCTCATGTCTTCTCAATATTTTTTCCCACCTATCTCTGCTATTTATTATATAAATTTCTTTAATTTTATATAATTATAGAAATCATTTAATAGGAGAGAGACAAAAAATAATAAAAAAAACAATTAAAAAAAATCTATAAACTCTAATAAACCAAGGTTTTTATAGCCACATATCCATCTCTTAGGCCCCCTAAATGCCACATTGCAGCCTCTTATCCAATGTTTCTAATTTATTCACGCCCAAAGAAAAGTCACACGGATCTTAAAAAAACCATGGACTAAACCCGGATCTTCCATATTCTTTAACAAAACCCTACAGCCACCATTGAAGTTCATCTACCTTTTGTCTTCCAAGAAAAATTTTGCAGATCTAAGGAGTTTTCAAAGCCTTCATCCCACTATCTTTGTTCCGAAATTGATATTCCAAGGTTAGATTCTTCACAAAACGTTTCAAAATCTTCACAGTAATCTTTCTTCCGTCAATCTTCACAAAACATTTCTGAATCTTTCTTCCGTGTTTCTTCACAAAACGTTTCAAAATCTTCACAGGAACCGCTTGAATCTTTAATAATCCTTTCTTGAAAATGTTTAATATTTTTACAAAAGACTAAACATTGAACTGAATTGTTAAAATTTTCAACTGGTAAAGTTAGATCTGAAATACTGAATGCTCCCTTCTGTGATCTGGTTCAAAAACGTTTCGTTATCTATGTAGATTTGGGATTGTTTATGTGTGGGGAGGGTGCATTTGATTTATTTTCCCTTTTGTCTGTTTGTGGACTTGTAAGTTTTAATGGAGGTTAGTGCTTGTATAGGATAAGATCTGGTGGTATGGGGTTTTGGGGGCTTTCGATCTGCAATTGGATCTTGGATTAACATATCTTATCAAACTTGATTTGTGGGTGAAATGATTTTTGTTCAATCTGCAATTGAAGAAGTTGCTATCTGCTTCAGTTTGCTATACTATATATAATATTACGTGTGACACAATAGAATATTCTTCTTCATGATAAAAGATGTTTTCTTTTCAAAACAATTTTAGTACTTACATCTATTACCTCTAATAAAGCAAGGTTTTGTAGGGACACATGACAATTAGCAAGGTTTTCATGGGACACATGGAAATCATAGAGAGCCTCCCCCATTAAGTTTCCCCGCCTAAAATTTACTAAATTGTGATTGCATTTAATTTTGGAATCTTTGATTTTTAATTTAGAAAATGCATACTAATTTTTAAAAAACAATCAACAGTTACTATAATTAACATTTTATCGTTCATTATTAACAATTCATGTCATGAAATGGCAAATTGTTTTAAAAACAAAATTCAATGATTTATGAACAAAAGATATTAAAAAGTTGATACTATAGTAATTTTCGGATATAGACATTAATTAATAAAATTGATATAAATATGATCAAAATCATTTTTGTATTTTTAAATGAATAATTTAAAAAGATAAGTTCGGGACTTAAAGATAAAATTACTGTTTTTTATTTACTTATATTGTTTTATGAAATTACTTCAGAAAAAATAAATTGAATGACCATGACATGAAGAAATATGACCTCATAATTATAATAAGTCTAATTTGACTTTGAAAAAAAGTTAATGTTCACAAGTAAAGGTGAAATATATTTATGGATGAACAAGTATATTTTAATTTAATTTAATTATTTATTATATCTATTCTTAAAAAATTTAATTCTTAACTTTGTAATTAAAATATTTTTGTTTGTAGTTTAAAGATATCAAAATACAACCCAACGTATGAAACATAATATTTTATAACGTTTGAAAACTATCTACATGAAAATAAATATGTTTTATTCATAAGTCATTGCTTATTGCAAAATATTTAAAATTTAAGCATTTTTATAATGAACATATACTATGCTTAAATTTTGAAATAACGATTACAAAATATATCAAATTTCTAGGCTTCAAATATGATTTTGAGTTCACTACCTTTCAATCTATTTTAGATTGTTCCGTTTCTCAACAATCTAAAATTGGTTTGTTTTCTAATCTCAAATTAGTCGTAATAATTATATTATTTTTAGAATTTCTTAAACTAACAATATGTAATTATAGAGTCGGTGTATATTTACATTTTACAATGTAAACATAAAAAAGTCAATCTGAATTCAAATCTGAAATCTTGCAATATATTATTTTCATCAGCCGTGTAGTACACGAGTACTAACGTAGTTTATATAATAAATAGGAGAGATAGGCGGAAAAAAATTATGAGAAGGCATGGGAGAGTGACACGTGTCATTTAATATTTTTATTTATTATTATAATTATAGATCATTCATTGTGTATCAAACGTTCAAAATTAGTTCAATATACGGCATCTAGACAAAAATAAGCACGTATATACATATACACATAGACATATATATATACAAAATCAATTCAATATTTGCAAGATTATATGCATTTACACACATAAGCCCAAGAACACACACCAAGTACAACAGTAACAATAATACAAACACACATAATACGATTTATAAAATAACATACTAAATAGTAGGAACTATTCCAGACGGATGATTTGAGAGATAACCGGTTGACTACCCTCCAACACTTGATTTGCCCTCAACCCTTTTATCTCCAATTACACCTCATATCTTCAAGCAAAAACAAAAACCCACGTAAGTCAAAAACATCACTCGCATACAGATCAAAAAAACACGAGTAAAAAACTTGAACGTTATAAAAAAGTAAAAAACATCACTCGCAATGCTTCTCTTTTTATCAATTTAGTATACGAAAGTGGATGAGGTTAATACTAATAAAGAAGACGAATAGATGCTTGAATAAAGATTTTGTTTTTCTTTTATTAAGTTAATTTACATGATTAGTATTATTATATCAAATACTTTGAATATTACTAGTTGGAAAAACACATTTTCCAATTCAATGTTGCCCACGGAAATTATTTTGACCGGTTCACACATGAATTTTAAGGGTGCGTTTGGTACGCATGAATTCGAAAGAATTTAACGGATTTGAAATTTAAATTCCACATGTCAATGTGTTTGGTTGTAAATAATCAATGAAGAATACCCCGGCTCGCCCATCGACTGCCACACACCACCCCCGCCGACCACCAAGCGTCACTTCCCATGACCCTCGCCTCCGCCGTTAGCCTTCACTACCACCAACCTCTGGCCGCTGCCATTGACCTTCGATCACCACCTCCACTGACCTCCGACTGCCGCCAATACTTCCAACATTCGCCACTAATCGCCGTCGCCATTTGCCAACCCTTGGAGGCGCTCACCGACCTTGACCGGCGACCACATCTGACTGCCTTAACCCGTTTGATGCCCACCAACCTCCTGCTTGTTGCTCTACTCTCGACACCCACGCACCTCGCACAATTAGTTTCATATCTCAGAACCAAAATTCTAAACTGAAAATTTAATTCAATGAAGTAGCAAAAACATAAAAGTGAATCAACAAAAAAATCACAAGTGACTAGTCTATACATAAAAATGGTTTTTTGTTCAAAATATTCATATCTAATGTATATTTTAAAACGAAATGCCAGCCTTTAAATCTGGGAGTCTCTTCATGCTAGTACCAAAATACAAGACTCATGTGAAACATGCATGGCATTTGAGGAGAGCAGTCATTTGTTAGCGCAAAGCAAGCTAAAGTAAATGCTTGCATAGAGCAAGCTATGATGAATGCTAGTACAAAGCAAACTACTGTGAATGCTATCACAAAGCAAACTACTGTGAATGCTAGCACGAAGCAAGCTACTATGCATGGTAGCACAAAACAAGCTACTATAACCATGCAATGAACTCATACATTGACTTTCATTGTTAAACATTAGGTATAACTAATCATGAGTTCTTTGGACTTTAACTTTAGGTGAATTAGGGAATAATTTGAAGTATGGCTAGTACGAATGGGCACTAGATCAAGGTGGATGTTGTAGTATACATATTTGCGGATGAGTGAGGTAATGTGGTTGAATAAATTTGATGCGGGTAACAGTGAGATGGGTAGTAGTATACATATCTGCATCAGTGTACACTTAGAATGTCTAAGTAGTTGATGCGATTGCTTTTCTTCATGATGCAAAAGACAAGATTATATATCATGATTTCAAGGCTTTAAACATCCTTATTGATGTGGTATGGGTCATTTATTGTACATTAGATCCACATCTTGAAATAGGTATAATTTTTTGTATTATCTGATTGTACATTAGATCCACGTCCTGAAATAGGTTTCTTTTTCCAAAATTTCTTAGAATTGAACCTACAAATGCACTTTGCTTTTGTTTAGTAGAATGATTCTATCTAGGTTTTGGAAACTTTAGATTTGGTGTAGAAAACTTGTTTTGATTCATTTTATGAGATGGAAGTGTTACATTGGAGTTATATCTATGAAATTGATGCCTTCTTGGCATTGTGTGATAATCATGATGCCAATCATCATACCTGTCATACTTATGTTGTTTGTATGACCTAGGATGGTGACTTGGTCCCAAATAATCTTTTAAATCATAACACTGAAAATCATAATTTTTTTTGTGACGTGGTGAAGATGAGTAGATATGATAATCATTAAAGTTCTCACATTCTGATCTTGGAAAGTAAGAACTTGAAGAACAATAAGATCGTTGACTTCTTCTGTGTTGTGCCCTTGGAGAATAGTTGTGGTAACACTCAAAAGTATCATGGTTGCACATATCACAGTTTGCATAATACTTTTTGAAGTAACATTCTGAAGTATTATGATTCTTCTTGTGACAAATTATAAAGTAGAGAAAAAATTTCTTCGGCTTGGTTTTAAGCTCTGATTTCACCTTCCTTTCAATTCAGCTTTGATAATTCTTGTTCTTGAAATCCAGTAGGTTTATATTTCTCATAAAGAACAGTAGTCTTGTTCTTATTATTAGGCTTTACATCTGTTGATAATTTTTGGTTTTGATATTCTTGGTCACTGCTATCATATAACCTTGGTGTAGTTTCAAAAGAGGTGTTTGTGAAATAGTTAAAAAGGATTTAACAACCTTTTGGTCTGATGGATTTATCATGTAGTCAGGCATCATAGGGAGGAGGAGCTTTGTTATAACCAAATCCCATATGTTCCTTTCTAATTACACTGAGCATCAAAAGCTTCTAGTGAGAGTTTTGTAGAAATCTGAACTTTCTCAAGTTTCACTTTATTTGCTGCATGTTTAGTTCTGGTTTTGCTTAACTTTTACTTTAATTCTTTGTAGTGAGCTTGAAGATTGACATTTTGAATAACTCATGTGTCTTTGTCTTTAAGAAGAGAGTTGATTTTAGTCTCAAAACTTTGTCTTCATTTTTTATCTTTTCAATTGTTTTTTCTCTCTTCTTTGACTAGTTCACCCAGAATTTGATTGTGCTCCCTATAACTTTGTACTTCTTCAATGCATCCTCATGAACATAGCTTTGATTTCACCTTAGTAGGCAAAGGAAGGGTTGCTACTTGCTGTTTCATCATCTCCACACTCTCATATTTACATATTTCTTTGAGTAATTTAACCATTATCAATCTTGAGTTCCAATGCTGTAACTTGTTCTATGTTTTCCTTCTGATTGATAAACTCTAACCTCAGATCGTTGATCAAGTTTAGTATACATGGATTCATGTTTGCTTTTAGAGAATGTGCTCTCTGAAATGTTTGCACCCTTTGAACTATACAATAATGAAGAGATGTCTGCTAAGCTTGCTAATTTCATGAGTTTCTTTGAGTAGATGGATAACAATTCTTCCTCCACTCTTATTAGTAAAACACTCATCAACAGCTTGAAATTAATGGTGTAATTGTCCATTTGAACACCTGCACGTTTTAACTCTTTGATTAGTTGAACAATCTCGGAATGCACTCGGTCATGGTCTCATTATAAGTAACTTGATGGTTTGCATTCATTGTATAATTGAATTAAAAAATTTTAAACTTATTTAAAAGTTCTTCTTTGCTTTTTGTTACTTGATTGTCCATTTTTTTTTAAATATTTTTAGAATGATCACTTGATGATGAACATTTAACAATATCCTTAAACAACTTTGAGTTCTTATGATCACTTGATGATTTTATTTTGATTTTGTTTATCTTGTCAAAATTATTATAACTTCTTCAGTATAGCACTTAGAAACTTAGAAATTCTTTGAATTTTAAACTGTCCATTTGGATAAAATGTTCAATAGGTTTTGGTTCAATTTTATCCAAATCCATTTAGTTATGACTTTTAAAAGTCTAACTTCAACAAGAACATTATGAATAGTCAAACCTTGATTCTTAGATTTATTGAAATTGATTCAAACATATGATGAAACAAGGTTAGAAACCCTCAAACTAACACTCCTTTTAATATCCCAGTCCAATTTTGATCATATGTACAATAATTGTTTGATTTTGTGAAGAACTTTAAGTACTCATATAAATTTTATAACATTTTTTTATATCAGAAATTTAGTTGATCACAACTTGTTTGTTTGCAATAAAACATTATAGATATGTTAAAAATCACAAACTAAAGCCATTGATAGCTTCAATTTCATATAAAAAACAACTTTTAGATTTAGAAATCACGTAAAGTGGATGTTGTGAATGATAAAGTCTTTAGCATCTTCAAATTGGATGATCAGAACTTGTTCAATTGTTATGAAAACTTGTAGATTTTTATGAAATTATGAGTCTAAGATAATGGTTGTTTTTATTTCATCAAAAACAACAAAAATAATAGATTAATTTGTAGATCAAATTGATAAACAAAGAGCCAAGAATCTAACACCGCTAGTAGGATCTAAGATATGGATCAAATATGGTGTTCATTGTTGTTGTTATAACGGATTCGTGATGTGAAATCTCCTGAATCTGATATTTATGAGGATGATTTCATGAAAAACAATAAGAACAAGATGGAGATTTTCTCAAAATTCTATCATTCTTATTTTATTCATAAAAGTTGGTTGTACAAGAAATGTTACATCATCAATTGTTCCTTATACAAACCAACTATATATACTTAGATCCATGACTAAAATATAAAGAGTGATAATAAGGACCCTATGATTACATAATTTCTCTAAGTCAAAAATAAATATAACATCTTTTCTCACACTTGCTCTACTTGTACTCGCGACTCGTCAATGTTATTTGCAACTCGTCATGTACTCATTCGTAATATTAAGTGATTACTTGAATGATATATAGCTTTGATATGATCTTTATATCACTAGCATTGACCACTATATCATCAACGTTAAGTAGTTAAGCATCAACATTGACCCTTATCTCATCAACATTGACCATCATCAACATTGAATAGTTTATCATCAACATTGACCCTTATCTCATCAGCATTGCATTATTGCAGGACTGGTTAAGGGTGATGCAACAGTTTTACAAGGTTGGAGAGAACAAGCAACACTTAGCAAATCAAATAGGGAACCGGCAAATAAAACAAATAACAAAGGTAAATAACACAAGTAGAACACAAAGATTGACTTTTAAGAATGATGTATATTGCTCTCAAGTATTTATCAATTGTTACAAGGCTTAGTCCTAAGGACTGGTACTTGTGACACTTGATACAACATCCTACAGTCGGCCATACTTTGAAAGCCAGCTGGAACACTAATCTAGACAACAAGATCAATGTGAAGTCAAAAAGGCAGATTGCCTTTTGACTAGTGTCTATTACATGCCATAGCTCACATCCTTATCTACTACAAAAAAATTAAAAATACAAAGTAGAAAATTACACACTTTAAGACCTTAATCTACAGTTGACAAAAGTTTGGAAATATCACCAACTTACATAAGTTGGTGAGTCTTCAGATATAGCAGCGAAAAGTGGTTCAGCTTTTGTCAAAAGTGTGTTAGATAAAGCATGTCTTCTTTGTCTTCGTAAGAAATCAGTTTCTTGGCTTCAAAAGACTTTGTCTTAAGCTTTGGAAGAATTCATCTTTGGCTTCGGAAGAAATAATCTTTGGCTTCGGATCGAAGAAATGGCCTTTGGCTTCGGAAAATTTGTCACTTAGAGAATTTCTTAGTGCTTTTATCAAATCTTCTGAAGTAACTTCATTTGTACTTCAGTATGCATGCTGAAAGCTCTTTGGTTTGCATCAGCGTCTAAGATAACTCTTACAATTATACTTAACCAAGTTTTATATGTCATCCACATTACCAACTAATCATTTGTATTGCATAGTATCTTTACTCGATTTGATTTAATAATTCATTTGCATTAAACTGTACTTAACCAAATGAGAAGATGATGAACTTTGACTCTGAGTTGACTTTGAAACTTTGATCACGAGTTGCCTTTGACCTACTTTGACTTTCAATAATTAATTTTTGGTACACATCATGTTTAATAATCTCAACACAGCACAATTTGTATGATTTTGGGTCTAGGTTAATGATTCCTCGAAATGTAAGTACAATAATAAAAAGTAATGTCTTTGTCCCAAAACTGGATAAGCCAAATAGGCAAAACACATCCAACCAAGTCTAAGTCCATCATAACAACAAACAAACAATCCATAAAATAAGCATGTTTATGATGAAATCCAAATTCTAAATATCTAAATAAATTTATCCCACAAGGGTCTTTTCAAAATTCTCTAAAAAGCTCATATACACCTTAACCAAACTCAATAGTATTGTTACATGAAAAAATGCTCGTAAAGGTTAACACAATCTTTGATGTGAACCACTGATGTGAACCATAAAATCATGATTTTGATAGCTTGCTTCACCTCCTCTACATATAAAATCCAATCACCTAAACTATCTTGTCTAATCCTTAGCGCATTGGAATTTCTGTGTGGAGTTGTTTGAGATTGATGAGTAATCAATGGTTGATGATGTTGTTGAGATTAAGATAATGAATTCCCAGAATGACCAGCATGCTAGCCACCTTGCTGAAATTGCTATTGATTACTTTGACCCAATTATTTGCCATAGGAATTTCTTGAGAATATGTTGTTGTTTTCCTTGGAGCATTACATTCCTTTGAAAAATGTCCATTTATACCACTGTTGAAAAACTTAACTATTGATTTATCATAACCAAGTTTAGTGTTCTCATTTTGAGTTAGTTTCTTTCATTTTGTAAGAACTTTTTAGCTCTTAGTGCAATCATAGCCATTGGGCTAGAGATCTATTTCGTCAATATCATCTGGATCTATTCTTTCAAAGATCAATTGCAATGAAGTTAATATACCTCCCAAATAAGCTTCAAAACTTGACACGAAAGCATTATAAGTTGCATTTTGTTTTTCATTAATGATGTAAGATTGAGATTTAGAATAAGATTGACTTGATGCAGTTGATGATTTTTAGTGTTTGATTTATGGAGCTGATACAGATGCTGATACTTTTGAATTTTCAGGAGGAGTCATGAAATCTTTATCTTTTTCTTTAGTAATGAAAGCATTTTTAACAGATTGAGTTTTAGAAAAAAACTTGTATATTTCAATAACTTGAGGTCCATCCAGATTTCTAGACTTCTTATACAATTCCATTCCCTTAATCTTGGCAACCATGGTGTCCAAACTGATATAATCAAGACCTAGTGTGTTCTTTATCAGTGTGACACTGTGTTTTCAAGTCTCGGGTAAGGAATAAAAAATCTTATTGTTGACCTCCTTCACCTTGTATGCAACTTTTGTAATATCCAAGTCATTTATCAACTAAACAAACCTGTTTAGTTGTTTTGAATGGACTATCCTTTGACATGATGAAAAGTTTCATATTGATTCACAAGCTTATTTTTGTTGATCTCTATCATCTCATCATTTCCTTCACCCATTATATGTAAGGCATCCCATACACCTTTTGTAGTGTTATACTTTTCTAGTCTTTTTAGCATATCCATCTTCAAGGCCATGGTGATATAAGAATATACCTTCCGATCAATCTTGATCTTCTTGAGGCATCTAATTCAAGATCCAAATCTTCAATAGGAATGCTTACATTTTTGTACTAATTAGCATTCAGTGTAGTGGAAATGTAAGAACCCTTACATATGGAAATATAGTGGATACATTAAAGTGTAGGACCGTTGAAGAGGGTTCAATGCAATCAATTTCACAATGAGGAGAGACTTAAAACACTTAACATATCAAATAGGGAACTGGAACCTTTGTTTGATACTAAGGAACACAAGCAAACAAGTGAGACAGAACTAAGAACAACAACAGAATGGTTTTCAAGGATTAAGTATATTGCTCTCAAGTTCTTTTACAAGTGTTACTAAGCATAGAAAATAAGATACAAGGACCTGAGATACTTTATACAACATCCTACAGCCGGCCATACTTTGAAGGCCAGCTGGAAATACTAATCTAGACAACAAGATCAATGTAAAGTCAAAAGGCAGATTGCCTTTTGACTAGTGACTATGACATGCCATAGCTCACATCCTAATATATTACAAAAAATATAAAAGTACATAAAGTAGAAAGTTACAGATTCAAGACCATAATCTATAGTTTTCTAAAGCATGGACTTTTTCACCAACTTGTATAAGTTGGTGAGTCGTCAGAGTGACAACGAAAAGTTGGTCAGCTTTCTGAAAAAGTTGATCAGAGAAAGCATGTCTTCTCTGTCTTCGAAAGAAATAAGTCTTCTATCTTCATGGCTTCGGAAGACTTTGTCTTCTAAGCTTCGGAAGACTTCATCTTTGGCTTTGAAAGATTTTGGTCTTTGGCTTTGGAAGATTTTACACTTAGAGTATTTTCTGTGCAGTGTGTAAAACTTCCGAAGTAACTTCCACCATGCACTAAGTGCATGTATGCAGGAAGCACCTTGACTGTTTTGGGTGCATTAGCCTTTTTCATATTCCTTACATAAAGTGATATAGTTCATGGATATGATTTTCTATTATTTAAATTCATATTTATGTTTTAGTTGTGGACTGTGATCATTTTCAAATGAGATTAGTGAATCCATCTTAATTTCTAATTCTTTTTTAATTTTAAAATTTAATTCCAAATCAATCCACTAGTCAACAAAACTAGTCAAATTAATAAGATCTTCAAACTTTTTCTGATGCTATGAAAAGTGATACGGTGAACAATAATGCGGTGTACAGTGATACGATGAACCGTAAACTTATTTCACATATATAATGTGATGAAAATTAATCTCCAGTGAAAATTATTATTGTGTAGAACAATACTTCAATACTAATGCATTGAAGAGTGCTTGATGCTTTGAACGGTGAACGATGCGGTGTACGGAGCTAATCAACTGATTTTCAATTCTTGTTTTAATTAGTATCAATTTCACTCAGATTTGGTGTAAAAACTTTTCAATAGGGAAACTTAACTAATCTCAGGTCGTGATTCCCACAAACTCTCACAGATATGGTGTTTTTATTGGTTAATTCTATAGAACAATACCAATATGTCAATTAAACAATATAGATGTTCAATCCATAATGAATTTTAAACAAAACCTGTCAAATTTAATATATATGGTTGGACTAGTTACAAATCAGTGCTTAGAACAACTTAGATCTATAGTGAAATTGTAGATCAATCAATATTCAGATCTAATTGGTGTTAGATCTGAAGAGAAGAGGAAATGCTCTAATACCAATTGTCTGAGCGGATATTATTGGATCAAATATACTAAATTTTGCTATTGAATCATCATGACAAAATCACAATGATCAAAATCACAAGAACAAGATGAAATACTCATAAAATACTCTTTGTATACATTGAAATGGTCAAAATACACAGTGTGAAATAAAAATGGCAAAAGGTTACATCATGTGAATCCTATCATTCTATTATAGGCTTAAAATATGGATTGTACATTAACTATACTATGCTGGCACACTTTATTACATAAAAAATAATACAAGTCTAAAGTACATAATAGTCTTCATATGCATTGACCCTTGTGTTCATACGCATTGGTTAATGCTGATGAAAATTTATTTTCCGCATTGAAGAAATTTGTTCTTCCGCATTGGTTTTTGTTCATCTGCATTGATTCATGCGGATTACCAATGACCTGTCCGCATCTCATCTTTTCTTCATAAGCATCACTGATATGGCTTTATCCGCATCAAGTATTATACTCATAGCATTTTATCAACCGCATCACCAATCCGCATCAAATTGGACACTTGTAATGTTTAACAAAACAGAACAACTGCCAACCATTACTTGAATTGGCGTGCATGATCTTTTTAGGGTCCAACAACCCTTTAATTCATAAACATGATTACAAAACCAATTTATAACTAATAACAAGGGAGATTCATGACATACACCATGGTTTTCTCAAACATAAGCATAAGGATGCACATTTATCTAATTTTCCTAAACATTCAACCTTCATTCACTATTCGTAGTCAAATGACACAAATTACACAAAAAAGAAGCAATTATATGCATAAGTGTTGTAAAAACATGATGTTTCCAACATTGCATGCTTAAAATACCCACATGGTTGAACATTTCATTAAACTAGAGCAAACACACACAACCATTGAAGAATAATCAAAGTTTATCATGATATCAACATAAACAACCCCAAGAATCATATACAAGTTGTTAAATCATGCAAAGTTTAATATAACCCAAATGATAATACGAGTTTATCCTATGAGACTTACAAAAACCACACCCAAAGTCAAGAACATGGAGGAACTCATAGTTGTTTTAGGGGAATTCGAACCAAATCGAGTGAAAATAGGTTGGATGACGTTAGATCCTCCTTCAAAGTGCACAATCTTTAGGCTTGGCCTTGAGTCTTTAAAGAATTACCCAAAATCACGTAAAAGACTTGAGAGAACTAGGGTTTGGTGTGAAAGGTTGGATATGTTCTAAATTGCGAAAAAAAAGTTATAATACTCGCAACAGGGATGAACACAGTTATGTTCTTCTGAACGTGGTTGTGTTTACGAATCCTCTTGACTAACACAGTTATGTTTATTTTGAACACGATTGTGTTCCTACTGGACATAGTTGTGTTCATACTGGACAAAGTTGTGTCAGATACTTTCTATTAATAAACATCTCTAAATCTTAAGTTACTTTCCATAAAAATCACTAAGTCCCCTTCGGACACTATAATATTCAATTAAAATACCAATAAGTGTCTAGTTAATTGTGTTTCTTAACAAAATATACTCAAAATATGAGATAGTATGTATTATTCACATACATAGTTATTAACATATCAGTTGTGATGACATTAAACAAGCATATGAAATTGTAATAATTTATTGTAGACAAAGTTCATAATTGTTATATATAATATGTATTGTTATAGTAATAAGTATAATAATATTAATAACCTTTAGCTTAATGTGTTACACCATTATAAACTCGTAAATACGCAAGTTGTATCTATTATAATAAAAAAAGGTTTTGAGTTGCCACTTGTCATAATATTAGACCTCCTAAGCTTAATTTTTCCGCTTCTCTCTTATATTAAATATTTACATTAACTACTAATTATATTATTTAATTATTTTAATATTAAAATAGTTTTTAATAAATTAAAAAGAGTTCCTTTTATAAATGTAACTTGTAAAGAAACAATCTTTTATATAACATAAGTAATTTTTTAAAATATCAAACTTTTTTAAAAATACAAAATATTTAAAATCAATGTTTTTGGAAATTAAATTTTTTATGAACCATAAAAAAATTAAAATTCAAAGTTACAATAAGAAATTTTCAGAAAATGACATTTTTTTAAAACATTTTGATTTTGAACGAATTTTTTAAATTTTTCTAGATTTAAAAAATTTAAAACAAAAGTTCAAAGAAAATAATATCACTGTTTTTTTACTTATAATATTTACTCATACGCAATTTTAATTATATCATATTTAAAAATATCATTGTATAATTAGTATTTTTTTACTACTATTTATTTAATATTTTATTTATTCAACGCGTGTAATACACGAGCTAATAACCTAGTGTCAAATATAACTTTCATCTGCATGTAAAATTATGGGTCGTTCTATGTCAACTCATAAACACAATCCACTTAATACCTTAGTTTTAAATGTAAACATATGAATAATTTTGTATTTTAGATCATATAATTCCTCCAAAGCAAAGAAACTTTTAGTCCAAACAAATAAAAATAGTTGAAGTAACTATTATTGACTACTAGAATAAATAGGCGTTTCCGACAAGTACGTGGGGAAGATTACGGGACACACAAGAACTTGTAGAGAATGTTATTAAAGCTTTTGGCTTGTTCAAGCTGAGGTACATGCGATCCTTTCTTTATCACCTCCAATGAAGCATTCTTCCCCAACATTCTGAATAAGAACAACAATGTCACCATTTTAAAATCAAAGCACAAACACTTATAAAAACACACAAAATACATACAAACATACATATGCATATGCATATGTATATGTATATGTGTATGTATATGGTGAAGTTCATTTCAATACATTAAATTATTACGAGATAAATGGGAACAAACCTAAATCATTTAAATTATGTTTATGTTCAATTTTATAAAATCTTTTAGTTTTTATATAATAATGTGTATGATAAATAGAACCTTTACAAATCATTAAAACATAAATTTTTTTTGGTTTTTTATTTACTTTTGAACGGTACCCATATATGCATAGGTTATGTGTAGGTAATATATACCTACACATGACTTGCATATGTGTAGGTCAATAAATAAACAAAATTTTCTTTGTTTTTTGAATGTCAAGATTATTAAATTAATATTATATTTTAATTATCTTCTTATAATTTAAAAATATAGAATAAAAAGAAGAATATTTATTTTGATCTACATGTTTTTAAAAAAAAAGTACTATGCGTAGACTAGGCCCCTATGTGTGTTTATATGCGTGTGTGTGTGCGCATCATGTATAACGATATGTTTACTAAATAATTTGTTTAAGTAAAGAATCACATAAAATATTCTTACATTTCTAGATACAATGGGAGGGAGAAAGACAATTTTAAAGAACATCTACAAATGTTTATACAATTGTAGTGGTTCTTTAAGTTGTTTTCGTGCCATATATATGTATATCTATATATACATATGTATATGTATGCACAGTGCGTATATTTATACATGTATGCATTCCTGTATGTAGAACACATGTATATACTTATACATACACATCAATAGATATCCATATATGTACACATACATACTATATATACACATATACATATATGTCTATATTTACATACATGTATGTGTGTATTTATATATGCATATTGTTGGGATAACAATGGACTGTCAAAGTGATTAACATCGATTAAGATTTCTTGTTGATGTTAATTTTATAATTAAGAATGAACATATATCAAATGTGTGTCTCAATACATTTAATAAATCAACAAGCATGAAGATCTAGTTCAATATGTCAAAGCTAAATCAAGCATTTACATTAGCGTACCCAAAAATTCTTTTCATGGGGGTCGTAGATTTTAAAGGGTCGATTGTCTATCACTAAATATTAATCATTTTGATATGGTACGGGTCGGGTTGGATTGGATCATGTAATAAGAAGAAAAAAAAGGCAAATAACCAGAAAATTGATCTACCAACATTATTTTAGTTTTCAAACTAACATTAACAATTAACATTAGGGTTGTAAACGAGTCACGCTAGCTTGTGAGGTACTCTAGATTGAATCACGAAAAGCTCAGATTGAGCCAATCTTAACAACTCAAGCTCATATTTGGGCACATTTAGAAAATCGAACGTGAGTCGGAGGTGCACATATCAAGTTTGCTTGTGTGTCTAGATGAGTTTTTTCTTAAATTTTATTTAATTTTTTAAAATATATGTATCTAAATAAATGTTATATAAATGTTTATGATAAAAATAATTACAAATAGAAGCCTCCAATACCCTTTTACAACAACCTGTTTTCTCAAAATATTTTTAAAAGACTTCATAAAATCTCTCTTGAATTTCATCATAGTTTAACATCAATTTGAAGAGGAAAGATCAAGACCAAAGATCAAGAGCAAAAAAGAAAAGAATTTATGCTTCAACGTAGACCATTCTTATTTTTTTATAGATGTTATATTTCAACATTGGTTTGTCACCATTTATATTTGAGATTTTTAAGGATACATCACTAAGTGGGTTAGTGATTTAAGAAAAAGGTGGTTATTACCTCCTTAGAGCTAGTAAGACAGATATCATCACTTATTTTGTAAAGTGATAATTAGAAGGTAATCACAACCTTTAAAGAGTGAGGCGAAGGTGACCACTTTCTTTGTAAAGTGAGACGTGTTGTAATGGTGTCTTGTTCATTTAAGAGACAAGCTAGTGGAGAAAACAATCAATTGAAGATTAGGGAGCGTACTAGAGTGGATTGATTAATATCCACATCAACCTTTATATAATATTTGTATATATTTTTCCGAATTTTCCCTTAAATTCTTTACATTTGATATATTGTTGTTTTTGTTGTTTAAACAAAAAAAATTTCAACAAAAACACCCCATCCTTTCAAGTTTTCTATAGTTGGCATTAGAACAAGTAACTCTTAGATTTTTAAAATAAATTACTTCTTTTTCAAAACTAGAGTTAGATCAATGGATTTATATGTTTATGTAGAGGGGATTTCTATGCCTTATCACCCTTTTCTTTTGAAAAAGAAGCTAGGGTTTTGTAAGGATCTATCTAGTATGAATTACAATATCAAGTGAAAAGCAAAATCCAAGAAAACGAAAACATCTAAAGAGACAAGTTTCCAAAAGCATGCAAGAACTTTTAGTCATGCGAGAACTTTTAATTTACGCGAGAACTTTTGAAAGTTCTCTCATGAGGTCCACCATGTTTAAATAATTGTGTTTACTTTGTATTTTAGTATGTGTGTTTTATTTTGTAAAAGTGCTCTAAATGTGTGAGTATAGAAGTTGTGTGATAGGCCGCCCTAGGGGAGCTCACATCGGATGGATCGAGCTTAAATGACGTAAACTCCTTTGGTATTGTAATCGTTTGATAACTAATATCCGTTTGAGTTTTATTAATGTTCGTTGATATCACACACGCACACATCCGTCTTAATTTGATTATCAATTTCAACATATTATGGATTCGATTGTTATGATGACTTTACATGTTTTACTATTAGAAACAACATTTTTAAATTTATACCAAAGATAAGATATAGATCTTTAGGCAATGGACAACAACATTGAATTACTTGTACAACAATATGAGCAATTCATTGTTGGTGAAAGAGTTTGCATGTACAAAATCACAAATGATGTTTGGAATACAAATGTTATTACCCATCAAGATAACCTTCAAGTAATGGACAACAAGATTGAATTACTTGTACAGCAATATGAGCATTTCAAAGTTACTTAACATGAAAAGATCGATGAGGATTAAGCTAGCTATGAAGTTATTGTTCTTAGTCTAAAAGCTCATGTTACTACTTATACTATAAAAAAATTATGTGAGAAAAGTTCAAGAGCATTTTATCCTAGGTGGAGAGCTAAGGTAACCAACATAAACGAATTGATAGATCTCAACACACTTTAACTAGAAGCATTTACGGGTGATCTCTAAGTGAAAATTGTAATTGAAAAATATGAGGAAATCACCAAAGTCATGAAGGAGAAAAATATATTATAAAGTTCAAAAATCAAACTCTTTAAGTGACGATAATAATAAAGATTAATTAAAGATTAGTGATGAAGAAGAGTATGCCATAGAGGTAAGACAACTCAAGAACTAGTTTAAAAGAATAGACAAGTGAGGAAAGAAGATCATTAAATAACAAGATAAAGGATTCATAAGAAAAAATGAAGTTTTATAGCTGTGATGATCCACAGCACTTCACGAATGATTATCCCAAGACATCAAAGTGATAACAAGATAAAACTTGTGAATCCTTTATCTTAAATAAGAAGATAAAGGATTCATAAGAAAAAATGATGTGTTACAGGTGTGGTTATCCAAATCACTTCACGAATGATTATCCCAAGACACCAACGTGATAACAAGATAAAACTTTTTGTTGGTGGAACTTAGGGTGATAGTGGTGATGAACTAGACAAAACAAATAAGATACGTGTCTCATAGGCATCGTAAAGGTATCATTCAACTCTTCTTATAGTGTGATAATGATAGTGATTCAGATGACGAGTTTAAGTTGCAATATAATGGTTTGTGTGATTTTGATTTTAATATAGCTTACCAACTTGAGTAAGTCTATTAAAACAGATCCTATCTAGGAGCATTCACACTAGCAACTCCATCCCCATCCCCATATTACTTTTTTACTTTATCTTTTAATTAAATAATACTTTTTAATATCTTTATTATTATATTTTCTCTCTCCTCTACTCACAACCATTTTTTAAAATATTAAAAAATCTATGAGGTTGTACCGTGTTTCCTCAAATATAGGTAATCACAGTACAATCCACATATATTTTCTCTCTCCTTGACTCACAACCAGTAACAATCATCCCCCATAATATATGGCAGGCACTCACATCGAAAATGGGGAATATACTATGAATGCTCTAGGAGACCCAAAGATTGGATCATATCAAAATAGAAAAAAATCCTTGTTTTTTTGAAAAACCAAAAATAACTTCTATTTTTCTATTTTTTTTACTCTTTCTAATGCAATATCTTTTTAGAGACTTAGAATGTTATGGTGTTATGTGAAATATGGTTTAAAAGTGTGGTTGTGAGTAAACATAAAGTTCACAACTGAAAAAAAGAAGAAAAGACGAGTATGGTGATATGTGAAATATGGTTTGAGATTTATAAAGGGACATCAGTAAGTAGGTTAGTGATTTGAGAAAGAATATGATTAGTACCGATTTGACCACTTCATAAAGTGAGGCTTGTTGTAATTGTGATCTCTTATGTTTAAGAGAAAAGCTAGTGGGACAAACTCTCAATTGAAGATTAGGGAGACGACATATATTAGATTAGTTAACATCCATATTAGATTAGTTAACATTCACTTGAACTTGTGTAAATTGATTTTATCTATCATTCCCTTAAACTCTTTACATTTAATAATATTCTTATTTTTTTTAGTAGATGAATAAGAGTTTATTTTTAAACATAAGATTTTAGATAGTAATTTTTTTAAAAAACCTATTCACCAACTCCCTACTTTTCTATGCACGCGCGCGCGCGCGCACACACACATATACATATATATTAATATACATATATATACGTGTATATATATAGATACGTATACATATATACGTATATATATACGTATATATATATTTACATGTACATATATGTATATAAGTATATATACACACACACATATATAGATAATATGTTAGTATCATTAGAGAACCATTTTTTAATTTCAGAACCACAGAATAATTGATTTACATAAATGTAAATTGAGTCTGTTAATACTTGAGTTATTTTACATATGTGTATATCAAACATGAAGAATAAACTATATAAAACACCTATATATCATAAGCTTTAACTTACATTTATGTAAACCAATGGTTCGTAATTTGCCTTTTTGTAAATCAATGGTTCATTTTGGTTCTGAAATTAAAAAGTGGTTCTGTAATAATTTTGACCTTATAGATAATTTGTATCGTGTCTTCAATATAAAACCAATTTTGGGTAAATAATCGTTAAATCCACATAAACATTTATAGTGTGCATAATTTACACTAACCCCAACAAACATGCATTGTCACCAACCATGATAGTGAACAATTATCTTTCAATATATTTTCTCTACAATGTACTTTCATTCTCAAACATCCTTCCAATTTCAAATCAATTTTATATCTATTTTTATAAGCAAATTAGTTATTATTATTATTATTATTATTATTATTGTTATTATTATTGTTATTATTATTATTATTATTATTATTATGATTATGATTATAATAATAATAATAATAATAATAATAATAATAATAATAATAATAATTATTATTATTATTATTATTATTATTATTATTATTATTATTATTATTATTATTATTATTATTATTATTATTATTATTATTATAAGATATTCATATTTTAGTATTTTAAAGTTAAATTAAATAAGATTGAAATATCTTTTGAAAATATAAAATGTATTTAATAAGCGGATATATTCATGTAGAGTCATTCCAATTTTATTTATTATTAAAATTTACATAAATTTATATTATAAAAGTTTATTTTAATGTAAAAACATAAATCATAATACAAATTGTGTCTTATAAACTTATTATTTAGAATTTAATATCTTATTTTGTGCAATCAATGACACAAATTGCATTTAATATAGATTTTTGACCTTCTTTTTTTAAACCTCTTTAAATTTGGAATGACTTTCTTTAAATGAACTATAACCAAGAATAAGGCTATATACATTTTTAGGCGGAAAATTAAAGATTTAAGGGTCTATAAACATGACACGTGACACTAAAAATATTGTTTTATTAATAAACTAGGTTACAATCCCGTGTAATACATGGGCTAAATAAATTTACTGTTACATGGTTAATAATATAAAAAGTTATGTATTAAATATTGTGTATTATACGAATTGAATAAACTCATGTTTTACACATTTAAAAATTTGAATTTAGCCAATGAGTCCTAGATCAACTGGTTTAGGAGGAGGCACCCTATGACTTTCCAAAGTGGAGGTCATGGGTTGGAGTCTCACTAGATGCAATATTCTCCAAGTGGGCCAAGGGTTTTACCACAGTGGGCCTTTGGGTGGTGGGTTTCCCTTGGAATGGTGGGCGAGCCGGGTCACCAGCGCTGTCTGTGTTCGCGGGCGTGGGTGGCCTTTCGCCAATGGGTTTACCCGGGTGACCGGGCTTAAAAATTATTCGTTGGTTGTTCAAAAAAAAATTTTGAATTTAACATATTTAAAATTTTAATTATGGATAGTTATTAATTAATGAATAAATATTATAGCATTTATAATTAAGAGGAGAGATAAGAGGGAAAACCAATTATTAAATGGCCTAGAATGGTGACAAGCGTCCGAATTTATTTTCATTTATTAGTATAGAGACTAGCTTAATAACCCGTGTATTACACGGGTTGAATATATAAAATATTAAATAAAATAAAATTTTGTTAATTATAAAACGATATTTTAAGATAAAATATGGTTGAAATTTTGTATAAGGACTATAGGTAGCAAAATAATGATATCAAGTTTTTAAACTTTTTTTGTTTAAAAAAACTAAATATTTTGTTTCAAAAAAAAAAAGTTTTATAAATATTATTTATAATTATTTTTTATTTATAAAAATTTTACTTTTTAAAAATATTGATTTTTAAAATATTTTATATTTTTAAAAAAGTTTGATGTTTTTGAAAAAAAGATTATTTTATAAATATTTATTTCTTTATAAATAATATTGATTAAAAGATTCCTTTCTTAATTTATTAAAAAATATTTTTAGTCTATAAATAAATTAAATAATATTATTAGTAATTATAGTAACTATTACGTAGGAGAGAGAAGCGGAAAAATTATGGTGAGAATGAATGTGGTGCTGCCACGTGTCCCTATTAGTTGCTCTTTTATTATAAAGATAAAGATAAATATAGATATAGATATAGATATAGATATGTATATTTTTAATTTGAATTTCGTATCGAATCCAATTATAAATTAAAAATTCAATTCAAATTGGATAAAAAAACTTCAAATCAAATTTGAAATTTCAAATCAAATTTCAGATTTCCGATTCAAATCGAATTTTGGATTTCCGAATCAAATCGAATTTTGGATTTCCGAATCGAATCGAATTTCGAGTGTTTTGAACCCGATTCAAGCCTTAAATACCCCTAATTGATATATTTATAAATAATGTAAATTCGTAAATCATATGAAAAATATATAGGTTAATTAATATATAGATATTTTCATGTGTATTGTTCCAATATGATGAAGAAAATTTCATAAAAGATTTCTTTAAGGAAAGCCCACCGCAATCGTACTTAGGCACAAACCATAACCGGAGACATACAATTGAGCATTTATGGGAAGGATACCACACATGGTTCTGTGTTGGTGTAAGCGTCTTATGAATCACAATAAAAAAATTTTGTATAATTGTTTGTGTGGTCGATGGGTGTTTGCTTAAAATTGGTTCTTAGCCTATGTACACTTGCAACATGTACATACCAATAGGGCCGAGCAGGTTCTTTTGAGCCGGAACCGACAAAAACGGCTGGACCAAACCGTCAAAAATCATTTTTAGTAACATAGGTACGATTCCTGATTCGTAGAATATGAATAAAGCGTTTCCTGTTCAGCTCCGGTTATCCATTTAGATACTCGGTAGCAACCAGTTATCTATACATAGATCATAGTATATGTTGGAGAGTTGACAAACGGTAATTATATTAATTTTGTTAATCTCATTATTGTTTCTTATTTTAATTACTAAAAGTGGTGCGTTTTTGATGTTTTCGAGAAGATCGGGTCGATGGGAATCGTTAAAGATTAAAGACAATAAACAACTTATTACATTGGTTTGCATTGAATTATTAGATAACTTGTATTATTGGTTTGCATTGGATTAGTTGAAAAAATATGAGCCACTACAATTTGGGTTTTATTGTTATCATATACTCATATTGGATGATTTATAGGTCACTTTGGATTATGTAATTATTAGTTTCGTCAAAATAGCAATTTCTATAATGTTTTTTTTTTATAAAAGTCATTTTTTTGGTGGTCTATGCATCCAAATTTAGTTTAATTTTAATATTAATTTGCTCAAGTCGTTATTTTAGGTTATTCTACAATCTGGTTTCTTACCGTTTCTTTAATAAAACCGAAACCGGTTTATCCGGTTAAGAAATGAACCGATCAGGTTACAATAAGGTTCGGTTCCAGTATTTAGATTTAGGCTATCCGGTTCCCGGTTTCAACCGGTTCCGGTTCGGTTCCAGCTGGTTAGAACCGGTTCCACACCCCTACATATCAATCATGAAACAAGGAACGGGACAGAAGACGTACTTTTTCAGCTCTTGTGCCATATCCACCAAAAAAATGTTATCCTGGTCACCCCATATGATTAACACTTTCTACGTTCACAAAGTATGAATATGGTATTAGTACAACAAATAGGAGAATGTAAGTTAATGCTTAAAAATGAAATTATATTTGGGAACTTTCCTACGTAATAATTTAATTGAATCGACCTTTATGACATCAACTTATTTTCAGATATTGTTTGATTTTTTTTATTTATTGTAATAGTTTAAAGATGATTGTTTCAAATTATTTCAATAATTAGAGTAGTTTATTTCCTAAAGTAAATAAATTACAAAGATATAACCTTTGAAAGAGGGGAAATGATAGGAGGGTCATGTTTGCCAAGTGCAAGCCCTTTAAGTAATTCCATCTTCTCTATTCTGTTTTCACAATACAATTTCTGCACCAAAAATTACCCTTCATCAGTTGTACAAATCAAAGTATACAAGAACAGGTAGTTTTTGACAATAGACAATACTTTTTTCGTGCATTAACAATCCAAATATTTATGAAAAGCTCCACAAACTTATAGTCAAATGTTAGCATTGTTGGTGTTTTCTGATTTCGTAATGAGTTGTATATTAAGCATCACTTTCACATTAATATATTCAATTAATATACAAATTCTTAATCGGGTAAGACAAAAATGTTAATTTCAGTAATTTTTACATATATTTATAAAAAAATAATTATAATTTTATACGATTTTTATATCCGGTCCAACCGTTTAAACCGGTCTGATCAGCGAACTGGTATGACGTCCGGTTCACTGTATGGTTCGGTTGTGTAAATATTAGTTATATAGCATTGCATAGAAGACATAAAATGGCTAAAAAGACGAGAGTTTACCACCGTATCTATATATATAGAATTGTCTCCCAACGTATATGATATGGAAGTTGAATTACCACACATTGAAAGGTGGGTGTGGACAAGCATATGAATCCAACTTATATAAAAGTAGATTTATAATTATTGGACTAAATAAAGAAGTTAATACCCCCAATATTGCACTTCAATAATCGATTGTCTAATTTCTAGGTGATCACAAAATCCACCAAGGACCACCATATCAATGGTGGAAATTTATATTATGCATCATGTGGTACGTTATTCACATATAAATGGTGTCTATGTGTGCTAGAAATTTACACTAAAAGATATTCTAGTCTATAAAACAAATGTATATACATCTATCATCGTCTTATATAAACTATACTTATCATAAAAGTATACTTTGTACTACAAGTGATTGATACACACACATGTGTATAGACGACATTCAGTAAGAGAAAAATAAAAGTTACTTGTATGGTGATAAAAACAGTGTGTAACAAATCAAAAGATATTAGTATAAGAAAAATTTTCTGTATTAAAAAAGATGCATGATAGCATATACGTACACACCATGGCAGTGAAGAAACATGTGATAATCACACAATTTGTTAAAAATATATTCTTAAATTGGAATAGAAATGATTAGCCCACTTTATTAGGAATAAACATATAATTTTCATCAATTGTATCGATAAAAGATTAATTAATTAGAATGATTACTTATTAATTATTAGTCATTATGTGCCGGCAAAATGGTTTAGGATATATGTAACCATGGTTTTGAAAACCGGACCGGACCTGCCGGTCCGACCGGTTGGACCGGGAACCGGACTCCAATCCGGTCCGGTTCGGTGCTTAAAACAGTTTTAGCGTCGAACTAGCGGTCGGACCGGTTCAACCGGTCGAATAGGCGGTCGGACCGGGAACCGGACCGGTTGAACCAGTGGTCGAAACGGTTGAACCGGGGATCGGACCGGTTGAACCCGTTTTTTTATATAATTTTTATTTTTTTTTTTTGTAATTTTTACATATATTTATAAAAAAATAATTATAATTTTATCCGTTTCTTATATCCGGTCCGACCGATTAAATCGGTCCAACCAACGGACCGGTAAGACGTTAGGTTCAATGTATGGTCCGGTTTTAAAAACATTGTATGTAACAATCACGTAATTAGTTAAAAACTTATATTTAAATTGGAATATATATGGTTGGCCCACTTTATTAGAAAAAACCATATAGTTCTCGTCAATTGTATCAGCAATGGATTAATTAATTAGAATTATTAATTAATTTATTATTAGTCATTATAAGACTTATATTTAAATTGGAATATAATTGATTAGCCGAATAATCATATAATTTTCATCAATTGTATCAGCACCCCCTTATACAACTCGACACCACACTGTAATTATTTGAATTAATACATAAATCGAAACACCATATACTTCTCGTATAGCACCATACGTAACGTATAGATTCGAAGACACGGAAAACGAAAAAAATTCAGGGGGCTCTTAGAGGGCTATACGCTCAAATAGCCATAAGCGCCCCCTATACAACACATATAAGGCTATACGAAACGTATAGTAAATTTCGACACTGAGCACGAGAAAAAATTTAGATGGCTGTCAGAAATGTTATACGCCTAGTATATAGCTATATTTGACCTCCCTGTACGAGATGTATAAGGTTATACAAACCTTATAAAAATCTGGGATGTTAATTTATAATTTTACGATAACACAATATCCACACCTTTAGTTAATTAGAATTATTACTTATTAATTATTAGTGATTATGAGCCACCAAGATCCCATGTAATTTTAAACAGTTTAGAATAGAATTGAAGCGACCAGCAAGACTTACGTCAATGAAATCGTTGAGAAAAAAATCAGGCACGTAGACACGATAAGATAGAGCCATACGCATCAAAGTACGGAGCTGCCCCGGCGTCTCGGGTAACATTAGGTCCTCTATTTTCTCGACTTTGGCCCTCTTGAGTAGCTCTTCGTTATCCTTGGGTTTCATATTCACCCCCGAGCTCGCGATCACCACTTTTCCTACCCTCTCGGGCCACATCTCCGCCACTCTATACGCCACGAAACCCCCATAGCTTGTCCCTACCACCGAGTACTTATTCACACCAACTTTCTCCATTAGTTTTCCAATCGCTGTCGCTTGGAAGATCTCTGACCGCTCGAGGGATCTTGTGGTGGATCCTCCAAAGAACACTAGATCGGGGATGTACAAGTCGAAATGAGGCGAGAGAAATGACACCTACGCAAAGCAATGAAATTAGTAGCCAGCAAGAATTACGCTTTGTTCCCGAGTTTAATTAATCAAAGGAAAAAAAAAAAAGAAAGCATTTTCTTTTTCCTTTTTTTCTTTTTTTTTTTTTGTTTCTTTCTCTTCTCTTCTTTTTATTTTCTTCTGATTTGGAAATATAGATTTCAGCTTTTATTTTTCTTTTACTTCTTTTTTTAAGTGAACTTAAAAACACAAATTTATATTTATTCTTTCATTTTCTTCTATTAAAAAAATTTTACAACACAATTGTTTTTTTCTTTACTTTCACTTTTCTTTTTTTTTTCTTTTTTAATAAACTCGGGAACATAATGGAAACCAAAATACAAAAGTAAATCATAAAATTTACCTGTTGCCGCCACTGCCAGACACCATGAGGACCAAATCCGTGAATTAAAAGGAGCGATGATTTGCGTTGTTGATCATGAGAGGATGGCTTAGGTCCCCAAAAGTGGATTGTGGTGTATTCATCCACCTCTATGGATTGGGATGAGAGGCCACAAGCACAAAGGGAACGACGGAGGAAGGACTCATACAAAGAGACAAAGCTGAGGCAAGAGACCACCATTATTGTTGTATGATGTGATGAATTTTGGTGTTAAATGCAAATAGTGTTTGGTGAGCTACCCTTAGACTCTTAAAAGGCATAGAAAAGATGAGGGAAGAAGAATAAGTACAACAGTTTATCTTTTTTCTATTTTATTTTAATATACTTTTATGATTAGTTAAATATTCTCCATTTTCTATAGCAAAAATCTGATAATCGAATATGTCCGTAATAATTAAATCTAACTCACACTCATAATGGTTTGGTTATAGTTTAGTTGTAAAAAGATTTTTGTTATGTGTTCCAGAGATATTGAAAATGTTTTATTATATATTTTAAGAAGTATAATACTATTCTCTCACTTTGTTAGATTTATCAAGTAAAATACACTAAAAAAAATTTCAATTAGGTACTTAACAAGTTAGTGGTTTGGAAATTTTCAACTGAGGTTGTAATAGTATTGTTTAAACATTCTTTTTTTTAATGACAATATTTTTATAAGAACGAATTCTACGGGAGGTTGAGAAAATGCTCGTAACTCGTTAGTGTACATCCTTTACTTGTTACCAACGGGTGATAATTATGACCTCCGTGGTTGTATGTCTTGAAATTGCTATAATTTGTTTCATTTTCTACACTAGCAAAAACAACTTTCTCAGTATAGCATATCGATACATCCGTGCAAAATATCATCAATCTTGTTGTGTAAATCAAATTTATAAACTTCATCGCATAAAAAAAGTCTTTTGACATTAGACGTTGTGACAACAGCCAATGCAATAGGCAAGACCAAACTAATTCGAGTAGTCGATAGACGAGTTCAAATGTAAGCAACTCTGAGTTTGACTTAGTAAGCTGCTCATTTATCTCATTAAGAATAAGATCTAACAACCTACAATAGTGTAAAAAAAAATTTAAATTTTCCTAGATTGAAATGTAATAAGTTAAACTTAGTTAACTAAAATAAATAAATATAAGATGTCTGATAAAAAAAAACGATGAAGATATATTCATAGCTCATCATCAATTATTTTTTAATATCGTTCTAGAATCACATCCATCATATTAGGCATATCAATTTCATTTGATAATAAAATATAGTTAAGTTATTTTATTAATTCCTCTCATCCATCATCTCTGTATTTCTTTATATCATATTTCATATATTCAGTCACTCTAACAACATTACAAATATTTTGATTATTTAACTATAAGTCTTGTGACAAGCAATTTGTATTTCTAAATAAGTTTAACCTTAAATGTGCAACACAAATAAATTCAATATTTTACATTATCTCATCCAAACTAAAATTCGTGCCTATTTCTTTCACTAGTTTCTACAGGTCTAAAATTCGATGTATAGACTTAAGATGGGAACCCCAACGAGTGTGACTAGCTCAAGCTAAGCTTATTTTTTTGGTTTTTTCTTTTATTTCTATACAAACTTCACCCCTCTCTATACTTTTTACAAAATTGTCATATTGTTTTTAACAAATTAATTCTATCCTTTTACAAGAAGCTCCTATGATATTCACAATCATGGTATGGTTATCTATAACATTATTCGCACATGCTTAATCAAATGACGTAGCCACGACCACGAATTCTAGTTGGTGTATGTGTAACCTTATGTTAGGATACTGTGTATCACTTATAAAGAAAAAGAGGTTAAGATTATTAACAATCATTGTCAAAACTTTGACAACAGAAGAGTGTACATGAGTTGGATTAGATCTGTTCCCACCATGGTCTAGTTATACTAAAATAAATAAAAATTGAAACTTTAATACAAAGTTTTTATCTTTTTAAAGAACATTGAATATCAAACACCTTTATGCAACAAACATCCTGCTAGATGACAATATCACCAAAAAACAAACTGAAACAATCTAATCAAATAACCCCGAAAGGTCAATGGTGGATCACGATGGTTTGACGCTAAGAGTAGAGACGACGACGCAGTGGTGGTGCTACCGAGTAAACATTCAAAAATTGAGCACTTTCCGAGTATTCTAACCGGAATGATCGGTTTACAACATCAAGAGTTTACAAAAGCGTTATGAAGGTAACATCAATTTGAAGAAAGCCGACGAGATTGGTTGAAAAGGTGATTTGTGTTGTTTAAACACATGGAGAACAAGATAACTAATGATCTTTTAACTAGATATTATTATCTAGTAAGTGAATTGGTACAACATGATGTTGTCTACCCGACTAAAGAGAACGGCATGATAAAATCCTTAGGGCTTTTCCTACAAAATTTAAAGTCTACACACAATGATTAAAGACAAAGACAACTTTGGTAAGATGTCATTATTGGAAGTTGATATAGCCAAGATTCACGCTTAGAGTATGATGCGGGATCTAGATCTAGATCAAACATGTTGATTTTGTGTTGATATAACACATTCATGATGCGGAATCTCGCGAATCAAATATTAATGATGATGATTTCGTAAAGAACAATGATGAAGAAGATGAAGATTTGTTCTAAATGCGGTGATGTGTTGGTGTTAGGTATGAGTTTAAGATGTTTAAAACTATGTTTTTAACCTAACTTTGATATCCAATATAATCACTTTATTACGTGTTTGAATTATAGGTTAAATGAAGCTTAACTAGCATTATTTGAGAAGATTACAAATAATAGCAAAACTATGGCTTGAAAGGTAATGAAAACGAAGAAAGTTGTGAAAAAATCAGGGAGGCCGTAAGCTAAGGCCCTGTGCTGAGTCCGTCTGTGAACCCCGTAAGACAGGGGGTTTGGCCGTCTGGTTGAAGGTAGGCCGTAACCTACGGCCTAACGCGATATTTTGGGGAATGTTACAAATTTCAAAACCTATTTAATCCCTAATATTAGGTTTTCGAGGGGAGACAGTCCTAGAGCCAAAAGAACGAATTTTTGGACGAAATTCAGCCCTTAGAACCATCTTTAATCAACCACATACAAGATCCAATCAAGAATGAAAGATTCAAGCATGTCGGTTAGCGGCTAATTCATTTGTAATCACTTTCGGGAGGAGAGTTATTGTAATTGAAGCACTAGGTTTAATTTCAATTGATGTTTTGGGTTATGTTCTTTTGACACAAGAATATAATTGTACGCTTGTTTAAAGTTAAAAGACTTGTTTATGTATATGTATTTGTGTGCTTTCATTCGCATTCGGTTTCCTTGCATCGTAAGCAGTTTGTCATGTAAGTGAATTCTTTGCATAAATGAGTTGATGATTTTGTGAACGAGCGAGTCTTAAAAGTTTGTTTCTTAATTATCACTTTGATCAAACGAGTTTACAAAATCATGTCTATGTGATTCCTAATCAATTCTTATGATACCAAGTGTGAATCTTTGAACTTGAATCTTGAAAATGGTTACTTTTTTCTCATAAGTTTCAAAACTCATTATCAAGTTTGTTGCAGGCAAGGCGGTGTTGGGTCGTGGTGGTGGTAGTGGAACGATTGAGAGAGTAGCCTGAGATCTGAGAGCCAATCTATTTACAATGGAGCAAATGATTTTGGGGGATTATGAGTCTAGATACGGAGAGTGATTTCAGATTTGAGTTTTTTAAGATAAACTTGAACTTCAAAGGACTATTATAATTGGTTAATTCTAATTTTGAGATCCAAAATCAAATCGTTTTTATTTATTTAGTTGTACTTTCTTATGCCATTTATTTAACTCCAAAATTTAAATAATATATTTATTTAATACAAAATTAAACTATAAAACTATATTTATTAATATTTTCAAATACATAAAACTATAAAAAAACTATGTTTGTAAACAACTAAAAAAATAACGGTTACTATAAGCGAGAAGAGAAAGATATGAGTGAGTGTAGATGTTTTAAAATGAATGAATGGTATTTCAGTGTTGTGAGAAAGATGAAGCTGAAAGGATGAAAAAAAATAATAAAAATAGAAGAAACGTTGGAGGGGGAGTTCCAAGGAGCATATTTGACATTTTTTTTAAACGTATAAGGAACTAAGTAAACTATTTTAATTTTATTATTTATAATTTAGTAGAATATAAAATATAGAAATCATTAACATTTATTTAAAGATAATATTTTAAAATTCAAATTTAAATGTTTAAATATTAAAATAAAACACTATATTAGTATTTTCATAATGTTTAACAACCAATTAAAATACATATTTGATTATATAACAACTTTACAAATTGATTGTTATTGTAATATTATTAAAATTTTGATTCGTGTTACAACAATAGCTAAAACTTATACTAACTTATTCACATTTATAATTTTGTTTTATTAATTTTTATGATTTATTGTTTTTTTGTAAAAACATATAATATTATTTTCATATCGTTACGAGAAAACCCGCGGCAACGCGGGAGCAAATACTAGTTACTAATAAGTCGAGCAAGGGACATCCACAATTGTTTTTTTTTAATTAAATTATTGGGACCACTCACATAAGTCGATTTAACATATGTAAAAAAAATAAAATTTATTTATAACTACATGTTCTTGAGTGGACTCAATAAATAAATAAATAAAATTAATCTTCAATCAATACAATCCTTCATTTTAATGGTTTGTAACAAGTACATCCTTTACACTAAATTTAGTTACATTTTTCCACTAAATTCAATCACATGCAATGCACATTTGGGTTTTTGTATTTTTAACCCGAAAAAACTATTCTAGTAATATAATAAAAAGATACATTTTTGTAATTTACTTGTAATCGAAACCCAACGCCACCAACCCCTTGAGGTGTTTATGGTTTGGTTTGAAACTCTAAAACCATTAAAACTAGTTATCGGTTTGTTTCACAGTTGATTTTTTAAATCTTATCGGTCAAGTTATGGAACCTTACCAAATAGCTTTGCTTGCGGTTTCGACCGCATACTATTTGTAAATAGCTTGACCAAATATTTAGTTATTGGACTATGCAATTTTCTAATTTCAATAGTGTGTATAAACAATAATTTCCTTGAATTTAATCAACTAACAATGGTGATTCATAATTACCTCACACGGTGGGTTACCAATTTGAATTTAGATATACATAGTTATCTTATTTGTAGCTTAAATAGTTTAGTTGTGTAAGTTATTATTATATGTTTGTATAAATAAAATTAAGAAAAATTGTGTGTATAATTCTTCATGAATGTAAAATTGAGTTCAATTTATAAACTACACAACTCGAACAATCAGTAAGTTTTCAACATTGTGTAGCAACTCAAAGGTTTGTTACCAAATAGAAAATAATACAAATAGTACCTGAAAGTCCAAACCATGAAACAAAACTGTTTGTAAAGGTTTGGTTTGGTTTAATTTTCAACATTTAATTTTTTAGACACTATCATGTTTGTTTCATGTTACCTTTTGTGTCATTGCTGTATACAAGTACGCTTTCTAAGTTGTATATTGTTTTTGTGTTTTCTGTTATATTGTCTATGTTTGGTTGACTATGCCTTTAAATTCCGTATATTTTGCTTGTCTAGGACTGTTACTTTGTTACATTGTAAGGTGTATAGGTTCGCAAGTGTTTGATGTCTTGTACAGTAAGTAGGTTTTGTTGTTGTTTTCACTTGACTTTAATTCGTATGTGTTATTTTTTTAAAACCCACGACGGAAGCGTAGGCATCAGAATGAGGTTCTTTTGGATGCCACAACATCTTCTAACTCATCTTTTGACGCGTGCTGCAACGCCAGTCCTCCCATCACGCTTCAATGATTCGATCGTCCACGAGAGGGAGTGTGTATTCCATCGATCTTGCTTCTGGTCGATCAGATGTTGAATTTAATGATTTACATGACGTGCCTAGCTGTGTTGTGCATTGTGACTCACGAAAGGTTGGAGTACGTGCACGAACAAATCAAAGATGCAGTTCAAAAGGGAAAACAATGACGTCTTAGGTAAAAAAAACTATCATAAACACTTTTGACATAGTATTAAAAACATGAGACACAATCTTAAATTATCATCACCCTTAAGGGAGACTACATAGGCATCTTACAAGAAATGAAGGACACAATCTTATAATACACTTCAAATGTGTACGTATATCCATATTCTCATCTTTACACCCAGAAACATAGAAACATTGTCAACATGACACGTTTATTTTCCACCCCTAAATCGATAACAATTCGAATATGGTGACATTAAACAATGCAGCAACAAGCCAACAAGGATATCGGTGTTGCACTATGAGAAGAAATAGCAACGTCTTCAGCCAGGTTTGAAAGAGTAGCAATTAAGGGGTCTACCCAGCCTATAATACTCACACTCACAGCAATATAGTGTGGCGCCATGTATCACCTGGCAAAGTTAAAGCTAACCAAGACATCGTTATCATCTTTTGTAAAGAAACATGACAGCTCAAAGATTCAACATCTTGGATGTAAAGATTTAACATGCAATAACTACCTTGCGCAATGCACTACCAAAAACAACACTTTACTAGGTGGCTCAAACAAAGTAAACTAAAGTAACAAATAAAGAAAAACCATCTAGCGCAACGCGCGAATAGTTATTAGAAAAAGTTTATTTAGAATTGATGAGAATAAAAGATCTATGAATAGTAAATAGTTAAACTTTGTATTAACCAAGTTTTGCGAGTCAAACTCGATGAACAAAGTTTCATAAATTGACCTTGATAATCATTCAATCATTTTTATCTCTTCTAATTTATCTTCAAAAACACAAATATTTGTTGGATTATCACATATGTTTTCAACTTAAAATATAAATAAAAATAGTTTAATCTTTTTAATTTTTGAGGCCATTAAAATTAGAGGGTCTATATCGATTGATTATATGTTTGTACTGTAGGACGCCGCTAATGTAATTTACTCTTTTTAATTTATATAAATATGGTTAATATATAGAAAAGGATGTGAATGTTTTAGTTTTTTTTTATGGCATTTGGAACTCCCTAATACTCAAATGAGCTTTTTTAAAACGGGATTTTAACCACCCATACTTATCTAAAAACATCATGAAAAAGAAAACTCGTCACCGTAAAATAACCCTCTTCAATCAGGTTTTGAACCTGAAAACTAAAAGATATAAAATTTTAACTATCACCCCACATCATTAAACCAAAAGTGTAGTGCGAATCATTGAGTTAGTAAGATTTTTTTTGTTTTTTAAAAGGAATGAGCGTGCTCACACGACTTATTACCTAGAGTGTGACATTAAGACAAGGATCAACGGTCGACAGGTGTGGTTTCATTTTCAATATTTGTGCCCCCTCACCTTACATCAAATTTAGTCACTCCCCCCATTATATTATATATTATATTAATAATATTAGTGTTCCCCAACTCTCCTTATTAACTCAAACACCCCACCCCCTCTCTTCATTTCTTTCTGTAATCTAATTAGCCCATTACACTACGATGAGGACCTTGTTGGATAACCAAAATGGTCTCCAAACAGTGCTCGAAATCCCCATACCGGAGGAAAGCCTTACCGCCGCCACCGACACCACCGACTACAGTCGCCGGAATGATGAGATTCACCTCCTTCTTGGTGTTGTCGGAGCGCCCCTCATCCCTCTTCCCATCACTTCCGATCACCACACCACCATCAACACAAATATTAATAATGACCACACTATGGTACGTAACACATTTTCATGTCACTTGTTTATTATTATTATTTTTCTGAACAGTATATGTGCGACCCTAATTCGAATGATAAATATTATCTTAATGCTTAGAAAATCCTTTGAGTTAACTCTGAGTATTTTGCTCAGAGTGAACATTTTCATGACACTTAGATTAAGATAAAACTGGTTGTCGGTTACACGTTTATTGTGTTTACGTATAGGAGGCATCAATGGCAAAATATATCGTACAACAATACATCGCGGCAACCGGAGGTGAAAAGGCTTTGAAATCAGTTGACAGCATGTTTGCGGTGGGGAAGGTGAAGATGGCGGCGTCAGAGTTTATAGCCGGAGATGGAATAAGCATGAACTGCATTAATGGTTTGAGTGTGGGTGGTGGCGTGATGAAGATCAAGAGTGCGAGAAAGGGCCGTGGCGAAATGGGTGGGTTTGTGTTGTGGCAGAAGAGCCCGGACCTTTGGTGTTTAGAACTTGTGGTTTCCGGTTGCAAGATCAGCGCTGGCAGCGATGGGAAAGTGGCGTGGAGGCAGACTCCGTCGCAACAATCTCATGCGTCCCGCGGACCCCCTAGACCCCTCCGTCGTTCCCTACAGGTACCATCAATGTTTTTAAAACCGGATCATGCAGCGAACCGTTTGTTTTAACGGTTTGCTGGTTTGACTAGTTGAACCGGATGATCTATATATCCATTTAAACAACAAAATATAAAAATATGGTCTCACTACAACTGGGAAAGTTGTTTGATATAGGGTGGTATCTACCATCTAATTTGGTTGTGGGTGATGCACCAAATTGAAATGATCAAATGAAATTTAGGGTTGGTATGATTTGACTTTTGACAAATTTGGGTGCATGTTTACGTCACCTAAAAACCGATGTGCAGTCAAGTTTATGGATACAATATCATATATTCATAGTGGTGTACTGGTGTAGGTATATGCAACGACTTCAACTGTTATAACTAAATATACAATTTAAAATGAAGGGAAATATTCTACTAAATTTTGATTAGTTTGTTCTGAAGATTTTGTCACACATGTTATTACGTGATTATATACGGGAACAACTAATTCTTTTAGCCTAATTTCCTGTGTGTATTAAAAAGGATTTGCTAATGAATTAAATATCAAAGTTATTGTTTGCCTAGGGGTAACATGCGCTATCCCCTCCCATTCCTATTACCTTCTTATTTAGGGTATTTTTTTATTTTCCCATTTTTTGTATTTCCTCTTTTTAGCATTTTTTTTTATTTAGTGTTTTGTTACCACTTTAATTCTTTTTATATACCCAGTATGATTACATTATTTGTCTTTTTGCTTTTTATATATTTTTTATGAGTTTTCTTTCTTTTAGCTTTTTAATTTGTTTTTTTGTCATGTTTTTTTAGAATGCAAGGTCGTTTTATTTTTCTTTTCTTTTAACTTTATAAATTTTAACATCTTCGTTGTATCCACCCACCCCACTATATCATATTGCAGAATATAAAAACCTCGGCTTACAACTATAAGTATAAAAAAATTGATAGCCCCGCCCGCGACCTCAACTCTGAACATGCCGTATAATTTAGTTACTTTACATACACTATATATTTGACTTTTTCATGCATGCATTGACGGACGTATAAGGATTTGTATATATCTTTATACAATCATTTGAGTTTGTGTATGCAAGTTTCACCTTCTATACATCTGTATAATAGGACGTACATTGAGTAAAACCATATGCGAAGTTGCGTTAAAGCTTTGTGACAAGGGCCTTGATCCATAATCGACCGCTAATTTGTTACCTAAATTGTAAACATGTGTTATGTATATTTAACAATGTTTTAACCTGTGATAGGGCCTTGATCCAAAATCTACCGCTAATTTGTTCGCAAACTCTATTTGCACCGGGGAAAAGAATATTAACGGAGAAGATTGCTTTGCGTTAAAGCTTGAAGCGGAATCTTCATCTCTAAAACAACGAAGTAGCAACAATGTGGAGATCTTAAAGCACACAATTTGGGGGTATTTTAGTCAAAAAACAGGTCTTTTGCACCATCTTAAAGATTCAAATCTCATTAGAATCAAATCCAATGGAAGCCACAATGTGTTTTGGGAAACTACTATGGAATCACTAATCCAAGATTATCGAACTATTGAGGGAATCAACATTGCTCATGGTGGGGTGACCACGGTTTTGTTGTTTAGATTTGGAGAGCATGAGGAGCATTCAAGGACGAAAATGGAAGAAGTTTGGACTATCGAAGAGTTGGGTTTTAACATAAAAGGTCTGTCGATGGACTGTTTCTTGCCACCAAGAGACCTTAATAGAGCTCCTGACTATGAGGCGGGTAATGTTGCAATTAGTGACACAAGGAGTGCTCGATTAGCTACCAAGAGTCGAGGCATTTTTCCGAAGATAGGTGTCTCTAAAGTTGTGGATATCAATCCTCTGACGTTAGGACAATGACAAGGACAATGCTAAAGGACGTAAGGACTTGTTACATATCATCTTAATCTTTTGTGTATTTTGTATATACAACGGTGTGTCATATAACGAAGTCGAAACTTTAATTATTGAGCTTATGAGTCGCTCAAGTTTTAGTGCATGATATACTATTTATCCTTTCTAGAATTCTACTCACATAGAAGAAGAAGTTAAAACCTAAAAAATAAGTACAAAGGGGTAATTAGATTACTTTTAGTTATAACTAGTTTTTACCCGCCGCGTGTTGCGGCGGTATTATACCCAATGTGAAAAATTATAGAATAAAATCGACCTGACACATTTCTAAACTAAATTTACGTTAGAACGTAAAATAACTCAAACTTATATCAATGAATGAAAAGGTATTATATTTGACCCGGCCTTTTTCCAAACAAATTTATATTGAAACATATACCAACTCAAAACGTACATAAAAAAAGCACGTGCATCAGCACCGTATGCGGCATGATAAAGTGCTCGTATTTATACAATCAAATGAAAACGTATTATATTTCAACCGACATGTTTATAAACAAAATTTACGTCGAACTTAATTCACAAATCTTGATCATATGTGTAATATTTTCATTGGTTCGCAAAACCTCAAAAATACATGTCATTTTAACTTTTGGATGGTTTGAATTAACCAGTTGTGGTTAACTACCAAAAGCTAGGGTCAATCATAATAATAAACAACCAAAAGAAAGTTGTGGTTAATTGTAAAACTGAAATAAATTTTATGGTTATTTGCAAAAATAGAAAACAAAACTATACCTAACAGTTTCTAATTATATAAACTAGGAAATGCCATCCGCACGTTGCGTCGGATATTTAAGTGTTTGTCTACTAATTTTGTTGCACGTAAAATGAAATCATAGTATATAAACATTTATAAAATACTATACATCAAAAGATACAAATATAAATGTAATGGCCCATTATACAAAAAAACTTTTGTGTTAAAATAAAACAATATAAAAGCTTCATGTAGCTAAGATTATCCTTTTATATAGATATATAATAAACTTAGTAAGAATATGTTAACATTTCATGAAGGGTCTACTTTTAATATAATTTATATGGAAACACAGACATGTATAATCACATTGTAAGTGTATGTTTGAAATCTAAGAAAGCAACATTGTGCTATGAAAATAAGCATTTAGGTAAGCGAAACCTATTTTAAAAACAAATGAGAACAATATGCTTTATAAGTTTAAAATAAACCCTTTTAATTAAGATAATAAAAGACTTGAGTTATATATACATTTATTTTTGTTATTAAAACACTCTAATCTTTCTATCTCTTCCTATGTATCTATATGTATGTATAAAAAAAGATAGAAAAAAATAATAATTAGGGTGTACCAATAACAAAACCCTACAGATAAAAAAAAATAGTTTACATACAAAAAAAAGATATATGAAAGAAGTAATTGTTACTTTGGACTTGATATATTGTTAATTAAAGCAAGCATTGTCAAATTTGAAGAAGCATAATACGGTTAAAAAATTTAGAGATTATATAAAATTACGAACTCAATCGAAGATTGTTGTAAAGTAGAAAAAAAAAGAGATAGAAAAATATAACTAAATAAAATAAATGACGTATAGGGTATCATTGAATGAATATCCAAAATACGTTCACTCCTTAGTCTTCGAACTCACTATACGTGACTCAAATTCAAGCTATGAGTTAACATAGAGAAAGGAATGTTGATCAATCCCGTGTGAGAAGGAAGTGTTGAAAACACAAACGAAGTAATTTTTATAACTGTTGTAATAAGTTCAACCAACTCTAAAGTCAAGAAATCAATCATAATAAAAGTCTCCTTACAACAAGAGATAATGTTTGTTATTTTTCAAGGGTGGTGTTACAGAATATAAATATATACACCCAAGTGGATAAGTAGACATCCAAGATATAAGTCGTATACTCGTATGAGTCATATAGCTCGACAAACCAACAAGAATAGATAGGTCAAACCAGTAGGGCTGGTAATTCCCGACCTGTTAATGACACGATTACATCTGTTTGACAAAAACTATTATTAATTTTTTACATTTTTAAAAATAATTAAAATCAAGAGGGCAGATTTCATTATTTCATATTCTTGGTTTGTAAAAACATATAATAAAAATAGGAATAATATATAAGTAGTTAGACAAGTCTTTTACATGTTTAATATATACGTGAGTTATGCGCGTCATCTCTAACCTGTTAAACACAATAAGATATGTTTTGCCATCGTTACAAATCAGTACGTAAACTTTAAATTAATATGACTCATTTCATGCTACACGAGTTGTCTGGCTCCCTTGTATAGCCTTCTGCAAATCATATGATTTACCAAGTTGATTATAATTTTGAAAATGATACATGGGAATTACTTTGACACGATGTAATATTACTTGATATGTTTGTTAATTATTTAACATGACATGAAATTACTTGATGTGCGCGCTGATTATATGACACGACATAAGATTGCTAGATATTCATATGAAATATTTGACATGACATAAGTTTACTCGATATGCATGCCAATTATTTGAAACAGTGTAAGATTATGTCTAGTGCTGGAGCTTGAACATTCTTACAGGGGGCGAGGGGCCCAAAGTCTCGGGACCCATAAGTGTTTTTCCTATTGCTTTCGAGTTATGTGTCCGGGTTGACGATTCGGTTCGAGTGGGTTAAACAATAGAAACTATAAATTCAAATTTTTATTCATTCATTCAAAGAATCATTCTTATACGTAAAACTAGATAATTTTTTTAACTAACAAAGACCTATAATATTTATGATGATGCGAAAATATGAGTATCTCAAAGAAAAATTACAACTCAGGCTTACAATCTTTATGGTCTTTGAAGTTATCGATTATGTGTTTCGAATCAAAGCTTTCAGCAATTTTAGATTAGTCATTTGATTTAATTTTTTATTTATATTTATTTATGTTCTAATTATGCTTTATTTATATTTTTATTATGTTTTTAATATAAAATAATAGTGGCTTTTATTGTGTATGTAAAGAAAAGTTTATTTGTTTTATAATAAACCATGAATAATAAGATGATGCTAAATTAAAATAATATGAAAGAATTTATATATATATATATATATACACACACTCATGTGTGTGTATATGTGTATATATATTCTCATATGATATTAAAATAATACAAATATAAAAATAAAATTAAAAGAAAAAAAAACAAAGTTATTATGAATAAATGTTTTATATAGAGAGAGTGATATGGGTAATAACTAATATGAAGAAACCCTCAAGTTCCTTTAAATTACCATCTTGTCATCTTAAACTAATGAATCAAGCACTTGTACTATACGTATGTTATCTTTTAAGTTTGACAATTGTCATATATATAAAACTACAAAACTAATTATTACAGTCTTAAATAATATAATCATATTTATGCATAATAACTTTTAGTAATCTACTTTCTTTTCAGTGTTCATAAGTTACGGTGTCAGTTTAACGGGTTGTAGATTTGTTGATATAAATGTTCAATCCAAACACCTTTATATTTTTTAATCATGTTACACTCATTAACATTAACGACTCGCGCTTAAATTTGTATAACCAAAACCGACTCGTTTTATCCTGTTTATCTATACGTGTTTTAAATGAATTAATTTGGTTTTGTGGGTTTTAAAAAGTGGGTTAAATGGCCATAATTTTGAGTGGGTCAACTTGTTAAACGGGTTGGCGGGTATACCTATTTAACTAAACAGGTTACATAGACCAACCCAAACATTATTAGTTTAAAACAACCATGTCAACTTGAACATGACTTATTTTCTAAACGGGATAGGGGTTTTTTTTAATCTGGTTTCGAGTCGTGTAACAAGTTGTAACCCCTAATTTAAATTGATGAAATTTGCCTACAAAATAAAAGAATATTAAGCTCATGGTATTGTAACCTAGAGACATTGATCATTGTCACTTACAAAAGTAACTTGAGTTTAATACTTATAAGTTTCGAGTGTAAGACTACAAGGCGATTAAAGGGTTAGAAGAACAAAGATAGTTGTAAAAACAATGTACTTTAATGGGGACTGTTACCATCAAACGTTAGAATCTCAAGGATGATATTGCAAAATACGTTTTCTTGATATTGACATTTCCGTCCCCCCTACGGCTATATTCCCCCTTTTTGATTTCTTTATCTTCATCTCCATTCAAAACCCCAGAGAGACGTTGTTGGCGTTTACCTTTTTCCCTTTTTTTCCCCTTTTTAATTCAAACCCCATCTACCTTCTTCCCCATTTCAATCTTCTTACACAAAAGCATCATAATTTTCTTCCATCTTTCGAAATCTTGAGCTAGCAGAATCAACACTTATAAGCTAATTTGCATCCTGTTGTTCATGTATGCTTGTGAAATAATCACAGTAGCAAGCAGTAGAACAGAACCCAGATCGTTTCCTTCTTGGGTACGTTCAGTTGTAGGAGTATTTAGAGTTTGAATTTCTTGAAATTTTAGGGTTTTGATTTCGTGGGTGAAGTACTAAAGATTTCAGATGGAGAGTTTAGGTGATAAGAGCATGATCGATTCGTTTGACAGCAGCACATGTAGCTCGAATTCGAGCAGTTTTGATACTTTTTCAAAAGATTGCTGTTCTTCCCCTGCTCCTCTCGGGTGGCCGATCAGAAAGGCTCAATTGATGGGAAAATGTGGCGATGTTTCCCAAGATGAACGGAAGAAATGTGATGTCGTTTCCGATTTTAAGCAAATGGGTTCGACAATTTCAGGTTAGTAGCTCTAATTTTGGCTTTTTTGATACAATTTCAGGTTAGTAGCTCGAATTCGAAATTTGGGGATTTGCTGTTTTAGGGTTCATAATATTTCATGTTTTTTTTATGGTTTTGGTAACTCTCAGTCACTAAATCGACTAATTTGCACTTTGAATGTGGTTAGAAATGGAGTTGATGAAAGAAAGATTTGCTAAATTGTTGCTTGGTGAAGATATGTCTGGTAGTGGCAAAGGGGTCTGCACAGCTTTAGCCATTTCAAACGCCATTACAAATCTATGTGGTAATTCTTACTTTTATCTTCTTGAATCTAGGGTTCATAGAATGAATAGCAAAGAACATGTTCATCATTTCATGTGAGTGATCAATGGCTACTGATTTAACTGTATGTGCAGCCACTGCATTTGGTCAATTATGGAGATTAGAACCATTGCAATCTGAAAAGAAACAAATGTGGCAAAGGGAGATGGATTGGCTTCTTAGTGTCAGCAATCACATCGTTGAATTGATACCGTCGCGACAAACATTTCCCGACGGAAGTAAGCTCGAGATCATGACTTCCAGACCAAGATCAGACATTTTCATCAACCTCCCAGCTCTGCGGAAACTAGACAACATGCTTCTGGTTAGTGTTCATCTGTTTTTGTTTTATACTGGTGATTAAGCTACAGAATCCAACATTTTGGTGTAAATTTTACAGGAAATACTAGATGGTTTCGTCGGTACAGAGTTCTGGTATGTTGATCAGGGGATAGTAGCTCCAGACGCCGACGGTTCAGGCTCTTTCCGCAAGCCCCTTCAACGCCACCAGGAGAAGTGGTGGCTGCCAGTGCCACGTGTCCCCGCGGGTGGCCTCCAAGACGACACCAGAAAAGAATTAACCCATAAGCGCGAATGCGCTAATCAGATTCTAAAAGCAGCCATGGCGATCAACAGTGTTTCTTTGGCGGAAATGGAAGTTCCTGAATCATACTTGGATTCCCTTCCAAAGGTACCATCACCGTCGTCTTCATGAAATTTTTGAATCAATCGCTTACTGGGTTTGTTTGTTTGTTTGTTTTATAGAACGGTAGAGACTGTTTAGGTGATGTTATATATCGCTATATAACATCAGAGCAATTTTCAGCCGAGTGTTTGCTAGACTGTCTTGATCTCTCATCCGAGCACGTGGCTCTAGAGATTGCTAACCGTGTGGAGTCATCGATATACATCTGGCGTAAAAGGGTTCACTCGAGACCTAACCTACCTAACCCAAACCGGTCTGCAGCAAAAGCGTCGTGGGAGATGTTTAAGGACCTGATGGCCGATGGCTACAAGAAGGATTCACTAGCTGACCGAGCGGAAAGCCTCTTACTTTGCCTCAGACATCGGTTTCCTGGTCTAACTCAAACCTCACTAGACATCAGCAAGATTCAGCACAACAAGGTACTAGATTGATTGCTTGAAAACTCTTAACAACCCATATTTGATGATCGATAAATTTGATATCTTGAACGTTCAGGACGTTGGAAAATCGATATTGGAGAGCTACTCGAGAGTGCTGGAGAGTTTAGCCTTCAACATCGTGGCACGAATAGATGACTTGCTATACGTTGACGATCTGACTAAACAATCTGATAACATCCCGCCAACTGCAGATGTAACCGCCCACAAACGAGTCATGATCCCATGCATACCCTCTTCCGGGACGCCATACAAATCTGCTCTCGCAACTCCAAAGTTTTCACCAGGACCCATCACGGCCCCTGCATCGGTGGATAGAACTCCATCGTTGAGCAGGAATTGCAACAAGCCGCCAAGACGGGGTTTCGGGGTGAAACGCGCATTGACAAACTATCTTGCGGGTGAGATGAAAGGAAAGAGCCGTAACACTCAGTTGCTTGAAGGTCCTCCCTCTTGTCTTTCGACCAGAAACGGAGAGATGCCGCCTGCTCGTAGTAGCATCGACGGGCCATCGAACCAGAAAGAGAACCGGGATCCGGCTAGGTCATAGACATGATATTGTTTGTTTTGTTTTGTGAAGTCACAAAATGAGGAGTATTATCCATCCCTCATGCTGTTTAGGTTAGGGGTTATTGGAAAAAGAATGTAGTGTGTGTTGATTTGTATCTGATTTTTAGTGTGGATCTTTAATAGGTTACAGAAGGTGGTAAACATTGTTCATCTCTTTATATCTTTTTACTTTTTAAATATATCCTGTTCATGCAATTGATTTTATTTTTACAAAATTATTTGTCCATGGGTTTTGTAGAAAAGTAGTCATGTATTAAACGTTGGTTACAACTTCATAATCCTAATTTAAGCAAGCGCTTATTGTTTAAAATAAATTAATTAACTATTTTAACACTAAAAATGTAGTTTTTTACACCAAATTTCTGTTCTTATAACTTTCTAACTTCTTTTACTCTCACATTTATTCCATAATCAAAACATAGATCCAAGGCAAAAAAAAAAAATAAATAACGAAAAACCGAAACCCCTTATGCCGCCTTGTTCCTTTCTCTCAACGACTCTCTCACTCTCCCCCTTTGATAACTAGAAACACAACGCGCACACACGACTTCTGGTGGATTTGTTAACGGTTTTGATTTTGTGAAATCTTTTTAATATATATTGCATTCATAAATTAATTAGGTTACAATCTCGTGTAATACACGGAATAAATAAATTTACTGTTAAATAATTAATAATATAAAAAGTTATGTCTTAAATATTGTGTATTATACGAATTGAATAAACTCATGTATTACACATTTGAAAATTTGAAGTTAACATATTTGAAATTTTAATTATGAATAGTTATTAATTAATAAATAGGTTATAGCATTCATAATTAAGAGAATAGGAAAACAAGAAAAACAATTATTAGATGGTTTAGAATGATAACAAGTCTCCGGATTTATTTTTATTTATTAGTATATATATATTTATACAGTACAGATAAATTATAATAAAATACAATTTGATTTGAAATAAAAAAAACCATTTAGATAAAGGACAGTAATTATCTATTAAAGTCCATATTAGTTAAGGATCGTTCATCAATAAATAAGAGGTGTAGGGTCATAAGTAAGTTATTTTAGAGGATTTTTTATTGATTTTGATTGGGACTAGAATCACGCAACCTTAACCCTATAAGCTGCGTTTGGTTGGAAGGAATGGAATGGAAATAAGAAACTAGTATAATTTTCAAGTAAAATTGTGTTTTAATAAGCAATTAAAAGTAAACCCAAGGGAATGTTTCACCTCAAATTCCCTTGGTTGTGGGATTTCAAAATACTTCCACCTAGAGAGTGAATTTGAAATCCCACAACCAAGTGAATTTGAGGTGAAGCATTCCCTTGGGTTTTACATTTCATTACCCACTCAAACATAATTTACTTGAAAATTATACTAGTTTCTCAATTCCATTCCATTCCTTCCAAACAAACGCAGCCTATGCGATACTAAATCAATTGCCCCCTCTTATGTTCATGGATTTCAAATAAACTTGTGATAATCGCAAATCAAGCAAGAGCAATGAACACGTTTTTCAATTGCATAAAAATTTGCATGATTCGTCTTGTACTTTTTAGTTCTCATCCTAATGAGCCAATTAATGTAATTGCACCTTAACATCCCATGGTTGTCATCGAGTTTTTTATTTTGTCTTGTACTTGGATCACTAGCGAAAGGTTTTTGGGTTTTATGTTTTAAAACCGCCACTGCTTCGATATTTGATAAGATCTACCAACAATACTATCATAACTACTTTTACAAGATTTAAAAAACTCAAATCGTGTTAAACGTTAATTCGAAGTTGAAAAAAATTGATGTAATTTTAAGATCAAATCTTTTGGAAATAAAGATCTAAATATGATTTGAATTGAGGGTTTAAATCCTAATAAGTATTTTCATTGTCTGTATAATGCTTTAAAGCCATTTGTCCCATTCTCAAGTGTCGTTTGGGTGTTTATTTTCTTAAATAATGTATTTTGGTTTTGGCCGTTAGGAGGCACTTTAATGTAATTGAAATCTAGGGTGCAAACGAGTCGAGTCGAGCCCGAGCTCGTATGGGATCGAGCTCGGCTCGTGATGACTAAGGAGAGCTCGAGCTCGAGCTCGGCTCGTCTCGAGATTTATTTTTAAAGCTCGAGCTCGGCTCGACAAATAATTTTTCAAGCTCGAGCTCGGCTCGTTTTTTTATTTAAATATTATTTTTAATATTTTTATATTTAATTTTGATATATATATTTATAATTATATACTTTATATAGAACATTATTTATATTATTTAATTATTTTTTATCATAATTTTATATATAACTAGGAACTGAACCCCGCGCGTTGCCGCGGGGTCTTTTTATAACACCGTAGAAACCATATTATTCTAAAAGATTAAGAAACCATTAACATGTTTTCTGTGTCAAGATGTTATACGTGTGTTAAACATATGAGTACATTGATATCACATATCTACAAAAATATAATTTGGTTAGATATATACATAAATTATGCGATAGACCGACCAAAGGTTGTAAGAAAACATATGTATCAACTTTAATAAAGTAAACAATAGTTTGTTTAAATTTGTAATTTAATTCCAAAAGGGATTTTTAGACAATGTTATTTTAACAAACCTTTTAAAACTTTAAGTTATTTTAGCAGTGTATTATAAATTTTAATATGTTTAATCAGATCATGTTTTGTGTTGAAGAACTAATTTTAATATAATTATGGATTTCTACGGGCGTGAATATTATGTTAATATAGTTTTGAGTTATTTCTAATTTGTTTAAACTTTAGAGGATAAAGAGGAAAAAGTTAGAAACATACATCCCCAACCCAACCCAACCCAACCCAACCCATTCTCTTCTCTCTGCACCACTCTCTATACTAATTGACACCACCAACCATATTTACAGATTTCATACTCTCCATTTTCATCTTTAGTCCACCACCACCAGCCACCAGCCACCAGCCACCCAACAATGACAACTCATGTTCTCTCTCTCTCAACTCATCTTCATCGACGTCTCACCTTCATCGATACACCTAGATCCATCGAAGGCCACGACAAATGGTCATCCCGCCCCTGTCACCTTCTTTGAAACCTTTCATCGTCTGTCTAAAAGTTTATGCCGATCCGATCTACTAAATGCTAATATAAAAGGAGGACATGCTGGTTCTAGATCTAAAACTCATTTTGTGTTTCTAGTCGAAATCCGACGTTTCCACCGTGAAACGGCTCTTTCGAGTACTACCGTTGGTCACATTCAAGGCCCACCATTGAGCCGTCGTCGGAGGTGGTGTGGTGGGTTAGAGCCAAGGGAAGTGGTGAACTACAGATCACAAGGATCGATGTGTATTCAGAGAGAGAAAGTGGAGTGAGGGCTTTTTTGCAATTTATGAAAGATTGATGGTCAATTTACAAGACTCTAAAAGTGTCCTGTAGACACCGACCTACATGATTTATAATATATATATAATAGATATTATTTATATAATATATTAAATAAATTAAATTAAAATATATAAATAAAAAGTTCTTTTAGGCTCGCGAGACAGCTCGAACTCGATACGTGAAGCTCGAGCTTGGGCTCGGTAATTAAATAACCTATTTTTCAAGCTCGAGCTCGGCTCGGGCTCGATAAAGCTCGGCTAGTTTCGAGTTTTTTATCAATCCGATCTCGAGTAGCTTACGAGCGGCTCGGCTCGTTTGCACCCCTAATAAAATCCCTGGGTCACATTATATTAGTTTTCTTTTCCATGTAAACATAGAGATGAGGTGTTGTAGAGACAAATGTATAAGATTCGAATCTACAACCATTCGGTTAGAAAACACCATTTATCATCAAGTTATTGCGTTTAACCGAATAACACACTATTTCTCACCAAATTATTGCGTTAGAAACACGTAGCTTTTATCTACTAAAAGCCTTTTAGGATGATTTTCCAACTTGTATGTCATTCACCAATATTTTTAACATCTAATTTACTTATATTAACTAACCATCATTAACATCCAATCTACTCATATTAATTAAGTACCATTAATACACGCACTTTAAGATTTAAACACTATCACTTGATTGGAGGTTGAGAGAAACATCATTTATTATCAAAACATCACATGTGATATAGATGCTTTAGAGAGAATATAACATTATTGATACATCTTAAAGGTAGTGTCGAATCAAAGAAACTAAAATTGGCATCTAGGAAATTAATCCGTTACCAAATAAAATATTTGGGGTCTATATTTCTATTGGAAGCTCAAGACTTTTTCTTATTTTTTTAAACCTGCAGTTTTTTCAAAATCTCATTTACATTTTGTTCTTGTGAAATGCATACCATGCCTGTAAAACATTGTAGACGCAACTACTTGTTAAGACAAAAAGTACATTTTCATAACTTAATAATCACTAGAACGCCAATGAGCCCTAAATTAATTGGTTTGAGTGGAGGCACTCCATGGCCTTCCAAAGTGCAGGTCAGGGGTTCGAGTCTCACTTGTTGTAATATGCTTCAAGTGGGCCAGGGGTTTTATCACAGTGAGCATTCAGGTGGTGTGTTTCCCCTGGATTGGTGGGCGGGCCGGGTCACCAGCGCTGTTTGTGTTCGCGGGCGTGTGTGGCCTTTCGCCATTGGGTTTACCCGGGTGAACGGACTTCAAAACATTCGTTTGCCATTCAAAAAAATAATAATAATCACTAGAACTCAATATTCATCTGTTAATGGATAAAATAGTGCAAAACCTTACGTGAGTCAATAATAACATTTGTCCATTGAAGTAGATATAAAATCAGAGCATTTACGCCTGGATAAAGTCCTTAAGGTTCTTAAGCCAGTTTGTGTATTCTCTGTGATCTTTGTTCACCATGTACTCATGCAGAAAATTTGTTGCACCCGGTTTTATCCCCCTTATCTCCAAATACTTGTGGAATGCCTTCTGCAGATTCTCATCCAGCTCACTGCAAGTAAATTTCACACGCGTCAACTTAGAAATATGTCGATTTGGGTTGGATTATCTTTAATGCGTCAAACGGGTATAAAATTAGTTGGATGGACTAAACGAGCAACAAGTTAAAAACTGATCAAAGTGTGTTTTGATGAATGAAACTCCCAAACTCATTTACTTCAAGAAAAAAAAGATTATTATCAGTAAAATCATACAACTTCTGTAATCACATTGTCAAAACATCTTAGTGGGTGTTTGGGATTGCTTATTTTGCACCAACTTTTGACTTATTAACTTTTAAAAAAAAAATGTTTGTCAAACCAAAAGTACTTTTCAAATTGATTTTTCATATAAGGTATAAATGAGGTTTTGAAAAGTAATAACTGAGTTACTTATTAACTTTTAAAAACTCCTTTTAATCTAATTTCCTATTACACCCATCTGCTAACTCCTATTAACTCCACTAAATTTCAAAATATGTCTTTTTTTTGTCAATTTGTGACATTTTAGTTTATAAATTAATACAAACACTATTTTAAAAACTTATTTTGAAAATTTATAAGTTAATAAGTAATTTTTGCCAGAAGTCGTTTTTAGCCAAAATAAGCAATCCCAAACAGGCCCTTAAAGATTTGTTAACCGAGTCGACCGAACACATTTTGACCGGCTGTTATCACCTGCCCAATTGCATCTAAGGTTTCTGTTTGGTTCTAAACTATAACAATACTAAACCAAAGAGAACAAACTGAACAAAAGGGTTAAGTTTGTAAAGATAATACTCACTCAAATCTAGGTCCTTCATAAGGATATTGATCTTCATTCACATCTGGATCTTTAACCGACAAACTGTCGATCACAATCTCATCAGCATAAGCAGTAACACCAAACTCCAAGCAGTGGCCATCGGCCTTAGAGATCTTCACAACCATCGGGAGATTCACTCGATCGTCATTTTCAGTATCATCATCATCACTTTCCTCACCTGTAACAAGGCCAGAAGGTTCAACTACAATAGAGATGGTTTCACCTTGATATTCTCTGGTCAGAGTTATCGTTTGCTCCCCAGGGTTATCATGAAGCTCAAAAGGAAACCCCTCAGGAACATCTTCACCCTAACAAAATAACATACCTCCAATTTCATCATAAAAGAAGCATGATTATACGCATATTGAAATACGGAAACGATTGAAGAAGCAAACAAACCGGTTCGAAGCTTTCTTCTGAGCATTTGATCTCCGATTCGATGACTCGGAGGAGCGAGTCGTCGGAACTCGGGCGAGTTAGGGCGGGAGAAGCGGAGAAGGAATAGCGAGAAAGCAGGGATGATGAGTTGTTGGAGATGATCTTCTGAGTGTGATTCACGGCGGCGAACAAAGCTCCGGCGAGGTGGTGGTTGAAGGCTCTTTGACCACCGGTTAATTGGCCGGCGAGTGGCGCGAGTGAGGAAGCAGATCGGCGAAGGATGCCACTGAAAGCCATTTTTGAAAGCAGTGAGGGTTTTGAATTGGGGTTTTAGGGTTTCAGAATGTGGGTAGTGGTGGATCAATAAATATACGTCCGTAGGGTATGTGTCGATCAGATCCAAGCCGTAGATTATTATTATTATTTTTTCATAAATACACCCTAAATGTTATACAGACGCCTACGAGGGTACCGATTTCCCCCGCTTCGTCCCTTTACAGGCCGTATACTTCGTAATCAACAGACAAAGTTTGCAAGACGTCTAATTAATCGTTCGTTAGTCTCACAAAGCTGTGAAGATATATAGGACCAACTATATTATGGTCCGTGAAGAACCTCACGGGCTCTTTTGTTGACTATAAATGGGTCGTATTGTTTTTCATGGGTTGTTTTATTTTATATAAATTGAGTAGACATGATATGCATAAGGTTCTAACTTTATTTCATGACATGATGTATTAATTTTGATAGGCGTGTATTTTTGTAGTTTTTTGAAATAATTAAGATGACGACATGTTTCTTGATATGCATTTCAATTATACGACATGATGTAATATTCTGTAAAAATCTACTATATAAACCGTTATATGACAAACAATACACGTCGGCTACTAGCGATGATGGCGGGCGATGATGGAGACGATTACAATGACGATGGTGGTGACAACGATGATAACGGCAGTGGTAGTCCTAAAAAAATAGTGTTATACGAGACGAATCAGGTATAATATAAGTTATTCTTAGTTGTTGTCACATTTACTGAAATCTAAATATACGATGTTTTTGTCTCGTGATGAATTGTTTGATTGGGCATGTAATAGAGGACGTGAGAATGACAATGTTCTTATCACGAAACTATCTAAAAAAACATAAGCAATGTTATGTCAGAAATGTAATCGTGATAGCGCATACAAAGGAGCACCCACTCTTAAAAAGACTAGAAAAAATTGAATAAACTCACAATTGAAGCTACAAGAGTAAAATCCCTTTATTGTTTGATGGTAATAAATGTCATTGCTTGTTGTGTGACTTTTTTGGATCAACCTCATTAGCAATATTATATTTTTTTTTTAAAACTTGGGATAACCATGTCCAACAAAAATGTTAGTGGGGTATTGCCTCATACAAGCGTGTCGCTAATGTCTTGTCTTATGTAAGCATGTCATTAGAGTTTTGTTTTGTCACTGGCGTCTTGCCAAGTGCAAGCATGTCATTAGAGTATTACCCTGTACATGTCACTAGAGTCTTGTCTTGTGTAAGCATGTCATCGGAGTTTTGCCTTGGGCAAGCATGTCACTAGATTGCTTTTCTTTTATGCAAGCATGCCACTAGATTTTGTATTAATACAAGCATGTAACCTAGGTGTTGTCTCATTTGGTTACATTATGGTATAGTTATGATATGTTACAGATTGTTAAAGTATCATTGTAAATACTACTCATGTAATTTATGATTATTAGAGTATGTTTATTCATATTTTAAAGAAAACTAGAACTCACTCAATGACACTAAATTTTTAATATGCTTGTTAGGTAAATCGAAGTATAGCTGAGAGTTCTAAGTTGTGTGAGTTTGAGAATACCCGATTAAATGAGGACTGACATCCTAGTTTTCAAAGTTTATTTATCAAAACAATGTTTAAATTTTATATTTCAAACAAGGTTCTATGTTATGTTCGAATATTTTGATTGTGTCTATAATGCTTTAAAGCCATTTGTTTTGTGTGGGTGTTTATTGCTTCAATGGTGTATTTTAGTTTTGGCCGTTTTGGAGGCCCTTTGCAACTAGTTTTATACCGGTCCGGTGGCCGGTTATTTTAACATAATAATTAAGTAACTATCATACCTTACACTCTAAACAGAAGCAATATTTATTTATTATCAAAATACAACTCATTTATTGTTAATATATCATCAAACATATTCTAAAAAAAAAATTAAGAAATTTACTGTATTCTTTTGTTGTCAATAACACAAATAGCGACTACTGACATTCATGATCCACTTCAACCGGTGTTGACAATAATATTAGACCAACTATTAATTATATTTTCAGAAAATACAAACCAAATTGTTTATGTTAGTTTGAAACTTAAAATAGACATTGTTAATCTTTAATATGGTCTCTTAAAATGAGAAAAAAAAATGAATGAAAAGAATACAAAGTAACATGCTCATAAGCTATAACGATCACCAACCACTTCTTCGTTGTTTCACTATGCGTCACTCCCCTTTACTGAAATCAAGAATCATTGATCAAATTTGGAACCAGCCTATTGATTTTATAAATCAAAACTTTACATATTTGATATAAAGTACAAACACTAATATGCAAATATGCTAATATCAAGAGTGATTCATATTTAGGACGAGATTCAAGGATTTATCAATACACACCACTGAACTTGATCAATTTGTGTGGGTCAAAATATTTTTCAGTCAAACATGGCTTTTTCAAACAAGACCACTTTAAACAAGTTAGCAAAACATTTGGGTCATTCTGAAAACACTTCTTTTTTCTTTGAAATTATTTAAAATAATAATTTTATCAGTGTTAAATCAATTTTAAAGGTTTCATGCATTTTAAACATCATGACTTTGGGACCCGTCTAATCATAGTATAAGCTTTTATTTATCCATTTGATTTATTACAAATAGATTTTCCTAAAAGTTAGGCTATTCTCAAAACACTCTTCGCTTTTAATTTTTGACAAAATTATCAATTTTCTATTAATGAATGAAGTTAAGGGTTTTTTAAAGTTTTATAGCCCAAGATATATTTGAACATTTTGAACCATTATAAAAGCTCAAGAAACATTTAAGTGTTGGGCTGTCAATTCAAACTTCAAGAAATATAAAAGCTGGAGACTTCTTTTGCAGATTTATCAAAAGATCAAGAATGTTGGGTAATATAGACAAATGCAATTTATTATAAACAATAATCTGATCTTAAAGCAAAAAACATAACCACAATGACAATTCAATCAAAACATAAATTAACAAATCTTTATCTATGATGCCTTTAGTTACATTCAAAAAGGAATTTATATAAATCAATGTTAATCGTATAATATTAAGATTAAAGAATAGTACCCGAATTAAGGTAGCAACAAAGATCACATATCTTGATCTATAATCTACAAATGGTAACCTCATATTAATGAGATTCACCAAAGAAAACAAATTATATGTGGTTAACTAAATCTTCAAGTGGGTCGACTTTGTTTCATGATTGCATTCCTCTACTAAATTTTTATTGCTTTCTTAACTGTATCATTTGCGTTTCAATATCTCAGCAAAAATTTGTGCTTCTCATTTTGCTTTGTTCAACACTAGTTCAGCAACCACTTGCACTGCATTTGTAGCTTTAGCCATTTCTTCAAACTAAAACACACACTTTATAACTCCATTAAGATATTAATCAAAACACACATCAAAATATTTGAAAAAAATTATGATAATAGCAAATTTCAAATAATCTGTTGCATTCTACAAATACTATCATATATAAAATACACCCAATGATTGGAATACAACATTTAGATGCTTAAAATAGTAGATAGTTATCATTCTAGTGGTTGTATGTAGTAAAAATAGAATTTCATGTTAGCTATTTTTTTGTTTTAACTTTGTTTATTTAACCTGTTTTAGATAAAAACATGCTCAAATAACTTGAAAGTGTCATATCCAACAAACATTCAATAAGTTAAATTATGATTTAATGATATGAATTTATGGGCTTTCCGGTCAACGATTCCACAAAAAATGCAATGAATAAATTCAGTGACCTTGTAAGGGCCTGAAAATACTACTTGCTCAGTGAGCTATATAACTCCAATTTGCATGAAATTCATCCACTGCACAAACTGTGTTTGGGTAAGCAAATGATCTGTATCCGGGACACTAATTTCGAACTTTGTAATACAAGGATAATCTTGTATTCACCCACACTTTTGTGTTGTGTTTTTAAGACAAAGAAAAGATATGTAAAAGAGTGTGTTAGACATCTCAAACCTAGAAAAAACACAAAAGACACTGACTCATGAATTACACTCCAATAAACATAATTTATAAATATATTTGAAGTTGAAAGTGATGTTTGTATCACATGCTTCTAACAAACTAATGTAAAAAGAATACCTTATGATTAAGAATTTAAGATACATGATCTATTTTGCTTGCTCTATCCTTCAAGGCATGTAGCCCATGAAATTTTTTTAGGCGACCCTGTAAAAGAAAATAGATGTGATGTGTATCATATTAGCAAAACTAAACAAAAGGTTAAAGTACTCCTTTTCTTACTGTTTCAATCATGCAAAAGGATATTCATTCTTTATTATTTGTTCTACCAAAATCATTGACTACATAAACGAAGTTTACAAATTTTATAGTAGATAGTAGTCCATACTCTAGACCATTTAGTTTATAACACTTACAGTGACATTTTATCAAATAAGTGAGATGCATACATCCAATACCTTGAACATAAACCAATTGCACAAAAGCATTCAATTACCAAATGCATAAAACATTCAAATTAACAATAAGCCAATAAATTAAATGCAATAAACCAAGAATAGAATAGTTAAACTTATTGGCGCTAGCTTATCATCTTCTTGATATGCAACTTTTGAAGTCCTGTAAGAGGAGGACTGGGCATTACCTAAATGAGGTATACAATTTCATTTATAATGAAATGTCTCAGTTTATTTCGATGACTTTTGGCCTGAAATTAGAAGAAAAGAACTACATGAGACTAACAATAAGATACATTTGCTTATACCATTAATACATTCTAAAATCAACTTTTCTCACACATAAACCCATAAAATGATACCTGATGGTAAATCTCTGCCCCAAATAACACAAGTAATGCGTATGTTGGAAAAAAACAAAATACCAGAAAGATCCAACATGTTAAGAAAAAAGCAAAACACTTTTTTGTACAATTAAAGAAAATAGAATACCGTAATCTTCAGCCTTTCTTTTGATATCATTTCTTTCAAATCCCTAATTTTTCCTGAATTAAACCCATCATCTTCGTTGTAGCCCTAAGAAGGCCTAAATATACTTTTTTTGTTGCCCAAATCGGTTAGTTAAAACCAGATCAGATGGATTGAATAAAGGCATTACTCGAAAATGAAAATTGAGAGTGAGATTACCTTTTTGTAGTGATTAAACTTGATGTTGTTGATTTGATGTTAATTGCTGAATCCAATGGTAGAATCGATTGAAATCATGTTGTTGCTTCGATTAAACTTGATGTTGTAGCCCAAATGGATTGGTCCAAATCAAATTGATAGAGACATCACAGAGCTTGAGAAACAAAGATGAGGATTGAGAAATCAAACCTCGATATCTCTTTCTTTGTTGACGGTGTTAAAGACCACATAGTCAGTAGAGGAACTTGATATTTAGTCAATGAGTTCATGAGCGGTATGCGATGAGGGGTTTTAGACAATAAAGTGAACAGGCGGCTTACGATTTTGAAGTAAGTAAACGGGGAAAAGGAATGGCAATGATGGTGTTAGATGAAGACATCGATTAGTAACTAATGAAGAAATCGATCGGTAACATGATGAAGACGACATTAATCAAAAAGCAGCGGCGGGATTTGATGAAGATGAAGAGGGTTTTCAAGAAACGTGGGGAGGGAATATCGAAGGTGGGTGTGTAACCGCCGGTGCATCCACACCTTCTACTCGGGCGGGACGTGGAGAGGAAGACTCAACAGCTCTCAGATAACCGCCGCATCGATTGAAAACCGTCTAATTAACACGGCCAGGATCAAAAGTACATGGGATTCAAGGGTCAGGATGAGCTCAAATTTTATAACCCCTTCATTTATATATATAATTGCAGTTTTAATTCCCAACTAGGCTTATATTAGTTTTCTTTTTCTTGTAATTGTAAGTAGTTTTTTCCATGCACTACGGGGTATTAGTTTGATTATTTTTTTCCTGGCCTTACACAGCGTGACGATGATCGTTATCGATTTGCTTATTGGAAAACTTAAATATATCATATGTCATAATTTCAGGTGTATGTTATGTCATTTATTTAAATGTGTTGTTATTAGGCAATGTTGTATCATTAGGACTTAGTTAAATATAAACTAGGTCATTATATGATGTGCATGTCAATTATGAAAATCCTTCATATTTATATGAAACTATAACAAACATTGGTGATACATAACGCTCCATTCTCAAACATTAAGTCTTGTAATGATCTAATTACCTTTCATTGATAAAAATAACATGTATACGACCTTATTTTAGTTGGATTTTATAATGTACGTATGGGCGTATTATCATTTAATTGATGGTACACGATATGCATTTATATTATGTTGTTTAATTCTTTTAAGTATGGATACTTATACATACACACATTATGTATTTTGGTAACCTACATGTATATTCTTTCATATACATAAACCAGCTAAATCAATAAACACAATCAACCTACAAACCTAAACCCCCTTACATCCCTATCTCCACTCTTTTTTTGGTCAACATGACCAAGACCAAACTCCACCATACCACCGTCTTGTGCACTACTTAGACACTCTATCACACACTTATTTTATTTTATTTTATTTTATTTATTTCTCCTATAAAAACCAACACACCCCAAAGCATAATTCCTTTCACCTTCACATAACCTTAAACACTCCCTCCCTCCCTCAGGCCTACGCCCCCACCACCACTTCACTCCTTCCACTTTTGAATATTGTTGCAAGTTTTTTTTTTACATTCTATACTTGTTCTTGAAGACCTACAACTTGGTATGTCTTTTAAAGCCTTCTGCATAAACCTTTATTATGTTAGTATGTCTCAAACAAACGCGCCAATCAGCACTAAATCAATTGATTTGGGAGAAACTATCAAATAACTTTCCAAAGTGGAGGTCATGGGTTTGAGTCTTGTTTGGTATTTTGGTGCAATATGCTTCAAATGAGCCAGAGGTTTTACTATAGTGGGCCTTTAGGTGTTGGTTTTCCTCTGGAATTGTGAGCGGGCCGGGTCATCACCGCTGTTTGTGTTCGCGAGCGTGGTGGCCTTTTGCTAATGGGTTTATCCAGATGACCGGACTAAAAGTATTCGTTGGCCGTTCAAAAAAAAGTATGTCTCAAACAAGTCAATACACACACATAACAAGCATACTAACATTCTTTTGATAAATCCATGCAACTTTATCTTTATTCTTTCTAGATCTTTGTTTGATAATGTTCATCATCCAATACAAATATTATACTTAAGGATTGTGCTCCATGATCAAGCCTAATGCACGAGCACATCTTCAATCAAGATCTAGTTAATTATAGCACATGTACGACTATAGCAAAACGACTTCATTCTTCATCATTCTTTCTTATGATGTCACCGATGATTTTGTTAGGAGCTTTCTAAATCTATAACCTCTAATAAAGCAATGTTTTTTTTTCCACTTGTCCTTTTCTTAAGCCACTTTTTGTCATTTGTCATTTTTCTAGAAATGCACACATTAATTTTCCCTGTAAAAGAGTATTATAATAATTTAAATAATGATACAAATTTCTCTCTCTTATTAAAAATGAATTTTAATTAATTACTATATATTTCTCTCTTATCTATTTTTTTTAAAATCAAACTATCTTTTCATATTTTAATAATAACAGCAAACTAAAGTTTTATATAAAATAAAATTTTCTAAAACACTAAATATTTTAAATCATTTTGTTTTTGAAAAAAATTATACACAGGTGAAATATTTTAAAACAGTCTTATTATAATATTTTAAAACAGTCTTATTATAACAACCAGAATAATTATAAACCAGAGTTTTTAAAAAACAAGATTTTTATAAAAAAAATATTTTTTATTTAAAAAAACTTTAAAAAATGTTTAAAAATTAAATTATTTAGATAAGAGAGTTAGAAAATTGTCTAATTGTTTTATTTCTTGAACTATTACATATATATAATTTTAATTATATTTTACATTAAAATATTATACTGTAACTATTTGTGTTTATTTTACATATATATTTTACATTAAAATTTAATCCGTTTATTTAACGGGTTTTTAGCATATCTATCTATCTGTAAAAACTAAAATAAGTGTAAAACAACTCTAAACCTTATTATACTTACTTTCTCATTGCTCTATATTATTAATAATAACGTTGAATACTAATAATATTACTTATATCATTTTCAAATTAACACAATGCATAATTCAATAAATTAAAAATCTATTTTTTATTAAAAGCACACTTTGTAAAAACAAAATTTTTATAAAATACAGAATACAACGAAACTTTTTTTAAGAAAAATAATTTTTCTTAAAACAATGTATTTAAAAATCACAATTTTTTTATAAAACAAAAGTTTAAGAAAAATACATTATTATTTATTTACTTAGCTATTTATATGTAATTATAATCATATTTTATATTCAAGCATGATTTTATATTACATAAATTTTTATTAATAATTATTTAACATTTTATTTATTCAATCCGTGTATAACACGGGGACTAACCTAGTATAATATAATTAGATATCATCTCATGGTATTTATAAACAAGGTCCACATACAAAGGTGCCAAATCTTAAGTTTAAATGGTGACAACCACGAAGCTAGTAAACTTTATGCATCTAAAACTTGACACAAATGTCATCATATTCATATGTAAATTTTTATTAGGGCTTGTATCATATTGATGGGAAAATCTGGAAATTTGTGAATTTTTATTGTTTTTTTAATAAAATGCATCGTTATAAATTATAATGCCGAAATTTCAACTTAAATATGAAACACAAACCTAGAGCATACAGTTGCAGTAATTTCTATCTAAATTAAGGAACATGTACACCAAGTTTTATAAATTTTAGATGTGTCTAACTATATTTCCCAATATTGATTCATTATATAAACATAAACATAAATCATGAAATACTTACTGTTTTCAGAAAATTGTTTAAAATTTACAATAATCTTTATACCTCATAAATTGCCTACAAATCATGTTTCGTAATTTTGAAAGTTAGTTAGCTATTTTTCCTTATTTTTGTCAATTAATACCAATAAAATGGCTAGAAGTACAAAAACATTATTTAAAACTTCAAAAATCTAAAATAATTACTTTTTCTAGGAAGCATATAACTTATATTATAAAATTTTTACAAACAAAGCAAACGATTGAACTATGTCAAAGGCAACTACCCTTCTGAAAATATCTGTTACTGTTTTAAAATCTGTTACTGTTTTAACTTAAAAAGTTAAAAGTACGCTAATGTGGTGGTGACTTTAGTCATTCAATGATCCTTGCGACAAACTATACTTTCTAATCAGCTTGTATCTACAACACTTTTATAAGACAATTATAAACGTCAATAAACCATAAGCATCTACTACTGTTCAAAAGCTTGCGGCTGCTCGAGAATAGCTCGTGCAAAATCGGCTCGGTTTGTAAGTGAAGTGAGCCGACTCGGCTCGATTTGTAAATGAGCCAAAAGCCCAAGCCAAAATCGCAAGTGACTCGACTCGACTTGGTTGGCTTGAGCGTTAATTGGCTCGCATAAATTAAATGCTAAATTAGAATTTTTTTAATAGATTATAAACCAAATATATATCATACATTTAAATATAAGCAGATATACCATCAATTTGATATTTTCTATTAATAAAACCGAAGCATAAAAATATATAGGATGTTCATAGTTCATTAAATACCAATATCATATCATTGTTTTAACCTGTTAAGAAAAACGAATAGTAAAAATATTAGGTTTTGTTTTTATATATATGAATATCTATAGAATAAAATAATTATAAATTTCTAAATTAACAAGTTGGCTTGGCTCGTATATAAACGAGTCGAGTCCAGCAATGCATACAAATGTCTTCCGGTTCTTATAGAAGATCTTTCTTACAAGTCAAGCAGTGCATTTTATCTTATAGCCCGGCATGACAGGTTTGATTGATTATTTTATCACATTGGGAGATTTTACATCATTCAATGGGCCTATTCGAGCACCCCTAGCTCGCCTCGACTTGTTTACAGCCTTACATTTATCCTTGAGGACCCATTTTCCAACTTCTTGCTCGTTATGCACAAAAGAAATAAACACCCTACCTTATAAGGGTATGGACAGAACATATGATGAGTGAGGTGTCATGTAGATCCAACATCCATAATTTGGATTGAACACAATGGTGTAATCTTAGTATAACGGGGTAGAGTGTTGTGTATGCATCATTGATCTTCTAGTCACTTGCTAAAATCTTCTTTTAATAAAATCTTGCCGTTCAGATGATAATAATACATCTTCATGGGTATAAGTATTGCCAAATTCATGGTTATAATGTACTGTCAAATCTAAGAAATTATTAACAGCTAGGAAATTAATCTGGTAGCTAACAAAATATGTGAATTAATGACAACTATAATTTGATATGCTGGCTTGTAAAAACTTAAAAATAAGTACTTTGACTGTGTATTTATATTGGAAGCTCAAAACATATTCTTACTCCTTTTAGTAATTTTAAAATCTCATTCATACAAGACACTCTGCATTTCGTGATTTAATACTTACTAGAACTCATACTTCATATCATAAATGTTAATGGATAAAATAGTGCAAAACCTTACATGAGTCAATAATAATATTTGTCCAATGAAATAGATATAGAATCAGAGCATTTACGCCTCGATAAAGTCCTTAAGGTTCTTAAGCCAGTTTGTGTATTCTCTGTGCTCTTTGTTCACCATGTACTCATGCAGAAACGTTGTCGCACCTGGTTTTATACCCCTCGTCTCCAAATACTTGTGGAATGCCTTCTGCAGATTCTCATCCAGCTCACTGCAAACATATTTCAATTCCATCAACTTAGGCTAAGGGTGTTCATTACTCCATTTCAAAGCAATTAAACCAAAAGCCAAATCAAGACCTATTATAACAGAACCGAACTACAAATTCAGTTTTTGGTTTCCTACATTCTTATTTTGATTCAACCATAAAACCCAAATGACCCATATATTTTTCTTTAGCACACAGTTTATGTATAGTCCAATGAACCAAATAAACAGCATAAACCAAGTAAACATTTTTCTATATCTAGTCGAATAACCCAACAAATGTAATTAGGCATATTTGTCGATACCAAACCGAATGCAAATTCGGTTTTCAGTTTAGTTCTAAACTACAATAATACAATTAGGTTTTCAGTTTCTGCCAAAATAGTTGCAAACTTAATAAACCAAACAGAATAAACAGAATAAAAGGGTTAAGCTTGTAAAGATAAGACTTACTCAAATCTAGGTCCTTCATAAGGTTGTTGATCTCCAACCATATCCGGATCTTTAACCGACAGACTATCGATAACAATCTCATCAGCATAAGCAGTGATACCAAACTCCAAGCAGTGGCCATCGGCCTTAGAGACCTTCACAACCATCGGGAGACTCGTTTGCTCGTCTTTCTCAGCATCATCATCACTTCCATCGTCTTCATCACCGGTAACAAGGCCCGAAGGTTCAACTTCGATAGAGATCGTTTCACCCTGATATTCTCTGGTCAGAGTTATCGTTTGCTCCCCAGGGTTATCATGAAGCTCAAAAGGAAACCCCTCAGGAACATCTTCATCCTAACAAAATAACATACCTCCAATTTCATCAAAAAAGAAGCATGATTGTACACATATTGAAATATGGAAACAATTGAAGAAACAAACAAACCGGTTCGAAGCTTTCTTCTGCGCATTTGATCTCCGATTCGATGACTCGGAGGAGCGAGTCGTCGGAACTCGGGCGAGTTAGGGCGGGAGAAGCGGAGAAAGAACAGCGAGAAAGCAGCGATGATGGGTTGTTGGAGACGATCTTCTGAGTCTGATTCACGGCGGCGAACAAAGCACCGGCGAGATGGTGGTTGAAGGTCCTTTGACCACCCAACAATCGGCCGGCGAGAGGTGCGAGTGAGGAAGCAGATCGGCGGAGGATGATACTGAAAGCCATTGTTAAACGCAGTGAGGATTTTGAAATTAGGGTTTAGGGTTTTAGAAGAAGGTAATTTGGGTGTGTAAGGACTATGGTGGATGTATAAGTATACTTCCGTGGGTATTGTATGTTCTGGTGTGGGAGGTTCTACCCTTTTGTGTGTTCAGCAAATCCAAGCCGTAGATTATAGTTTTTTTTTTGTTATTAAATTTGTAGAGTAGAAGAAATATATAGTTTTTATTTGCAGTAAAGATCTGAAGATAATTTTCGGAAGGATATTCGTTTAATATAAATTTGTGGAACATATATTCAAAACTAAAAATTATAGGAACTATGGTATCTATTTTTTATTTAAACTTAAGAATTTGCATATTAATGTGTTAAATTTAAGAGAGAAGTACATGTAATTCCTCAATGAAATACAATTACCTTGTTTTAAGGAAGCCGTTATTGACCTTCTGCATTATTCAAGATTACGATTGAGAATAAGAATTGAATTAAAACAAAAAGTTTTTCTTCATGACTGTATGTTTTTCTATTTGATTGTTACAGTGTCTTTTCCTCAATCTACTTGACACGTCTACCTCAGTCATCAACCAAAGCATCAAATTTTCTCGAAAAAAAAAAACTCATATCAATTCCCATTTCGTTGTCTTTGGGTCACATGCCCAAATAATCAAATTTCTCAATTTCAAGTGACCGATGGCTCGATGAGGTTTGCATGTGAAAAAGCTCAGTTGGATCAGCGCTAGACAAAGGTTCCAACAGTGTAATTGAGGATTTTTAGTTGCCTGGTTAGAGCTGATCAAAGGGTAAACGGTGATCTCTTTCGAAATCCTTAAGAACGCTCATATCACTAACCCTAAGGTATGTCTATTAGGATATAAAGATGATGAAACTACTCAAACACTTTGTATTAGGTTTAGTGCTAAAAAGATGTACCAAATGATGAATCTATATGGTGAAAGATCTCATCTACCGGATCAAGTGCTTAACAACTGTGAATCAGCATATTGTCTATTTAATGTAAACCTAAAGATGTGTTGATACACTACTTTTGTAGACAAGAATGTCAATGTCAAAAAGTAGTGGTGATAACATTACATTGCAAATTCTGATATCCTGTGTTGCTAATTCTTGTTTAGTTGTACATTGCTTTGTAACCAATTATATTACGCAATCGCTCATGGTATACCATACTGCGTAGATCAATGGCTGAAACATGCCATTTATCCTAAACCTAGATTAGATGGTCAAAATTTGTTCTAGTGTTTAGCTTTTATGGTATAAATAACTCAAACTTGTATAGTTTGGATGTTAGCTATTTTGCCCACTTGTATTTTTTGTGGTTACATTGTGTAATCAATGAATATATAATCAAATGAATACTTTGAAAGAACTCCTTCTTGTTGTTTTCATTCAAGTATTAATCTGTGATTGTTAGTAAACAATTAGTAAAGATTTTTGCATTTGCAAAGTATTGATCTTAAGAAAATTATTGTTCAAATCTAAACCAACAAGTTGTATCAAAACATTGGCTCTCGATTTGTTTGCAACTTTTTTCACCAAATCACTTGTTTTTCTTTTGAATTGTCTCTCAAACACTAAAACACTCTATCACTCATACCTTCTCTTAAAATGACTGTTGTTGGCATGTCAACCTAGCATAACTTGGAAAATGATACTCAAACCAAACCTTCAATGTTCACCCTGAATGATTATGACACATGGAAGATTCGACTAGAAGATTCCTTGAAAAATTAGGATTAAAAACTCTGGATGTCAATACTAAATATACCATATTTTCTAATGGTTCAGGCTACTGGTGAAGGATGTGGGATGATTCCAAAGGATCCCACTAAATATTCTAATGAAGATTTAAAAAAAATGGATGTAGAACTCAAAGCTCTATGGCTGATCAGGATGAGTATGCAAAACAACATCATGCATGGCTTTAAAAAGTTCACAATTGCTCAAATATTATCAAAAGCTTTAAAGGCTAGATATGCTGGAAGTGAAGACATGAAGGAAAACAAGAAAGATGTCTTGAAGTAAAAGTTTGAGAACTTTGATTTCATTAGAGGATAATCCATGACAGCTACATATCAATATATGTATAGACTCTTTTAATATGAAGCAGGTGTCAAGATGGAAAACGGTGATATTATTAGAGGATAATCCATGACAGGAAGAACTATGAACTTGAAGATAATGACTCTTGAGGAACTGTATGGCATTCTAAGTGCTATCAGATGAAGATAGATGTAGATGAAAAATCTCTCGGCAGATCAACTAGCTCCTTAAATTTTTTAGCACTCATGGCCCCTATTCATAAATCCTACAATCTCATCAATCGCATCAAATACCTATGGTGACTCATCAAGTGCCAATGATCACCTACCCTAAATCCGAACTGCTAAATCACCACCTTCTTTACCTTTTGACAGTTAGAACCAACACTCATCAGCTTCAACCTTCACTCCAAGCCTCTCGAGTAAGATCCGAGAAACAAATGTTTTCCAACTATCTATAGAAGATCTGGAGGAAATTCATCCAAATGATCTTGAGGAACTTGATATCAACTATCAAATAGCCATGATCTCTTTTAGGGCTAAACAATTTTAGCGGAGAACTGGAGGGAAGTTCCAAAAACAAAGAAGTTCTTGATTTGAAACAAATAAGAGCAAAGCCAAATGTTACAACTGCAGTCAACTTGGCCACTTTTTCAAAAAAATACAAAGCTCCTAACTCTAATCCGTCCTTTCTTGGCACTTCAAATATTAAGCAACAATCAAGCCTTCAAACTCCTACCTCTTCGGCTACACAAAGACACACTGCTGATGTAGCATCTGATGAAGACTCAATTGATTGAAGCTTTCACGTAAAATATCTTTCACCCATCAATAATGCTTTGATGGCTAGCAGCTTAACCCATTCATCACAGATAACTTCTAAACCCTATAGTACACTTGAATGCATCGTAAAAGTAAATATGTATAGAAATCACAATCTGAATCACATGAATAATGTGGAATCACTTAACATTCTTAAAAGTGATTTTAAGAAAACTGATCAAGCTTAAATAAAATAATAAAAAGCTTAAAAATTTTGTTTCATCATTAAAGCATGAACAAACTAACTTAAAGACCATTTTGATGATCTCTTTGCCATATTGAAGTTTGCATAATATGATCTAACAATACTAAGACATATGCAGACAAGTATAATATTCAATCTGAAAGGATTGTTTTTAAAAGAACGAGATACGATTGGAATTTGTCAAACATGAAAACTATCGGAAAAAGTTCTTTTTCGGCTGTGGTGTAGTTTTCTTGGAATCATTTAAGGTTTTGCTCGCATAGTAAATAGAGTAGAACTTCTTGTCAAACGCGAAAACTATCAGAAGAAGTTCTTTTTCGGCTGTGGTGTAGTTTTCTTTGAATCATTTAAGGTTTTGCTCGCATAGTAAATAGAGTAGAACTTCTTGTCTTTTCTTTTTCCTAACACTGCTCATACCGCAAAATTGCATACATCACACATGATCTCAAATGATAACGTCCAATCAAGGGAAACCATGATCGTGGTGGTTACTAATATCACCTTTAGGAAATTGAATGCATTAATGCATTCATCAGAGAATACAAATTGTGCGTCTTTCTTGAGGATTTGAGTCATTAGACATACGATTTTAGAGAATTTCTTGATCAATCGTTGATTTAATCCTGCATAACCTAGAAAGCTTCTAATTGCTTTCACGGTTATGGGAGGCGGAAGCTTGGAGATAATGTCAATTTTTGTTTTATCTACCTCGAGTCCTACTTAAGAGATCTTGTGTCCTAACATTATTCCTTCCGAAACCATGAAATGGCACTTTTTCCAATTTAAGATAAGGTTAGAATCTTCACATCTTACCAACATCTACTTTTAGATTTTTTAGCATTGTTCAAATGAGTTTCCAAAGATGGAGAAATCATTCATGAAAACTTTCATGAAATGTTCAATCGTGTCATGAAAGATTGCTACCATACATCTTTGAATGTAGCAGGGGTATTACACAACACAAAAGGCATTCACCAATAAGCAAATGTGCCATTTGGACATGTGAATGTTGTTTTCTCTTGATATTCGGGAGCAATTAGAATTTAAAAGTAACCTGAAAAACCATCAAGGAAACAATATAACATTTTTCCCGATAATCATTCAAGAATTTGATCAATGAATGGCAGAGGGAAACGATCTTTCCTTATGACCTCATTAAGTCTATGAAAGTCGATGCAAACTCTCCACCCTGTAACCGTACGAGTCAGAATTTAGCTCATTCTTCTTATTTGTTACGCTAGTCATTTCTTCTTTCTTTGGAATGACTTGAACAGGACTGACCCAAGGAGAATCAGAACTAGGGTAAATCATACCGGAATCTAGCAATTTGATTACATTTTTTTTCACAACCTCGTACATGCTCGAGTTTAAAGGTCTTTAAGGTTGAATGATGGATTTGAAGTTTTCTTCCATCATAATTTATGATTACAAAAGGATTGGTTGATTCCCTTGATGTCCATGATTTTCCAAGATATTGCTTGTTTACCCCCTTTAGGAATTTGGTCTAATTTGACATTTGCGATAAGGCATCCACCAATGGCAGGTTAATGGGGAGTTGCTTAAAAACCTTAGGAATTTGCCATATTGTGCCTCCATTCATTCTTGTCTTAAATGACAAGAAGGTGGTGGGATATAGGGTGGTGGTACGTATTTCTTGGCTGGTTCTTTAATGACAACATGTTGCTTTTTCTTTTTACTTGCATTACTTGGAGTTTTGGTTTCAACTTCTCCAAGATTGGTTGTAATGCAGGTGTATCACCTTTGGTGGTTTTTCCACTTCTTATGATGATGACTTTCACTTATGCATTAGGGTTTGTCACAATGTTGCTTTATAAAGCACCTTGAGGTCTTTTAGATAGTTGTTGTGCTATTCGACCTTCTTGATGTTTAGTGGTTTGCAATGATGACTTGTTGCTTTGACGTTAGCTTTATTTCTTTGAAACCTTTTCTTGTTTCTAAGATCAGACTTCCTGATGTACTTATCTATGGCTTGTGTGGTTATCAATAATTGCTGCAATAAGTCTTCCATTGATGATGCTCCACGGTCTTGGTTACTACTGCTTAGACCTTGGTATGGTGGTTTTTGTTGTTAGTAGGGTGGCCTTCTGCTGAATCCAAAGGATGGTTGGTTGTTGCCTCTGTCTTTGTAATTTGAGTTGTTTTTCCAAGTTGAGTTGTTGTTGTACGAATTGCTTGGGCCTCTTAGGTAGTCAACATCTTCAACCATCATCATGCTTTGTGGACATTCATTTGTCTTGTGGAACCTCCACATGTGTTGTATTGTGTTAGAGTCTTCTTTAGTTCAGCTTGCAATTGTTTGAACCATTTGGTGAGAGCTTCTAATTGGGCTGCAATTAGGGTTTCACAGCTTACTTGATGAATGCCTTTAGAAATGGGTTTTTTAAGGGATTATAAGTTATGTGTAGGGGTTTTTCACTATATTAAAATGTTTAATTATATGTATTTATGTGTTTAATATTGTGGAACACAATTACTTTGAGAGTTAATTGATTTTCAAGGTCGCGGAGCTAAAACGGATGAATTCGGGTGTTTTTCGGGAGTTACAATGGAAGCCGAAAGCTCACGAAGAAGGAAACACTTGAGAAATAGAAAAAGTGAAGGGGGACGTAAATTACGTCCCTGAGAACGTAAATTACGTCCTAGGTGTGATCAGGATGCACGCACACTAGGACGCACAACAGAAGAAAAAAGTGCTGAACTGGGGGGCAAGTAAATTACGTTCCTGAGGAAGTAAATTACGTCCCTATGCTGTCAGATACGTGAATTTAGGCTTTTCTGACCTATTTGAAGGGGAAAAAGAGGGGATACGGAGAGTCTCTTCACAAAGTCGTTTTCGGGCATTCAAGGAGCAATTTTGATAGCAAAGAACACCTACAGATTCATCCTTTCATGAAATCAACACCTACCACAACCGATTTCGATTCCATGACAATCATTAGCGGCTAAATCACCCGTGATCTTCTCCGGGTGTAGGATTTGTGTTTATGACATTTGTTTAACTTTATTTATTCTTAGATTGGGTTGAAGTTTTGATTGGCATGTTAAGCCATATGATTTCATTTATTGGTTGATTATTTTAAATGGTTTTTTTTTGTTTTGAATCTTAATCTAATACTCATCAGATTTGGTTTCTTTACATCATGAGCATTGTAAGTTTTAGGTTTTGATTCGCAAATTGAAATTGATAATTTGTGAATAGGTCCGTTTACAACCTGTTCCATCTATATCACTGAAATCAATCAAACCAATACAATTATGTCTATGTGATTGTTTGCTAAGAATAACTAAGTTACAACTTTGTTTTACAAACCTAAAACCCGGAATGGATCATTCTTATTATTATTGTTTTCAAAAGCAATCAAGTTTATTACTTGCAATTTTGTTTTCTAAATCAATCATAAATTCAAAGTTATTTTCTGATTTAAATTAACGTTAGTGAAATACAAATACACTTTCCACATATTTCCTCGTGGATACGACCTTACTTGCGCGTACAAGTATAGGTGAGCTAAGTCTTATATATAAATTGTTTTTGAGTAGACGACGACAATCTACATCAATAAGCAAACTCATTTTAGCTACGTTTTCTAAGGCTTGGTATGCTTTGGTTGGCATGACACTTCCAAATTCTCCTCCCGTATTTTGATTGACATCTTGTTTGTGAACTCCGCTGTTTGTATCGTAAAAAGTCTGACACAGCAGCCACAGATCAAGTCCTTGATGTGGGCATCTCTAAAGAAGACCTTTGTATCTCTTCCATGCCACATGTAATAATTCATCATCTTGGTAGAAGCTAGTGGTGCGGCTTCTTAATTTAGAAGTACGATAAGGTGGAAAGTATTTTAGAAGGAATTGTTCAGCCATTTCCGCCCATGTGGTGATGGAAGCAGGAAAAAATGAATCAAGCCGGTCAATGGCTTGGCCTCAAAGTGAGAATGGAAAAAGTCTTAGCCTAATTGCATCGTCTACACAGTTACCGATTTTGAAAGTTTCACATATACAAAGGAATCGAGAGATGTGAGCATTTGGATCTTCGTCTTGCAATCAGTGGAACTACACAGAGTTTTCTATAAGTTGGATAATGCTAGACTTAATCTCAAAATTGTTGGCTGCTATTGCTTGTAAGACAACGGTAGACTCATAACTATCAAATGATGGCATGGCATAGTGTGTCATCTTTATTTCATCATTTTGGTTAGCCATGTCTTCTTCAGATGGAGTACCTTCCAAAACGTCTTCTTTACTAAGTGTTGATTCTTGTCATGGTATTTCACGTAACCTTTGACAAAAAAAGTCATCTGAGTTTCGAAAGTGGCAAAACAATTTTAGGACTAGATGAGTTGGACATAAACTAACCGAACTAAACAAGATAAAACAAAGTTAAACAAAATATATAAACAAGATATAAACAAAATAGTCAAAAGTTTTGATTGTCTTTCACAATTGTCGTGTTTCCCCTACAACAATGCCAAAAACTTGATGCGTGAAGATGCTATATATATCTTGATAGGATTTTTCAAACATATTCAATTTTAAATTGGTTTTTAATTACACTAAACCACACACACACAAAAAGTAAGTGTACCTGTAGTGCGGTAATATATTGTTGCTCAGTACCAAGTATTAATCCGTGGACACACCGAGCCTACTCAACAACCCTTATAATTGAAAATTGGAATGAGTTTTGAATTAAGAAAATGACAAGTGGCATTAGTGTAACCAATTTTTTTAGACTTTAAAACAATGATTTAAAGTAATATGAAAAGTAAAATTGAGACTTTTGGGGATTAAATAGGGAATTAAGGCTATCATGCTAATTGATATTACACTTATGTAACTATGATGAATTGCATGAGGTGATTAAAGATATAGGTTTAAATAGTTATGTTAATGTTTATAAATGTAAGCCAATGTGAAGTTATCGTAAACTGGCTCCATAGTGACAAGGAAAGTTGCAACGAGTAACTTACAAAATAAGCACCGCGCCCCTAGTGATGTAGGTAATATATGTGCACCCATTTAACATAGAATTTCTGAAATAATAACTTAATGTTAGAACGAGAGTTGATCAAGTTCTTTTTTAGTATACCATTAATTTTAGTAAACTATTACAATTATTGTAGATTTTTTAGACTAATAAATGAAACCCGCAAATGATTAGAAAGTTAAGATGATATGATTACTAATAAACATTTATACTTCATTGGCTATAAATTTATTATGAAGACCGGTTTCACGAATAAAAGTTAGTTCATATGTTTTTCAACCTTTTATGATACTTACAATCACATATCATAAGTTTATAACCTTCCATTCAAATGTAGATGCTAACCATCAAAAGTTTACCCAAGATTACCATAACATTAAGATAACATAAAACACTTGACTAATTCATTATAAATTAAATAAGTTTCATCTAATTAGGATGATATTAAGAGTTTAGCTCATAATGAGCTTAAACATAACAACAATTAATTTAGAAGATAAGTTTGAAATCATTAGTGAAATGGAACAATCAAGCTGCTGATCCATAATGGGTGATGTTTAGACAATCCTGATCTTTTTATAAGTGGTTAACGCACCTTGAGCCTCCCAAGGATCTTCAAGTCTAAAATTACTAAGAGATATTAGTAGAATTTGGCCCTCCCAAAAACTCTCTTGAATGTTTCAAATGAGCTACTATTGATAGGATTTTTGGAGTGTCAGGCACGACCCCATACCTCAAAAAGCACGACCCTATGCTAGTACAATGCTTACAAAAGTTGGTCGCATCATACGTGTACAGATGGTCGGGCATAACCTTGTGTTTAATAGGGCACGACCATGTGTTAGTGGTGGGGACATCTTCGTGCTCACTTTTCGAGGGATACTACTTTTGTCCTATTAGACTGCGAAAAATAGGGGTTTGCTAATTTTAGCATGAGTGTGTGTGTTAGCTAGGCATGGGGGTGTGCCTAATGAGGCACGATTTCATGCTTGGACTACAAAGCTTGGTTTTCTTCAATATCTTTCTTAATTATGCTCCTTTTGTCCATCTTGGTATTTTGAAAGCCTAAAAACATAACTTAACACTTTTAAGTTCAATTTTATCATTTTAATTAATAGTTTTAGGAATAATTGATGTGCCTTTAATATTTTTTCTATGTATACTTTAGAGCACACCACGGATAGTGGATGCTCTTGGTACATGACCGATGAAAGATCATCTTTTCTGAATTTGAAACTGTATGATGGCGAATCCATTGCTTTTGGAAGTTATACTAGGGGCGGATACATTAGTAGAAGAGGCACTTCAAGTAATGGTAAAGTAAACTTTGATAAGGTGAATTATATGAAAGAGTTGAATTGTAATTTGTTGAGTGTATCTCAACTGTGTGACAAAGACATAACACTCTTTACACTAAGCATGAATATATTGTTCCCTCACCTAGGTTCGTCATTCCAAATGATAAAAATCCTTTTAAGAGCTCACTAAAGACATCATATGTATACGCTAAACATACGGAATGCATCACCTTCCAGAAATGTTTCTTGCTTTATTTCTAAAGTTTCTTTGAATGAATCATTGTAAGCCTTAAAAACATAAATAAATTGATTAAAAATGATTTAGTCAAAGGATGACAAAGAGTTTGCATATTGTAACACCCGGCCTCTCGTACTACCAATATTGTCCGCTTTGCCCACGAGAAGCACACGCATTTGCTTTTGGTTGCCCGGGTGAAAACTTCTCATGGAGGTCACTCATCCCTGGATTGCTCCCACCTGAGCACGCTTAACTGTGAAGTTCTCCTCTCTTCCACAACCAATACACCCAAAACGTGTTGGTAATATTAGAGACCAGACATTACTTATGAACCAGTAATCTTTCCTGTACACGACCGAAGTGGGATATATGTAGAGAGTCACAATCACCCCCCCCCTTTTGGACTCATCGTCCTTGATGAGCCTGAGAACAAACTCACCATCTCCGGTGAGGTTTGTCCCACCATCGCGAATGGCACAAGAGTGGCTTTGATACCATTCTATAACATCCGGCCTCTCGTACCACTAATATTGCCCGCTTTGCCCATGAGGAGCTCACGGATTTGTTTTTAGTTGCCCGGGTGAAAACTTCCCAGGGAGGTCACCCATCCCTGGATTGCTCCCAACTGAGCACGCTTAACTGTGGAGTTCTTCTCTCTTCTACAGCCAATACGCCCAAAACGCGTTGGTGATATTAGAGATTAGACATTACTTATGAACCAGAAATTTCTACTGTCCACGACCGATGTGAGATATATATAGGGTGTAACACATATGATGATCATTGTGTTGCTTTTATAAAAGGAAAGCAACATAGGTTTTTTCATAAGTTCAAAGAAATGAATTTAGTCACAACTCCCTAACATTTGCTATAATGATAAAGTGTTAGCGTTGTTAATACTGATAGTAATACTTATGTTATCAAATGTAGTTTTCTATTATTGTTAATATCATTGGGGATGTTTCGTATATATATGTTAAAGATGAAAGTTGTGATAGTTTCAATAGCCTAAACTTTAATGATATAAAGAGGATGGGTATTAATATATAATTGAAGTGATGAAATTCGTATTTTGACAATGATGATAAATGTGTTGCTATTGTTTAGGATGGTAAAAGTGATATTGTATATTATAAAAGTATTTTTAGTATCATGAGTAATATTTGTTATTAATGATAGCCATAATATCGTGATGAATGGTAATGAGAGAAATCTTCCTAATACTAACGTTATTGATTATTCGTATTAAATAAATATAATAGCAATAATAGGTAGCAAAGTTGTTAAGAGTGGTATGCCATATTTATATTAATAGTGTTAATTAGGGCGGCAACGACAAAGGTAGAGATTGAAATAAATGATAGAAATAAAGAAGATGGACGGTTATTGTACCAAGGTTTCAAGAGTGTCTTCTATCATAGTGCGTTCTTGATATTGTCCTCCATGTATCACATCTTCTGTCGGGTCTCCATCTTTAAGGAAAAACTCAAAAATTTTATTTCGGATTTGGATGTGTGTATTTATATTATAATAGGTATTGATTTAACAATATATTGGTGACGTCTAAGTTAGTGTTCGTCGGAATTACGTGTTAAATTTGTTCCTTGGTTTTGACTACTGTACGCGATCTAATTACTGTTCGCGATCCGAATGCTCGTTTATTTGTAACTAATAATGTTAAATATAAATTAACTATTTTGTAATACTTAATATATTCGAACTACAGGTTAATTGGTATACACTTGATGTCAATTACAATCGCGTTATCAATGCTATAGATTTTCAGTGTTTACTTTGCATTCATAATGCAAAACACATTCATATGTTTTTGTTTTACTAGTTCCCTAATTATCACAACGGGTTTTGGTTATTTGCTAGATATTTGTTCATAATTAAACATCCAACAGTTTAGCACACAACTTCTTGCTGTTTGATTGCTTAAACTCAGAATGAATTTCTCAAATTGCAAAATATTTTATTTAGCATTTTAAAATGATAAATTTTGGATTGGATGTTATTATTAGGCCATAGTTGGGCTTGTTTTTTTAGTGAGTTTTGATCGCGTTGAATACAACATTTTGGAACAAATAAAAGAAAATTTTTAGTCTCATATTTTGGGGTTGTCACAAGAACTTCTGGAAACCCACGATCACTTGTTCATTTATTGTCCCTTAGCGAATATGGTGTGGGCTATTATTGGTCAATGGATTAAGTCCCCTCCTATTTACGCATTTGACTTCAAGCATTTATTAAATTTTCACAAAATAGTCTCGAGATATGAAGGAAGAATAATTTAATTCAAGCCATTATCTAGATTAGATGTTGGGTGATTTAGAGGGCTAGAAATAAGAGGGTTCATGATCAAGAAATTATCACTTTGGAGAATATAGTCGGTCTTATTAAATCTGTATCGTTCTTACGGATAAATAACTGTTCTTCCAAAGTTGCTTTCGGCCGGGCTCATTGGATTTTTTTAGCATCCAAATGTAGTCACAGTTTATTCGTGATTTTCATTGGTGTTTATAATTTTGTCTTGCTTCTTGCTAGCTTTTATGTAATATTTTTAACCCATTTGATGGTAATGAATCTACTCTTGTTGTTATAGAACATTTATTAAAGTCCAAGATATCTTTCAAGATAATAGTAAACAACTTATATTTTGACTTTTCTTCATCTCCCCCTCCCCAAACATTGCAATTCTTTATCAACACATCTCTCTCTCTCTCTCTCTCTCTCTCTTTCTCTCTCTCTGTATCTCTCCCTAACCTAGATGCACCTCAAAAATGGATCAGCAATCACCATGGAAACCTTCCGGCACCACCATCGTGGAATTGTGACGACCACGTGGGTTGAATAATGTTGTGCATCAACAGCTTGTGACCTATGCTTTATGCATTGTAACGCCCACCAACATTTGCTTTTAAGATATAGTATAATATGATAAGAAAATAAAACCCAGCTCATAAATCATTACTCCATTGAAAAAATAAAAATCTTAACTTTAAGTAAAATTATAAATAATAATATTTATATAAACAAATAGGGAGCTACACCTTTCAAAAGTGCTAAATAATTCAATAGATGATTATTCTACTTACAGCACCAAAATACAAATTACAAAAAAAGATAACATCATTGACCATAAAAACATAACACATACCAACTATCTTAAACCATATATAAGTTTATGAACACAAAACAACCTTTCACATAACTATCTCCGGCTTCATGATACTAGCCTTGATCTCCTTATGTGGCAAAACCACACCACCATTGCTGTAGATCTCATCACAAACATGAACATCTTCTCCAAGAATAGTCATGTTTTCAACTCGAGCCCATTGACCCACGGTCGAGTGCCACCCTATAATACTATTGGAGATGCAAGCATGTTTCTTGACGCGTACCCTACGCATTATGGTGCAGCCGGAGAGCCTCACACCCGACTCAATCACACATCCTGGCCCGATTGCAACATTGGGCCCGATTAAACACCCCTCACCGATCTTCACACTCTCATCAACCAAAACATTACCTAAGATGTGGGCCCCACTAGCCAATTTGGATGGTGTTTTCTTTCTTAATGAGTCTAGGTATAGTCTTAATCCGGTGATGTAATCTTTTGGTTGTCCGATATCCATCCAAAACCCGGGTAAAACCATTGCAAATAGCTTCTTCTCGGATGTGATTTTTGGGAAGATTTCTTTCTCGATTGAAGTGGGCTTGAGCTCAATTCGATCAAGAACAGATTGGTTTAAAAGATAAATGCCAGCATTAATCTTGTTACCCACAAATATTTTTGGTTTTTCAACAAATCTTTCAACTATCCCAGTTGATTCATCCATTACAACTACACCATATTTTGAAGGCTCGTCAACCTACAAAAAGAAATATTTAAAAACACACGAGTATCTTGAAACAAAACTTTGTAAAGTATAGATACACTTTAGCGATTCAAATCTAACACAAATTTATAGTGTCTAATAAAATAAACTTTTGGAGTGACACGTGACAAATTTTCATAAAACTTAAAATTTTGTTTCCCGTCTCTCTCTCGTATTAAACAAAATTGATTTTAAATGAATACATAAACATTCAAAATTCAACAAGACGGGTGGAAGGAAGATTCGAATAATAGAATGGCCAACAGCTACTTGGGTTAGGCGGAAATCTTTTTATATTAATAAATTATTAAAACATACTAAATTATAACAATTCTGTTGTATCTTATCTTTAAATATAATTTTATACTTTTTTATTTTTACTATTTGTTATTTATAGTTTTTAAAGTATTTATTATTTATTATTTTGTTAATCATTAATGACATGTAACATACAAAATATTAATAAAACCTAATGATTTTAGTATGTTAAATTTTTTACCCATGTTATACAAAAGTTTCTAACCTAGCTATTTATAAGATATGGTTAAATTTCAACAAAAATGATGACAAGTCAACCGAGTCCAGCCCTTTTGACTTGTACAAGAAAAATCTTGTTTTGACCCAAATTTTAAGTGATGTTTACCTTGGTCACCATTAATGAAGCTTCAGCACCATGGGACTTGTGGAATGCAATCATCTGTTTGAGGGGATATTCACTGATGACATCACTGTTGAGAACAAAAAATGGTTCACTGGATTTATCAACTAGTTTGTCTCTAGCAAGAGCTAAGGGCCCTGCAGGTCCTAGCGGTTGTGTCTCTTGTGAACATGTGATCTTTATCCCAACCTTACTTTCAAAATCCTTTAAGAAATTAAGCATGACCTGCATAAACAGAAATTTATCTAAACTCCATCTAAAACATGAGAATCAATTGTTTAGCTTGAAAACAAGACAAATTGCACAAAAAAGTAACCAAATTTTGTGTGATTTCTTGTTTGGTTAATAAACTTTATTTGCTTAATGTAAACAGTTTTGAGGTTGCACATCTGTAATATGTCAACATGATCAAATTTATTGTGATGTCACGTCATCTTTGTGGACCGGTAAGAGTTTTAAAGTTTTAGGCTATTTTCAAAGCTTTTTTCAGAAAGTGAGCATTTACATACTTTATCTTTCAAAACTCATTAATTACATATATACTCAATTTAAAAAATTAATTACATATGTCCTCTCTTTAAAACATATATATTACATATTTACTCATTTTATTAAAATTAGTTATTGAGTGATTATTATATTTATATTTTTACTAAGTTATTTTTACATATTTCCCTTCCTAAAAACATAAATCACATATTTTCTCACGTTTGAATTTTCTATATAAATAAAGATAATAAAATTACAACTCTAAATACAAATGTTTAAAACTCCATTTCAAAATAATAATCAACGATAGTCAAAGATATATAATCAAATATAAAACACATTTGCCAAAGTTTTAAACAGTTATAGTAACAAAACATTAATACGTAAAATTTTTTTAGTAAAAACAAAACAAAATAGTCATTTGATAAGTTAATTCTATTGAAATAAATAAATATGTAATATATGTGTATTACAGAAGGAAAATATGTAATTGATTTTACATATTGGAGAAATATATAATTGATTTTACACATTGAAGAAATATGTAATATATGATATTAAAAAGATGAAATATATATAAAAATCCGTAAATAAAGTTTAGTCCAAAAAAGAATTTAGAATAATGTTGGGTATCCATTTATATAAAAAGCCCCTTAAAAACAATAAATTTACCTCTGGTTGATAATTAATAGCCAGAACCACTTCGGTGACTCCTATAGACTTGAGCGCTTCAATCTGATTCAAAACAATAAATAAATAAAGCAAGACTGCAACATAATTATGAGCTAATTTTCAATAATTAAAACTCTAGATTACACATTTACATACCTGGTGCAGGATCATAGGTTTGTTTGCAAAGTCAACAAGTGGCTTTGGGAAGCTGAGAGTCAACGGTCTCAATCTAGTTCCAAATCCTCCAACAAGAATAACTGCTTTCATGGTGGTACAATATGGCTATTGAATAACTGTTAGAAACTTGAAAAGAGAATAAGATTGATGCTAAGTTGTGGAAATGAATTCCATGGTTTTTGTTTAAATTTATTAAGGAATAAGAAAGATGTCTATTAATGTAACTAGTTGGTGATATTCGGTAGGCCATAAAAGCAATTCAATTCCACCTATAAAAATAAAAATGTAGGTGCTTCGGGGACGGGTGTATGCCAAAAATAGACATGCATTCATCAAATTTAAAGATAATGTTAGTAAATGAATTATGAGTAGAGGTGACAATTTAAATCTCAATATTTATATACTAGTCAAACCAACACGACTCAATCAGACCGGTTTAAACATGTACTAGAATTTTAATTGTTTTGACCTACTATCCAGCATGCGTGACACTTCTAATCACAACTTTTATTTATTAGGATCAATAATCTCATTAACCTAGGCCACTCTTACTTATATATAAAAATATAAAGCAAGGATAAAGTATAGCCATCTCGATTAGTCAATTCACTGTTTTACTTTTATTTTTTATTCTAGGCCCTTATGTTAGACTCACGTTTAAATTAATGTGGCCCACATAATTATTTATCTAATTATTAAATTGATCAATTGATTTATTATTAATTATCTTATGGTTGGTATTTATTTGATGGACATAAATACTCTTATAACCATAAATAGGGTTTCCTCTTGGGTGTATAAATAAAAGGTTTTAGCAGAGGTTAAGAGTAGTTCAACACCTCTAATCAATTTTGTGGCCTCTCTCTGCATCCTCCTTGATTCATGAGACATCATCTCACCTTAGCCATCCTAACGTACATCCTAAACGGGAACTCGATTAGAATCAAGAACTGACGTCTGTTGCGGTTACTACTAAGGCTAGTCTTTCAGGTATTGTCAATTTGCTAATATTGTTCTTTCATTACATATGTTAAGAACTGATCAATTTAGAAGCCTTAAAGTTTTCTTTATTTATTATAGTTTAATAAACCGATTAAAAACATTAAGGTGTTTTAAAAATTGATCGCTTCCTTCACATGGTAAATCAAGCTTACTAGTTGTTTACGAACTCGCGCGTTGCGCGAGTCTTTAACACCTAACAATGTGTAAGGTAATTAAAAGAGGCTGATGCACTCAAAACAGTCAAGGTGTCTTCTGTATGCATGCACTTTGTGCATGGTAGAAGTTACTTCGGAAGTTTTACGCACTGCAATGAAATTACTCTAAGTGTAAAATCTTCCGAAGCCAAAGACCAAATCTTCCGAAGTCAAAGATGAAGTCTTTCGAAGCTTAGAAGATAAAGTCTTCCGAAGCCTCAAAGATAGAAGACTGATTTCTTCCGAATACAGAGAAAACATGCTTTCTGTGATCAACAACTTTTTAGAAAAGCTGACCAACTTTCCGCTGCCACTCTGCAGACTCACCAACTTATACAAGTTGGTGAAAAGGTCCATGCTTTAGGAAGCTGTAGATTAAGGTCTTGAGTCTGTAACTTTCTACTTTATGTACTTTTATCCTTTTTGTATTACATTAGGATGTGAGCTATGGTATGTCATAGTCACTTGTCAAAAGGCAATCTGCCTTTTGACTTTACATTGATCTTGTTGTCTAGATTAGTGTTTTCAGCTGGCCTTCAAAGTATGGCCGGCTATAGGATATAGTATAAAGTATCTCAGGTCCTTATATTTTATATGTATGCTTTGTAACACTTGTAAAAGAACTTGAGAGCAATATACTTTATCCTTGAAAACCAATCTGTTTGTTCTTGAGTTTCTGTCTCTCTTGTTTTACTTGTGTTTCCTAGTATCACCATAAAGGTTCCATTTCCCTATTTGATCTGTTAAGTGTTCTAAGTCTCTCCTCATTGTGAAACTGATTTGCATTGAACACCTTCACCGGTCCTGCAATTGGTATCAGAGCATTCCAGGCTCTTGATTGTAAGATCTCACCATCTTAGATCTCTCAGTTCTTCACAAAACACTTAACAACTCAAATGGCAGCTCTCTCAAAGGCTGATATGGAAACTGGCACTATGACAAAGTCCCCACTGATCACTCCTGAAGACTTTGATACTTGGTGTCAAAGAATGGAAGGCTTCATCAAGTCTCAAGACTCCAGGATGTGGGAATCTGTTATCTTCGGATCTTACATTCCATGCAACTCTTCAGCTGCTGCTGGAGGTGGCATGATTCCAAAAGAGGTGGCTGACTATTCTGAAGAAGATAGAAAGAAGATTGATATCGATCAGAAGGCCATGACTGCCCTCTAAACTGCTCTTCCTAACTCTATCTACAGGGGTTTCAAGAAGTGCAAAACTGCCAAGCAGTTATGTGATGCACTAAAGCTCATGTATGAAGGGTCCTCTAAAGCAAAAGAGAACAAAAAGAACCTCTTGAAGCAACAGTTTGAGAACTTCACCTACAAGACAGGTGTAACCATGACTCAACAATACTTCAGGTATGTTGAGATTGTGGATACTCTAATGGATATTGGAGTAACTCTTGAGAACAGGGACATTGTGAAAAAGTTCATGTCCTCTCTTTCCAGACAGTCGACCCATTACTGTGTTGTTATCAAGAGGACTGAGAACCTCAAGACTCTCACTCTTACAGAATTGTATGGTATCCTCAGTAGCTACCAGATGGAGATGAACATGCAAAATCCATCTGGTAACTCCAGCAATCAGCAGAGTTCAGCCCTCCATGTGGTTGAAAGGGATTGCAGAGAACCACAGTATCATCTCATCTGCTATCCTGACAACTCACAAAAGGGTCCTTTCATCACCTTCCCTGAGACACCAAGGGAGAGCCATATCCAAGAAAGTCCATTCCAAGAGACAAGCTCTTATCATGCCTTTGTGTCTGCTGATGAGAGTTCAGGTAACTTTCTCTTCACCCTTAAAGACCTGGACTGTATCCATCTAGATGATCTGGAGTACGTGGAGATAGCCCAGCAAATGGCTCTTCTTACTCACAGAGCCAAGAAGTTCTACAAGAGAACAGGGAGGAAGTTTCCTAGCAATGGAGCCAGTGGAAAGTTTGGATTGAACAAAAGTAAGGTGAAGTGTTTCAACTGCAACCAAATGGGACACTTTGCCAGGGAGTGCAAGGCACCTAGAACAAATGGTGACCAAGCACAAGCCAGACCAAACTACACTGAAGGAGCCAACCAGAATGAGAAGCCAAAGCAGCAAGCTGCAGTTGCTGTTGAAGAAGGAGGCTTAGACTGGAGCTTTCAGGTTGAAGATGCATCTCCAAACCAAGCACTGATGGCAGATCATGTTGAAGCCAAGGTATTGAAACATCTTTGTACTCCTGAATGTATTGCTAAAGTAAATAGATACAGGTCATATAACTTAGAAATGAGATCTGATCTTGAGTCCTTAAATATCTTAAAATTTGATTTCAAAAGAGCTGAAAATGGTTACAAACTAAAAATAAAAGATTTAGAGAAAACCATTTCTACTCTTAAACATGAACACACCAACTACAGGACTCAGATCAAAGATCTCATCACTAAGTTAACTGAATACCAGGCTAAGCTTGTGATCAGCAAAGCCAGGGCAGAAAAATGTGGTCTTGAAGAAGAGACCTTAAAGAACATGATATCCTCATCTTTGCATGCCAAAGTTTGTTATCAGAATAAGCAGGGACTGGAATCTGCTAAGATAGCTCCTCTACACTCCTTACTATCAGTAAGATCTCCAAGTTGTGGAACTTGTGAAGATGAGCTTCCCCTCATAGACCCCATAAGTGAAGAGGATGAAGAGGAGATAGTGAAGGATGGATCTGAGAAGAGTGAAGAAGATCATCCTAAGAAGGGTCATTATTCTCCCAAGGAGAGGAATCCTATTGGGTTGACAAAGTCCAAAAGGAAAAACTTGATCACAAGAGCCAAAAGAAAGTCCAAGAAAGCTCAAGAGATTAAGGCCACTTTCAACTCCAAGCAGAAACAAGTGTTCATCTGTGCAGGATTTGAAGTGGTGAAGGCTGAAGACTCAACTATTAATCCTAGTACCAGGGGTTCTAGTTCTTGTCAAACTCATCCCAACAACAAGAAGAAGGCTGATTTGTTGTGTACCACTGCTGCACAACTTGAACCATCCATATCCAACAGCAAGTCACTCTCTAAAAGGCTTGCTACTTCATCTGTGAAGAAGAAGATGGAGATGGAAAGTGATCAAGATCAGTCTTGCTCTTAAAAGAAGACTTCCAGAAGAATGCAGATTGATTGTGTCATGTGTGGCAGTACTTCTCATCTGGCTAAGGATTGCATCTACAATCCTAAAAGCACTGTCCTTATGATCAAGAAAAAAACTTCTGAGAAGATCAAGAAGAAGCCAACTTCTAAAAGCTTTTCCTCTCAGAAGTTCCAAAGTGAAGAAGAAGACAAGTGAAAACTTACCTTCAGAAGATAAATTGGTCTCGGAAGAAAGGAATGCTTCCAAAGTACTGAAGCCTGTTGCAGTGAAAGCAAGATCTTCCGAAGGTCCAGTCTCTAAAACTTCCGAAGTTGTCAAAACTTCCGAAGTATTAAAGGTCAAGTCTAAGCTTCCAAGGTGGTGTGGAAGACAAAGAAAGACCATGTGACTGAAAGTTTTTTATCAACAACAGCTGCTGATCCTCAAAGCTTGAACATAGGATCAATTACTGTTGCATTGTCTTCTGTTGATATAAATGAGCCCAAGACCAGCAAAGTTTAGGTTTCCAAATGTAATAATCATCTTCTTTTATGCAGGAACAGCTAAAGACTAGAGGGAATGTGTGGATCATTGACAGTGGCTGTTCCAGGCACATGACATGCAATGGCTATCTACTCCAAAATTTTGAGAAAATTGATGGAAGGCCTGTTTTTTATGGGGGAGATGCATGAGGTTACATTACTGGAAGGGGCATGGTCATAAATGATAAGCTCTTCATTGAGAAGGTAAACTTTGTCAAGGAGCTTGGGTACAATCTACTGAGTGTATCCTAATTTTGTGATCAAAAGCATAACATGCTCTTTACTGAGCATGAGTGCATTGTTCTCAAGCCTGGTCATTTGTCAGGAGCATATTCTACTTAGAGCCTCCCGGGAAAGGGAACATGTACAAGATGGACCTGCATGAAACTTCTCATTCAGGAGAAGTGTCTTGCTTTTTGTCTTGAGCAAATAGTGATAAGTCTTTTCTCTGGCATAAAAGAATGTGCCATGTAAACTTTAAAAACATGAATAAATTAATTAAGAATGATTTGGTAATTGGAATGCCAAAGAAAGAGTTTACAAGTGATGATCATTGTGTTGCATGCCTGAAAGGGAAGCAACATAAGGTATCTCACAAGCCAAAGGAAAGAAACTACATCACTACTCCCCTACACTTGTTACATATGGATTTTTTTGGCCCCACCAGTGTAATGAGTCTAGGAAGGACTTCATACTGTTTAGTGATCACAGATGATTTCACTAGATTCACTTGGGTCTTTTTCATTAGAACTAAGGATGAGACTCCTGAGATATTAAAGAATTTCATTCTGAAGATTAAGAATCAATCTGATCACAAGGTCAAGATCATAAGATGTGATCAAAAAACTGAATTTAAGAACCAAATCCTTGATACATTTTGTGATAAAAAGGGTATTTCAAGATAATATAGTGCTGCCAAGACTCCTCAACAGAATGGTGTTGCTGAGAGGAGAAATAGGACACTAATTGAAGCTGCAAGAACTATGTTGTCTTACTCTAAATTGTCTATCACCTTCTGGGTAGAAGCAGTGAACACTGTTTGCTATATGCAGAACAGAGTTTTAGTAGTTAATACTGATGGTAAGACTCCTTATGAACTGTGGCACAAAAGGAGACCTTTCATTGGTTTCCTCAGATCATTTGGATGTCCTTGCACAATCTTGAATACAAAGATCAGATAGCCAAATTTGATGAGAAATAAGATGATAGATACTTTATTGGATACTCTTCTCAAGTCAAGGCTTATAGAGTATACAATCTCAGAACTAGAATAGTTGATGAGTCAACTAATGTGACTTTCAATAAACACACTCCTTGTGTGAGAGGTTCTAGTCCAGATTGGCTGTTTGATCTTGATTTAGTTACCAGCTGTTTTAAAAAGTCTTGTGAGAATGTTTCAGGATCTACAGGTAACCTATCAACAGAAGATCCTGACCCAAGATTTGAGTTGAGAAGACCTTCAAATCAATCTACTTCAGCTCCAGTGGTAACAAATTCTGCAGATGGAAGTCCTATCAGCACAACAATAACAAATCCTGCTGATACATCTAAAATGCCTTCAAATTCCAGCTCAGAGGCACAAAACCAAAGGGAAGGAGCTTCAAATGTAGAAGAAAGTGGCAATGGTGACAGTGATCAAGAATTCCTTGATGCTGATAATCATTCCATACAAGACAACATCATTGATGTCACACACTCATTGGATCAAGTTTCTCTTGATAAGTGTGCAGATGTGGTGGGTGAATCTACTCTGCCTGATCAAAATTTTTCAAATTTAGATCTTTCCAACCAACTTACTGTGATCCCTCAACTAAGGATCCACAAGTCTCACCCCACCATAAACATCATTGATGAAGTTGACAAGGGGGTAAGAACAAGAGGACAAACCCATGACAAAAATGTTTGTCTCTACTCGTGTTTTCTATCCCAAGTAGAGCCAAAGAAAGTGGAGGAGGTTCTAAAGGATGGAAGTTGGGTTGAAGTTATGCAGGAGGAGCTGCTTCAATTCAAAAGGCAAAATGTTTGGAACCTATGTCCTCTTCCTCCAGGGAAGACTACCATAGGAACCAAGTGGGTGTTCAGGACCAAGAAAGATGATAGAGGACTTGTCCTCAAGAACAAGGCAAGACTAGTTGTTCAAGGGTATACTCAAGAGGAAGGGATTGACTACACTGATGTCTTTGCTCTTATAGCAAGACTTGAAGCTGTAAGGATATTCTTAGCCTTTACTGCATCCAAGAATTTCAAGGTCTACCAACTTGATGTCAAGTGTGTTTTCTTATATGGGGTGATTGATGAAGAGGTGTATGTCAAACAACCACCTGGTTTTGCAGATCCAGATCATCCTGATTATGTCTGCAAGCTTGATAAAGCTTTATATGGGTTGCACCAAGCTCCAAGGAAGTGGTATGAGACTCTATCTCAGTACCTATGTCAGCATGGTTACAGAAGAGGTACTATAGATGGAACTCTCTTCATCAAAGGAACAGGAAATGACTTGATGCTGGTTCAAGTTTATGTTGATGACTTTATCTTTGGGTCAACTAATCCAAAGCTCTGCAAAGACTTTGAGAAGCTGATGAAGAATAGATTTGGAATGATTGCCATGGGGGAACTCAATTTTTTTCTAGGAATTCAAGTGAAGCTGGTTGACAATGGCATCTTCATAAGTCAGTCAAAGTATATTCAGGACATACTAACTAGATTCAGCATGACTGACTGCAAGGTTGCAAAGACTCCCATAGCAAAAAATCACTCCTTTGGACCTGACCTTAAGGGGGAGTGTGTAGATGAGCATCTTTACAGGGCTATGATTGGGTCTCTTATGTACCTCACTGCCAGCAGGTCTGATATCATGTTTGCCACATGTATTTGTGCTAGATATCAAGCCAACCCAAGGATGTCACACTTGGTTGCTGTCAAGAGAATTTTAAGATACCTCAAAGGTGCTCCATCATTAGGCCTTTGGTATCCAAAGAATTCTGACTTCAATCTGTATGCATATATAGATAGTGACTATGATGGCTGCAACATGACTGCAAAGTCTACATCAGTGGGATGTCAATTTCTTGGTGGAAGGATAGTCTCATGGCAATGTAAGAAACAATCCTGTGTATCTGCATCAACTGCTAAAGCTGAATACATTGCTGCTGCCAGCTACTGTGCTCAAGTGCTTTGGATTCAGAATCAGATGCTGGACTATGGATTCAACTTCAAGGAGACTCCTATTCACATAGACAATAATAGTGCTATCTCTATTACAAAGAATCCTGTGCAGCACTCAAGGACCAAACATATCAACATCAGGTATCATTTAATTAAAGATAATTTTGAAAAAGGGTTAATCAAACTAGTCAAAGTTCACACAAATGAACAATATGCTGATCTGTTCAATAAAGCTTTTGATTAACAGAGATTTAAGTATCTCATATCAGCTATTGGGATGATTAACTTTGAGTAGCTTTTTCTTAAACTTAAATTCAATATTATTTCTAAAATCTGTGTGTCCTTAGTTATCCATTTTATCACCTTCATAAGCCCCTAACTATTTTGGAAGAAGATTTTTTCTGAAAATATTCCTTAGATTTTTGAAAATTTTGAACATCATTTCTTTCGGAAGAAACTAAGTGTTTCCAGCTGGCCTTCAAAGTATGGCCGGCTGTAGGATGTAGTATAAAGTATCTCAGGTCCTTGTATTTTATATGTATGTTTTGTAACACTTGTAAAAAAACTTGAGAGCAATATACTTTATTCTTGAAAACCAATCTGTTTGTTCTTGAGTTTATGTCTCTCTTGTTTTACTTGTGTTTCCTAGTATCACCATAAAGGCTCCAATTCTCTATTTGATCAGTTAAGTGTTCTAAGTCTCTCCTCACTATGAAACTGATTTGCATTGAACACCATCACCGGCCCTGCACAATGGAATGTGTTTTTTGCAACCATCAACAACCATATATACAATACTAACTTGTCTATTATAAAATACGACAACTGATACATAATTAGTTTGATAGCTATCTAGAGTTCAATATAAGTGACCCACTGTAGCTACAAACCAGAAGTAGTACCACACTAAACCAGACGTTTGTTCAGCCTCATGATGGCCTTTACGCATATAATATGCAACTAAATTGCCACATGTAAAACGTCATCACATAACACAGATCAAAGTGTAAATGAATCAACGTCAAATAACCAAAACTATAATGCTATATGTCAATAGTTTAATGTAAAATAAACATCAACGTGTACATACAACCACAACTCGAACATAACAATCGTTCATAATCACTGATAGCATCATGAAAAACATGTAATTGTTTTATTTAGTGTGATTTTAAAAATTACATGAGAGTACAGGAACAAACCCAAAATTTGATCATGTCGGTAACATGTTAGTATATGGTTGATGCGTGTGAAAGGTATATATTTTTTGATAAAGATTTTTCGCACAGATTTAGTTTTAATTGGTTATTACTAATACTAAACTACACATACAAAAGGCAAGTGTACCTGTCGTGTGGTAATATAATGATGGTAAGAACCGAGTATCAATCCGTGGACACACCGAACCTACTCAACAATCTTAATGATTGACTGCCAGATTAGATTTTTGGTTGAGAAAATGATAAGTTGCATTGATGTAATCAAGATTTTTAGGGTTTAAAAACTATAATAAAGTAAAAGTAAGATTGAAACTTTTTGGACTAAAACCAGGAAATAAAGGCTATCATCCTAATTAGATTAAATGTAACTGTGATGAATTGGTGATGTGATTAAAGATATTGATTAAAGTAACTATGTTAATGTTTATTGAATGTGAGCAAGCATGATTTCTCGTCTATTTGGCTTCGTAGTGACAATAACTTACAAAACTAAGTAAATCAAAGCGACCAGTAATGTAGGTAGATCTCCTGTAACCTTTAGACATACGATTTCTAAAAACATAACTTAATGTTAAAAAGAGAGTTGATCAGGTTCCTTTCTAACATACCATTAATTTTAGAAAACCATAACAATTACTGTAGATTTCTCAGACTAATAAATGGAAACCCAAAAATGATCAGAAAGTTAAGGTGATATGATTTCTAATAACCATTTCTAGTTCATTAGCCATGGATTCATTATGAAGACCAGTTTTGCAAATAAAAGTTAGATCATACGTTTTTTAACCTTGTATGACATTTATAATTACAAATCATAAATTTATAACTTACTGTTCCAATGTACATGCTACCCATCAAAAGTTTTCCCAAAATTACCATAACATTAACATAATATAAATCACACCATTAGTTCATCACAAATTACATAAGTTTCATCCAATTAGGATGATAATAAGAGTTTAGCTCATAATGAGCTTGAACATAACAACAAGTAACATAGAAGATAGATATGAAATCATCGGTGAAATGGAACAATCAAACCGGTGATCCACAATAGATGATGTTTAGACAATCCCGAGCTTCTTCCAAGTGTTGTATGCACCTCCCGAGCCTCCAAATGATCTTTAAGTCTTGATTCCCGATAGAATTTAACAGAGTAACTCTCCCACCAAAAGCTTGCCAAAAGGGTGAACATAGGCCACTATTTATAGGTTTTCTGGAGTGTTTAAGCACGGCCCCGTGCCTAAAAGCCACAGCCCCGTGCTAATACAATGCTTACGAAAGTTGGTTGGCTCGTACGTGTAGAGGGTGTCGGGCACGGCCCAGAGTGACTCCTTTTAGGACACATTACTTTTTGTCCTGTCAGATGTCCAAATATGGGGATGTGCCAATTTAAACACGGGGGTGTGTTTCAGGCAAGTCATGGGGCGTGCTTAATGAAGCACGGCCCCATGCTTGAACTCCAAAGCTCGGTTTTCTTCAAATTCTTGTTAAATATGCTTCTTTTGTCTATCTTGTCCTTTTTAACATCTGAAAACATAATTTAACAATTTTAAGTACATAATCATCATTTTAAGGAAGATATTAAGGAATAATTGATGTGCTTTTGATAGGGTTTTTATGTATAATTTAGAGCACATCATTGGTGCTCAGCATTCGCCATTTTCATTTTGCAAATACTTCCTTAAAGAATAAAAGATTCGTAGCTCTCTGCCTCTTACAAATCTCTCTGTATTATATTCATCCAATTCAAGTAATTAACAAAAGTAATCAACAAAAAAACAAAACAAATCAGTGAATCACACACAGTTATCATACAATGGATGAAGGAAGAAGATACTAGAGAAGGTATTAACTACTAAACAAACTCCATAAACACTTGTTTCTTTAGCTTCTTGCTCGCCCTTCCATTTCTTTACATTTGTCACAACTACTACCGATAAAAGAATTCTACACCAGCCATTATTTTCGATGACTTCAAGACAACCACCACCATCGTCGTCATCCCACCATCACCCACCCATTCTGATGACCCCTTCTTCGACAAAATCTCATATGGAAACACCCCAGATCCATCGCAATCACCGCCGCCTCCGCCAGATGCGACGGTAGAAATGGGAACTAACAACACTGTCACCCAACCAATTGCCCCACATCCGGCGAACAAATCCTGTGAGAAGATAGTGGTGGTGATTTCACTTGGGATTATGACGATGGGGATGTTGGCGTTAGCTTTCTTTGTTTATGAACACAAATCTAAGCAACAAAGTGAATCAACAAAACTCGACGGAGGCAATGAAGATTCGCCTAGAAACATGCCACCATCGATGTATCTTTACATGAGAAATGTTGAACCCTTAAGAAATGGGACTATCTTTATATTAGACGACCCCTAAATTGTAGCCATTTCTTCCGTCTGACTAAACCTCCGGCGGCATTATTTTCTTTTGATGATGATGAAGATGAAATTCATCGTTGCATGGGATCAATTGCAATCAGAAGTTTTAGTACCAAAGGGTTTAATTGTTGGAACTCAAGCTCTATTTCTCGCTCGAAAATAATCACATAGGATGCAGCTTGCAGCTATAAGTACCAAAGGCTAGTTGTACATTATGCAATACCGATATGTATTGCACTGTTCATTTACTTCGTTTATTAATACATAGTATAGTATAGTTCTTCACTTTAAAGTAAATTTGATGAATTTAAAGAGTTTAAAATATTTTTTACTTCTGTATTTACTATGAAAAAACTCTATTGATAGTAAAGGTTGAAAAGAAAATTGTATTGGGTTTAAATTCATTAAACATGATATTAGTTTTGATATTGATGATTTACATATTTCAATATTTAAAATGTTTAAGAGGTTGGCCATTTAGAAGATGACACTCTTATTAATTTACTAAATTACAATATGACATTAATTTTTTTCCAAATGCATAAATTGCGTATAGGATCATGTAAACTACTTCAATAACTAAATCCAAAACTGTTTGAAGAAATAAAACTTTGTAAATTGAAGTTAATAAAAGAGAATTTGATAAAGAGTAAATTACACTTTTTGTCATTTAATTTTATGAAAAATTTTAGGTTTTATACTTAAATTAGAGAAATTACAGCAAACGTAATTTATGTTTAAAAAACTTGCACGTTTCATCGTTTCCTTTAACGGACGTTAAATTTATCCATTAAATTCAATAATATGCCTTGCACACGAGGGTGATATGCATTTTACCTATTTAGTAAAAAAATAAAAAATAAATATAACATACACATCTTTCTCTTTACATCTTCTCCTCTTCTCCCTCACTCTCCCCCTCAAACCCTAACTTAGATCAGCCATCCCTGCTCGAAATCGTCGGCCATAGTTCACCACCACCCATCCCCTCCGGCAGGCACAACTTTCTCACCGCCTCTAAAGTACCTAAGGCTGAATAATGTCTCTAATTTCATAAACCCTAGATCTGATAAAGGGAATGGTGGTTTATGGCGATGGAGGTGGCGATGGTGGTGGTCGGTTGATCGCAAGTTGGGGTAATGGGTGACGTTGGTGGTGTTGGTGATGTAGATGAGGTGATGGAGGTGGTTTATGGTGATGAAGATGGTGTCTGGTGGTGTTGGTGATGTAGATGGGGTGCTGAAGGTGGTTTATGATGAAGATAGGGGTGATGAGGTAGTTAATGATGATGAAGATGGGAGTGATGAAGATGGTGGTTTAGAATTTGTTTAAATTTAATTTTAAATATAAGATGACTATTTTTCCCTCACATGACAAGCACATGCACTCATTTAACATAAAAAAAAAATAAACGTCCGTTAGAGGAAAAAATAAAACGTGAAAGCTTTTTAAAAGCAAAGAATATTTACTGTAATTTTATTAGTTTAAATACGAAACCTGAAATTTTCATAATAACACTAAAAGATGATAAATATAATTTATTCTTGATAAAATATAGATTTAAACGAATAAGATTTGTTTGAAGAAATAAATTAGAAAAACTTTAAAAACCATTTGCAGCAATAAAAAGGAAATTCATCAATACATACACACACATAAATGAATACTAGGAGGGTGCCTACGCGATACAGCGGGTGCAATACGATGGGGTGACATTGTACGTCCTGCATGTGTTTCTAATATTTTATTATTCTTGTAATATTTTTATAGAAGTCTATTATGTTTTTTCTAAGCTTTTAGGTTAGTAGTATCATAGTGATGAATATACATTATAAGCATTACACACGTCTAGCAACTAATAAATAAGTATGCTGAAATTTTGACTATATAGATGGTCTAGAAGGTAGATGTCATATGTGAACGATATAGATGTAGTAGAAGGTAGATGTGGGTTGGTTTTAACAATATAAAAACAATTTAGATCAGCTGAAATTTAAAACACCAAATAAATGGGTTCTGCTTGACTACTTTTATATTTACACATTAATGTATTATATGTCATAAAATATAAGTTGGTTCAACAAAAAGTTTACACTATAACATTTAAAAAATACAGTTACAATTGTAGTCTCAAAAGGTTTTTTAAATGTTATATATTAAAAGATATATCTGAAGTTTTAAAACAAATTCAGTTTTTTTTTATGGAAGATAATATAAACTTTTATGTAAGTATTAGTAAGTGTAGGTTATTATATAACTAATTGTAAGGGGACAATCTGTACATAATATTATAAGTATTATTTTATCCTCAAAAGTGATTGTACCTTATGCATTGAATTATGTAACTTTTTTTAATTTTATGATATTTTAAACTACCCCTCTAATATGGTTTATGGATAGCATAGATATAAAATTTTTTAACTCTATCAGCAAAAAATTATATGTTTCGAGTCCGAATAAAAGGATGCTGGTTGGTTGTTATATTAAAATGTTTTATTATGAAAGCGTATAACTTTATAAAATAGTAATTAAGTTTCAGTATTACTATAATTAGATCACTCATATATGTTTTTGTCCGAATCAAATCACTAAAGTTTACTTTAATGTTTAAATCTTATATTTTTAACTTGATAGCAGGTTTGTTATCCATTTAGGTCATTCATTTATTGCAAAAAAAAAATTTTAAAAAATGAATATTTAAAAATTTAATAATATTTATAAAAAACCAAATTATCCAAAAAATTTATGAATTATTTAAAAAAAATTATGAATTATTTAAAAAAATTTATGAATTATATAAAAAAATATAAAAAATATAAGTGACTTAATTAGAGCACTCCTAAAACTTTAATTATTTGATTGAAACAAATAAAAATATAAGTGATATAATTGAATTACTTTGTAAATAGGGATGAACACCATTCCTTATGTCCAGAGCTCATAGTAAAGAAGACTTAGAACCAAACATCACGTGAAATAGTTGAAAATTTTGATATATGACATCACATGAGAAAGACCATCGAGAAAAGAAGCAAATACAACTTAACACAGGCTGGAATTTGCTAAGGGTGTGACAACCATGAATTCTTTATAGCTTTAGTCCAAACTACTCATTTTTTATTTATTTTTCCTTCACATTTGACAGTTAGAAGAAGTGCTACTTATAATTTGTAGACGTTTATAATAGAACTTGACTTGTTTGAAACAAAAAAATTCTCATTTTTAATTCTTTTTGTTACAACAAGGTTAGTATATCATAATACCATTAAAAAATTTAGGTTTATCCTATGAAATCATGACATTTTGACAAAACATTTAAGAGATAACTTTGTAAATGAAAGAAGGCAACATGTTTTTTTAAAGACCCATATAATAAATATGTTACTTTACTTGTATAATTGTATGCCAGGTACTATATGATTAGTGGTGTTCACTTTAATATTCTAGTCTTTGCTTTAACTTCATATATACCATCCTACATTCTCTTTTGACAATTAGTTTAATCTGAAATCAAAATTGACTTGTGATCATGAGGTATTCATTTATCAAGGGTTTACTGTATTTGCATCTACTAGTGAATTCAATAAGAACAACACCCAGAAACTAGACATATTTACAAATTCAAATCACTAGCCATTGGTGACACTATAACCGATGACCAAGAACAAAGAGTCAGTATTTTTGAGTTTCTAATCACATAGAAATGCAGTGTTGAATCAAAATCATATGAATTACATTAAGACATTAAGCTATTGATATTTAACAATGACAGAAAAGATCTACAACAAATAAACATTTTATTGTCAATCACTTATATACATCATTCAAGACCCACTGACATTTTATAGATCATAATTAAGAAAGCAAAGGAGAGAAAACTATCTCAGCTTGGGAGATGAATTGGTGGCGAGGGAGTATGTACAAACTGAAACAGAGACGAAGGCGCATGTGGCATACCTACATTATGAGGTGCGAGTTGGCCGGGGGAGAGGGGTTTGGTAGTTGCGCACCCTAAAAAAATTTCAGTGTTATGTACACCAAAAAAAATTTTAATGTTAAACATCACATATAACCACCATTATGAGAATAATTGCTTTAATACGATTCTTGATATATGTGTAAATCCAAGAGTTTGGAGGATGTTTTTCAGCGATGAAGCGGATCCAACCCGATCTGACCCGAACCAGACCAAAATTTATTATATTGCAATAGACAAACAACATTAAAAATTTCCGTCCCGCATGAAAAAAGTTTCTGGGTTCATCACTGAAGGGCGCTCGTGTATGTATATATTGAAGGAGGATGATGATTGGGTTAATCTTTATGAGCTGGATAATTATAAATTCACGTTACCTTTTCTTCTTCAAACGTTTGGTCGAGGCTAAGCTTCACTTTTTCCTTCTCACTATAATTTATGTTCAATATATAATACGTGGATGAAAATAATTAAATAATATATATTATATTATATAAAAAATCATATATATATGTATAATTGTAATGATACATAAATTAATAAAAAGATAAAAAATTTACAAAAAAATGTCATTTATGTTTGGAAAAATTTACACTAATAGTCATTTAGAGGTAAAAATACCAAATTGTCCTTCAATTAATGGAAAAATTTAACGGCAGTTTGTTTAAAATACGAAATCTGTTATAAAATGTTAACATAAAGGATTTTTAAAGTAACTAAAAAAAATAAAAGATGATAACTGCAACTTTATATAAACTTAAATAACGGTTTTGTCGTATAAAACTTATATGAATTGTAATACGTCATGGGAACCCATGTTTCTTTTCTAGCTAGAATCTTCCATAGTTGTTACAAATATTTCCTTTATAGTTTAACAAATGAGAACCGATAATACAAATCTTCGCACTATAATAAAATGGTAAATAAAAAGGATACATGTAATCATCACATTCATCCTTATCAAGTTTTTCCCGCCTCTCTCTTCCATTAAATAACTAGGTTAGAGCTCATGTATTACATGGGTGAAAAAAATAAAACATCTGAAAAACATTAGTTTTATGAATATTTTGTTTTTTTATATGTTATTAGCTATTGGTAAATAAAAATATAATAAATATCTAAAAATTATAAAAAATAATAAAATTAAAAATTATTACGCTATATTTAAAGATAAAATATGTCTGAAATCATATAATTTAATATGTATTAATAAGTTATTAAAATAAAAATATTTATATTTTAGATCTTTTACTTATTTAAAATAATTAACATTTAATATGAGAGATACAAGAAAACACAAATATAGAAAGTTTTTATAAATGACATTTGTTAAAATCTATCTATTTTAATAAATCAAGGTTTTTGAGGACACGTGTCGCAATTCTGTTTATTCTCGGGTTGATTTTCCCGCCTAAACTCATATACATATTTTTTTTAAAATTATACTAGGTTACAATCCCGTGAAATACACGGGCTAAATAAATTTATTGTTACATATTTAATAATATAAAAAGTTATTTCTTAAATATTGTGTATTATACGGATTGAATAAAGCCATGTATTACAAATTTTAAAATTGAAAATTAACATATTTGAAATTTTAATTATGAATAGTTATCTCTATACTAATAAATAAAAATAAATTCGGACACTTGTCATCATTCTAGGTCATCTAATAATTAGTTTTCCCGCTTCTCTCTACTTTTAATTATGAATACTATAATAACTATTTATTAATTAATAACTATCCATAGTATGGAGGCAGAAGCGAGTTGCATGTTTTTGTATATATTTTTACTAGGTTACAATACCGTGTAATACACGGGCTATATAAATTTATTGTTACACGGTTAATAATATAAAAAGTTATTTCTTAAATATTGTGTATTATACGGATTGAATAAACCCATGTATTACAAATTTTAAAATTGAAAACTAACATATTTGAAATTTTAATTATGGATAGTTATTAATTAATGAATAGCTATTATAGAATTTATAATTAAGAGGAGAGAGAAGCGGGAAAAACAATTTTTAGGTGGCTTAGATTGGTGACAAGTGTCCGGGTTTATTTTTATTTATTAGTATAGAGATTGGACATTTACTAAAATCATATTCTCAATTCCTTATATAATTTCACATTTCCTTTCTTGCATTTTTTTATTTCATTTTAGATTAATAATTTTTTATTTCTCTATACAATCAAATGACCTAAAATTTTTCGATATTAGTTACAAAATTATTTGCTTGATATTATTTGAATGATTTTAAATAAAGGTAAATAAATATCTTAGTTACTAGTGAGTTTTTTAATATATTAAATGATGATGGTTTCAAGTAAATAAACTAAACAATTATATATTTAAAATATAAATCTTCTTATGCTAATAGTTTATTAAGATTTACTAAATTATAAGATTTCAATTATATCATATTTCAAATATAATTTTATAATTCTTAATCTTCATTATTTGTCACTTATAATTTCTTAATCTTTATTATTTCTTTTACTAATGTTGATAACATTTAATATACAAAAGATTATATTTATAATAAGTAAGATTTCAATCTTATCTTATATTAAAATATCATTTTATTATTAATAAATTTTAATTTTATTTAATATTTTATTTATTCAACCTGTGTGATACACGTGTTTAACAAAGCTAGTTAAATGATATTCAACAACAATAATTAGTGAAACGGTGAAACTGCAGACGTTAAAGGTACCCAAATCAAATATTTGTTAGAATAATCGATGGATCAGATCAAACAATTATTGATATGTGAAACTTATGGATGTTTATATGCCAAAGTGCGTGTAATTGGAACAACAATCTCTAAGGAGCCATGAAAGTTTAAAAAAAAAATACATAAATTAATGAATTAGAGAAGACTTTATGTTTCACCATGGATACTCGGTTGTGTGTGTATGTGTGTGTATAGAGAAAGTAAGAACAATTAGAACAATTTGGAAGTAGAAATGTTCGAATAAATGAAGGTCACACAAAACTAATTCAAAAATAGCTCACTTAAAGTTGACTTGGTAGTTAACGAGTCAACTTTGTTTGTAAAACGTATCGGGATATTGTACACATGAATTTCTTGACTTCATAAAGGAGTTTGAAGGCAAAGGGCAAATAAGCCAGGGTTGTAACTCATCATTTATCTCTTTAATCCCAAAGGTTTGAGACCCCAACGTCATTGAGTGACTTTTAGCCTGTAAGAATAATAGGATGCATGTGTAAGGTTCTTACAAAACTCTTTGAAAACCAGTTAAAGAAAGTCATATGTAAGTTATTGTAAGCGACCAAACGACATACGTCAGGAGAAATATCTTTGATGGACATATTGCTATCATTAAGGGTCACACATGGGCGAGAAAGATGGGTAAGAAGTGTTTGTTTTTAAAACTAGGTATAGAAAAGGTGTTTGTGGATGGAGAAAGTGGATATATAATGGGACTCTTGAAGTCGTGGAGATTGTACGTTATAATTATGAATCACTGATACGTGAATTCAAGTTAAAGATAGGTGTTAGGCAAGGGGATTCGATATGTCCCTTTCTCTTCATAATATAAACGAAAGACTATATGCCATAATGAAATCGGCCGAAGATAATGAGGTCTTAAAATACATGGCTCTTTGTAATAATAACCAGTGGTATAACCTTTTATGTTTGCAAATGATGCAATGTTTATAGGTGACACTCAATATCCTCAATATCTCTATTGGATTCTTAGGTGAAATATGGTTTGGGGATGATAGTTAATTTTCATAAAAGTAAGTTATATAGGAACGGGATGAATGAAAATAAGTTTAAAATGATGAGCAACTTGCTCAATTATGAGGCATATGTATTTCCATTCATACATCTTGGGTTGCCGCCCACTAGAGCAAACATTATATCACTACGTAATAATATACCAATGTTATTACTTTTTTTTTTTTGTTTCTAAAGGACCTAAAAAAAGCTTTTTCTCTAACAAAAGTCGTAAAAACATTATATCACTAAATTAGCTTGGGATAATGTTGTAAGATCCGCTCAGGGTTGGGAGTTTATAATCACTAAATTTGGTTTTGTCGACAAAGGGGAGATAGAGAACGAAGAAGGAAACTAAAACTTTGTTGTTTGGGTGCATTAAAGCTACAGACGGGCACGTGGAGCATGAATAGTTTGCTAAAACCGAATCTCGAGGCAATGACTTAAATCATATCTCTTGCTCGAGATTTAGAAGAGGATTGGATTAAACTCTGAAGTTGAATAGAAACAAGATTGCGAACGCAAGTTGATTATAAAATCCATTTCATTTCGCAATCTCAATTTGCGAAACCTTGTACTCTAACACATGAATTTGTTTAGAATCCTGATTTGCGAACTCTATATCAGATTGTCATAAGTTCGCAAAAGCTCCCCACAATCCTTATTTTTTGTTTTTACTACAAAAAAACCACTTATTCTTGCCAACAACACTATAAAAAATCCTATTTAAAAATACCCAACCTTCTCTTTTTTGTTTGCTATATATGCATAGGTAATAGTCTGTTTGTGATTTGTATTTGCATTAAACTACAGGGTCTGTAATAACAATATGTTAAAACATCGAGTCCTTGATGTGATAATCACAACTCTTCCATGATATAGCTACAATAATTCACCCCAACCCAAAACGACGTCGTCGCCCTTTATTCCGTTTCCTTTTGCCACTGCATTAGAGAAAAACACAAACCACTGGATACATCCATCCATCCATTCATCCATCATTCAGTGATCATCACCGGATCATGGCACATGAGAAACAGTCGGCGAAACTCCGATGGGGCGAACTCGACGATGATGATGCCGAGGGTCTCGACTTCTTGCTGCCTCCTCGGCAGGTGATCGGCCCAGATGGCAATGGGATCAAGAAGGTGATCGAGTACAGATTCAATGACGATGGCCATAAGGTCAAGATCACCACCACCACGCGAGTCAGGAAGCTTGCGAAGGCGCGATTCAGCAAGCGCGCCATTGAGCGCCGGGCGTGGGCCAAGTTTGGTGATGCGGTCCATGAGGACGTTGGTTCTAGGCTCACCATGGTTTCTACAGAAGAGATCTTGCTTGAACGACCTAGACAGCCTGGTTTGTCTCTCTTTCGCTTGTATGCATTGACATTTTAATGTGATGCAATCGACACACAATACACTTTTGATATTACAAGGTATAGGAATTGTCCACATCTGACTTATGGCTGTATGAAAAACTTATATCAGGTTTATAGGTCAAATGAGTTCTTTTATCCATCAGACTAGTCTTTTGGATTGAGTTTTCCTGTTTGATGATTGAATTACCCTATACAAGAAAATCAACCAGAACCATCCTGATGAAGTGATTGTTGGAAGATCAAAATCAAGACAATCCTAAATCAAAATGAAATAATGTTATTTAGAGTCAGATTTGGAAAGTCAAAACTAGAAAAGTCAAACATGTAAATTAGGCGGGAATTAAAGGGTTAGATGTGTTAGTTTTAGTAGTTTATAACCGCCATTGTAAGGGTATAAATACCCTTTTTGTATGTCTAATTATGTATGGAATTGCAGAAGTATTGCGTGTATAATTGTGTTTCTTTTTTGACTTTGTTTTTCCACCGGTTGTGCAGAACCCTATAGATTGTTCATCCAACATAATTGATCCTAAACATCGATCCATAGAGACCTCAACAGTGATGATATAAAGAATTTGAAGCTTTTTATATATCAATGATATGTTATTCTATTATAGGTGTCTATCTGAATTGCTCATGCGAAGAAAATGGGAACTAGAATGGTATATTTGTTTCAAATTAAACCATTAATCTTAGCTTGTGGTGTTGAAATATGTATAGGTTCGAAAGGAGAAGAAAAGGCGGCGGGAGATGCATTAGGACAGCTAGGAAAAGGAGGTGCAGTTCTTATGGTATGCAGAACTTGTGGCAAAAAAGGGGATCACTGGACGTCTCGGTGTCCTTACAAGGACTTGGCCCCAGCAGCCGACTCGTTTGTGGATAAACCGCCTGGGTCTGAGCCAGTTGTACCCTCTGGGTCAACAAAGGGGGCCTACATTCCACCAAGCATGAGAGCAGGTGCAGAGAGGCCTGCTGGTTCTGATATGAGGCGCAGGAACGAAGAGAACTCAGTTCGTGTAACTAACTTGTCTGAAGACACTCGCGAGCCTGATTTGCTTGAGCTTTTTAGGACTTTTGGACCAGTGAGCCGCGTTTATGTAGCCATTGACCAGAAGACGGGTGTGAGCCGTGGGTTTGGGTTTGTGAACTTTGTGAACAAGGAAGACGCCGAAAGGGCTATTGTGAAGTTAAATGGTTATGGGTATGATAATCTTATTCTGCGAGTCGAGTGGGCTACGCCAAGGGCCAACTAAAGTCACATAAGAGGACCATCATAAGTGTTACCGGAAACTAAAATACTTATGTTGTTTTGATCTTGCTTGGAAATTGAATTCTTTTTTAATAAGCTTGATTTCTTGACCTGAAATGTCTGTTTTTGGTTCATTGCTTATCAAATATGTTGGCTTCTCAAGATCACGTCGTATTTTTAGATTTCTCTTTTGTTAACCTTCTAATTACTGTTGCAATTTTTATTAAGTATTTTATTTTTAGGTGACCTTTTTTTTATTAACGTTATGTTTATCGCTATCTTTATATAATGTTTTTTCTTAATGTTTTACATTTACGATTCTTTTTAATTAACGCTATATGTATCTTGACATCTTTGTTAACATACGTTCTTTTTGGTCCTTTTTATAGTTGCTTTTTTTGGTTTTCTCTGATCCGTCTCCTGTCACGGAGCGATTGTGTGAAGTTTTAAGACTTTTAATAATCGGTTCGCCCCTGATGCGAGACGAGGGTGTCCGCAACAACGTAAGGTTGCATTATCTAGTTCTATACAATAAGTTATGTTAAATAAACAATTATTAATGCATATAGTGTTATTCTTGAAACACAAATCTTTACACTTTCTTAGAGCATTCACAGTAGGTTCCCCATTTTCGATTTGAGTGTGTGTCCTATATTTTGTGGGATGATTGTTAGTGGTTGTGACTGATGGAGGGAAAATATTTATGGGGATTGTACCGTGATTACTCATATTTGGAGAAACATGGTACAACCACCATAAATTTTTTAATATTTTTAAAAATTGTTATGAGTGTATTAGAGATAAAAGATAATGAAAAATATATTAAAAAGTAATATTTAATTAAAAGATATAGTATAAAATTAATGTTTTTAATGTAAATACGAGGATATGGTTGAAAAAACTAGTGTGAATGCTCTTACACGTATAGTGGAGGCACATGTCATAGTTTTCTTTCTCTTTTTTTCTTTTCACACCTAGGTGTCCTAATCCTTTTCTTTTTTTTTTTCTATAGCAAGAAAGAAGAGCACTAATCTTTCTATTATTATTTAAAAATTTATTTATATCCGAATGATATATAAATAACTTTTTGATGTTAAAATTAAAATTGTTTTTTCTTTTGTTACGATATACTTATTTTTACCTATGTATTTATGTATATTTTATTAAAAACGAAGGTGTGCATTGTAATATACAAGTTATTGAAATACTAACATACAAGTGGTCAAAATTGATTCAATATTTTTGATCTTTTACAATTATTTTTTATTTTATTCTTACAAATTTTAAAATATAACTTTTTATAAAATTCAAATTTATAGGTGTTGTTTTTTTTGTTAACGTTCATTTTCCCATTGCGAAATATTTATTTGTATCAAAGTTCCTACTTGAAGTTTTTCACAGACATAAAGTTTCGAATATTATCAAAAATCTCACTATAAAGCATAGGTTTGCAATGGTTCCATTTTTTAGAGTTAATTACACGATTGGGTCATGTGTTTTGCTCATATTACAATATTAGTCCTAACTTTTAGAAAATTACACGTTTGGTCCCAACTGTTCACCTAGTCATAACATTGTTGGTCCCTAAGTTGGACGGCCATCTATTTTAGCTGTTAAGTCACCTCACGTGCCCTCCACTAAGGGTAAAACGATCATTTCGTATCCTTTGTATATTAAAGTACATCCGACGATCGTTTCCCTCATTCTTTCTCAACAAACTCATTCCAATTTTCATCCACTGCATCAATGGCGATATGCGATTGTGGAAGACTTGTGATCATGCACACATCTTGGACCAATCAAAACCCTAGTCATCGGTTTTACGCATGCCTTATGCATGTATTAGTTTACATATAGCACAATGTTAGTCGATTAAGATTGTTACGATTGTGATTGGTTTTCTTGTTTAATATGAACCAATCGTCACAAGATGTACCTTGCAGGCGCTTATTAGGGTGGGTTGAGCCCCCTATGTGCCCTCGTGCATTAGACATTATCCTGGTCTCCAGAGATTCAAGAACAAGCTTAATGATGAGATTGCTAAACTCAGAGCTCAACTTAAAAAGAAGGATTCACTCATTTGTGCTTTAGTGTTAGTGATAGTGTTTGTGATTTCGGTTGCGATTGGTTGATCGATGATGTGGTTGTATTGTATTTTGAATGATGTTTTTAGGTGTAATTAGTTAGTATGGTGTTTGTATAGTTTTGGTTTGAAGAATATTTTAATATGTTTGATGTTAGAATTCTACTAAGAGCATGGTGCCCTATATTATAGAGTATGGCTGTGAGTGGTTGTGGGTGAATGAGAAATAAAATTTATGGGAGGTTGTACTATGATTCCTCATATTTGGCCCCATAAATTTTTTAATATTTTAAAAGTGGTTGTGAGTAGACGAGAGAGAAAAAATAATGATAAAAATATGAGAAAATATTATTTAATTAAAAATAAGAGAGAAAAAATAAATGTTTTTAGTGTAATTATAAAAAATGAGGATGGTAGATAAATTGTGAATGCTTTAAGATTGAATGAACAACTGTAATGTAATAGGATTTGAAGTTATTAATGGAAAGTATTAAGTTTATGGTCATTGTGTATTTATGCAATGCTGAAGTTTGGTGATATTAGTTGAGATTTGATGTGTGATATTAGAAACAACTAACATTGAGATAATATAAGATACTAATTATTTAAATAATAACATTTGAGTTTTTAATTTTAGTGGAGTTGTTGAGATTATTGCTGGTTAGGTTTTAAATATAGTTATTTATTTGTACTTTGTAACATTGAGTAGCTCTACATTATAATTTAGACGTCGGTACTAATTTTTGTTTACACTAAAACGTTTAAAAAATGAGTCAGCTGAACTGCTACTTTCGGAATACTATATCAACATGTATGTTAAAAGACATAATAGAAAATATAAATAAAAAGAAAATTTTTCTGTTTTCAATGAAAAACATTAACATCCAAAAATAACCCCACAATTTGGCACGAATACAGGGTTAGTATGTAAAAAGATTTAAAGTTTCATATTTTTAGTAATGTCTAAACGACACAACTACCCTTACAAAATTAATTTAAAGTTGTATGTTATGCATAAAAATTATATATCTTTTAATTTGGGTTAATGGATTTACATACTTTCAACTATTGAGAATTGGCTGCTGCTACCTCCAAGTATCATTTTGGCGAATATAACTACCAAGTAACCACTTCGGTATCTGTATCACCCGCCTTTTGTCAAAACCCTAACAAATGATATAAAATATATGACACAATGAACGTATATGACACAATGAGCTGATTTATTTGACACAATGACCAAAATAAATCAGCTCATTTGTTAGGTTTTCATAAACGGCGGGTGATACAGACACCGAAGTGTTTACTTGGGAGTTATATTCGCCAAAATGATATTTGGGGGTGGCAGCGACCAATTCTCAATAGTTGTGAGTATTTAAATCCATTAACCCTTTTAATTTTGATAGGCATTCTTCTTTTATACATTTTATTATAGTATAGATAAACTAGATTTAGTAAACTCACCCGTGTGTTACACGGGTTGATCAAAAAATTATTTTATAAAATAAAATTTTATTAATTATAAAACTATATTCTAATATAAAATAGGCAAATTGAATTTTAATAATCCAAACTATTAACTATTGATTGATAATAATCCAAACTATTAATTTGGCCAGTAACACTTCAAACTTTTACTTTTATAATCAATAATACTCCAAGTGGCATAATTTTTAAAATTTTACGCTCGCTTTGCATCCATTTTAGTGTTATTTAGCTTGTATGTTTCTTCATTTTGTTCATAATTATTGTTGCGAATCGAATCGAATCCAAATCAAACGTAAAAAAATGAAAATTATGTCACTGGTACTGTTGTTGGTAATAAAAGTGAAAGTTGTGAGTGTTAACGGTCAAATTGATAGTATGAATTATTATTGGCCAATATGTAATAGTTTGGATTATTAAAATTCAATTTGCCTATAAGATATGGTTAATAACTATAAGTAATAAAAAATTATATTAACTTTTTAAACTTTTATTTTAAAACCTTTATTTTTTTTCCCAAAATTAATTTAAACATTTTGTTTCAAAACAAACCATTATAAAAAAAATATATTTAAAAAAGTTTGGTGTTTTTAAAAAGTTTTTTATTTTATAAAATTTATTTTCTTAGAAACAATACTAATAAAAATATTTATTTCTTAATTTACTTTTAAACTAATTTAAATCTAAATCAATTAAATAATATTATTACTAATTAATGAAATATTTAATAAAATATAGAAACAGAAAATTTTTGATAATAATAAATATGATAATAGCAAATTTATATCATATTTAACTTTTTATCATAGGAGGTGTTTGGCCTAGCTTTTATTTTTAGGCTTGTGCTTATATTTTAAAGTAGCTTATAGCTTATTTTTTATTATTTGATAAGCTCTTTTTAAGTATTTGGATTAGCTTATATTCTACAAGTTGATTATATGTTAAATCCATCATTCTTTAATTTGTTACGGTAATAAGTTGCTTCAATATTCATTAATCTACCATCATTTGATGGCAAATGAGTAATTTACACCCTTATACAAATAAGCTTTTTCAAATAAGCTAAAAAACATCTTCAAATAAGCTTCTTCAAATTAGCTTATATAAGCTAATAAGCATAAGCTAAAAAAGCTAGGCCAAACACCACCCCCATCTATAAAATATAATAAAAGAAGGTTTTTCTTTACCACTTGTCATACTTTTAAACAACTTTTTTAACACATGTCATTCATTTAGACATTATGAATTCATTTTCCCTTCAAAAGGGTATTATAGTAATTTAAACAATCAAACTAATTTCTCTCTCTTAATAAAAACTAAATTTATTAATTGATACATTTTTCTCTCACATCTAGATGTATTAAAATCAAGCTATATTTTTTAAAAATAAACTTTATTAAGAAAATTAAAAATCATATCTTTTTATTAAAATAGAAAAAAATAAAAAAATAAAATTTTTATATAATATAAAATTTTCTAAAATAGTAAACCTTTTTGAATCATAATATTTAAAATCGCTCATTTTTTTTAAAAATTATAACCTTTTTGATACAAATCTTTCGTTTTAAAAATCATATCTTTTTATTAATTTGTAATTATAATCATATTTTATCTTCAAACATAATTTTATAATTCATAAATTTTTATTACTAATTATTTAATATTTTATTTATTCAACACGTGTAATATACGGGGTACTAACCTAGTAGTATAAATATAAACAAGTTTATTTTGGGCCGGCAAAGCGCCAACCACATGTATTTTATAGAAAAGTGAAAGGGTGAAAGAAATCAATTTGGTCCCATTCAGAATCGTTGCAAATCAGCATAAATGATAATGATAAATCTATCGGTGGTTTGTTGACAAAGATATCCATCCACCGAAACAAAATCCGATACCATGACCACGACGGCAGCGGCGGAGAGCGGTGGCGCAAGCAGAAGCCTCCGATGGTCTCTAGCCGGAAAGACCGCTCTCGTCACCGGCGGCACCCGAGGAATCGGCTTCGCTGTGGTGGAGGAACTGGCGGAGCTAGGGGCGGCCGTACACACCTGCTCTCGCAACGAGGCTGAGCTCAACCAACGTCTACACGAATGGTCCGCTAAAGGCTTAAACGTCACCGGATCCGTATGCGACGCTAGTTCTCCGCCTCAACGCCTACAGCTGCTCCAAAAAGTCTCATCTCTTTTCGACGGAAAACTCAACATTCTAGTAAGTTAACCATTTCTGTTTTTGGAACTCATTAGTGTTATCGATAGACTGTATTGAATAGCCTTAGGTATTGGGTATGCTTTTGTTCTACGGCTGTAGTTCATGTAATCATCTCTTTCGTATAGTTAGCCATATTATTGGTCCTTAAGTTGTCAGTGTAAAGGAATTCTTCGAATTAGGGCTAAATATTCCTAGATCAAACATAATGACTTACTTATCAACAAATATAAATGCCTAAGAAAATAAGTAAATTTGAGGCCATGTTTGGGTAATTGACTTTTTGATTAATTTTTGACTTTTTAACTTTTGAAAAGTCAATAAGTTTTTTAGTATGTTTAGGAAAAGTTTAAAATTTTGATTTTTAAGAGTAAATAAGTTACTTTTGAAAAGTTAATAGAAGTAACTTTTCGAAAGTTACTTTTTGATTAAATAAGCAATCCCAAACACGAGATCAGTGTTTGGGAAAACAAAAGTACTTTTGAAAATAACTTTTCACAAATAGTTAAAAAGTAGAAATGAAAAAGTTAGAAGAAGTAACTTGTGAGAAGTTTAAAACTTCTTTTATACGCATTTTACTAATATAACCTTACCCACATCATATTACCCTCTCTCCGTATGAAATTATATTTAACAAGATGTATTTTTTAATCATTTTACATGAATAAACTAAATCAAACATTTTTACAAAACAACTTATTGACTTTTTAGTTTATAAATTAATTCAGACATTTTTAAAAAACTTTTTTTTTTTAAAGTTATAAGTTATTTTTGTCAAAAGTCATTTTCAACAAAATAAGCAATCCCAAACATAGCCTAAACTAACTTTGTTCATGCCATTTTATTATTGAATATCAGAGAACCAAACGCCCCCTAATTGTCTTTTGATAAGAACAAGGCTGGTAATGGAGAAGTAAATAAATTTACTAAAAACACAAATACCAGAGCTTTAGAGGATGACTTTAATAAATTTAGTTGGTGCTAATGTGGTAGAGAAGCTAAGACTTTAGGGATGGTGAGAAGAGATATATTTTACATCCCAGGGAGGCTATAGTTGAAGATACCATTGTTTCTGGTATAGAAATTCCGATGAAAAAGGGAAATGTCGTACCTTTGAGTGCGGTTGAACTATTGATTTACGTAATTGGAAGTAACCAATTAGGTTTACGACGAAACCTAAAAATCGATCACTGATCCAATTTGAGTACCTATACAGGGTAGACCTCAACACAAAACTAAAGAGTAACAGCAACAAGTAATTGAGTTCAGTAGTTTCTCATATGAAATTATTGACTCTAGAGATACAGTAGAACTTCCCAAGCCTAAAATCGACCAAGGACTAGTATTTATTCTAGAAAAGGTATTAAAAGATATTAGATGTGTGTTTGTTTTACGAACCCTTGTGTTTTTTGGGACTTATTTTCATAAAACTCTTTCTTGTAGATTAACAATGTTGGGACAAACATAAGGAAACCTACTACAGAGTATACGGCAGAGGAGTATTTGTTGCTCATGGCGACGAATTTGGAATCTTGTTACCATTTGTGTCAACTTGCACATCCTCTTTTAAAGGCTTCTGGAGTGGGTAGCATTGTTTTCATTTCATCTGTTGCAGGTCTTGTACACCTTTTTTCCGGATCTGTTTATGGAGCCACTAAAGGTGTGACTTTTCCTTGATCTATTTGGGCTTATGCATAACTACAATTTTTCAGTGCAAGTGAGCTTAGATTTTTCAACGTCTGTTTTCCACCTGCAGGTGCAATCAATCAGCTTGCGAGGAATTTAGCGTGCGAATGGGCCAAAGACAATATCCGGGTTAATAGTGTGGCACCATGGTACATTAAAACCTCGCTTGTCGAACATGTAATATACTTTCACCATACACTTTTTTATCTACCATTTTGCTGAAGTTATGGTGTTCAAGGTCCATTTCGCCCGCTCAGGGCCGAACCTGTAAGTAAGGTTTCGAGGAGCAACAAACCAATCCAGTCGGGTTGGTTGGGTTGGCTGGACCTTATTTACTTTTTCAAAATTGTTAGTGTGTGTTTAATTTAAAAAATGATAAAGATGGTTCATGAATATCATACATATGGAATGAGAATATATATAAATAATATATGTAAACAGTCGGTTCGGTTTGTACGTACTGTGTCAATTTCCGACACATATGATACTCTTTTTTCACTGGGAGTTTGATGCATAATAGTTTCTTTTGTGCAGTTGCTAAGCGATCAACAGTTTTTGGATAGAGTGGTAGATAGAACTCCAATGGCACGCCCTGGAGAAGCAAATGAAGTTTCATCAATGGTGGCGTTCCTCTGCCTACCTGCTGCTTCTTATATCACTGGACAAACGATTGCTGTCGATGGAGGATTTACGGTTAATGGTTTTCCATGATTTCTCTATATGTTCTTGTCGAGGAACTTTGGTAATGATCTGTTCTTGTTTACATCATCTTTGTCATAAATGTTTTCGCCCCTATGCCCAATAATTAATCATAACCTTAATGTTGTCTTGTCTGTTATACCCAAAAAATAGTATGTCCCTTAATTTGTATTTGTTGCCGGGACGTGCATCATTCAACCGAATAAACATCAACCAGCCAAACTGTTTCAGTTTTGCTGGGATGGCAGAGTTGACACTCGATAAATCACGAGTGGCAATGGTTTTGGATTCTTTTAAACATTTCATTGCATTCAAGTTACAATTTAGTGGTCACTCAAGGGCTTAAGGTACAAGCGTTACTGATAACCCGTTTATTTTCCATCAAGATAAACTGAACCTATGTTAGTGAGCATGAAGAAATCAATAATTAACAAAAACTGAGCCAATTAAATCTTAAACAAATCAAATTTAGAACAGAAACTAATCTGCAGCCTGAAGCAACCCTTTGAGTTTTGAAATGTATATTGGTCTCATGATGAATTTAACAACGTAGCAGTAACACTTGCTACTTTATGGTATACATTGATGTCATGTTCTCATCGACAATAACACCCCTTTCTTGACCAATCTGTTATGGCCCTTAGCAACAAATTCTAAGTCAAAGATCTTGGCCCGTTACATCATCTTCTTGGCATGGAGGTCATCTCTATGATATCCTGTCTATTTCTTTCGCAACGTCATCATATCCAAGATATCCTCTCTCAATTTCGCATGGACGATGATGTTCTCATTTGCCTAAGTTCTTAAGACCCTCTCTCACCTTTCAATCCATCACCATCGGTTGACACCACTCCATACTGCAAACTTGGTCACTTTAATAGCTAACATTCACCCAACCCGATATCTTTTTTTTTGCCATAAACAAACTCTCTCAATTTATGCATTCTCCATAACAAGCTCACCGGCAATCTCTATAATGTGTTCTTCGTTACCTCAAAGGCACAATTAATCATGGCCTCTTCCTCAATCGTTGATGCCTACTCACTCTCGTGGTCTTCTCAAACTGTGATTGGGGTGATGTAAATGTTTTGGGTCACTTTACCACAACATACCTAGTGTATCTTGAGAAAAACATCAGATCTTGAAAATCCGCTTGGCAAAATTCATATCTTGGAAATCCACTCTCGCTTGAAACATGTAGCTCTTGACTGCTATTTTATCTGGGAACAAGTAACTGCAGGTATCTTACGGGTTCGTTATATCAACTCCAATGACCAACTTGGGGATATGCTAACCAAGACATTATCACAAATACCTTTGCTTTACATTTGCTTTAAGATTAGAGTCCCACAGAGCCTTCATCTTGTGGGGGTGAATTATGAATAACCGGTCTAACCTTAACAACCATTTGAATTTTGAAATGTATATTCTTAACAACCTTTTGAATTTTGAAATGTATATTAGTTTTATGATGCAGTTTGAATAGTTGTTATAGTTCTCCATAACTTACTCCGGTTTAATCTTTCTTTCTCTCTCTTGCTCACTATTGTATATATACATCTCAACATTAATGAAAGTTAAGTTTTCACTCTCAATAGTTTTGTATATGTTAGAACTTTAATGAAAGTTTAGTTTTCACTCTCAATAGTTTTGTGTATGTTAAAGCCACTTTTAGTTCATTTGATTTGGTTTCTTTTAAGTAAAGAAAAACTCAAATCTCAACATATAAAACTTAATCACGGAGAGTGTGCGCTTAGAAACAAACCAACATTATAATTGAACCATTTAAATAATTTCCAGATTGTTTTGTACTTATTAGACTATGTGTATTGGTTGTTTAGTTAAAATGTCATTTAAATATCACGTATATTATACTAAAATTCTTTTTAAATCAAGTGTAGTGGTTAAATAGTGTTTGGAGTTCCTATTGATGTAATAATATAGGAAAAATTGTGTTTGACGCCCGTCAAGGACTTGGAGCCGTATGGGTTTGGAGCACCTTTTAAATATTTTGTAATTGTGTTTGGAGCACCACTTATCTTCATGCCATCATATTTGGCGCCCTCAAATGTCTACTATGTCTAGTCTTAGATGTATAAACTTTAGGATCTCGTAGATTGTACTATTTTTATTATAGAAGTGGTCAAAAGATTATTTGTAATTTTTCTTTAAACATCGACTATGAAACACGGGGTCTTTTGTAAAAACTTCAAATAATTAGTATTTATATTCACATATCAAATTTTGAAACATATATTGTGACACTGGTAATTTTCCATTAACAAAACTTCGTTAGCTCTGTTAACTTTTGCATACACGTCACGTAAGTAAGCACAAGTTGTACTTGAACATTGGTGACTTAACAAATGATTACTACTGATATAAACAATATTAACTTTATTAATAATTTAAGTGAAACTATTATGTGAAACAGATATGTTATGATATATGTCTTAGCATGTTGTCATGTGAATTATATAAGGATTTCGTGAGATGATTAACATTTTAGTTGGTGATTTATAAAATCCAAAAGTTAAGAAATAAAATGATCTAAAAATATTTTTAATGTTTTATGACTTGTAAAAACTAAAAGGCCAAAATAGAGAACTATGGTAAGTATAAAAATGAAATTAATAAAACCTTAAACCCTATTTGATCCCCAATTACGGACGAGCCTCCCCACTTCCCCTCTCCTTTGCGATCTGGTTTCTAAAACACACACACACACACACTCGAATTTTGCTTCAAATGATTAATACAATGTGTTAGCAAGCTTCTTTGTTGATCAACAACACGTATAAGGTAAGAATAATCAACCGTGTTTCATCTTTTTCATGAAATCATGAGTATGAACAAACCCTAGTTCAATCATTTAATATAAACTTGAAATTGATGAAATTGAATGATGTAGTTGTGTTAGTTTGATGTTATTATTAATATTTTGCGTTGATTGCAAGAAAAACGTAGTTTTAATGTTTATTTCATAACTTACCCGAAGTGAAAACTTTAATTTTCAAAAATTTGGATTTTGTGATCTAGGATTAATGTTTGTTGTGTTTTAATGATGTATATAAAATTAGATTGATCATATGATGGGTGACTTATTGATTGGTTTGATGAAATAGGAATTATTAGATGTTATCATCATAATGATGAAACTTGGTAATTGAGGTGTTGAATTTTAATGCTTTGATTAGAATCATTATTTGAAATGTTGATGTGTCTTATGATTAATGGATTGGAATGCATTAGTTAGATCATGTTGATCGAAATATGATTATGATGTTCTGGGAAATTGGATGTTTATGTATGTAGGTAAACTCGGTATTGATGGGATGTTGTATTGTATGAGAATAATGATGGTAGGTAGGGTTACATAATAGAAACTTGTGATGGTTATGCATGTGTTCGATCAATATGGCAAAACTGGTAATCTTGTTAGCTTAGGTTATTCTTTGAATGCCTTGAATGTAATCGTGAATGTCATACACGCATACGGATTTGAGGGACCTACTTAGTAGGATTGGTAGAATTTGGGATGTGAAGTAGTAAGTTACTTCACATTGTATGTAGTGAGTAGTTGGAAGCCTATGTGTGTTTAGGTAGCATAATAGTAACATAGGTAGCTACCACTTGGGAAATCTAAAATGATTTGGTAATTTCGGATTGAAATGTACATGTTGCTTATTAGTATGGATTCGTACGTGTTGTATGGTAGGTTTTGCTAGTATAACAGCCTTATTAGAGTTTAGAAAACTCATTATGTGCAATACATGGATGTTTTTGATTAAACTCATAAATGATTGGATTGTTAAGTATAAATGAATATGATTTCATTTAACATGTTATCAATGGGTCAACTAGGTTAATGTTTATAAAATGCGTAAATCAATATGATTGATTGGACACTCGGGGTTTGTTATGCCGACCTATTTTGTACGTACTTAGGCACTAATATATTTATATATAACTTGTGATGGGTTGTTTTTCAATCTAGCTTTTGATTTGAATTGTTTTTTTTAGCAAACACTCAATATGAGTTCACTGCCCTTCTCTTACATACTCCTTTTGGAGGATAAATCATACTTTCAAACGCTTTATTTTTATAATTTATATATGGCACGAATATAGCGTAGCTTACCACTGGAAAATCCTTACTCTTTAGAATTCATTATGGCATTCCAGATCCATTATAGCATTTCACTGGGTACTAGCACTAGCACACTAAATTCCGATATTCCTAAATGCAAATATATTGTCTATGTGCGATAGTGTCATAACACATCTGTTTATGTTTTGATGTTTTGAAGTGAAATATTTGAACATTATAGTTTTTATTATATAAAGTCGCAACACATGTGTTTTGGTTAAAGTTTTATTTTAATAATATTTTAGAACTAATTTTTTAAATGGATTGTTTTTATAATCTAGAATCGTGATGCATAGATTTACGTTAAGATTTCTTTTTTTTTTTTTTTTTTATAATTATAAGTTTTGAGTAATACAACATCCTTGTAATGTGTGAGGAATCAACGAAGTTATTTTTATCAATGTTTGGTCGTCCGTTTTCTATACGGTTTTAATGTCACAGGTTTTAATGTCACAGCTTCAAAGCACGTTCTCAATAACTAGTTTGATACAATAGCTAACTATAACAAAATATTTAATTTATTCTAGAAAGAGAAAACACACATGCTGACATTATTAGTGGTTAATATTGTTCATGATTGATTGGATTTAGACTTCTCAAAGAACGTTTATTTCACAATCGAAAGCACTTTATTATAATAAATACATACTAGCCTTTCAAAGAAATCAATTTTAAATTCCTATCTGTTTTGTGCATTTGGATTTTGGAGTAAGGAATTCTAGTCTAGGTTCAAAAGTTCAAAAAGTGGTTACCGTCCCAAAACCTACCCGACTTCATTCATTCTAAGACACGCGTCCCCCATCACCTTTACTTTCATATATTTTATTGTTTAATGTTTAATGTTTCTAGAGACAATTTATATAAAAATAAGTTATTAGAACACCCATAATTATAAATCAATATCTTAGATTTTTATACTGGTCGTATAAAACTACACGCGTTGTATAGGTGTGTTAATAATCTTATATGAGACGTATAACTTATCTGACAGTCACTTGAATTTTTACTTAGTCAATGTCGAAATCTGTTATACGTGTCGTATTCTATGTGTGTCGTACAGATGGTCGTATAGGTTTATATAAGACGTATAATTCTCTTACAACACACCTGAAATTTTTTTGATTTCAATATTTTCAATCCTAGACGTCCCGTATAATAATAATGAGATCTTGTTTGTTGATTTATAACTTAGGGCATCTTTATATTATGACCCTTTATATAATTATACTCTCTCCTTTTGTTCTTAAATAAATCCCCAAAAACAACAATTCCGATCACAATCAAACATCCTCCCACTCACACCCACCCAAAAGACACAAAATCTCAACAACGAACAATTGTTTGTTCGATTGTACGAGAAGATCCGAGGTCCTCTCGACAAGATTATGAGTCATGTTGCAGAAATCACAAACGTTTTCCACTACAAAACCACCAGTGAAGCCATAACCAAATCCTTAAAATTAGCCCTACTCGTTTCCCTCGGCTTTTCCATCGCCTTCGTCCTCCTATCCTCCTTCAGCGGCCTACCCTCACGGTGGTCCGGTTGCCTCCCCCGGCCCGAACCCACCTCCGCCCCACCCCCCGGTCCGTCTCCCGAACCGCCGACTCACATCTCCCACCTGCTGTTCGGCATCGGCGGGTCGGTCCGCACGTGGGCCGACCGTCGCCACTACTCGGAGCTCTGGTGGCAGCCGAACGTCACCCGTGGGTTCGTCTGGTTGGACGAGGAACCCGACCCGAAACTGTTCTCTCGCATTCCGTACAAGGTGTCGGAGGACGTCAACCGGTTGAAGAATGTGGGGTCGAGCCCGGCGGTTCGGATCGCGAGGATTGTGGTGGAGTCGTTTAAGCTCGGGTTGCCTGGGGTCCGATGGTTCGTGATGGGGGATGATGACACAGTGTTTTTTGCGGAGAATTTGGTGTCGGTGTTATCGAGGTATGATCACCGGCGGATGTATTATGTGGGTGGGGGTTCGGAGAGTGTGGAACAGGACGTGATGCACTCGTACGATATGGCGTTCGGTGGTGGTGGGTTCGCCGTGAGTTATCCCTTAGCGGCGGAGCTGGCTCGGATTTTCGACAAGTGTCTTGATCGCTACCGGTACTTCTACGGGTCGGATCAGAGGGTGTGGGCTTGTGTGAGCGAACTTGGAGTCTCGTTAACCAAAGAACGTGGGTTCCACCAGGTAATTAGGCTACACATTTTCTATTTTTAACATAGTATCCTGCTTCGAACGATAGATGTTATATTAATCAGACACATCTAGTAGTTTTCCAGGTTCACCCTGCATCGAATGATACATGTTATATTAATCTGACGCACCTAGTAGGTTCACCCTTAGTCCTCCCTTATTATAAAAAAACCTCTGACTCAACTATAAGTGAGTGTTTGGAATCACTTATTTTGAACCAACATTTTTCAAAAGTTAATAAGAAAAAAAAAATATTTGACAAACTTAAAAATTATTAACTTTTCATATAAAATAAAAAAAAATATTTTTAAAGTAAACATTGAATTATTTATTAACTTTTGAAAACTATTTTTAGTATTATTTTCTATTATAACTCTCTACCTCTTATTTTAAAACTATGTATTTTTTGATTATTTTACAATATTTTAGTTTATAAGATAATTAACAATTTTCTAAAACTCATTTAGAAAGTCAGTTTTTCTTATCAAAAATTATTTTCAAACAAAATATACAATCTCAAACACGCCCTAAGTATTTTTTCGCTGGTCATTAAACACCAACATCAACGCCATGTTTTTAAAAAATAATAATAAAAATGCTGGTCCCAAAGACCGAGTGGAAGAAAATGTTATAGTTTGGGAGGGTGGGAGTAAGGACAAGAAAGATAATATATGATACATCAGAATCACCATGTGATGTTGGGCATGTGTCCTATTCAACGAATGGTTACGTGTCCTTTATTGAGGACAATTATTATTGTCAAAGTGATCTTTACCTATAGGTTGGGTTAGTAGTTAGTACTAAGTGCTAACAAGAGCACTCGTTTTTATATGTTTGAAAGTTGAAACCCATATGTGGTTTAAAATTCTTCCCAAGTGTTAGGTGTTAGTTCAATGTCAAAAGTTGTTTAAAACAGACCCGTGTGAGTTGTACTCTTCGTTTTCGTTTGTTGCATTCACGTTTAAGTTGTAAGTTGTCTCATGAGTAAAATTTGTTGATACGTTATTAACTTTAAAGGGGTATAAATTCTATTTGAATATTTATTACACACTCCAGTTTTTAAAAATGTAGTGTGTAATTGAAAATTTAAGAATTTTCAACCGAATCCTCTGAATGAGATTTATCTGTATCTTTCTAATGTATATAATGCTTCTAAAGCATGATTTACGAGAAAAATAAATGGTAATTTATATGTTTAACTTTATAATCTTGATAAATACTCCCTTGTATATATAAAATGGATATCTATTGCCACCTGGTATACTCTCACGCCCTGGGAGTGAGAGTGGCAGTGGATGCGACACGTTTAACAGGGTTGTAATGCCTCTAACCCGGGTGTTGTAGGGGTGCTCCATTAAAGGTGGGTGATGGGTACTTTTACACACGATCAATCGTTTTATATTTGATTTTTATATTAAAGTAAAGTCGGTATCGTAAAAGTACGTGAAAGCGTACTTATAGTCGAAGGATTAAATTGTTATCTTATGTCTCTTTGATGTTAATCGTGTGACATGATATGTGGTTTTGAATGGGATGGCAACTTTAGTTAATGGGTCCGAAACGTTAGAGGAAAATAAGTATATGTTAACGACTTTGGAGGCAAAGTTATGAAAGTTGTCCTATGTGTTCTTGAGTCTTATGTCTTAATAAATGCATTCATGCCTACACGTGTCCTAGTATCCGTACCTCACCTTCATTATAAAAACATTCCACACTTACCCCTACCTTTTGTTCCTTTTTACTTGTCACTTTTGCATTTGTTAAAAAATAATATGAATAACTTTAGAAACATGTGATTTGATATGATATGATATACTTTTTAAATGAAATGACGATTATAACCTCATGATTGTCACAGATGGATATTAGAGGGGATCCATATGGTCTACTAGCAGCACACCCTTTGTCTCCACTGGTATCACTCCACCACCTTGACTATATTAAACCGCTGTTACCGAACCAGACCAAGTACGAGTCGCTGAACACCCTCATCCAGACCTACCGGCTCGACCCACCACGGGCAATGCAACAGTCGTTTTGCTACTACAACACCTGGTGGCACAAATGGTCCATATCCGTCTCGTGGGGATACACTGTTCAGATCTATCTGTCTCTGTTGACGCCTCACGAGCTTCAGATGCCGCTGCAAACGTTCCTCACGTGGAGAAGCTTTAAAAACGGGCCTTTCACGTTCAATACACGACCCTTGTCCGACAACCCATGTGGAGTTCCGGCAGTTTACTTCATTGCTAGGGTTGAAGATGCTGGAAATGACACGATCACCACGTATGTAAGACATGATACGGCTAAGAAATGTAAAAAGGGAGATTATCCACACACGATTGAGAGGGTTGTTGTCTTGGCACCGAAGATGAACCCAAATTATTGGACTGAGGTAGACATTCTACATCTTTAAAACGAATTAAACGATTGATTATTATGTTGGGTGCCCTAGTTACAAGTGATTGTAATGTGCAGGTGCCGATGAGACAATGCTGCGAGATTAAGGGATGGAAGTATAATAGTATGGAAGTAAGAGTTCGAGGTTGTAAAGATGGCGAGACGATCACGAGCTAGAAGGTCGATCAAGCGTGTTGCTGTTTATAGTAGGTGCTCTTTTTTTGGTTCCAGTTGTTGGAATGGCGGGTATAATGCGTCGTTTTGTTAAGTGTTTCTTTCCAAAATGTTATGTTTATATATTCATGAACTTTTTTATATCATCGATGATCGATCCAAATACGCTTAAAATACGGGTTGTTTGTTGTAGAAATAGTCGAAAAGGTTGGTTACCTGTGGTGCGAGCCAGCATCAAACCAGTATGGTGTTTTGTTGCTGTGCCATTGAGAAAGTATCTTCACAGTGATGATAATTAAGAAAAGGTGAACATGTCGATGAATGAATGACGAATGTTGAGATCGACAGTAGGGCGTAGATGGTGAATGACCAAGGGAGAGTCTAAACCAGTTTGAAACCGGAATCGACATATAACATAACCCATAAAGAGACAAAACTCGATGGATTTACCTAAAGTAAGCCTCAAGATTCTGCTCGGCTAAATGTTGATGATATTGATGGTTAATTTGTGGGTGTCTATGAAGTTAAGTTGGTGATGTTAATGTTGATAAAGATGTTGGTGATGTTAATGTAAGGTTGTAATTTCAAGAACTTCACAGTTGAATTTACACATCACCACATAGCTTTTAAACTGTAATTTAAGCAAAAGTTGAAAACATAACTACTAATTTCTTTGAACGGGCAGTTCTACGTACGTAGGAACTATTTCATCCTCGTATGAGACTTGGGCATCTACGCATGGGTAGATCTATCTATGCAGGAACTATATTGCTTATAAGCTGCTCAATTCTTTCTGTCAAATGTCTCCCAACATTCGAGGATTTTACACAATGTTATCACGAACAGCCGGTCCGACCGCGGATCGGCCGCCTAGCCGGTCCGGTTCGGTGCGATTCGTTTTGGACTGGTCGAAGCGGCCGGTTCATCCCGAACCGCTGGTCGGACCGGGAAACCGGACCGGTTCGGACCGGTTTTTGTATTTTTTTTTAATTATTTTTGTATTTTTTTGATTTTAATGGGTAAAAACGGGGTGTTGAACCATAAATTAGTGTGTTGGATATAAAAATATAGTTAAGTTTTATATATAATTATAAAATACATATATAAATTACTTATATTTAATTATGTATATAACTATATATATAATATAGTATATATATAATTATGACGTCATCCGGTTCTTAAATCCGGTCCGACCACCAAACCAGTAAGGCGTCCATTTCGACGTCCGATCCGGTTTTAAAAACATTGGTTCTACATCTTCTCCTATAAAGCACCTCAAGATAATTGATGTCATCTAAATTCCATTAATGCACAAGTTGCAACGATTAAAGCGATTGTGTTTGGGTTTTTATTAAAAATGAAGGTAGATAACATACCAATATCGTTGGGTTACTAGCTGCTTGTGAGCTATAACTACGATAGAAATGAGTTTATAATTGATATTTTTAAACAAAGAAATGCAGATAAAATGACACCTTTTTGAGTTTTCTAAATTTTAATCTAAAACAAATAAAATCTTTTTAATATTATGTCTCTCTCCCTAAATTTGTGCACAAAGAAAATAATCAAAGATAAAAATAAAATAATTAAATATAAAAATAAAAGAAAAATATTTTGGTTTAACCATTTAAAATTCTCGAAAAAGATCATCTTAAGAGATTCAACAAACACAGTATAGCCATTGTAACAGGTCCGTTATGTTATTAGATAAAACCTATTCCAAATGTATCAATTTACATTCAAAACAGTCTTAAATAAATGAATTTTGATTTCAATATGCTTGGTTTTAGAATGTTGTACTGGTTTTGTAACAATTGTCATTGCAGCTTTGTTATCACAAAACATAATAGCGTTAAGATAATTCAAAACCTAATCTAGCCATTGATTTTGCATCCAGATAACCTATGAACAACAACTATATGCAATAACGTACTCTTTTCTAGTAGTGGAAGTGGATACATTAATGTGTTTCTTGCCATGCATGAAATCAACCGCTCCCCCTGAAATTAACATCCATTGATAGTCGATTTCCTTTCAATGTTAGAACCACCATAATATCTATTAGAATTTACATATAAATCAAGATCGGTATTCTTAGGATACCAAAGATCAAGTGTAGGCTTACGCTTCAAGTATCTAAAAATACTCTTCACAACAGTTCAATGGGTAATCTTGGCATTGTCTAGTTAATATGTGCACTAACAAACCAAGAACATGGTGGATCGACATACAGTGAGATACATTAATGACTTAATCATGGAGCGATTGAGCTTTTGATCCACTTCAACTTTATCAATGTCAGCATCAAAAACTAGTCTAGCAGGCATGGGTTTCGAGGTTGGTTTGGCCTTAGTAAAATCAAACTTAGTCATATGTCGTCTTCATACTTCCCTTTATGTATGAGAATCCCATCAACACTCTACTTTTCACATGTAACCTGAAAAAGCAAATCATCTCTATCAGTAAACTCATCTCAAACTTCTTTTTTATCACACACATTAAAAATCTTTGCATAAATCCTTGCTTGTCGATCCAAAGATGATGTCATAAACACATATTTGAACCACTAGGTGAAAATCTTTCACTTTTCACAAAAAGGTGGTTTGATCAATAGTTTCACGTGTGTATCAGTTTGCAAGCCCATGTTTTTTAATGGCATACCCAACATAGGATGCCTAATGTAAACCATACAAAGCCTTATCAAGTTTATAGACATACTTAGGGTGAGTAAGGTCTTTATTATCCAATAGCAAGCACATGTAGATGACCTTTTTTACCTTCTCAAACAAGAGTGTTGTCTTGACATCCTAAGTATGAAGTTCATGTATGAAGCATATGCGAAAAAGATTCTGATTGTCCCAAGATAAGCAACTGGTGGCAAAATGTCCTCGTAATCGATTCCTTAAGTAGAATTCTTGTACTACCATTGCAGCTTTATTCGTTCTGATCACACCCGTATCATCTTTCTTGTTTATAAACACCCATTGTGTTTCCATCCCTTTTTTTCCTTTAGGCAATGGAATATGTTCCCAAACTTGAAGTTTCTAAAACTGATTCAGTTTGTTATGCTTTGCCTCTACCTAGCTTGGATCTTATAACACCATCTTCACATTCCTTGATTCAATATATGAGATGAAACATGAGTATAAACACATTGAATCTAGCAAATTGGTGATATCTTTTATTTCTTCCATGTTGTCCGATGTCGGTAGCTCAACACTAGTGTAAACAGAAATTGAATCCTAAGAAGATGAACCTCTAGATTATTAGAATTCGAAGTCCTTAACATTTGCTTTAGGTGGAACTTTTGGCACTATTATAGACTCTAAAGAAGGTGGTACGTCGAATGATCCTTTAAGGATAGGATCTTGAACGATTTGACTTTGAGTAGTGGAAATCTGTTTGTACATTTCTAGTGGAACTACTACTCGCTCTACTGATGATGTAGGCACATAATCCACACTAAAGTCTTCATTCGTATATTTGTAGATATCATCTTCTACTCCTACAATATCAATAGAAACATTAAATAAGTTAAGTAAAGAACCATTATCAAATAGCCATGTAAGTCAATCTAATATGATCTGTAACACCAAGTTCTTGTGCGAAATAAAAGTTCCCGTGTGAAAAGAAGGTTCTTACGTGAGAACATTGCTCAGGATTGGGGAAGCCTATATAAAGGTAAGGATGCCTTTGTTCCCCTCCTTTGTGCAAAAACTGCTGGTGCTATTTAGAGAGAGCGAGGTGAAAATTAGAGAGAGAAAACATGACTAAGAGGTGTTTAAGGTATCTATTCGATGGTGTATGATGTATTTATGCATTAATGAATGGCTTGTAATAGTATTAACGCATGATTATGTCGTTTTGATCTAGAAGCTCTTGGGAAAAGGGTGTTGTTGGTTTTAGTCTTCAAAAGGTGAGTTCTAGCCTATTTTTATATAAGTTTTTACATGTTTTGAGGCTGTTATGCGTATTACTATGATTATATATGCTTAATACGATGATTAGGATTGAAATGGTTACATTGTGAGGGAATTAACTGAGTTTAATTCGATGTTTAGTTTGAGCTTTGATGTTATCGCCTGATAGGTTGTTCTGGCATGAAATAGGTGACTTTATGCAAGGGTGTTGAGTTATGGGAGGTTCTCATGCGAGATGTTGTTCTCGCGTAATGTCATGTTCTTGTGTTTAGTGAGGTTCTTACATAGGAAAATGTTTTCACCTATGATGATGGTTTCGCATAGGGCTAGGTTTTCGTCTGACTAGGTATGTGAGATGTGTTTACTCATTATGTTTTGAACTGTTTTCAAAGTGATAAATGTTGTATGGTGAGCTTACTTGATATGCTATGTACTATTATAAGTATCGTATTATGTAAGGAAAGTGGAAGATAAAGTTAATAAAAAGTGAAATGTAAAGAATGAATGAAAGTCTTGCAAGTAAAATGAATGGAGGTGCATGCCGTTGTTAACTTAAATGGTGCGGCTTAGCTAGCCCATGAGGATGCGCACAGGGGTCTAATCCTTGTGATTGACTATGAATAAAAGAGGATATTTGTCGCTGGACCTCGGGACTTTGACCACGTATACGTAGAAAGGATGGGCCTATTTATAGGTCCAAGCATAGATTCTTGCTTCGTGCATAATATTGGGAGTCTAGCACATGACACTTATCCATTACAGTGAAAGATAATGATAAAGAAATGAAAAAAAATATAATGAAAGATTAAGAAATAAGCATCTTAATATGTATGTATTGATGTGTTTGCACGTATGGAAAGGCAAGTGTGTTATATAAGTTTTGTTTTATTATAAAACTAGCACTCACTCAGCGTCACTGACTTTGTATGCATATTAGTTGGTAGGTGACCATTGTAACTGAGGAGATGAAGGCAGGGATAATAGAGCTACTGGGATAGTTCAAGTAAGCATCCATTGTTTTGAAATAATGTTTTTATGAATATAGTGTTGATGTTAAATGAAATTGAATGATGTTCTAAGACAAGTATTATTTTGAAGATTAATTATGATTTCTGCTATTAATGTTACGTTTATAAATGTTTTATGTGACCCCCGACACCTATCTATATTCGTAATCTGATCTATTTTCATTCATTGTTTATTTAATAAAATATTTGAATATATTATATTGTTTGTTTTATCATACGTATTAGTATACATAATAATTAATAGTCTTATACATGCTATACACGAGTTGATATAATAACTACATTCGTTAATATGACTAATCTTTGGTTTATAACTTTACTTGTGCCACTATCATGACAACGTATGTCTTAATGTTTACATAAACAATACTCATATGACTTGATGATGGCGATTGGAAGACTAAATTAGTAATATTATAAAATTCTTATATATTTATAAAAGTTTCTAGAGTTTATTTTACTATTAAAATTCTTAAATTAAGTGCACATGTGCTATTCTTGTGCACATGTAAAATAAATCTAAACTTTTATGGATTTCCATCCTTAATTTTATAGAGATTCTTCATCATAATATTTTTATAAAATTTTATAATTATTGTACTTGTATAAAAGAATACTAACTACTTTAAATTCTTTAAAATACTCCAAAAAATCTATAATTTTATAACTTTAATACAAACTTTTTATAAAAACATCCGTTAGAGGAATTTGAAGATACTTTTTCAAACGAAAGTTGTTCGTAACATCCTAAAATAGTAGACTAAAGAATTCAATAATTTTTACTTAAGGTTTGTTATTTTTAATAATCATATAAAACTGTAAAAATGAATCTGTACAAATCTGTTTTGATCTTGCAACAATTTTTCTTTTCACTTGCTTTTGATTATTTTATTACTATAGTCAATACTCTTAAATATAACCTTAGACATGAGTTCTAATACATATAACCATTCTATTTTAGGGCTTTACCATTTGTATTAATCAAGTCATAAGTCCAACTCATACTAAAAAACTCAATGTGAGTATTCATAGTTCCTTTCCCTTTTATGTCTATGGGATGTGACACGTATACATACTCAACTCTAAATCTTTCCTGCAAATCATACGATTCAATTAAGTTTTGTGTGTATTCAATGCTTTTGTGATAATCTTATTGGATTAATCTTTCATGTGATGGTCAATCTTTCTTTCTTACTTGCTAGCATGTAATCATTAACTTTCTAAAGCCTAAGGTAACGATGATATTGGTTTGACACCCACCCGCATTTGGGTATCGAAACCGATATTTTAGTTTACCCTGTTGGTTAGGGACACTTGTCAACAAAGGTTTGATCAATGCATTCAGATTAGTAATACTTGCTTGAGTTCATACTTTGACTATTGAATCGTGTTTTTAATCTAGTAAATGTAACAAAACCTATGTTTACTCACCAACTTGCGAGTTGACATTTATTTTATACATGTCGAAGACAATGCTGCTTGAGATGTCTACATGTTTATGACACTTAGAATGTTTATGAACTTATTTAATAATCAAACTTTAATTTATATACATATTGCAATTTGTTTTAACCAATCAATACTTTAAGTCTCACAAACTCTCTCGTTATATTCCGTAAAGTATGACTTCAAGCAGTCATCAATGATGTGGTTAATGATACATTTTTAGTTAATAACCAATATGCTTCTATTTTATTTGATACCAGAGGCAATAAGAGTTTTGTGTCATTTGATTTTGAGCATTCACGGTGAAGGTGGCCGATGGAAAATCAATCACCATTGACTCTGTCATTTGGACATATATTTGGTTAAATATAGAGACGACTTTGTCATTTGGTTAAATATTTTTGGTACATATATTTTTATATTTCATTAAAGTATATTAGTAATAAAAGAAAGAAGGAAAAAACCCTAGAGATACCATAGTGACGACACATCACTCGTAACAAGGTTTAAAAAACTCCCAACTTTTGCTCAGGCCAAATTTGGACAAAAACTTTAAAAACACTATAACAACGACATGTCGTCCTTATAACTCAATTTTAAACGACGACAGGTTTCGTCGCTATAGGTGGTGTCACCTGAGTTTCAATTTCTTATGTTATATATTTTCTCTCTTCAACTTACCAAGTGTTATATATAATTAAAATTACTTCTAGTTATTTAGCAATTGTTATATATAATCAAAATTACTTTTTCTTAGACCAAAACATATCGCTTTAATGACGTGGAACTCATAGTGCCAGAAAATGTCAATCCTAGTAATCATCACAAAAACTTATAGTTTGAGGAATTTATGTATTTTAAAATAATTGTGAAGTATCAAATTGATGGTTTCATCTTCTTAAAAACTAGGTTATATCTAGAGTGATGTTAATCATGCATATTCAAAAATGAGTTATATTAAATGTAATTTGTGTCTAGTTTCATCGTAACACTAGATTATATTAAGTTGAGGGATCCGATTGTAGGACAAGGTTATATTATATTTTTAGTCAAACTCTACTTAGTGTAGGTCAGTTTTTTTTAAATTTATGTTTTTGTAAATTACCTCGCTTATTCTAATACTATAAGAATTTCATCACATCATGATGGCAACTTTATAAACTTGTAGCCATGACTCTATAGCCACAAACGAAATGGAAACGAAATGTTATCGTCATATATATATAGGTGCGTAGGCCCTATAACGACGGCATGCTATCAGAAAAACCCTAGTTTTTTCTATTGCTATAGGCCCTCTTCGTTGTAAGTGATATAGCGTAACCGTATTATATTGGCTTGCAACACCATTAATGTTCACTTTCATATGAATAAATAATAAATCAAATCATCATTTTATATGATAAATCAAATCATTTTAATGGTTCTAAATTTAATGTTCACTTTTCATATGAATCAATAATAAATCAAATCATCATTTTATATGATAAATAAAATCATTTTAATGGTTCTAAATTCCGTTTATGGATTACTAAATAAATTATTCAGTGTCATACCATAGATGATCTTATGTTTAGAGTTAATTTTAGTTTTTGTCTTTGAAATATGCAAATCCCAACTATTTGAAGGTTTATTTATTCTCGATTTACGTTCTCATTTTTCCAAATCATTCATGTTTTCATCTTTCATTTCATTTTCCCCTTTCATCAAAGTCTCACCTAAAAGTCTCTAACGTGTTGGTTCTTCTTCATCTACTTCATCTTGAATATATAAGAATTTTTAGGCAAATTGAAAGGGTATCAACATCCACTAATCAATTCACAAACAATCTGATTCTTCAATTCAATGACAAAATTATTTGAAATCAAATCAGACTATTTAAATATTTTTCTCTGTTTAAAATATAATAAGCCCACATTCAAAGTCCAGATCTCCAATTAATCTTGATTTGTCACTGATTACAACCCGTTTGAAATTGTCCCTATCTTAAAATGAAATAAGCCCCACATTGTCTTGTTTCAAATGATGAATGAGTTGAACAAAATGTTGTTAATTTAGAAATTGAACTTCATTAAACAAAACAAAAACCCCTTTTAAACTTAAATATTGACATAAAAGTCAAAACTTTGAAGATTTTTTCTTTTTTTTTAGTTTCGCATCCAACATAGTTTTCATAAACATTTTATGCGTAAACGAACAAACTTTTTTGGTATTTTGTCAATTTGTGAAAACTATAATAGTTTTCACATGACCATGCGAAAACTACCTAGTTCTTGCTAAGTTTTCGTATTTTGTTATTATATGTGAAAACTTTATGCAAATCAACTTTTCGATTTGATTCCCAAGAGATCTCAGATTTCATCAATTCCACCCTCCAAGTAATGAAGAAAATGATCGTAAATGATGTCAAATAATGCGGTTCATTAATAAATCAATGAACATTAAGCTGATCACACCATTTTTTAACCGATTTTAACCTCGATTTCACTCCGCATCACCAAAATTTTATCCTATTCAACTCAATCCTTTTGTTCTTCAATCTTATCTTGTCCTAAAATGAATAATCATGAAATGAAAATTCGTATATCAAATGCAATACCTGTTCTAATATCATTTGTAAGGGACTGAATTTCTTCCAAATCACCTAATAAACGATCAATCATGAATAACAAGTGCAGAATGAATGATATTCATTGTTAATACACGAAATCAAAAATCAAAACAATGAATAATAGCAAAACGAAGAATGTAAATAAGATTTCTAAATGCATTTCACACCAAAAGTGTTTGCCTTAGCAATTACACATAAACTATATATGAAAACTGATACACATTATATCAAAATTGAACTATTTATACTAATTACAAGAAGTTCTCGCAAAATTCATAGTTCTAGCAAAATTCATAGCTCTCGCGCCAGCTTCAAGCTCTCGCACAGAAAGTTTTCGCACAAATACAAGTTTTCATATACTTCAACAAGTATTTGCATGAACTTGATTTTGATTTCTCGAAACCTATTTGTGACCTCTACAACTTTGAAATCCAAGGTAAGAAATCTCGACTTTAGTATGAAAATAAACTCTTAAATTTAACCTTTTATATGATGCATCTTTATCTAACATAAAATCACAGACTTTAGTATAAAAACATTAAACATATTACATATCGATCACTTGAAACTAATGTTTTAAGTAAAGGTTTAAACAGAAATTAAAGTTTCTATATAATATTTGTTAACAATAGTTTCTCAAACCAAAAAAGTTTAGACATGAAATTATAGGGTCTTAAATAAGCTAGGCATATACGTTTTGGTTGATCTGTAACTAGAAAATAATTTTTAGTGATCATGTATCCAATCAAAATCTCAAACTGCTTATTAAGTTATAATTATTTCACTGTTAGAACACTAAAATTGTTTGTAGCCACATACATTTTTGTTATATATTATTAAATTAGATTATGATTAGGCGGCCTTTTACATAAGACCAGCAGAAAAAGTTGATAATTCTCAGGAGATCAAAACAGTACAACTTCAGTTATGCGCTTTCAACTTGCACTTCAATTGATCAGTTTCAACTAATTTAATTATTAACTAAAATTTAGACTTTGACTATACAAACATTACTTAAATCATTTTAGACTTCAAACATTACTTAAATCATTTTAGAATTCAAACATTACTTAAATCATATTAGACTTCAACCCAATAAACATATTTTAATCCGCACTTTGAATTTACAGAATAGTTGTTTATATTTAACTAAAATTTAGACTTTCTACTTGTTACTAAACTTATAAAAGCACATCAAAAACTAATACACATATAGCTTGAGTTTCATTTTTTCACCTTTGTCAGGTTGTAGGTTGAGTTTCATTTAGTTCAGTTTTATATAAGACACCAAAAGCAAACTGAATATGTCGATTTATCCTACATGCAACCAAAAACCAACCATTTCTTTGTATCAGTATCCACTTCAGTTTATCCTCACCAATAACACAAAACTACATTAATATTACTACTCTATCCCCTTATGCAGGTGGATGAATACACAAACAAAAGATAATGATCTGCTGATCAAATAACACCATTTATCCTTATCTAACCTAATTATAAAGGGTTCTGGTTTTCTGCAACTGAGCTTTAATATTATGCATCAAGAAACAGACCTGAGAAGAAAAAAACTTTCTAAACAAAAAAACTAAAAGTGAGATGTAATTAAGGAAAGCTTTTTCTAAATATTGTAGTTAAAAACCATCATATCAAACTAAACCCCAAAATAGAAAGATCACAGTGAAGTTACAACACAACAAAAGTAGATAGATCTAAGGTCCTAATCAAACTATCATTCAACAAAATGAAAATTATGCTTTTCTAGTTTCTTCTACCATAAAGGAACTTGAACTTAAATAGCTAGAAATTAGATGGGGAAGAGCGAGGGGGAGTAGCCCAAAACATATCCTGATGCATTTGTCCATTCGGCAATAGTTTAGGGGGTTGGTTGTAAACCTGCATTGAAGCAGAAGCAATGTTGTCCGTCTGAGAAGCACCCCCTCCAGATTTCGGACTGTTTCCAGCATTAGCCCCTGATGTTTGCTGCATTTGCATTTCACCCCCTTCCCCTTCGTCCTCCAACGGCAGCCGCTCGTAAGTGGCGTTGCTGAACGTCGCCGCAATCACCATCACCGGACCAGACGCCACCAGCTGCCCCACCACCGTCCCTCCGACCACCTGACCCTGACCACCGGCTAAGTACACCGTGAGTCCGGTGGCACCTGGCGGAGACGGCGCAGGCAGAAACGCACCAGACAGCGAAAGTATCTCGAACCGCCCTTGTAAAGTCAAGACGCCGCCGGGGGCTGCGGGCTGCCGGAGGCTGACGTTGGTGACGACGCCGGAGCCGCTCAATACAGAAACCCCACGGTGGCGGCGCTGAGCGAATGTGGCTATACACTCGGAGACATCACTCCCACTGCTGATCTCCAACACATGGCTCCTGAGGGCATTGGGGCTCTCTTTGGTGATCACAATCGGCGGCTTTGGTTTGTTCTTCGACCCCGGCGGCCTCCCACGCGGCCGCCGCCCCCCACCGGAGCTCGTCGGCTCCGACGACCCTCCCCCGGCGGCGTTGTTGTTGGGTTCTTGCTCACCAAACTCCTCATCGTTGGGGTCGTTAGGGTTAGGGTTTGAATCGCTTCCAGCAGCAGTGTTCATCACCGGCTTATCGGTCATTGGATTAAGCCCCACATTTTCAGTCCACCATCGGTTCGCCATGGGTCAACAAATCAAAAGATCTCAACTTGATAACGATATCACTTTCAAGATTTATCCAACTTGAAGCAAAGTTAAAGATCCAGTGGATGGAATCTAAAGAAAACAACAGGTGGAAACACCAGATTCGATTTGCATGAAAACCCTAATCTTTAACAGCTCCAGATCTGCACCAGAGTAGCTTATGGATTCCCAAATAAGCCCAAAAGCTTAAAGTTTGAATCTTTGTTTGAAATCAGATTCAAAGATGGTAGATTGAACCACCTGAGTGCACAAGAAGAGAGAGTGATAACTAATAAGGTGGTGGAGTGGCTGTTTACTGCTGGAGATTGAAGAAGCCCAGGTCTGAGGAGATATCAGATATGATGATGATGATGATGAAGATGATGATGGGTGATCTAGAAGTGTGTGAAGGGGGGGTTTGTACGTTTAGCAGAAAATGGCAGAGGAGGGTACAAGAAGCTAAAGCAGTGGTATTTAGAATGGCGGTTTTAGATTGTGAGAGGTACTTGATGTTATCCGATGCGGTGGTGTCTAGGATGAGCTGGTGTTGGAGTACACAAAGTACAGCTGGTAAGATATGGTAATTTTGACATTTTTGGTCCTCATGCGCTGCAAATTGCGTTTGAAATGGGGCTAGGGTAAACTTGACTGGTCTTATATTCTTTTATTCCATACACACCCATTTTTTTAGGTTACTCTAGGCCCAAAAGCATCAATCTTATCCTGATATATGTTAAAAAGTTATATAACAGTCAAGAGTTTTAAATTTAACTGGTGGTAATCAACAGTTTTGTGACGATAATTCTTCGTGACGTAAAAAGATTTAGAATAAGTGAGCCGTTGTGGATGCAAGCCGGTGTCATGCCAAACAATGGTTACTTTTTTTTAATATCATCACGGGCTTTGCATAACACTAATCAGACAAAACAAAAGGAGTCGCACAAGTTTTACAATGTCTTAGATGAACAAAATTTTAGCATCGAAGCTATCACCAACGACAAACCAGAATGAAAACACACACCTAGCAATAGCTATCCCTCATCATCATCAATTCATTTCAAATCAAGCCAACGTAATCACCAAAAACCCCATAAACAAAATTAAATGAGACTGAACTCACCATCATTGAGTAAAGACATGAATTAGGTTGTTCAATAGAAGCTAGCAAACTATACCACACACACACACACAACTAAACCCAACAACAATCTAGAAACCCACAATTAGCACAACCGAAGACCCATTTAGACGAACATTAAACTCTCCAAATTCAGACGAGACTAAGCAAAGCAGAATACAAACGAGAGCTAACACAATCATAAAGCAATAGCTAGGAACACCTCAAACAACATAAATCCAAAATCAGATCTGAAAACCAAATATTGAACATCATCCAACCAAAAACGTTAAGAAAAGTAAAAGACCAAATGCATAGTGTGTTGACCGTTGCTATTCCAAAATGAAAACCCATGAAAACCATATCCAGCACAAAAAAAAAAAAAAAAAAATCTTGGATATGACCTGTACATCATCATCGAGTAGAAGGGGAGGAAAAAAGCATCTTAATTTAAAAATAAAATTAGGGTTTTAACCCATGAACACCACATCAGCGCTTAGAAACCAAATATTCAACACCATCGAGCAAAGACCAACTAGAAAACAACAGAACTCAAAACAAACTACATGATTGTTGCTACTCCAAAGGAAAAACCCACAAATACTAGATCTAGCACCAAAACAACTCTTAGATGTGGCCAGCACATCATCATCAAGCGAAAGATGAAAACAGATGAACACTCGTCATCGAAGAAATAACGACCAATATAGATGGCCTGCAAAGGTCATGATGGTGGTCGTGGTCCTAATGCCGGAGGTAAGTGGCAGCGGAAGTAACAAAGTCGTCGGATGACCAGCGGTCGTTGCCGCGACACAGACGTCACCTGAGGTGGCATGTAGAGGCCACTGGCGATGTTTAAGGTGGGCCTCTTAAAGGGGAATCGACATAATAGGAGACACTCAACTAGGTAGCCAATGACAACCGCTAGACACACCATCATAGCCACCTACAACTGAGAACAAAAAGCCACATGGTATCCTGTTTGCAAGCAACAACAACTGGAGCGCAATCATCACCACCTCCCATCACCAAGATCACCGCCATCTACACCCACACACACAAATCAAGATATAGAGTGATATTTAAAGGGAGAGAAAAGCAAAGAACTCGTTCCAACAATAACAAAACTTGTATGACACTGTTCATTTAAGTTGCTTTATAAGTATTTAGGTTAATAAATTGTAGATATTTTTTAATTAAAAGATTTCTTTTATACAGAATCTAGTATTAAAAAGCACACGTTGCGATGGGGATATACAACTATATATGGTATATACTAACAATGTTGTCGTTAATCCACGTGTGAATCATTGATAACATACATAACATCATATAATAAAAATGCATCTTGGATGTTATTGATATCACTTGAAACATTATATTAAAAATATGAGACATCACGTCATAACGAAGATGTAAAATCATAAAAAAGCTAGTGTCGAAACATTGTCGCAAACCTGCACATTGAAAGGGGTGTGGAAAACACATGTTACACTATATATAAGAAAACAAAACCTAGACGTCATTCAAAACTTTATATAAAAAATAAAATATTTGCAAACTCATGTGTTATGACAAGGCCATTAATAATACTTGAAAACCTATGTACAAAATGAAGTCGTTAGAAAAATTCACATCGAAACCTTAATAAAAAAACACGTTGTAATGAAAAATCTAAAGGTTGATTACAATAAGTACAAAATTTAGAATTTATAAAACATAATAAATTCTAAAAATGAAGGAATAAAATAATAAACTATAAAAAAATCATATCATTGAATAAGCATTGACAACTTGTACATTTTTTTTTTGATAAGTTATACATTCTGACGCAAAATTTCATTTTAAATAAGGGGAATTTACATATTTTTCCCTTATAAGATCATTAATTACGTATTTTTCCAAGTTAAAAATTTATTTACATATTTATCCATTCACTAAAATTAACTTATTGAAAGACTATTTATTTTTATTTTTAATATAATATCTTTAGGCATTTCATTTTCTACAACTATCAATTACATATTACGAGCTCTCTGTGTAAATAAAAACATTAAGATTACATGTCCGAATTCAAAAGTTTAAAACTTTATTTTAAAACAACAATCACCAATAATCAAAGTTACATCTCTGTATACAAAAAATTATTGTCAAAAATTTAAACATTTACAATATTAAAAATTATATGAAAATTTCATAGTAAAAATAAGGGTAAAATTATCATTAAATGGTTTTCTTTTTATGAAATGGATATATATGTAATATACATGCTTTAGAAAGGGGAAATATGTAATTGATTTTGTGGTTTGGGTAAATATGTAATTAGTGGTTTTAAGAAGGGAAAATATGTAAAAATCTCTTAAAATAAAGTGTGCATCCAAACATAGATAACATTAAGTATGTCCTAACGGTATACATGAAATTATATACTACATTAAATTTTAAAAGTCATAAATGAAATTTTAAAAAAATTAACAAAATAATGAGTGAGTCAAAAGACAAATAGATAAGTATAGGATATAAAGTGTATCTATAACTAAAAGCGGATACTCACAAATATGATACCGGTGATTATGATTTTATGAAGAACAATGATGAACAAAATGAAGATTTTTCTCAAAATTCTATCATTCTCATTTAATAATCAAAGTAGGTTATACAAGAAATATTACATCATCAGTCATTATCCTAAAACAAAGGTATATACATTTATAGGAATGACTAAAATTCAAATATAATGACAATAATGCATCTATTATTACACAATAATTCTCTAGGTCAAATTAATAAAAACTTATTCACTCGCACTTGCTCGACTATACTCGTTTCGACTTTGTTCATTTGCTCTTGGTCGTTTACTCGTTCGTAATATTTTGTGATTACTCAAACGAGATTTGGCTTCAACTTGACCATATTACATCAATATTGACCATTATCTCATTAGCAATGACCAATATCTCATCAGCATTAACCACTATCTCATCATTATTGATCATTATCATATTAGCATCGACCTTTGTATCATCATCATATCTCATCAGCATCGACTATTATCTCATTAGCATTAACCCTCATCTAATAAGCATTGCGAAATTCTCATCAAGATTGATAATTATCTCATCGGCATTGCATTTTCTCATCAGCAATGCAAAATACTCATCAACATTGATAATTATCTCATCAGCAAAATACCAACCATATTTCGTATGCCAACATAAATAATCCGCACATCATTAAACTTAACGAAAATCACGAGTGTGTTAACAATCCTTAGGAGAACATATTTAATTGAATAAGATGATGATGCGATTTTTACCACAACTTCACTTTAACATTTTGACTTACTTTGACTTTTGATAAATAGTCTAGGCAAGCTTCATCGAACTTAATATACTTGTAATTATACATGGAAATATACAAGTTTTATTACAATTCAAATATTTTTATACGCAAGTTATACGAATTTTGACACTTCTTTGCATATTTGACAAACTCATAGGAAATAATAGAGGAACGAAGGCAAAAGAAGCAAAAACGCTAAAGGATTGATGAGATATAGATCGACATGGAAAGCAAGACAAGACTGCTGACATTGAAGACCACTGTAGACCGTGATGCTTAGTAGTAGTCGCCCGTGATGAAAAGGGAACCCAAAACCCTAATGGACCTCATAGTGGATTGCCAAACCACCAATAATGGTTCGTCATTGACTAAGTCAATGACGGAATTATGGATAATCATTGCGTGTTAGGACATGCTTTGCGGAGCCACCAAGCCCTTTCTTAGTGGTCCGCTATAGCCCATTCGAAACAAACTTCCCTTTACTTCGGATTTTGACGACATTAAACATAGATTTGCGCATTCATTCGAGAGATGATCTCTTGGAACGCCTCAAGGGAGCATTGAAGTGCATTAGAAGGCTAGAATCAAGTATTGAAAGCTTGGGAGTTGGAAAACGAAGTGTACAAGCTTTCGGTTTGACTTTACTAGTATGTTAATGTATCCAAAAGCTATTTTACCTCCTAGTCTCAATAATACAACACCTAAAAACCCATTATGAATTCCAAGATGTGGGATAATTTAAGTTAACATGATTAAAGACAAAAAAATCATTAGTTTTAAAATTAATTAGATAAAACTCATTCCCATGAATTTTTAACCAAATTAAACAAGAAAACCTTGCAAGTTCACATGCTTTTGGATACATTAACATACTAGGTTAGAACCCCGTGTAATACACGGGTTGTTAAAATTTAAAGCTATAATCTTTGCAATAGAGATTTTATTATTACATATTTATGAAATATTATAAAATTTTTAACTATATTTATTTTAAAATATTGAATACTTAACAAAACTAATTATAGAAATCATTTAATAGGAGATAGGCAAAAAAAAGAATAAAAAACAATTAAAGAAAATATATATAATTAATAGCAGAGAGAGGCGGGAAAAAATATTAAGGAGTCATGAGAGAGTGACACGTGTCACTTAATATTTTTATTTATTAGTATAGATTAAAATTGGTGAGACCGGAATGTGAACTAGTTTAATTAAAACCAACCGTAATTATATGACTATTAAGAATTTATTAAGAGGGTTAGTGAGTAGAGGAGGAGATCTAGGCTGCTTATTTAATTCCATAATAGTCAAGATGTAAATCTTGGTTACCATTGAATCATTAAATTCAATTTTAGTTGTAAATACAATATGATTTCCTAATCTATGTAGTTGATTTTTCATAATTAACTTTCGTGTTTCTAGTCGTTTTATAAAAAGTTGCAATTTATATTTTTAATTTATTTTAATATAGAAAATTATTATTATTATATTTAGGTTAAAACTCGATAAAAAGTTTATTATTAGGAGTCGTCGATAGTGTCTTTGGGTTTGATATCCAGACTTGTTAAACTAGACTATATCACAACTCGTACATTTGCCGATTATGTGAAGTTTAGTTTGGTGAATTCTTTTTTAAAACTAAATTACAAAAATCATTTTTTTATTATAAATAATATATATTTTCACACATCAAAACTCAACAATACTTTCCTGTAGGATGATGTTGCCAAAAACTCAAACTAATTTGTAATCTTCTCCCCTTTTTTTGGGAGCATTTATTGTAGAAGAAAAAGATACACAGATAGTGAAAATTGACAATAATTTTTTTTAGCAGTGGCATTTTCTATTTTGTTGATGAAGGTAGATAAAGAAGATTTTCTTTAACTTACAATGCTCCCCCTTAACTAATGCTCTAGAGGGAGGGGAGAATTTGTATATGAGATACCAAGAGGAGGATTCTCAATTCTCATCAACCGGTTATGAGATCTTTTAGAAGATAACATGCATGATCTAGAACATCTTCAAATATGAAACAACTCGTTACACAGATACGACTTCTTACAATTTCAGAAAATCAACAAACTTAGGCATGATTGTGTAATTCATCATCTGAAAAAGAATAAATCCTATTTTGCATGAGGTATTGCTTCTATTTGTCACACCTACTATAATAGCACATGAAAATCTGCCAAAACTAAGAAAACAGATAAAATTGACATTTTTTTTAAAACTTTTTCAATGTTTTTTTGAAAACTTTGATATATGATATTTACATATATGAAGCCATTACATGTAATGAGATCATACAAAACCACCTTTTTTTCACAAAAAGAAAATTAAGAATGCAATAGACATAAACATATTACAGAGATAATTATGAGTATATTTATCCATTTTAAACTGAATCATGATTTTATTTTCTATACTTTGTGATGTTTATCGTATTTTAAGTATATTTAAATATGACAATTGAGGACCCTGCACTTTCAAGCATAAAAAGATAAACTATCATCATGAAACGCAAGGCATGTAGGATTATATTACAACTTATATGTACATGTTACTTAGAGTATAATTTCTCATTCGCTTTGAATGACAAAGGTTTGATCCACATTAGGATTCTTTTACACTTGATTCATTTTTTGTATTTAGTGATCCTAATGGATTCTTTTGATTGTATCCACTTTGGGATTTGATCTTAATTAGGATTCTTTTTTATTTCATCCACTTTAGGAAGTGAATCACATTGGGATTCTTTTTAGATCTTTTTGTATGTATGAGGGCTTTATGCAAGGTCAACTAGGTCTGTGCTTTACACAATAGAAGTTGTGAAATTATAAAATGTGTTCTTAGGTAACCACACAAGCACCCATTTGGAAAAGCTAAAACTCACCCATACCATAAGATGGTTATTTGTGTTCGTGATGCATATAATCTTTAGTGTACCACAAAAGTAGGTATCTTCAAATTCAAGTTGTGCCCATAATCGGACTTATGTAGATAAAATGAAAAATGAACTTGTTTCTTGCACTACTTTCATTGTTTGTTTTGATAAACCCAAATGATATTTCTGAGGCTCATGAAGTTGAGAAAGTAGTGATAAGAATTTATAGAGAAAATCTGAAAAGGGCTAGAAGAATTATGGAGTGTAGAAGAAAAAAAGCAAGATCTGTCTTCTTAAAATTCTCCACTTATTCCTACTCATCCTTTAGTAGAAGCCTCTTCACTTCCCTCTCAAACACCTCAAAATGAACCACCAAAATCTCCTTCACAAAAACAACCTTCATATCAATCTTTACCATCAATAGTGACAATTGAAAAAAAAATAACTTCAGCAACTCTAAATGTTGAATTATCCTACCTCCAACTCAACTATCTCCAACTCACACTGACCAACTATAACACCTTGAAAATTTTGTTTATGAAATAATAAGATATGGAAAATCAAGGTTAAAAAATGAAAAATAGCAAAGAATTAGGGTTTCGACCTTGGTCACGTTGCGACTAGGCCACTTGGCTGGCCGCCATATATGTGATGAATTAGGATTTCAAGAATTGGGTTGCATAGCGGACGTGCAATCTTATAAAGGTTCGTTACATGCTCCCTAGGCAAAATCCTCATGTATTGACATGTGCCATGCTTACGAGGATCGAGAAAATGACACGTGCATACGGAGTAACAAAATGTCTAATGTTAAGGTTCTAAGAGTGACATGTGGTAGATTCTGGTTAGAACAAAATATTTTCAACCACCATGGTTAGTTACGGACGACCATCCCCATGCCTAGTGGTTCGTGATGGAGTCTGTGACATCTACAAAATAATAAAATGAATTGGACTTGTAGCTTATCAATGCCATGATTTATTAACACTATTCATCTGATAAAACAAATAAAATACATGATTTATTTCACATGTCCAATTAACTTAAGTGTATAGCTGATGAAACGATGATTATGACTTTAAAGGATGTTAAAGTAAATGAGATGTTAAAATTTATTGAATAGCCGATGCAAATACGACAAATCAAAAACTTGAGAAGAAAAAAATTGGCATCTGTTAAAATTAAGTGAAATTCTAGGCAAGGCCTTGAATATACATGGGAATTAGAATTGGATAAAAAAGATGTATTCACACTTATTCACTTTATACTTGAGGATAAGTTTTGTCCCAAGGTGGGAAGAATGTAGCATGTTGAAAATTCTGGCATGAAATAATAAAATTTGAAAATTCAGTGTTAAAAAATTAAAATTACCGAAGAATTAAGGTTTTGACCCTAGTCGTGAACCGGAACTAGGCAACTTGGTGGACCGCCATGTGATGAATTAAGGTTTCAGGAATTTGGCTTGTAGCGACCGCTATGCTACCCTATAACAATTTGCTACGTGTTCTCCTAGCAAAACCCTCATGTATTGACATATGGTATGCTGACAAGGACCGAGAGACTTACACGTGTAATCATGGTGGGACACATGTCTAATGACAAGGCTCTAAAGACGACACATGTTGACACATGGTAGATTCAGCTTGGATCGGAATATTTTCGGTAGCGATGTTAGATGGTGGACGCCCTTTCCCATGCTTAGCGGTCTGTGATGGAGCCTCGACCGGGCTATAAAAGCCTAAACTTTGAAATCGAACTTTCTCACATTAAACACATGCCTTTATGCCATTTGTACCCAAATACCCTTATTATACCGTGTGTAAGCTAGTGTTTTATCTTGTTAAGCATAAGAAATTGTTGTGAAGGAGTTATTAAAGGTTTAGAAAATCGTAAACGATGACTATAGCTGCCTAGTAAGATGAAAATGTACTCTCTAACTTCATTTGTATGCTTTGCCTATGTGCATAAATGTTTATAAACTCATTTCAAGCACGTTTATGAAATGTTTGTTTATAAACATTTACATTATTATAAAAACTATAATGTGATGATATAACTTTATTAAGCTAGTGTTTAAGTGATCATGACACAGTATATATACATCGATCAAGGATACACGTATTAGTGGATAATTGAGTATTATACCACAATGCAGCTAAAATCATTTCAACATATATGAACCGAATAAATATAGTGTATACCAGCAATCCGGTATGAGCCCTGTCAATAAAGAAGCTATAAAAATAAGTTGTATTAATAATTATTGTTATGGAACGTGTTGTTTTGATTTTATCAAAAACGTTTAGTAACATGACTCCCCAGCTTTATATTGATGTTTTATTTGCAAAAATATTTAGAAAAATGATGTGCACATGTTATTTCCCAATAAGGTTTATGTCAAACCTAGCACCCCGGGAACGCCCACATGAACCCTTGATGACTTTTTAGCTGAACTTGAGATTTTATGGCTTTTACCTTCTATGCATTTCAAATGTTTTATTTATTTATAACAATGTAACTAGTAAGGATTTTATAAATCTTAACTTTTCAATATATGGATGTTTTGAGTTCAACCCCTAGTGTTGAACTACCTCCTCAAGAGAGGATTTGATTACTTTATCGATCCTATGAATTGATTGTCTTGATTGAGGAATAAAACATTTGAGACAAATGAAAATGTAAAATCAACCAGCGAAGTTGATTATTTGCAAAAGCATTCTAAAAGGACCTCCACTATGATTTTAAAATACAGTGGTGAAATAATTTAGGACTTATCACATGACAATAACCGATGTGGATTGCGCCCCTGTGATGTACCCGACCCGGTGTGTGACACCAACCCCCAACTACTTAAGTAGAATCATCATAATATGAAATATATTCATCTTCTATCGATTTAAACACCCTAACTGATGAGTAATGAGAATGAAAAACTAATTGGGGTGTTGATAATAAAGCATAATACTATTTCATTTAAAGAAGAGGTCAATCAAGAGAACTGTTAAGTCAACTTAGAACAAATGACATCTAATATGAGATTTTCCAGAGGCATATCTATCAAGTACAAAAGAATTAAATCTCTTTGACGAAGAGAAGAATGAAGATCCATAAGATTAGAGGGATTAAAAAAAGAAGAAGGGCTTTATTTTGACCTACGATATCTGAGATCTAATTAGCTCATGGGTACATGATTCAAGGAATCATATCTTCAGACTTTCATATGTCAGTGGAAGGGTAGAAAAAACTAATGATATGAACCTGATTAGTTTGCCAATACACAACATCAATGATCTTGTAAGTATTCCCTTCATTATCCTTCGAAAGATATGAATGGTTGGGTAACTAAATCTCTAGTTAAACAAATGAACAAACTTTACAAGTATATGCTTTGGTAGCTTCATCTTGGGGGATGGCTCACACGACGGGCTATTAGTTCAGTGGTGATTGAGATATTAAAAGGATTAAGCTACCGAAAACACTTAATCAAGAATCCCATCTAGCTCCTGCCGAAACAGTACAAGTACTGAAATATAGTCTGCATGCTAAAGAATATATTTGCTAAACAACTATGTATTAGCTGATAAACTGCATGTGTCGATCTACAGTGCTATTTGTTGATACACTACCTTTTGTACAAACATGTGTCAATGCGAAAGACTAGTGGTACCACAATGAAACTATTGAATATTTTGAGCAACTTTGCTTTAGCATTGTTGCTTGGACTGTAGAATTGACTTATGTTCAAAGTGTTCAAGTCTAATAGAGTGTTAAAGTCACTAACACTTCTATTGTACTTTACGTTTTTATGTATCTTCTTAATCCCATATAAATCCTTTTCCACATTATTCATCCAACTAAATATTAGTGATGGATCACTAAACTTCCATTCTCTCTTCCGATATTTGATGTGATAAAGTTCCATTCTCTTTCTCGATATGTAATATGATATGTCTATTTTGGTGGGGGAGTGTTTGCAAGAATGTGTTATACAAGATACGTGCACCTTGTATAACTACTTTAACTAAAATTCTCCCTAATTCCATGTTGGGTTCCACACTCTCAATCTCTAGATCTTTCTTTGTAGTTTTATTAGTTTAAGTTGTAGTACTTTATCTTTCTCAACCTTAAAGTAATTTCTAGGTACAACTTCTAGAACATGATCAGATACTTTCTCAGGAATAGGATTAGAGACAACATCATTAGAGACATCATCAAAAATCTCTAAAGCTATAGAAGATTCACCAACTTCTAGTCTAATATCTTCGCATAAACCAAAAATGACATTTTCAAATATGTAGATCATATCATCAGCGACGTCATCCAAATTAAAAGTAGTTGTACCATCATGAAACAGTTGACTATTCTTGAACGTAAGTCATTTCTATGTATTAGCTTATAAACTGCATGTGCTGATCTACAATGTTATCTGTTGATACATTGCCCTTTGTACAAAAATGTGGCAAATTTAAAGAGTAGTAAAACCACCATGAAATTTTTTAATATCCTTGAGCCATTTTGCTTTAGCATTGTTGCTTGGATTGTAGAAATGACTTATGTTCAAAGTGTTTAAGTCTAATAGAGTGTTAAAGTCACTAACACTTCTATTGTACTTTATGTTTCTATGTATCTTCTTAATCCCATATAAATCCTTCTCCATATTTTTCATCCAATCGAATAATAGTGATGGATCACTAAATTTCCATTCTCTCTTTCAATATTTGATGTGATAAACTTCCATTCTCTCTTCCGATATATGATGTGATGTTTATCTTTCGATGGGGGAGTGCTTTTAAGAATGTGTTATATATACAAGATAGGTGCACCTTATACAACTGCTTTAACTAAAACTCTCCCTAATTCCATGTTGGGATCCACACTCTTTTTCTTTAGAGCTTTCTTTGTAGATTTATTAGTTTTTGTAACACCCGGCCTCTCGTACCACCAATATTGTCCGCTTTACCCACGAGGAGCTCATGGATTTGCTTTTGGTTGCCCGGGTGAAAACTTTCCAGGGATGTCACCCATCCCTGAATTGCTCCCACCTAAGCACGCTTAACTGTGGAGTTCTCCTCTCATCCACAGCTAATACGCCCAAAACGCGTTGGTGATATTAGAGACCAGACATTACTTATGAACCAGGATTCCCTCCTGTCCACGGCCGATGTGTGAAATGTGTAGGGTGTCACAGTTTTAGTCGTAGTACTCTTATCTTTCTCAACCTTAGAAGTAATTTCTAGGGACAACTTTTAGAACATGATCAGATTCTCCCTTAGGGATTAGAGACAACACCAAGAATCTCTAAAGCTATAGATGCTTTACCTACTTCTAGTGTAATATCTTCACATAAACCAAAAATGACATTTTCAAATATGTCTGTAAGACCATATCATCTTCAACATCATCTAAATCAATAAGGTATTCAAAATTTTCATAAATAATATACAAGAATTATTCTAGAAACTCTAAATTAAATTTGTATGCTTATGTTAACAAAGATTATGAAGTATGTGATTGACAGCTGAACACCGCATCAATAAGAGGATGCTAATTTACACGCAACAGGTTGAATCTTGGTAATATAAGAAACAATATACGGTGTCAACTTCAATAGTTGAAGTAGAATACGTCACCGCCTCAAGTTGTTGTTCTCAAATTGTTTGGATACAACAATAGTTGTTTGATTTATGGTTTGAACTTTTATGATATCTACATTATGTATGACAATGAGGCGAAATCCCGTTCAACACTCCAAGACCAAACAAAGTGACATCTAAGTCCATTTTAGCCATAATTGTTTTGATCATAAACTTGTTCATCTAAAACAAGTTTATTCGGATTCTAATATTGATGATCTTTTTACGAAAGCATTTGATCATTCTTGATTAGATTTTCTTATTGAAGATGTCAATTTATAGGCAACAGGTTGATTCTTGGGGATGTAAGAAATAGAATACGGTGTCAACTTCAACGGACGAAGTAGAATATGTCGCCGCTTCAAGTTGTTGTTCTCAAATTGTTTTAATACAACAACAGTTGCTTGATTACAATTTGAACTTTTATGATATCCAATTATGTGACAATGAGGCAACCTTTGGCATTGTTAGAAATCTCATTTAACAATCCAAGACCAAACATACTAACATCCGAGTCCATTTTATCCCTGATTGTTTTGATCGTAAACTTCTACATCTGAGTCCATTTTATCAATAATTGTTTTGATCGCAAAGTTATTCACCTAAAACAACTTTATTTGGATGCTAATATTGCTGATCTTATTACTAAAGCATTTAATCATTCTTGATATTATTTTTTGATTGAATCATTGGTATTGATTAACTTGAATGATTAGACTGAAAATTTTCAAAATAGATTGGCATTTTCATTGTATTCTTAAAAATTATAATTTTTAGGAAATCATAATTTAAGGAGAAAAGTTCTAAGAAAAGATCAAAAAGATTTTGGTATTAGAGGGAGTTAAAAGGTCTGAAAACGACAAAAATATTTTCTTTTGATATATTCTTTTAAAAAGACAATAAGCATTTTACTATTTGATAAATTTTTTAAATGAATTTTTTGTAAAAAAAGAAAATGATAGTATATTTTTCAAATTGTATTATTACATGATTTGTAATGCATTTGAACTAAGCATGTCTAATCATTCAAAGTTAAAGATGAAACTCATATGGTTTTGGAGATTTGAACTTTATATTAAAGCATGTCTAATCATATTATACATGATTTGAAAATCTCTAGATCAAAAAGCATGTCTAATCACTCAAAGAAAATGATAGTATATTTTACAAATTGAATTATTACGAACTAAGCATGACTTTGAATGATTAGACATTCAAATTATGCTGTTTTTTATTCCAGAATGAAGAATACAAAAATATTTTCTTTTGATATATTCTTTATTTGGATTTTTGTTTATATGCTGATAAGCTCTACATTCTGGAATAAGAAATAACATAATTTGTAATGCATTTGAACTAAGCAAACTATAACTAGAAGGGAGAACATGTTATAGTTTTATGGTTAATGTTGATTTCATGCCAATAACAGACGGATAGTTACAGTCTTGTCATATACAAGTCAATTACTTTTTGATCTAGAGATTTTCATTTATAATTACTATATATGAAAATGTTATAAAGAAAATGATTGGAAATGCTCAAAAAGAGGAAAAAATAAGAGCAGAAAGATGTCAAAGAGTCATATAAAAATAAAAGATGTTAATGTTTCATAAATCTAAAAAGATATACCATTGTTGCATAAATACTATATGGTAAGGACTTTTATTTCTTAGAATCTTTTATGACAGAAGAGGTAAATCTAAAAGATAAGACATATAAGTTTGAATTGTGTGGCATGAAAATCTTAAACAGCTTATAAGGACATGTAAGTCCTGATTACTTGTAAGTCCTAAAACTTATTAAATCTCGTATTAAGATACATTGCTTAGGTTAGTATGCTCTATAGATATAATTTTAGAAAAACCAATAAAAGATTAGATTTCTTATTAGAAATTAAAATTTTAAGTCAAGTTAGAATGACTTTAGTTCTTAAATTGTCTTGAATCTAGATAGGTATTCTCTATGATTTCTAAGTTTCGAATCCATTTAATCATATATGTTTACCAACACATAATAAACACATTTACGTAAACTTTTGCAAACCACTCCTTGAGAACTTGAGAACTACCCCCTTTTTTAAATTTAAGCACCTATATCTTTTTCATACATTATTATTTTTTAAAATAAATTACACTACTAAATCATAATTTTTTGTATTTAATTTGAGTATAATATTGTTATATAGAAAAAGGTCAATACAACATATATGTACTATTAAGATAGGGTATAAATATAATATGTACTGCACATATGTAGTTTGATATACTACATATATGCAGCACATATATGATATAGAAATATTATACTAAGATTAAATATAAAATAATTCTTGATATTATGGTGCATTTGTTTTTTAAATAATATCGTATGTAAAAGTTATAGACGTTTAAAGAAAACTAGGATTCGTTCTTAAGTACTCAAATTAAAACTAGTTCTCACATGATACTCTCACTATATATATTAGAAAATGAATTAGACGATTAAGTTTTAAAAGGTAATTACCAATTAACCAAACTACACGCGAAGGCTAGTGTACCTACGACCTATTGTTATGTACTATAGTTTAGGCAAAAAGCAGATATCAATCCAATGACACAAGAGTCTCCTGATACTCAAGCTCTACTGATATTTAGCATATTTAAAGAATTTGATTTTTTTCCTCTAAAATTATAAAATAAACTAAAATTAACTAAAGTTATGGAAATTAAGGAAACTTGGAAAGCAAGAAAGTGGAAATTTTAAGAGATCAATAAACGAAGAGAATCACCTAAGGTCAAATCCACTCACACAAGTCCTGGTGATCTTAAACAGATTATGATGATGACACTTTATACACATAAAATTTACGAAAATAGATTAGACTTTCATCACAGATACCTCACCTAATGATTTGTTGGAAAGTTAATACGAAAAACACATCATCCACCTCAAATCACTTATATGAAGACAGTGACAATTTATGTAAAAGTGCTAGAGTTTACAACCTAAGATACACACACTATAGACTCATGTTTGTAAAATAGAGTTGTGTATAGTTTTTAATTAAATTTATTAATCCACCTAAGAACATCTAAACATGATAATTTGAACAAATCAAATTAAATAATTATTTTAATAAAATCTGAATTTTCATTTAGGTTTAAAGCTTACACACAATTTAATTTTTCAAAACCAAATTTATCAACAACCATTCCTAGTTAGTTGACCTAAACATGTAAAACAAATTCACAAGTTTAAGAATAGAATTATTGATAAATAGGGGAACTCCTTGATGCTAAGATCATTAATCACACAAGAATTTATATTATAAATTATAAACAAGCACACAAGATTATTGATTGTAAACCCAAAAAGAAAACTTAAATTAAGATAAATCACCATAATATAAAGTTCAAATCATCAAAACCATATAAGTTTCATCTAAACCTGGATGACTACAAAAGTTTAGCCAATTAAATGATTGAAAATAATACCAACTCAAAAGTATTCATGTTTAAAGATTGAAAAGAAACAAGCCTTGGATCGAACGTTGGGCATAGGTTTAAAAAAGTTTTGTTGTTTCAAAATTTTTTTATAGCTTTAGACAATTTTATTTTTTGAAAATATGTATCTTTAGTCAAAATACTTATCTTTTATTTAATGAAAAATTGTCTTTTAAATATTATTGATTCAAAAAGGATTTGGATTTATAATAGAGAGAAAGAGAAAATTTTAAAATTAATTATTTAGCTTTTTTAAATAGAAGAAATAGTATATGTGAAAAAAATACATGGAGAGTGGTTGTGAGAATGTCATTTTTCAAAAAATGTAATGTTTATTGTGATAAATATGTATAATTTTGCCACATAAAATATCCTCAAACCTGAAATTTTTTGCGCTCAAACAACCCCCCCACCCCCTTCTCTCTCTCTCTCTCTCTCTCACACACACACACACACTCTCTCCCCCCCCCCCCTCCCTCCCCCTCTCACTCTAGAGCGCCTTATGTTTCTAGCATTTTGGGAAACTAAAACGCCTTATGTCTCTAGAGTTTTGGGAAACTAAAACGCCTTATGTCTCTAGCATTTTAAGAAACCTTCTCTCGCAAGGAAGGGAGCATGGGGTGCCTTAGGGGTTGTTTGTTTAAGCCTTTTAATGGTTCGGATGTCTGAATGGTTCAACATTTAATGATTAAGCATTATACTGAGTGTAAATAGTTCAGAGTGTTTGTTTCGTGAGCAGATGTCTGAATTGTTATACACGTTTGCCTCTGAATGATTAAGCATTATACTTAGTGTAAATGGTTAAAAGCTTTTATATGAATTGGTCAGACATTTATTTTTTAATTGTTAAGCAATATACTATATTTTAATGATTCAGACCTATTGCTAGTTTAGCACTTAATAATTAAAAGCTTTTAACGATTCAGCACTTAACAATTCAAAAGTTGATGAACCACCTCTTATCCTTTTATATCAATAATTAGGTCATTTCTACTTTCAATATACCAACTTTGCCCCTCATCATTAATAAACTGCAATCTTCTATCATTTTTTTTATTCAGGTCCATTAAAAAATAGTTCAAGTGTTACGCTAGTGCTCTCTATCTCTCTTTATATAGGCTTCGCATCATATATGGAAACCTAGGATATACCCACGACTCGTTGGTAGCTCAAAGAGGAAACAGATTGAGCGGGTCGGGGCCTTCAATCCCATTAGCTTTGTCCAGTTACCCAACAAGCCCAACAAGCGTCTACCCAACCCAAATTAGCATAGCCCAACTTTCCAATTTAATCGAAAAGCCCAATGTGCAAAATAACATAAATACAACTAGAAATTACTATAACTTAAAAAGAAAGGTCGGTGGGATTTTCCACCGGCCTTTCTTCCTATTATACTTTTGATCTTTAAATTTTCAGCCCTCTGTACTTTTTAAAAACTTTGTAAAATATCACTTTTATTCCCCTTAAGTTTTTAAAGCTTCGAGTTTACCCCTGTGCAATATAAATTCAAGTCCGTTTACGTTTAGACATAATTAGAAACGACTCAGTTCAAATATAAAATGTTCTCAGGCTTAACTCTATACACTTTAAGACTGCCTACTCTTCGACATACATCTACGTTTTGACGTAAATTTTGTTCAGAAATAAGTTGGGTCAAATATAAAACGTTTTAATGCTTATTTTTATGTACGCTTTGAGTTGACCTACGTTTCGACATTGGTTTGTTTGGAATCACGTCTAGTCAATATAATACTTTTTCATTTACTATACGTTTGGACGTAAATTTAGTTCAAAAAAGATCGGAGCGATTGTAAGTCTATGTTTCGACATTAATTTTGTTTGAAAACGAGTCAGGTCAAATATTAAACGTTTTTGTTCAACGGTATAAATTCTAGTTACTCTACGTATTGACATAAAATTAGTTTGGGAACGAGTCGGGTCGATTGGAGTTTATACTTTATCACGTCACATACAATGTCACGGCAACGTGCGACGGGTAATAAATCTAGTTAACTAACATTAACTAAAAAAATAAACCAAAATATTTGTAAAAAATTTGTCGGTTAAATTAATTAGAGTTATTTTTAGCAGCATTGACATCATTTTTTTCTTACAAACAAATTAATTTTCATCCAGCAGTGTTGTGTTGAAGCCTTCATATTTTATAATCATTCATATTTTTATCTCTTGTTAGCTTTCGTATCTAGTATAGTGTGAGGTTAAATTTCTACTCCACACAAATCATTTTCACCTGTAGCATCTATTACGTTATTAACTTTCATATATAATATATAAATTTTGTTTCCTAACCCAATTGCTACGTACATACTACTACAATGTATTTGTCCATTTATAATTTTTAGTCGAATTCTCTTTTTCTTTTAGATGAGATATTGAATGACTTATCGAGATGTGTTCATTAGTATCACGAAGATAAACAAAATGAAGGATAAATGTCATGAAGGAGCCTAACGATAACACGGCAATCGCGGATCACCCATGACAAAGTCTGTGGCTGTCGATCGGGAATGTTGTCATATAAAAACAATATATACTCCAATTAATTTCCCAAAGGAGTTTTCAAACGACCAAAGCTGTTGATCCTAATGACATGATGAGCAAGCCTGCATTGAGAGGAAAGTTCCTTTTGGCTCCGCCACCTCCGAAGGAGAAACACTTTATGTATTACTTGAAGCGTGAAAGCAAATACGGCGATCTAACGCCAATTATTGGTTGCATATATGATGGTGAAAAGAAGTTATATGTTGTGAAGAGGAAATCTGAGGCTATTATGTATCATCAAAGAGAACATGATTTCAACACATTGTCAGCAATAGATTTGTATGTCTTGAGTAAAGTGCAATTACTCAATCCAAGTTATAATGGCAAAGCTAACTGGATTAAATATTTGATTTGAAGAAAATGCAAGTTTGGGTTCAAAGAGCTGAAGCCGGTTAAAACTAAAGTGATTAAAGATGAATCATGGATACACCCAAATACTAATGCACCTTGGATAACATGAGTTTTCAGACGACCAAGGATTGAACAAAAAGTTCCTATTGATGCTCCTACTCCGATAAATAGTTTGGATAAGTTTGTAAAGTGGATATGTGAAGCGGATTCAAGGCATGCATTGATTATCTGTGCTGCTAAAGAATATTAAATTATGGATCTGATTGATTTATTATGGTGTGGAAAAGAAGATATGCTTAAACTACAAGCTAAACCAATCGAAGCAGATGTGTCTTTTCACTTTCTTGTTGTTCATAAGGAGATGTATGCATATGGAGATGACTACAAAGAAGAAAATATGGATTGGTGATCATATTGATTCACCGAGTCTAAAGGGTGATTGTAGAGGGCACAAATTGAGGCTCGGGGAAATCAAATTTTGGTTTATGTGAAAACTATCAAGTTTGCAAAATCTTAATGTTGTGCAGACTTTTTGGAAGCGAGAACTAAAGCTGTGCGAGAACTAAAGTTGTGCGAGAACTCAGATGATGTTATGATGATGCGAGAACTTCATGTTTTAGTATAAATAGTTTAGTTTAGATGTAAGTTGTAACAATTTTTATTTCACAATTATTGTAATTGCCAAGGCAAATACATTTGAGAGCAATACTACTGAAAAGTTTATTTACCTATTGTGTAATGCTTATATTTACTGATTTCACATCTGTTTTCCCGTATAAACACTGAATTCCAGTCGTTTTGTGCTTGTAGTTCATTGCTGGATCATTATTTGAGTGATTATAGAGAAATCCGATCCTTTACAACTATGGTTGAATACTGTGGCCAATAACTATTGTATCGGGTTAGAGGTGGGCAAACCTGGTCCGGCCCAATACCCGAAACCGGGTTGAAACCGGGTTCGGCCCAACCTGTTTTTTTCGTACCCGGGTACTGGTGGAACCGGGTTCGAACCCGGGTCGGGTTCACCCAAGCTATTACCCTACCCGACATACCCGGTTAGGGTCGGGTCGGGTCCGGGTCGGGTATGGAACCCGGGTATAATCGGGTTTTTTAATTTTTTTTATTTTTTTTTTGTTTTTACTAATATAAATCATTATTATTATTATTATTATTATTATTGACTTGTTGTTATTGTTTTTGTTATTATTATTATAAATCATAATAAGTATTATTGTTATTATTATTTATTGTTATTGTTGTTATTATCAATATTATTATTGTTGTTGTTGTTATTAATATTATTAATACTATTATTATAAGTGTTATTATTATTAATAATATTATTGTTGTTTTTGTTTTTGTTTGTTTTTGTTGTTGCTGTTATTATTAATAATATTATTATTGTTATTATTATTAATAATATTAATGTTGTTTTTATTTAACAATATTAAATAAACATTAATTTTTTATTTATTTATTTAAACAACTTAAAAATACATAAATCGATCAATAAAAAATAACATAAAACTTTTATTTAAGTTATCGTCTAATGTTTATTTACTACGAGACGCTTGATCAAATGCTAATTCTTCGTCCGATATGCCAGAAGATACTCCTTCTTCTACCTCTTCATCGTGTACTTTAGCTTCGAGTGCAATTTCATCTTCGAGGCTTGTTTGGTCTTGTATACGATCCATCGCGTCTAAGTGATCCTTTAAACAAATGCACATCTCAACCGCTTCTTGAGTTAGTCTTGTTCTCCGTAATGAGATTACCCTGCCACTAAGAGAAAACGCAAATTCCGAAGCTACCGTAGATGCTTGGACGCTTAGTAAATCACGGGCCATAGCGGAAAGAATCGGAAATTGAGATTCCTTTCTTTTCTACCAAGCCAAAATATCGAATGCACGATAATCTTCGGTAGTCATAGTGAAAATAAAATCCGTAGCACTATATCTACCGAGCTCGCTTGTTGGGGTGTTACCCCTTTGTCGTTTAGCCGTCACATCCCGAACAACATTTAACATGGTTATAACCGGGTCTTTCATCGAGGTACTAGCATTTGAGGTTGATTCTCTTGGTGTGGTTATATTTACGTTAGGCCCATATATATTTAAATAAAAATTATATATTGTTTTCAAGCTTGCATTAAAACTTTTTTTGGCATCCCTTGAAAAATTGGGGTTTTCGTCATGCATATCTAAATTCTCATTTATCTCGTCTATCAAACTTTCAACCCCAGCAACATTTAAAAACGGATTTAAAGCGGCGGCACAAGTAAAAACGGGTGGTAACTCCTCAAAATATTTTTTAAACTTTTCTTTCATTGGTTCTATCATTTGTGTAAACATATCATTTTTATATCGAAAATTTTTAAAATTCAAAGCCATGAAATATAATTCTTGAACCACCGAATAAATAGTTGGATAATAAACTCTCGATAATTTTGTTGTTGAGTTTTTAAACACCTCAAGAAAATCGGATAAACTTTGAACATTCTTCCAACCCGCATCCGGAAATGGGTCGGCTTCGCCATTATCCGAAAGACTATTATGAAAAGCTTTTAAAGTTCCCTTTTGTTTTAAAGCACAATTAAACATGTGACAAGTCGAATTCCACCGAGTAGGTACATCCCAATTAGGACCTAAAAATATAGAGTCCGTATCCTTACAAAGTTTTTTATAATCTTGATATCTTCTTCTACTTTTTTTTATAAACGTCATGTAACATAAATCGAAAAGCTTTAACAAAGTTATCAACAAATTGCACGGATAGAAGGTCTTGCACTACTAAATTAATAATATGTGCAACACAACGAGTATGGAAAAAATCACCATTTGCAATTGGAAGATATTTTAATTTTAATTTTTCAACCGCGGTTGTGTTGTTCGAAGCATTATCAAATGCCATTGAAAAAATTTTATTTTGTAAATTAAAAGTAGTTATTACATTATCCAAAAAGTAAAACAAAAATTCTCCGGTGTGTGGATACGGAAAAAGATCAAACGCAATCGTACGTTTCATCAATTGCCATGATTTAGGATCTATCCAATGAGCGGTGACGCAAAGGTACGATTCAGGTAAACCATGTGGAGCCGACCAAACATCACTAGTTAAGTTTACACCGGTATTTAAATTTTCAAATAATACAATTAAATCATTTTTTGCTTGCTTCCATAATTTTAAACAATAACGTCTAAGGGTAGTACGACTTACATGGTTGTAACGAGGTTGAAGCGTCTCTCGAATTAAGTTCGTCAAACGAGGATTGTCGAAGTGACTAAAAGGCAAAGCTTCTTGAATCACGAACTTCGCCATTCGATCTCGAACCCTATTAACGTCGTAATTAAAGATTCCACCGTCTCCACCTAATTGTGTTTGTTGCAAATCCGGATTACTTTTCAACGCCTTACAAAACTTCTTGCTAATGTGTTTGCTTAAAGTCGTGTTAGAATCTTTAGCAAACAAAGCTCCACAAAACTTGCAACGAGCATTTACAGACCCGTCACTCAACTCAACCATATCCCAATTGCACCAAACATCCATATTACGATTGTGTGGAAGAACACGAACGACGGTTGGAGCGTTGGACGAACTTTGACCAACGGAAGATTGTGATTGAGCCATAACAAGATTCAAGAGAGTGAAAATGTAAAACGAGAGAGTGAAAATATAAAACGAGTTTAAACTAGAGTATTTTTTGCATTTTTTGCGTATGTTTTTGCGTTTGAGAGTTGGGTAATCAAACATATTAACCCACACCTATTTATACTAATTTATGAGCCAAAAAATACAAAAAAAAGGGTCACAAGATGGTCCCAACGGCTATATAGCCGTTAAAAACGGCTAGATTTCTTAAAAATCAAAAAAAAGGGTAAAAACCGGGTACAATCGGGTTCGGGTTCGGGTCGGGTCGGGTCGGGTCGGGTTCTTGGAAAATTCTAAAATCCCAAACCGGTTCCTACCCACTGGCTTTTTTCGGTTCCAACCCGGGTACACCCTATACCGGGTTGTACCCGGAACCGGGTCCGGGCCGGGTCGGCCGGGTCGGGTCCGTACCCGGTTCTTTTGCCCAACTCTATACCGGGTACTCCTATATGATACAATATTTTATCATTTAGTTTTAGGGTTTTGGCATAAAAAATTCCATTAAAATTTCAACGTTACTATCAAAACCAATAAAACTTTTTGTAATACATCCATTTAGCATGTACACTAGCCTCAAAGCAAATAAATGTATAAAAGCGAAAATCTAAAACTCACCTTTTTATGATTCTCTATGAAAACTCTAGAAACGTGAGTAACAACCAACGTCTATATCATGCATATGCAAAACTACCACTAGCATTTTATTTAATGTATAATCTTCATATCATTTTTAAAATTTCCCTTTCTTTTTAAAAAACTCTATCCTTTTATAAAAACTTTTTTTAAACTTTTTTGTATGATGTTATTCTTATACAAATTACAGCATTAAACAGATCATTTTAATATATTAGTTCGAGTGTAGTTTTGCTATATTTTTTTAAAAAAAATTAACCTTTATTGTGTACTACTAGTTTTATCACTATAACTCTAACTTGTAGAGCCATTAATCTTCATAAATTAAAGTTGTAGATTTTGTTTATTGGTTTACATAATTTCTTTTGATTTTCATTTGAACCCAATCATATATATATATATATATATATATATATATATATATATATATATATATATATATATATATAGGGGAGGGTTCAGGAGATAACCTCATTTTAATAGAAAACCAAAAAAATCATATTTTAACCATTGATCAATCTTAATCAATGGCTAAGATTTACAATGGCAGTTTTGTAAATGTTGATAATTAAAATAACATTCTTTTACTACATAGGGGCATAATAGGAAAATTATATATATTAAATATTGGAAACCCCCATCATCATTAATTAAATCTCATAAATTTCTTGTAACATCTTTCCCATCTTATTATACTTTTCATTTTCTCATGTAAACTAAGAAATACAATATCATTTGTATCTTTTATTGCTAGAATTTTAATAAATCAAAGGAGAAAGAATCAAAATAAAATAAGTGGCTAATAAGAGCATGGAACTAATAAACATATACGTGACCATTTAGATTTAATGTATGTACTCGTGTACGTATATGTAACACATATACAATTTGATAGAAAGTGTTACATATACGTATATATGCTATATTAGGTCCATGTAATAGTAGTTACGTATATGTAACAATAACGTTATGTATATGTAATAACAATGTTACGTATATATGACAATAGTGTTACGTATATGTAACAATAGCGCCATCTAAATGTAACATTGGTTTTATAGTAGTGTTATGTATATGTAATAATCATGTCTGTTTTTCATCTACTTCATTCTTTTCTTCATGTTCATCATATTTTTCACGTATTAAAAAATATGTATTGATAATTGCTCGACCTATCATCATGTTCGATGCTTTATAATCTTTGAATGGTCGTCATCGTCTACGAGGTTTGATTTCACGTTTTGAAGGTTGAATCAAATCACATTCAGGTTAATAAATAACACCATCACCATTGATGGATTTTGAATTCAAAAGAACCACCACCATTTGATTTTTTAAGAATCAAATCATGTTCCATGAGAGTCAAAAACACCATCACCATTTATGATTCTTTAAAATTCAAAAGACTTACCTTAATTTGATTTTGAATGATTAATAAAATCATATTTAATGAATGAGGATTCACAAGTAAGAAATCAAAATAGATGAAGAACAACTAAAAAGACATATAAGAAGAAGAACATGTGAATTAAAAAGATAATAAAATAAATTTAGTCAACAAATAACTAAATAAGGAGACAAATCATGAATTAAAAGAACTACCAAAATTAAAGAATATCAAAATTACCATAATAACCTTTTAAATAAAAAATAAAAAATTTAAAAGAAAATGTTCTCATTGGTTGAGAGTGGTTTTCATGGTTTTTTATTATAAAGACGGTTTTCGTTTGATCCCTCCTCTATATATATATATATATATATATATATATATATATATATATATATATGGTTGTGTATATATATATATATGTGTGTGTGTGTATATGTATATGTGTATATACACACACACATAGCATGCCTTCTCTCTCTAACAATTCGGGAAACCTTTCTCTCGCAAGATAGGATGCATGGGGACGCTTTTTTATTTTTATATCAGTAGTTAGGTCATTTTTACTTTCATTTTTATATTAGTAGTTAAGTTATTTTTACTTTCAATATGCCAACTTTGGCCCTTCATCATTAATAAATAACCCACAACCACTTTCTTTTTTATTCGGGTCTTTTATAAACATTCATCGTGTTACACTAGGGTTCTCTCTCTTTTTTATATAAGGCTCCACATCACATACTGAAACATAGAAGATACACAGGACACGTGTGTAGCTCAACAAGGAAACAGATTGAGCATGGGCCAAGGCCTACAATCCCGTAAGCTATGCCCAGTTGTAAAAGCAGCCTAGCAAGCTCCTATCCGGCCCACATTAAGCACAACCCAACTCTCCAATTCAATCCAAAAGCCCATGTGCAAAAACAACAACAAACCAACAGGAAATTAACTAGCATTAACTAAAACCAAACCAAAACATTTGTAAAGTATTTGTTGGTTAGATTAATTAAAGGTATTTTTAACAGTATTTCCACCATATTTTTTTAAACAAATTAAATAAAAAACCTTATTTCTATGTACGAACTACTACAATGCTATATTACATTTGTTCATATATATTTTTTAGTCCAATCCAGTGGAGGAGCTTGAACTACGGCTTAGCAGGGCGGGTGCGAAAGTAAACTATTTTAGGGTTGCAAACTCTATATTTATTAAAAAATTTCCACTACCGAACCAAAAATTTACACTGTCGAGCCGAAAATTAACGCTACTAACGGAAAAAATAGAGGGGGCCCCCCCCCCCCCCCCCCCTCTAAGAGCTTCGCCAGTGGTCGAATTCCTTTTTCTTTTAGATAATATACTAAACGACTCAGCGATATGTGTTCATGAGCATCACATAGACAGACGAACGAAAGGATAAAGGTCATGAGCGAGCCTAGCCTAGCAATAACACGCAATCGCCCACGACAACGTCCGTGGCTGTCCATAAGGAATGTTTTCATATAAAAACAGTATATACTCCAATTATTTCCCCAAAAGGTTACAAAACCATCTGATAATAACATAAAAACTATATATGTGGTAAAGATTAGCCCAATGGGTACACCAGTGGTGAAGATCAAAGGCTAAGTTCTAACCTCAAACCCCATCTCCCTATCCAAATCCCTTAAACCAGTGGTCAATATTTCACACCCATGTGGCACCACAAGCAATCTCAATTGTGTGGTGGTTAACCATTCAAAAGCTCATCCTCTCTATATAAGTTATCTTCACAGTGTCCCTTCGTATCATTCCCAGATTCAACTTCAATTGACACTCGCCTGAGATCAATGGCAACCGCCGTCTCCACCGTCGGAGCCGTCAGCCGCGTTCCGGTATACTGTTTTATATAGATCAAGATTGTTAAAAGTGTATTTTTTGGATCATGGGTTGTTAAGTTTGTACTAATTATTGTGTTACATTACAGTTGAGCTTGAATGGAACCAGTGGTGGTGCTGCTGTCCCAACCTCAGCTTTCTTGGGCAACAGCTTGAAGAAGACAGTGAACTCAAGATTGGTAAACAACAAGCCAGTGTCGTTTAAAGTGTTTGCAGCTGAGAAGGAGATCGACGAAAGCCAACAAACCGATAAAGACCGATGGAGGGGGCTCGCATACGATATGTCTGATGACCAACAAGACATCACCAGAGGTAAGGGTATGGTTGATTCTCTCTTCCAAGCTCCACAAGAAGCCGGAACCCATTATGCTGTCATGAGTTCATATGAGTACATTAGCACCGGTCTTCGCACGTAAGAATCTATCTGTCTGTCTGTTTGTCTGTCTATCTGTTTGTATATATATATATATAGATATGGATATGGTGTTTTGAGTTTTGATGTGTTGTATAATATATGTTTAGATACTTGGACAACAACATGGATGGATTCTACATTGCCCCAGCTTTCATGGACAAACTTGTGGTTCACATCACCAAGAACTTCATGACTTTGCCTAACATCAAGGTTAGTCAATTTTGTTGGATCAAATTCAAGGAAGTCACTCATAGTTGTTAATAGCAAATACTGGTAAATAACGACAAACCACCTGTATGCTACATAGTGAATAACGGTAAATATTTAGTGATAAGGTAGTAGAAATTTAAAAAGAGTGTTCTGCATTCAATAAATAAACATGTTTAGCGATAAAGTAGTAGAAAATTTAATCAATACCACCAATATAGTTTAAATACTCTCTTTGGGTCGTTTTTATATCTATATATCTATAAGAAAAACAAACAAATCGTTATTGTTCGCTATTTGGTCACAAAACACAAATAATGGGACCCTCTTTATATGCTATGTAGCACGCTATAACTATAGCTAGGTTCCTCTCATTTTGAGTTAATTTTGATTTGGATATATGATATATGATATAGGTTCCTCTCATTTTGGGTGTGTGGGGAGGCAAAGGTCAGGGAAAATCTTTCCAATGTGAGCTTGTGTTCGCCAAGATGGGAATCACGTAAGTCTTGTGATTGATTGATTGATTGTTAGCTCAAAGTTGTTATGATGTTATGGTACATGAACGAACACTTGATAACTGCAGCCCGATTATGATGAGTGCGGGAGAATTAGAAAGCGGAAACGCAGGAGAACCAGCAAAGCTTATCAGACAAAGGTACCGTGAGGCTGCAGACATCATCAAGAAGGGGAAAATGTGCTGCCTGTTCATCAACGATCTTGACGCAGGAGCAGGGAGAATGGGAGGAACCACACAGTACACGGTGAACAACCAAATGGTTAACGCGACTCTGATGAACATCGCGGATAACCCCACCAATGTGCAACTCCCTGGGATGTACAACAAGGAAGAGAACCCGCGTGTGCCCATCATTGTCACGGGTAATGACTTTTCGACCCTCTATGCTCCCCTCATCCGTGACGGACGTATGGAGAAGTTCTACTGGGCTCCAACCAGAGAAGACCGGATCGGGGTCTGCACCGGTATCTTCAGAACTGATGGTGTTTCTACAGAAGATGTTACCAAGCTTGTTGACACTTTCCCAGGCCAATCCATTGGTATGTATAATTGTATATATGCCTCTGCTAAATAATACTTACCTAAAGACTAGACATTATTAGTTATCTATTGAACCTATTCTAGACTGTTACATAAGTACTTCTCATTTAATTTGGACTTATATTAATTAAAAAACATATGTTTTTTACCATAAGTTATATGGGGTTCATTTCAGATTTCTTTGGGGCATTGAGGGCTAGAGTGTACGACGACGAAGTCAGGAAGTGGATTTCGGGCGTGGGTGTTGAACAAATTGGGAAAAAGCTTGTGAACTCGAGGGAAGGCCCACCGACGTTTGAGCAACCCAAGATAACAATCGAGAAGCTTTTGGAGTACGGAAACATGTTGGTTCAAGAACAGGAGAATGTGAAGAGAGTCCAGTTAGCCGATACCTATTTGGATTCGGCCGCACTTGGGGATGCCAACAGGGATTCCATCAGCCGAGGAGAGTTCTACGGTAAGCTCCATTGGTCCTTAACACGCGTTTGAATTCATATATTTGTTAAATGTTGTTTGTGATGTTTTGATTTATGTCGTGTGGTCGGGTGCAGGGAAAGCGGCCCAACAGGTGCAGGTTCCCGTTCCAGAAGGGTGCACGGACCCTGGTGCCGAGAACTTCGACCCAACGGCTAGGAGTGATGATGGGAGCTGCACTTATACTTTCTAAATATAGAAACTTTCTTTTAAGGAAAAGTGTTGTCAAAGGATATGAGGATGTCAAACAGTTCTATTTCATGAATTGTGGTTACGTTTGTAATTTTGTTTGTTAATTATCAAATAAGTTATGTGCGAGTAAAAAAGGTTTCCGATAATACCTATGTTTTTGCGGATTTGTTCGTAATATATTGACTATCAAAGTGAATCTTGAATGATATCAATTACAATTCTTATGTAATACATTGGTAAGTTTTTTTTTTTAAATATATATATTTGTCACCATATTTAACCGTCGCATCCCTTAATATTCTTTAACCTAATTAACCGTCTTAATTCTTGTAATTCCAGTTTTGTGTCATTTCAAGATCAACAGTCTTAGTTGAAGTCACATTTCCATCGAATCAATGTATAACATGTTGATATATTTTTCTGACAGTTTATTTTTATTCTTCGTTCAATGAATGAATTTTCTCTTTATCTGTTGAATAGGATTTAAATGAGTGCAACATGATGCTTCATTGCCTTTAACTTCAAAGTTTCCTTACTATCTGACTAGCCAACCACAACATCACATTGTAACTGCAGTAGTTTCAAACACAAATTGTAACAATCATAAAAACTTCAAATTCAATTTGAAACTTTTTTTCTTTACTATATTTAGACTATTCACGTCAGTGATCTAATCCGGTATTCAAATCCGTATCCGATATTTCAAATATCCGAACAGATAGAATAATTCTAAAAATATTTATTATTTAATATTTTTTTAAATTAAATATTTTTTTATTAATAAAACCTTTCGGATATCCCAATTGTCAACAAAATATCCGAATTTTTAAAATTAATAGGGTAGGGTTATAGTAAAAAGAGTAGTAAATCTAAAGCACTTAAAAATATTATGAGTTTGACACGTGTCTTTCTATTGTTTTAAAAGTGAGATCATTTTAGTTATTGTGTCAAATTTGTCAGCTTATTGTGTATAATATGTTTATTATGTTAAATATCAGTTTATTATATTAAATATTTTTTTATTATTTGTTATATGTATTCATCATTTTGTTTTATGATTTAGATCTTTTGTGTTATTTTTGTCATTGTTTTAATAATTATAAACTTGTTATTCATTGCTATGTTTTACAAATAAAATTACATAATGCTGTTATTTCACCAATGTATTTTCAAAACTCAAGTGTTCAAGATAACACAATATACTATTTTTATCATTGGTTTTTATAAATTATATAAACTTGTTATCTATCATTGTTTTTTATAATTAGAAGTACACAATAATCTTATTTCACAAATGTATTTTTTAAAACTCATAGTATTTAAGATAATACAATATGTTATTTTTATCATTGTTTTTTTATAGATTATATAAACGTGTGTTATCTATTATTGTATTTTATAGTTAAAAGTACACAATCATATTACTTTACCAATGTAATTTTTAAAACTCATTCAAGATAACATAATAACGATCAAAAAACACAATGAGACATTTTATCATTGCGTTTTATGTTTTATATAAGTTTTGTCATTTTTTTATTTATTAGATTAATTAGTTGTTAATTTATCATTTTGTTTTACATGCTACAAGTACACAACAATTTTATTTTTATCGTTATATTTTTTAGAATTCATCATTTAAAAAAATATAATAACTAACAAAAATACATAATAAACTTTATTAAAGATACAGTTACAAGTAGAAATCATTTATGCTTAAACACATAAAAAAATTTATTATCTTTTTTATATAATGATACTATACTCGTTTTAAAGACAACAAACGCTTGGTTTTTATGAAGTAATTTTATATAAAAAAATGAATTAGTATATAAAGTTTTGAACATTTAAAAAAGTGAGAGAACTTAATTAACAAAGTCAACAAAAGTGGTTATGTTTAAAATACCTTTTTAACAAACTTGTTCCCTACTTTTTCTTCTCAACTATTGATTAAAAAGATTAATAGCTAAGATTACTTCTTATATTTTTTAAATTTAAAACCCTTATATATGAACCCTTCCCTAATGTAATAGTTTTTATAAAAATATAATTCAAATATCCGAATAGGAATTCACGACCTATAATATGATATGAATAGGAATTCATGACCTATAATATGATTTAGAAGAAAATCAGACTTCATATTGTCATATTTAACCGCTTTGATAAAAATATTACATTCACATTGACATGATCCATCTAATTACACAGTTCGACACATCACCCATTATATTAGAACTAAAAAATATAATTTATAACATCCAAATAATTAACTAACTTAATTACAACCAAATTTAAGCTGCGTAAAAAAAGAGTCTTGTTACAGCCCAACAACCAAGTTTAGAATGGTTCTAATTGGATTCCAACCTAATTGCCTCCATTTATAACAACTCAGATTACAAACCAATGAACATGTTTAGTCATTTTGCAACTTGATTACAATGCATTCACAAGAAATCATCTTGTTAACCTCGTTTAGATAAATGATTACAAGCCATGTTCTTGTTACAGTGTATTAAGTATGTTCTAGTGAAGATTAATGCCATTAAAAAAATTAATATAAAATTTATGTTCGAGTTTAACTATCTTCCACTCTTAGACATAAATATCATGAATTTGAAAATAAGATATATTTCATATTATAGCAAATTTTTAAATATGTATGAAAGTATCACATGCTTTAGTAATGTTTGGTTAACAAATTGTTTATCAAGAAACAACAAATTAAATTATGAAACTTGTAGATACAGTTGCAGAACTTCAAGAATCAAAAGTTGCTCAATTAGTAAGTTTCAAATCCAATCATGACCCGAATTGAATTACACAAAACATGTTGCCAAACTAAACCCACAACAAAAATCCAATTTTAACACAATATTCTCCATCAAAAAAATCTAGCAAACAAACATGTGTAGCATCTTTAAAGCATATGAAAGTAGGGTAAAAGAATTAGTGTGAAACACCAAGTTGGTTGACGAAAACATCAAACAACCCAAGCATAAAAAAGCCTTGAGTTAATTTTTTTTTCAATATTACAAAAGTTCACCAAAGCATCATACAATTTACTTTAAACTACCATACATCGACGCAAAGATGACTTATAGTCTATCCAATAGAAACCTTGAGTTAAATGGTTTTCAATATTATAAAAGCTCAGCAAAACATAATTAAAGTATGGACTTAACTAATTAACCATTTGCTTAACTAACCAATTGCTTAAAGCATACAAAATACATTAAATTTAACCATCCTATAATTAACGTTTTGTAACATCTACTTGTCTAAATCACCCAAAAAGCTATACTTCAAATCATTCAGAATCCTTTATAATGTTAGGATGAAACGTATGAAATTTGAGTATTAGCACTTAATTACACTTAAAGTCTAACCGAGATAAAAGCTTAATTTTTTGTCAAATCTCTTAAAGTCTAATATGTAAAGCATCATTGTTAACTAGAAGAGTACTAAACTAATAGGATCTAAAACCAAGAACATAACTGAAATAGAACAAAGTTTCAACGAAATTTATAAAGTCCAATGAATATTTAATGAAACATCAATAGTCAAAAATGAAAAGAAAACAAACAAATGTACCTTGGATATAGGTTTCCTCTTGCTTACAAGCATCTCCTTCTTAGCTTTATTCAACAACTTCGATATAGCTATAATCGATAAGAGTGAATAAGGATTTTGCAGAGAGTTTTTGAGATTTGAGATGGTTTGTGGGATGACTATTAAATAGATCAAATGATCAATAGAGGCTTTAAAAAATCAAAGACTTGAAATTGTACATAACTTGAAGCCATCAAGCTACATGAGCAAAGAGAGTAATTGGACTGTTTCAGCTAGCGAACGTGAGTTTTGGAAACCCTAGATTTGCTAGAATCGTTTCAAATGTCAACCCTTCGGTGCAAACGATTCATGAATATCATGAGGAAAGTCTGAGAGGATTTAGGGTTTTTTAGGAGAGGAATAGAAAAGAGGAAGAAGAAGAAAAAAGTAAAGAAAAAAATTCGGTTATGTAGTGGGTCAAACCGGATCAAAAGATCCGCGTGTATTTGCTTTCCGGGTTAAATGTCTAGGCAGGAAAATGAGCTAGGTAGTGGTGTAGAAAGAGGACATGTGTCCCCATCAAACCTTGGTTTATTAGAGCTTATAAACTAATTTTAGTAAACTTGTGTATTACACGGGTTGAATATATAAAATATAAATAAAATACAAATTTATTAATTATATGAAGATATATTAAGATATAATATGATTGAATTGCTTATTAGTAAGAAATATAACTAATAAAACAACGATATTAATATTTTTTAAAAAAAATTCAGAAAAAGTTAAACATTTTGTTTCAAAATAAACTATTTTAAAAAAAAAATTATTTTTCAAAAAGTTTCTTATTATAAATCCTAAAATTTTAATTATTCTTAGTTTATAAAAATTATACTTTTTAAAAGCATCAATTGTAGAAAAACAGCGCACGGACCGTACTCGAGCTTCGAATCAATGCCCCCAGAAGCAAGGAGTACGCCCGCGTGTACCAATGAGAAAACCAAAAAAACCTAATACAGCTCCACGTAATATAGCAAAAGTACGGTTGAGTAATCGACATGATATATTTGCTCACATTTCGGCCGGCGAAGGTCATAATTCGCAGGAACATTCTATAGTCTTAATAAGAGGAGGTAGAGTGAAAGATTAGCTAGGTGTGAAATCCCATTGCATTCGAGGAGTCAAGGATTTGTTGGGAATTCCAATATTTTGTATTTAAAAAAGTTTGATGTTTTAAAAAAAATTCTTATGTTATAAAAATTTATTTCTCTAAAATAACATTAATAAAAAGATTTTTTCTTTAATATATTAAAAACTATTTTTAATCTAAAAATAATTAAATAATATTATTAGTATTAATGTTATTACTAATAGATTATATAAGCGGAAAAATTTAATGATAAAAAATGTAATGATAACATGTGTTATCATAAGTTACTATTTTATTAGAATAAAAAAAATTATATTATAAATAAATAAAAAGGGAATTAAGCGGTGATAGAGTTGGTGGGCAAGGAAATTAAAACATTGGTGGGGTTGGTGGACATTAATTTGAAAAATTTACAACCTTTTAGTTTGGGTCCTACTATAAAGACACCCACCCAGATAAATCGACACCCCTTATACGTCGCGTATGGGTCCATACGCAGCGTATAGGATCCAATACACTGAAAACGAGGAAAATTCAGGGGGCCTGTCAGAGAGCTATACGCCCCATATATCCCTATACGACCCCCCTATACGACACATATAGGGCTATACGACGCGTATAGCGAATTTTGACACTGACTACGAGGAAAAATTCAGGGGGCTGTCAGATGGCTATACGACACATATAGCCCTATACGACACATATAGCCCTATACGACCCCCCCTATACGACGCGTATGGGGCTATACGACACGTATAGAAATTTTGGGGTGTTGATTTAAAATCATGGGGTGTCTATTTAACACTTCTCTTATTTTTAAAGTATAAGATCGCATTAAAATAATTGTTTCATTAGAACATTCACACTAGCTTCCCCAATCTCATCCCCATATTTACACTAAAAACACTATTTTTTTACTATCTCTTTCAATTAAATAATACTTTTTAATATCTTTTTCATTATATTTTCTCTCTCCTCTACTCACAGCAACTTTTAAAAATATGAAAAAATTTATGAGGGTTGTACCGTGTTTCCCCAAATATGAGGAATCACAGTACAATCCCCATAAATATTCATCCTCCTTCACTCACAACCACTAACAACCATCCCCCATAATATAGGACACACACTCACATCAAAATGGAAAACCTACTGTGAATGCTCTTAGATGTGATGGTTTCTTAAAAAAATTAGATGCGAGGGTTAATATTATTGTTTTAAAAAAACAAACTTAATTTTTGTTTTTTATTTAACTAATTATATGAAAATTATTTAATTCAGAAAAAAATAAACTAATTTGAAAAAAAAAAACAAAAAAAAAACTAGGACAACACGAAAAAAAACTAAGAAAATAAAAACACTGACATGACATTGATGTATCACTAAAAAAAATGTCTGTTAGTGAGCTAAAGTTAGGGTGGGGGAGTGCATCATTCTCCCCTCACCGTCTTTCAATTCTCTCCATCCTTAAAAAAACTAAATTGCATCTTTTATGTTTGTTAACCTTTTTAAAAATTAAATTAATTTAATACGTACACATAACTCTTGATATTGTCTCGGTTGCATAACCCGCAATAAATATCTTTCAAGCAACCCAGAGGGGTTGGATGGTGTTCTCACTTGGATAGTGGCAACATCACGGGCACCACAACACAACTACACTTGCGCTTAGAAATTATTCCACAATAAGATATTCTCAAGGTTAAAACTTATCATAAATTGCTTCGAACATGTAAGACTATGTGTTAGAGCATTCATATCAAATTTATCATTTTTGTGTTTATAATTATACTAAAGAACACTACTTTTCTTCCTTCTTCTCAATTAAATAATATTTTTTATATTATTATTAGAGTAAATTGCTGTTTTCCTCTCTATGGTTTGGTTATGTTTGTCTTTTTCATCCAAAAATGTTTTTTCTTGCATTTGACTCCCTAAGGTTTCAAAAAATTGTCATTTTCATCCAAAAATGATAGTTTTATTATTTTAAAATGTTAAATATTCATCGTTAAATGGGTATTTATGTTAATTTTCATATAAAAACGAAATCCTAAACTATGTTTACGTGTTGTTGATAAAATTTCTTTCATGAAATTCATGTTTTTGGATGATAATGGTAACTTTTTTTAAAACTTGACGAGCCAAATGTAAAAAAAATCTTTTTGAATGAAAATGGCAATTATGCCCAAACCACAGGGATGAAACGACAATTTACTCTTATTATTATAATTATTATTTTTCTTTCTCCTCTACTCACAGCCACTTTCAAAAATATTAAAAAATTTAAAGTTAATTGTCATTTTCATCCTTGAGTTTTCGTCTGTTTTGCCATTTACATCAAAAAAAAGTTTTTATTCTCTTTTGGGTCCTAACTTTTTTAAAAATTTGTCATTTTCATTCATTTTCGTTAACTCAATTATGTTGTTAAGTTAAGAGCATTAAAGTAATTATACAAATAAAAACTTAAACTAAAAAAGAAAAATAAGAATAAGAATATAAAAAATTTACTACCTAATTCACCACATCTTCTTGGATTTATCTTCGGCCAAATATTCGGTAGCCACCGTCACCGTTTGTAATTGACCCCCAAGTATCCGGCCACCAAACCTAAACCACCCCCACGTTCTTCTTCTCTCCATCTGTTCCCACCCTTGTTTTACTTTGCCATTTCTACCTCTTTCATCTCTCTCTAAATACCATACTAATAACAAAGTAAGCAGCAACAGTGGCTGCCATCAAACTTGCTACCATGATATGCAAGAACACAAACATTCTTTCTCTAATCCTCAACTCCTTTTTTTTCTTTCCAATAATAAAGTTATCCTGAGTATTTTCCTTAACGCCCCCTTGTTTATGGTCTTCTTCTCTCCTCGTTTCTTCCTATTCTAGATTCTACTCAATTATAAGAAAAAGATTGTTTTTTATTCCTTCCGATTTCCAATAAAAGATGAAACATACTAAAAAGAAGATTACTAATTGACAGCGAATCAAAACGAAGAAGATGAAAAACTAAATTGTGGATGGTGGGTTAGGTCGGTGGCTGGATATTTGGGGGTCAACTTCTAGCGGTGGCTTTGATCGCGGATGAATCGAAGAAGACCTAGTGAATTAGGTGGTAAATTTTTTATATTCTTATTCTTATTTTTCTTTATTAGTTTAAGTTTTTAAGTGTATAATTACTTAAATGTCTTTAACTTAACAAAAATAATTAACTGAGTTAACGAAAATGAATGAAAATGACAAAATTTTAAAAAAGTCAGGGACCAAGAAGGGAAAAAAACTATTTTGGATGGAAATGACAAAACAAACGAAAACTCAGGGACGAAAATAGCAATTAACTCAAAATTTATAAGGGTTAAATAGTGATTCTCCAAATATACAAATTAAACATTAATTTTTCTCTTTTCTTTGCTCACAGTCATTTACAAACATTAATTAAAATATAAAAAACACACTCACGTAAATATAAATAATCTACTATGAATGCTTTTATGAGCATTAAATAAGAAAAAAAAAATTATTACATAAGTGACACTTAGGGGCTGTTTGATTTGCTTCTGACCCGGTCAAAATATTTGACCCACTGACCCGGTCAGACATTTTGGCCGGTCAGTGTGTTTGATTTGCACTCTTTCGCGTCTGATCCGGTCCGACACCACTGACCCATGCATATTTTTTCACTTACCCAGTCAGTTTTGAAACAAACTATTACCCGGTCAACACTTTCTGATGGAGTAAGTGAAATCAAACAGCCCCTTTAGGCTTAGTTTCTTCTCATCTAGAAATATGTAATGAAAGGGATTCTTCCTTCACACACTCTATGCACATGGGGACAACGCTCAACGGCTCCTTGAACGCTCTCCAATCTTCACCTTCTATCACACATTTGACCGTTGTACCACTCTCCCAATTTCCATTTATAAATCCCAATCCGACCGTTACAAAAAAAAACCCCAAAATCTCCCCTTCTAAACCCAAATCAAGAAAAGGGTTTTCTTCGATCGAATCCATCCGCACCTCACCATCTCTAATCAAAACTCGAATCACAACCCAAACCCTTTTGATCACAACATCAAACGATGGATTCGAATCAAAGAAGAAAGAGCGGGATCAATCTCCCAGCTGGGATGTCGGAAACATCTCTCCGACTCAACACTTGCTCTCCATCTCCTTTGATCAGAACCATATCGTCTCCGTCCCCTCGGACGATGTCGCCTCGGACGATTTCCAACTTGACGTCGTCCCCGTCGTCGAAATCGGCTGGAGCGTGCAGCGATCGGTTCATCCCGTGCCGGTCATCGTCCAGGCTTCACACGTTCGGGCTGCTGGATAAGCCATCGCCGGCCAAAGACGGATGTGGAGGGGGCAATGAGGCGTATACAAGATTGCTAAGGTGTGAATTATTTGGGTCTGATTTTGGGTTTTCTTCTCCTGCAGGTGGGACTAAGGGCTCGTCGCCGGCTGGTAGTCCGATCAAGAACATGCTGCGGTTCAAGACGGATAGCTCGGGGCAGAATTCGCCGTATTCGGGTTCCGGTTTAGCCCAGGATAACTGGTTGAGCTCGGAGTCTGTAACTCCCCCCAAACCCCCACGCAAGGTCCCAAAAACACCACATAAGGTATATCATGTAAAGGGTTAGCTTCCATTTGTGTATTCATAGAAAGAATAATAAATAACAACAGGCCTGTAGGTTATATTTTCGATCTGGTAGTGGAATTTTTTTAATAAATATAGAGTGTGCCCCCCTAAAATAGTTTACTTACGCCCCCGCCCACCTTAAGATTTGGCTCAAGCTCCGCCACTGGGTTTGGTGAATTGAATGTCGTGTTTAAAAGGTTAAAGGTCATTGGGAATGGGATATAACCAAGGTCTTGTTATGAATTATCTTCCATTTGTGTGCCCATAGAAAGAATGATAAGAACAGGTTCTTTTATGTTAGACTAATAATAAAACTAATGGCTGTTTTTATACATTACTTTAATAATAATTAGGTTTTGGATGCACCATCACTGCAAGATGACTTCTACTTGAACCTTGTGGATTGGTCATCACAGAATGTGCTTGCGGTTGGACTAGGAAGCTGCGTTTATTTATGGACCGCAACGACCAGCAAAGTGAGTTTTTCGATCCGGTTCAGAGCTTAGAAAAGGTGGTACGTTACCTTAACTATGCTTTGACATTGGCTCATGTTGTTTGCAGGTGACCAAGTTGTGTGATTTGGGTCCCAACGATGGGGTGTGCTCTGTTCAGTGGACGCGAGAAGGGTCGTACATATCGGTTGGAACTAGTCTAGGAAAAGTTCAGGTAGCTTTTTCTTTCAACTACCATTAACATTTTTTTTGTTCAAGAAATAAGCATCAAATGAGAGTGGTTGGCTGTCTTGATAGGTTTGGGATGGGACTCAGTGCAAAAAGGTTCGGACCATGGGTGGACACCAAACAAGAACGGGCGTGTTGGCTTGGAGCTCGCGAATATTGTCATCCGGAAGCAGGGATCGTAACATACTGCAACATGATCTTCGTGTCCCTAGTGATTACATTAGCAAGCTTGTTGGACATAAATCAGAGGTAAACATGAAATCTTAATTAACAAATCTTTATAAAGCCTCAGGTTCTGTTTGTTTATTCCATTTCTAATTTAGAGTTTCGTTACTACGTGTAACCCGTAAGGCCTAAATGTGAACTTTAATAATCTATCAATATAGATATGGATATCTTTATTTATAGGCTTATAGCAAGCTTGCTGGCTGATAAATCAGAGGTAATAATGAAATATTGATCAAGAAATCTTAAAAAAGGCTCTGAGTTTTGTTTGCATATGCAATCTTTTATTTTGAAGTACCTGTTGATAATTGAAAAACATACTTATCTATCTTCTTACAGTTATATAAATCAGAGCTGAATATGAAATCTTGATCTAGAAATTTTAAAGGGGTCAGCTTACATTCGTTTAAAACTATGAGTTTTATGAATAATATCCATCTTTAATGGCAAGAAAGCAACTGGTAAACTCAAATCTTGATCATTAAAAGTTTTCAACTTCTAGTTCTATTTATTTACATCATTTTGCATTCATTCAATTTTTAATAAATGGTGCCCATATGATAAAATTTAGATCGAGGAAAACATGTATCTTGATCAAGAAATCTTTAAAGCCTCAGCCCTCAAGTTCTGTTCTTTAATGCCATTTTTGATTTAAAGCATCATGAAATGGGACTAAATGTGATCTTTTATGTTTCTAATGTGGCCATGGCGCGTTTGATTTAGGTGTGCGGGCTTAAATGGTCACATGATGATAGAGAACTAGCGTCTGGTGGAAACGACAATCAGCTATTGGTATGGAATCAGCACTCTGCACAGCCACTTCTGAAACTGACTGAGCACACAGCTGCAGTCAAGGCAATAGCATGGTCACCTCACCAGAGCAGCCTTCTGGTTTCTGGTGGTGGCACCGCTGACCGCTGCATTCGGTTTTGGAACACTGCTAATGGGAACCAACTGAACCATGTTGACACCGGGAGCCAGGTGTGTAATCTAGCATGGAGCAAGAATGTGAACGAACTCGTTAGCACTCATGGGTACTCCCAGAACCAAATAATGGTGTGGAAATATCCAACATTGGCTAAGGTAAACAACATATCATTAGTCTTTGTGCCATTTCGTATTTCTTAAGGTTGTTATTAATGGTATGTGTTAATAGGTTGCGACTCTGACGGGACATAGCATGAGAGTATTGTATCTAGCAATGTCCCCAGATGGTCAGACAATAGTCACAGGGGCCGGGGATGAAACTTTAAGGTTTTGGAATGTTTTCCCATCTATCAAATCTCCGGTATGTGTTCATTGCTAATCATCATATAGTGATTTTGAATATGTGAAGATTTTCATGTCAACGGAATTGTTAACTGTTGTTTAATGTGGATTTTTTTCAGGCTGCTGTAAGGGACTCTGGACTGTGGTCACTAGGAAGAACTCAAATTAGGTGACACTGAAAAAGAAGAAAAGAGTGGATTGATTGTTTGTAAATCTTGGAAGTTGGTAGGGTTTGATATATACATACAGGCACATAAATATACATATTTTCAACCTATAATGAGTATTTTGTTAATTTAACATTCCTGAGCTAATGCTTGTTTTCTTTTTTTTTTCCTTTGGTTACTGACTGACTTGTCTTTGTTTCAAATTGTTAATGTATGGTAAATTTGGATTTCTAATGTGATGGAAGTTTGTGAGCCGGTCTCTAGTAGCAAGGAGTGTTAAACAGATGATGTTCAAGAATTGGTGAGTCAAAGTGTTAAACTAGATCATGTTGGACGCATATATTATGGCCGACTTGCGTGCATACTCATGGGTTGGCATGGATAGGACCCGTCCAACCCAAACACTACTCTAACATTGCAAATTGCAACAATAAATAAACAAAGATGTGTTACTTGTATCTCGTTTTTAACTCTAAAGGTTAACACAAGATGTTTAACTGGTTAAAGTCCTAGAAAAGAAAAATCAGTCTAAAATGGATAAAAACTAGTGGTCGTACGACCGTACCTCATGCTACTTGACGGAGCTAGAAATTTTCTCCTTACCTTATAGTCGTAAACCATGGTTGTATATTTTGGAACATGAGGGTGTTAAAAGTTACAAATAGCGGTCATCAGCTAATGCAATCGTTAGTATAACGATTAACGTAAAACCTAAACTAAATTAAAGGAAAATAAGGAAAAAACCCAAAAGAAAAACAATAAAAAAACTTTTATTAAAAAAAAGCTAGCAAGAAGCTAAAACCCCAAAAGAAACAAAGAAAATATAACAAAAACAATCATCCAAAAATAAAGAAACATATATGGACAAAAAAAAAGAGCTAAAAGCTCCATTTAGACCCAAAAGCCATCTTCCTTATTTCTTACCCACAATTCAGTGAGAGCTTTTATGTCGCTAACAATCTTTGATGATGAGTTCGTTCTACAATTAAATATAACATCCATTTCTAGCCTTCCAAATACAACAAGATTTAAGAATGATACCATGCACCATCTTTCTTTTAACAATATCTGAACACGTTTTGTGAAACTCCACGAGATCACAGAGGGAAAATGCATAAATATCCGGAATTTTACACCATTGAGATACTTGAGCGCAAATAATATTTGCCACCAGGCTCGAACCTTGATGACCTATTATTAGGCTTGGAATTAAGAAACTAGGAAGAAAGAGAGTTGCACAATCCAAGCAAACGGATTTGGATTAGTTGTGTTTCTTTTATTGATTCCATTAATTTGGTTATACAAGATCTGAACATATACAATTCGAATTGTCACTGAACTATCAATTATTACGCATTAATCTCTCTTTTGTCAAGTAGCCGTTAGCCTAACAGTACCCCCACCCTCCAACCCACCCACTAATGTATAAAAAATTTGGACCTGAAAAAATTAAAAGTGAGAAATCTCAAGAGAATTCATCAACAAATTCCCAAGATGCTTTAGTGATTAGAAGTTCATTCTAATGGAGCAACTATGCTATAGTGCGATGGGCATTCTTCACAAAACAATGATTCAAAATAGTATGTCATTGAAGTAGGAACCAAGGAGCAGACGGTGTTGGAATCACCGGTATATGAGTACTATGAGCACGCTTTTAAAAGGAAGACATGTAATGTTGGGTGAATCAAATAATCAGCTTGAACATCCAAGCGAAAAGAAGATCTGCAAAAATTTTCAAGACTGAGGAAGGGGCCATTAAAACGAGCTGCAATCTTGGCATGGCGATATAATTCGAGAGAAGTTTGGACCATTGGTTGCAATTTGACATACACCCATTCCACAACTTTAAAGTTACGCTTGGTAGGGTGAGCATCTGTGAATTGTTTCATTTAAATTCTAGCATTAGTAAGATGTCTCTTAAGAGATTGAATCATTGAATTGTGTCACACTCTCAATTTCCACCTGTGGGGTTCTATCGATGCGTGACAAACTAGAATCATAGTAGCAGTCATGTTAAATGACCACTATATGAATTTAAAATACAGAGTTTGCTCATTCAACACGAGAAAAACAATGTTCAAAGGTCAAGTTGTGTTGGGTTTGTGAACGCTTTGGCTTTGGTCCCATGTTTAGTTTTCTTGTTCACTAAGGAGGTGTTTGTTTTTCTGAAAAATGTATGCGCAGGCTCTTTTACCTGCGCCGCGCGGACCACGCGCAGACATTGCCATCTGCAAACTATGTTTTTTTGAATACATTTCATTAAAAAACGTCTACGTGAGCTCTTTTTTGTGCAGACTTGGCCCAGCCATTAATAAGGTCTGCAGAGCTTTTCTTAAACACCACCACCCACCAACACCCACCACCACCGCCCGCCGCCGCCATCGTCCACCTCCGCCACCACCACCGTCCGCCGCGCCACCACCACCGTCCGCCGCGCCACCAATCACCGTCCGCCGCCACCACCGTCCACCTCCGCCACCACCACCGTCCGCCGCCACCACCGTCAACCTCCGCCACCACCACCGTCCGCCGCCACCACCGTCCACCTCCGCCACCACCACCGTCCGCCGCCACCACCGTCCGCCGCCACCCCCGTCCACCTCCTCCACCAGCCACCGTCCGCCGCCACCACCGTCCGCCTCCGCCACCACCCACCACCACCACCGTCCGCCGCCACCACCGTCCACCTCCGCCACCACCCACCACCACCACCACCGTCCGCCACCACCCACCGTCACCTCCATCCGTACACCACCATTAGTTTATTTTAATAATCTACAGACGTTAAAAAACAAACAATATTCTTCTTGCAGACTGCAGAGGTTTGGTCCACCTATTCTGCTACAGATGTTTGCAGATTTGGTCCGCAGACTGCAGATATTTTAGCTATTCAAAAACAAACATCACCTAATTGTTAGCCCTAATTAGTCTTTATATATAATTTGTTATGTATTTGTAATTTTTGCACTGACCAAATAAAAAAAACTTAGTTACAGCCCGTGAACATAGGTTACACTGACCGAACCACGTTAAATAGTTGTGTCGTTTATTTTTTTTATTTTGTTCGTGATAATCGTTTGTGTGTATTCATGTGTTGGTTTCACTATGCCGCTTGAATCCTAACAAATGGCATCAGAGTTTTTGGCTCGTTGAACACACAGGATTCTATGAAAGGAGATGGGATGTTATAGAGAATATAGGAAGCTTATGTGCAGGTAAGTGAAATACCTGGTTGTCGAGTCATTCAGCGAATGTATGATTCCTAGTTCGATCCAAAGGGTATAAATTCCTTACTCTATCAAGTAAGAAGCTTCGCCCCTTAGTCTCACTATGTTCAACTAAGCCACTTCGTATCTTAGAAAGGACTGGGAGCTCTAGCTCATTTCTATTTCCAGGGGACTATATTTTGCACAAAAGACAATTCGCATAAGGTTTGTCCCTTCGAAGATCATAAAGTTTTTTTATTATTTGCTTTCTTGGTTGTTGTGTCGTTCAAATAGAAAAAAAAAAAAAAAGAGGAGTGCACCTTTAAATTCTGTGCTTCAAAAAAGAAAAGGAGTGGATTTATTCTTTTTTTCTATTACCCACGGGAATGAGTTTTTAAGTTTGAAAAGACATCTTCGGGATTTTTTAAGCATAAAACAAATGGCAAAAAGGTTTTTGTTGTTTTCTTTTTTTTTTTTTTTTTTTTTTTTTTTTTTTTTTTTTCTATTCGATCGAGGAAAGAAAGCAAATTCATTAAACGTTGCGTTGCCCTTATTATTTATTTTGGTGATTGTCCGATTGGTTGCGATCGAGATTGAGTACCAGGTTGAAACATTTTGAGCCGTCGAATAGGGTTTGGTGAAAATTTTTGGTTTCGTCAAGTAAAGGTTAGGGTTTTGTGTTTTCAAGTTTGTATTTTTTTGACGGGTTATTATCAACTATTTTGGAACCGTGTTTCGTGAAAAAAAAGTATGTTGAGTTTTAGATTTGTATGCAAAGGCTATTTTGTAGGAGCAAATCGAACAATTGAATAGTTCTGATTTCAGTTGGTGGTAAATGCAAGTAGAAGCTTTGTTATGCCAAAAAGACTTATATATGGTATTTGGGGAAAATCCTGAAAAAATAAAACAAGCTAGATTGGGAATCAAATGATAAAAAGGCTCGTGCGGTTATTATATTGGCATTGACGAAAAATGTTGTTTTTAACATCATTAAGAAACCCACGATTCATTGTATGATGTCTGCTTTGTCAAATATATATGAGAAACCGTTTGCGGTGAATAAAGCGTTTTTGATTCGGGAGCTGGTGAACACAAGGATGAAAAAAGGAAGCTCAATGACAGCTCACATCAACAATCTAAATTTAATTTTAACAAGACTTGTATCTGTTGGAATTAAGTTTGATGATGAATTTCAAGCTCTAATACCGCTATTCGTCTATGTCTGATAATTGGTCTGAAACTATGACTACAGTTTCAAGTTCTATGGGTACTGCGGGTTTCAACTACATATTCACGTATTTCATTCATCAATTACTATCACTTGTTACATAAACAACTTGGTACATGAGTTTCTTACATTAAACACTTCAAATCTCGACTTTCTCTCTCTAACTTCTCGGCTTCTATCTCGCTCTACAGCAGCAAAGTTTTCGAACGGTAACTGAGGTAAATGAGTGCTCTTCATCTTTAATAAAGTCCATTACTTTTCGCAAGGTTCTCGCGTGAGAACTTCTTGTCACGCGAGAACTTTAGTTTTCTTTGATTCCTTTGGAAAATTTTGGGGTGTTACAAGTCTACCCCCTTATTTAGGTTTCGTTCTCGAAATCTGTTAGTTATCAAATAATTGTGGATAGTACCGCCTCATCTCTTCTTCAGTATCTCATGTACACTCGGATCCCTTTTTGTTTCTACACTGTATCCAGTGGCGGAGCTTGAACACTCCCACAGGAGGGAGGGGGGGGGGGGGGCGAAACTAAAATTTTTTAGGGGATCGAACTCAATATATATATAAAATTACACTAATAGACCAAAAATTTACACTACTGTACCAAAAATTTACACTACTAACGAAAAAAATAGGGGGGCGGGGGGCCCAGCCCCTATTATCTTTACCGGTACAAGTGGATCCACATTAGTAACCCTTGGTTTCCTTGCAAATTAGGGTTTACCAAGATCAACAAACCCATACTAATCAACGTTAAATTTGACACCTTTACTTGATTAAGCTCACGTTTGGATCAATTAGGGTTTGGATGAACAAATCAAATCAAAATCACATAGAAATCACTAAAACTTAATTGCAACCTCAAATCTTCAAGTACAAAAGGTTCCTTGATGCTAGAATGTCCAAAATCACGAACAATTGCATAAACGATAATCAAACGAAGATGGAATCAAACGAAGATGGTTTCGATGGTGCTAGGGGTCGAAATCCCAAAAGGGGTGGGGGATGGAGGTTTCGACCATGAATGGGGAATGGGGGAATCAAGGTTGGGTTATAATCATTTTATTTATTTATTGTAATTTGTAATTAAATAGCTAAGTAAGTGGGTTTGATGATCCACGAGTGACTTTTTAAATATAATAAGTTGTCATATGGTTCATGATTAATTATTTAATTCCAATTAAATAAATAAAGCTTATCATATTATTTTGTAACAGTTATTTTTAAAAACCAAATTAACACATAGCAACACGTAAATGTTTGCGGTTTCACAATTTTCATGTCAAGATTACAATCAAAACACGAAATCACATAACATATAATGTTCACATAAATTAGATTATTTTTATTTGTTTAGAATATTATCTCGCTACTTTACCAACGTTCAGGGACGAGTCTCATTTGTGATCCGATAATTCTTTGAATTAGTGTTACGTGAATAATTGTGCAATAATTGACTCATTTAGTTGATCCTAATAAATTGAAATGCATGAATAAATGATAAGATAATGAAGTTTGTGTTGGTCGGAAATAACCTGAAATTATCAAGTGGCACAATTATTATATGTACTGAAAGTAGATATATTAAAATTATATTTTATAATATTGCTGTTATACTTGGATACTCGAAATATTTTGTAATTATATAATTTAGCCTATTAGTATTACTTAAATATTTTTGTTATGCATGGTATTAGTATAAGGATAAGTATTATTTTAATCAGTCCCATCTATTCGTTTTCTAGTCGGGGCTACACTCTCAACCACCTCACAAGAAAACCCACAACTAGAAAAACTTGTTGGCTTGACCCATAGCATTTTTTATTCGAGCGAGACTCGAATCCAAGACATTCCTATTTTTATTTGCCTTGGGTAACTAAATCAACCATTGGGGCTGGAAATTATTGGGACATTATTGTATATCAGTTGAGTTAAGTTTCAATACTAAACATGATGTAATTTAATGTAATTTATAAGTAGTAGTCGGGTAGACTTGCTGTTCAATAAAAAAGTTGGGTTGAGTTTGCTTCTAAACAATACTTTTAAAATTTATTAATAATTAATTTCATTGAAATATAATCTTACAAAAATTATATCATTAGAATACCACTATTCCCTATGCAAAAACTTAATAAAACCAAAATTTGAAGTTCTTTCAGCTTTTATTATTTATTTTTTAAACAAAAAATTTTGATTTCCAATTTTTAAAGTTCTTTGAAGCATTTGTCGAACAACTTGTGTGCCTGTTTAATGGCGAACATCAGTAGTTGTGAGTCTATTTCAAGAAGATGGTTATCTTAAAAGTCTGAAAATCATTTTATGCAAACCTGGAATGAAGGGAACAAGAAAAATGAAAAATCTTGATTTTTGTGACGCAATGAAAGAACGTTGAAGAAGATGATGCTTTCATCCGCAGAGGCTGCAAATTCATCTTTATGTAAGTCCCTATGCCTTCATCGTCATGAAATGCTAATCGATTTTAACATAGTGTAGCATACAGCTAATGTAGTTAGTCGAATATTGTATGTTTTGTTTACGATGGAGTTTACATGGGATGGTGATTTTTTTAATGATGTTGTTAATGCATTTTAGTCTATATGATGCATATATTGTGTTTAGAAAACTAAGTTGATATCCTCTATCTACATTAGTTATAATATGATTACAGTGTCTTACAACATTTATAATCTAAGTAGAATTGTAGGTTGATTATTCTTTAAAATATCTTTTGACTACCAATAGTTGCGTGATCTCCTCATATTCTCTAATTTTCTATAGAAGTCATCTACCTGTAGTTTTTATATGTAGAGGAAAATGCATATCAAAGAAAACTAATATGCATATAAAATGCAACAAAGGAGAAAAAAGAGTAGCTTACTTGGTGAAAAAGTATTAAGTCGATTTAGGTTCTTCTAACTTGTTTTCCGAGCAGATGATTGAAGTCATTGAACTTTAAAATTTGGTCTTCTCCATCCTGGATCCCTTCAATTGTAGAAACAACACAATAAATTCAAATATTTATCTTAAGTATTTCTAACTTTAAGTAGTTGGTTATATAAATATCTAAATATGAATCTATATTGAATCTTAAAGAACATACATTTGCCCTTTTTTTCATGGAAATGGCCTAGTAAGCCAAAGATATCACTGGACTTTATAAACTATAACACCCAGAGAGTACCAACACCATTTGTTATTAATTTTTCTTTCATGCTTGTACAATATACTTGGCCATAACTGATCAACAATATCAAGATTTCCATTGCCATGAGAACACACATTTATATGGATGATGAATAAAAACAAATAACAAAAAGGAAACACTGAATTTTAATAAACCTAAGATCCACACAAACATATAGATGACTGAATATTGTTAACTTCTTTAGGGAAGATGATACAAACACCTAAGGATTAAAACCATTTTTTGATATTACAAACAAACAAAAATCATGTTATCAATAACCATCTTTAAATCTGTAAATATTAATATATACATTACAGATTACATAAGTTTATTACTTTAATGTCATTCAAATCCAACAACTTGAAGACACAATCAAATGAAACAGAAGGAACAATTCATCATATAACATTGTGATAATTTAATAAATATTCTCGCTACCAGGTCGACTCGACTTTTGCTCAAGTTGAACTTGACGGTTTCTTTTGCAATCTTCAATAGAAACACAATCGGAGTAGAAATCAAATCGAAACATCTTGTGGCATCCCTCTGCGGACTGTCCAACTCCCCTAAGGCACAATAAGAATTTTGAAATGCCGGCATTTGATGTGAACCAACCCAATAAAAGCCCAAGACACATAATTTTTTAGAAAACTGGGGCCTTAAAATTTTGAAGGCCCCAAGTTCTAGCTTTACTCTTTAAGCCTATTGGGCCGACCCTGCCTAGAAGGTGTTACATGTTTAGGATTGCTTTTAAACAAATCAGGAGTAAATTGTCATTTTCGTCCCTAAGTTTTAGTCTTTTTTGTCATTTTCATCCAAAAAGATTTTTTTCCTCTTCTAGCTCCCTAACTTTTTAAAAACCTACCATTTTCATCCAATCTCGTTAGTCAGGTTAGTTTGAGTGTTACATTTTATTTAAATGAAGGGTAATATTGTCTTTATACATTGATTTAATTTAGTAATAACAAATTAATTGTTTTTATCATTTATAAAACCCTAGAACATATTTAGATGGAAGATGGAAGTGTTGTTTTTTTGACTCCAGTGTTGCTGTTCATGGGTAAGATCCATCACGTATGCTCGATTCTGCCATGGATCCTAAACTTTTGCTCTGCTCTTGTGGATCGACAATTATCATTCGCACCTGCTGGTGGACTCCCTCGAACCCTGATCGTCGTTTTCATGTTGCGTTAGACGAGTAAGATACATCACATATGCTCGATTTTTGGTGGGTTTTTTTCCTGAATTTTGTTAAATTGAGATGACAGGGAAGAAGATGTGGGTTTGTTGGTTGGATTGACACTCGAATGTGTCAAAGATTGGTTCATATCATACCGAGACTCTTGAATTCAATCAATCGATATGAAGAAATTGGGAGAACAATGGCAAGACACAACAAGCGATTGAAAGTAGTAGTAGGGCTTAGTTGTTTTTTTTATTTATCATCTTTGTATTTGAGAAATTGAAATGGAATTCAATTAGGTTATGTTGTAAATGTTGACTATTTTGTAATCACTGTTGTTTGTGAAATTGAAAATTTTGACTTTTTTGTCAATTGCTACATTTGATTATGAGATTCATGTTGTATGAGATGATTTAGTGTAGACTGTGATCTGAGTACATTATCATATGAGATTTGCAAAGAATGGATGACTGGATGTAACCTAATGGACAGTTTCTAATAACATATTATGTGGCAGAGGTTGGATGCAGCTGAACCAACTTGCTAATTAGTTGCATTCACATCCTAGTAAAACTAGTGCAGACCCTTTTTCTGCTCATTTTAGTATAAAATTGATGGTTATTAACATAAAATTGATGAAGACCCTTTTTTGTCATTCTTGTATATGTATCCTAAACGTGAAGAATCTCTTTTGCATCTTAATATGATGTGGTAATTAGTTGCATTCACATCCTAGTGAAACTAGTGCAGACCTCTTTTTTTGCTCACTATTAGTATAAAAATGATGGTTATTAGTATAAAATTGATGGAGACTTGAGAATTAAATGATATGTTCAAACTCAATAGAATCACTACTAAATAGATGATGGTTATTACTAAAATAAACTAGGATTCAATAACTGCAACATCATTTGAACTAATTGTGCAAACCTTTTTTTCCTCAAATTAACCAATTGTGCAGACCCTTTTTTTTATCAAATGAACCAATTTTGCAGACCCTTTTGTGATAACAATCATTCCAGGATTGATTAAAGAATTACCATGTTTGACCAAAAGAAAAGAATTAATCGTTGCAGAATTGATCAAACTATTACCCAGTTTGACCCGTTACCCACAACACCTATTTTGCAACCTGTGGTACAAGCTAAGGGTGTTAGTCATGAGCTGGTTTTGTGCCACCATAGCACTATCAGTCTTGTTCTTGTGTACAGCACTATCTACCCAGTTTGACCCATTACCCATTAATTATTTTGATCCATAGACAACACTATTCTATTCATTATTTATAAATTGGCTAATTGGGTCATGTTTGTGATATTAAAATTAAATACTATTTTTCATACCAAATTAGAATGTGACAATTGACAAAATACCACAATCAAGACCAAGCCTAAAATACCAAAAAAACCAATTACAAAATACCAAAATACAAAAAAAACCAATTACAAAATACCAAAATACTAAAATTCCAAAATCCCAAAGTAAAAAAACACTTACTAAATAGAAGATGGTTGATTCAATCTCCTTCGCCAACCAACTTATGGTGCATAACCTGACATTTCTTGTTTGTAGACATTGATGTTCATTGATTAAAGTTTTAACAACCCAAGACCCTTCTCTTTTCTGGTTTGTTATGTGCAATGTCCAAGAGCAAGTGGGCGCAGGGATTTTTTTTTAGGTATAGACTTTGTAGACTTTGAAGTACCCACTTGTAGGGAACCCTGTTTCATCCCTTCCTTGTCACTTTCACACCTACCTAGATTTGGTTTTATTCCTAAACACACCACACGAATTCTGTCTTTATCATTCTTTGTGATATATAATTGTCTTCTAGAATCAATCGCATGTTTTTTTTACCATAACCTTTATATCATCTCTACTGCTAAAAGCTTGACCAAGATAAAAGGGACAATTGAAAGATTCTCTTGCTTTCTTCTTCTTCTTCCTAATGTTACTCAATGCTTTTTGCAATGGGGGTTCATTATCATTATAACTTTGACTATCAAAGTCATCAAGTTCAAACTCATCATCTACTAGATTTTCATCATCTACAAGCTCTTCACCTTCATAATCAACATTATCTTTAAATTCAATCATATCTACATTAACATCTTCAACCAAGTTATCTTTATCTACCATTAAGTCAGAATCATCACCGTCAACATCTCCAACATGCTGGACGTACACCTCAATAACTTTATGTTTCTCAACATATTTCATCAACATAATAACATCAGTATCATTAGCTAATGGTCTTAAACCAAAATCTAATTCCTCTCCTGGAATTCTAAAATGTTGTCTTATAATATCTTCTTTTGTAATACCAAGTTTCTCTAACATATCATGAATGATACTAACAGATAATCGATGGGAATCAACTATGTCAATAAAACTAACAGTGCCATACTGATATATTGTATCAGGAAACTCGCTAAACTCTCCCCCATGATGAAACTCCAATGTAAAATAGTTAGGGTTTTTACCTAAAACACAAACATATCATGTAAGCTTACCACTTTTGAACAAAGTTCTGTGATTTCAACAAAGATTTCATAAACAGGAACAATACGTACCATAAACTGCAGCAATATCATGATTTTCACCGGTTTTTCGTAAAGACCATTGACAACCATGTCGAACATCCATTATTATTTGCGCCCTTCCTTGCTTGTCGATTTTAATGGATAAACCCTAGCTGTTGATCGATTGCACCAGACAAACCCTTGCTGTTGATCAATTATTAGAATCCTTGTTGTTGATCGACAATGGAACAGTGCAGATGGTATGTGAAAAGTCGACCTGGGGTTTCTTATGAACGATGCATGTATTTTAGGTTATGCGTTTTTACATGGATATTGCAAAAAGACATAATTACCCCTCTATTTAACACCTAAACTAACCTGACTAACGAGATTGGATGAAAATGGCAAGTTTTTAAAACGTTAGGGAGCTAGAAAAGGAAAAAAATCTTTTTGGATGGAAATGGGAAAAGAGACTAAAACTCGGGGACGAAAATGACAATTTACTCTATTTTCTTGTTATTATAAGTGGTTTGGATTTTTTGAATGATTGCTATTTAACTAGTTATTTAGAGTAAATAAACAGTTTGATACTCAAAGATAAAAATCAAAGTCATAATTACCTTTATCAACCACTCAAAGTTGAATATTGCAACTTTAAATTGAAATAATCACTTTATACGCACATGTAAGAACCACCTAAATGTATTTCATGAGCACCCATGGCCTTGCAAAGTGAACGTCATGGGTTCGAGTCTCACTTGATGTAATATACTTAATGAGTTATTTACCTCATCCCCTAGCGGCCTTGAATAGTTGGAGCTCAAACATAGTTATTTGTTGATCCTTTAACCTCCCTATGGATATTGCTAAATGTGTCGTTTCGTGCATACTATTTTCTTTAATCGTATTTTATATTTCTATTGTTTTAAGCAAGAAAATACAATGGTTATAGAAACTTTTACACAAGTTAGTACTCTTATACTCATCTTTATTTTTGATGACATATTCATAGAGACTTTCACCAATCACATTTTTTATTGAAACATGGTGTTCACTCTCCTTTTTGTTGATGAATACGTGTGGAAACAATGAAATAGTCAAAGATGCCTAACTACCTAGATCAATTATTAGTTACCAATTTTATAAACTCTTTAAGCCAACTTAGAACCTTTGTGAATATAAGGTATTCAAACTTCTCATCTGCTATTAGTGTCGGACGGGTCCCTTAGCCCTACATACCCATAATCACTACGCCTCAGGGGGGTATCACTATAACACCCTTTGTAACATCCCAATCCTCAAGCACTAGTTTCTCCTAGTAACCTTCTAATCATGAAATTCAATGGTGGTTACATATTTTACCTTTTTTAATAAACATAAAGCTCAAACCTTCAACCAACAATGACTCCCATGTGAATTGATACATAACACAACAACGCTAATAAAGACATTCTTTAATATTTTCTATCAACGTAAATAAAACGCGTTTTCTAATATTTTTACAAAATATCAACTTAATTTGGTAAAGCTTCTAACATCTTAAATTTTCCTTAAATTTCGTATTAGTTCGTTGACCATATTAATGTTTGTAATATCTTAGTTCTTTACCAAGATTTGGCATATAAGATATGTATAGGAATATACATGTGTATATATAGGTGTACGTATTTCTTCTGATCACCATACACCATGACCCGCTCAATGGTTAAGTACCAGTTCATTGAGGATGAACGAGCAAGAGGTATAACCATGAAGAAGAGAAAAGCGAGTCTACTAAAGAAGATAAATGAGTTGAAGATTTTGTGTGGTGTTGATATTTGTCTTGTAATGTATGAAAAAGATGATGCTCCACTTGATGTTTGGCCATCTCTATCTGAAGCACATCATGTGATTCAAAGGTTTAATGAATCACGATTGTGGAGTGCAAATGCGATGCAAGATCATGCCTCTTTTCTTCAGAAAAGCATAGCCAAAATGAAGAAAAATATGAAGAGAGAAAAGGAGAAAAACTTGAAACATTTGATGGTGAAATGTTTGTTTGATAAGAACACGCTTATTGAGATCAATGATCAAGAGGTTTTGGATGGACTGCGTTCTTCGGTTGAAATTGAGATTGAAGAGATTGATGGTATGATTCAGGAAGCTCATGAAAAGGACAAGAAGAAAATGGTTTTTAGAACTTTTTTCTAAGAAATTTTTATATGTACCCGATAAAAACGTTATGTTTACCTTAATAAAATGGTACTTTTGGTCTTATTTATCATACATTGTGATTGGATTTTTTCATGTTATTTTTTTGAAAATTTAATTCAGTATGCAAGCTCTAAGTATGAAGTACATGATAGTTTTTCATGTTTTTATGAATTTTTACATGTTTTTCATGGATTTTTCATGCATCTTATGATTTTTTTTTTCATGTTTTCATGATTTCTCATGCATTTAATGATTTTTTTCATGTATTTCATGGATTTTTTCCATGTGTTCATTGATTTTTCTTTCATTTTTTCATTCATGTGAATAGTAGGATTGTTTATGATTTTAATAGGAATTATTTTATTTAATTTTTTGTTTCTTGATAATTAATACCATTTAGGTTAGTGTAACAATTCGGAAATTAATAGGAATCTAGTGAATATTTGTAATATGAGCACATGAAATTATGTAGATAAATCTTGAGTAAACGCTCTATAATTAAAGAAACATAATATAGAATTGAAAAGCAATTTTTGAAAATGTTAAGTGAAAATTTATGAGAAAAGGACCTAAACCGGGTCAATGATTTCGAGATTGTACTTAAAATGAAGCTTATGATGAAAGGATCAAGGGTCATCAATAGGCTCAAGCCAACGCCTCTTCGACTCAAGGGGTGGGGAAAGAAGTGTTGGTGAGGATGGTGGTGGAATGGGATCAGCAGTCATCCTATCGGCGAGGGGTGACACAGATGACGTAAGTGATGTTGACATCCTGCGATGCATTGTATGTATAATGTATGAATGAATGCAATGTATGTACGAAATTCATAACGAGTGAGAGTGTTTGTGTAAAGCTAGTGTTGAGTCTAAGGCTATAGTCTAGATTACTAATGCAAACCTAGTTCATTATAACCGCCTGCTCTGATACCAATCTGTCACCCCCCTCAAATTCCATGTGTGGGGTTCTACCATGAGGCGTGTGACAAAACAGGATCGTAGTCATCAACCGTGTTGAACAACCACAATATGAATTTAAAATAATGAGCTTTCTCATTCAACGCGGGAAAAGCACTATTCAAAGTTCTAGTTGTGGAAACGTAAAAGAAATGTAAAAACCCAAAAGTAGTATATGCAAACCAAGGCTTCCAATCAAGAACACGCTTAGTGAGTTAAATGATCAAGAGGTTTTGGATGGACTGCGTTTTTCGATTGAAAGTGAGATTGAAGAGATTGATGGTATGATTCACGAAGCTCATGAGAAGGACAAGAAGAAAATGGGTTTTAAAACTTTTTTCTAAGAAATTTTTATATGTACCTGATAAAAACGTTATGTTTACCTTAATAAAATGGTACTTTTGGTCTTATTTATCATACATTATGATTGGATTTTTTCATGTTATTTTTCTGAAAATTTAATTCAGTATGCAAGCTCTAAGTATGAAGTACATGATAGTTTTTCATGTTTTTATGGATTTTTACATGTTTTTCATGGATTTTTCATGCATCTTATGATTTTTTATTCATGTTTTCATCATTTCTCATGCATTTAATGATTTTTTTCATGTATTTTATGGATTTTTCCATGTGTTCATTGATTTTTCTTCCATTTTTTGATTAATGTGAAGAGTAGGATTGTTTATGATTTTAATAGGAATTATTTTATTTAATTTTTGGTTTCTTGATAATTAATACCATTTAGGTTAGTGTAACAGTTCGAAAATTAATTGAAATCTAGTGAATATGTGTAATCTGAGCACATGAAATTATGTAGATAAATCTTGAGTAAAAGCTCTATAATTAAAGAAACATAATATAATATTGAAAAGCAATTTTAGAAAATGTTAAGTGAAAATTTATGAGAAAAGGACCTAAACCGGGTCAATGATTTCGAGATTGTACTTAAAATGAAGCTTATGATGAAAGAATCAAGAGTCATCGATAGGCTCAAGCCAACGCCTCTTCGACTCAAGGGGTGGGGAAAGAAGTGTTGATGAGGATAGTGGTGGAATGGGATCAGCGGTCTTCCTATCGTCGAGGGGTGACACAGATGACGTAAGTGATGTAGACATCCTGCGATGCATTGTATGTATAATGTATGAATGAATGCAATGTATGTACGAAATTCATAACAAGTGAGTGTGTTTGTGTATAGCTAGTGTTGATTATAAGGCTATAGTCTAGATTACTAATGCAAACCTAGTTCATTATAACCGCCCGCTCTAATACCAATCTGTCACCCCCTCAAACATGTGTGGGGTTCTACTATGAGGAGCGTGACAAAACAGGATCGTAGTCATCGACCGTGTTGAACAACCACAATATGAATTTAAAATAAGGAGTTTGCTCATTCAACACGGGAAAAGCACTATTCAAAGTTCTAGTTGCGGAAACGTAAAAGAAATGTAAAAACCCAAAAGTAAGTATATGCAAACCAAGGCTTCCTATCAATGTAAGTAATGTAAATTAAAACATGATTAAACTTTTTATTAAAACAATGCGACTTTAGCACATCCTAATCCTTAGTTGTGCTGGCGACCTGAGAAAACATGCTTAAAGAGTCAACATAATGGTTAGTGAGTTCATAGGTTCATAAGAAAAAAAATATTTGAAATGTTGAAAGATAATGTAAACAAAGTTAAATCAATAGGTAGCTAGCCTATGTTCAAGTGACTAAACATTTTAAAACCAAAGCTAACTATTTGATGTTGTTTGCCTTACATCACGTCTATACTAAACGATGGTAAAATATTAGGTCAATTTAGCACCCTTTTAAGCTCTGGTCGTGCTAGCATGACTAACAAGGAGGGTTTATCAAACCCAATAGTACTAGTTAAGATTACCTTTTAAGTCTATTACTAATAGTTCGATATGTAAGGACTTTCCATGATACGTTCGTGCTAAAGTAAACAAGTGACATAATAGTAATACAAGATCTAAATTGTTTGTTTGTATTTTTTCTTCGCCAAAAAGGAAGTGCGGGACCGGGTTAAAGAGAGATCAATGCAACAGTTTCACAAGTGTTGGAGAGATAACAGACAAACGCTTATCAGATCAAATAGGGAACCGGTTGAAAGAAACAAAGAACTAAGACAAAGAATACAAACAAGAACAAGGTAGTTGGTTTTCAAGAATGTTGTATATAGCTTTCAAATGTTCAATTAAAGTTACAAGGATTAGTCCCTAAGAATTGATACATAAGATACTTTATACTATATCCTACAGTCGGCTATACTTTGAAAGCTAACTGGAACACTAATCTAAACAACAAGATCAATGTAAAGTTAAAAGGCAGATTGACTTTTGACATGTGAGTATTACATGCCATAGCTTGCATTCTTATCTAATACTAAAATAAAAAAAAAATACAAAAATAGAAAGTTACAGACAAAGACCATGCAGGACCGGGATGGGAGATATCAATGTAATAGTTTCATAAGAGTTGGAGAGTTAACAGGCTAACACTTACAAGATCAAATAGGGAACCAGCTGTAGGAAACAAAGAACTAAAAGAAAGAACACAAAACAAGAACAAAGCACAAGGATGTTGTATATTGCTCTCAAGTGTTCAAACAAAGTTACAAGGCTTAGTCTCTAAGGACTGATACATGAGATACTTTATACTACAACCTATAACCAACCATACTTTAACAACAAGCTGGAATACTAATCCAGACAACAAGATCAATGTAAAATCAAAAGGCGGATTGCGTTTTGACATGTGACTATGAAATGTCATAGCTCATATCTTTATTTAATACTAAAAGATAAAATAGTACAAAGTTGAAAAGTTATAGAAAAAGAACATAATCTACAGTTTTACAAAAGTATATAATTATCACCAACTTGTATAAGTTGGTGAGTCATCAGAGCTGACAACGAAAAGTGGTTCAGTTTTATCAAAAGTATGTTAGAGAAAGCATGTCCTCTCTGTATTCGGAAGAAATATGTCCCATGTATTCGGAAGACTTTATCTGTTAAACTTCAGAAGACTTCATCTTTGGCTTAACAAGAACTGGTCTTTGGCTTCAGAAGATTTGACACTTAAAGAATTTTTTAGTAACTATGTCAAATCTTTCGAATTAACTCCCTGCTGATCTGCATAGAATCTTAGACCTAAAGAGTGTAGCATCATACCACCAAGAAAGGCCTTGGTACTCTCTAGGTTTCAGGAGCAGCAGGAAGTATTCAACTATCAGACCCTGAGATTCTATGAGAGCTTCTCTCTAGTTGATCTACCTTTTGTCAATCCAAGCCAAAACAAGCAGGATGGCAGATTAGCTGAGAGAATTCAAGAATGGGTGCTATAGGAATTCAGGAAAAGATTAAGCTTACATATATAGAGGCTAGCGGGAAAAACTGTTCGTCAACTTGATACTAAGGCAGACACTAAGATTAGCTTCGAATGAGAAACCTTGGTTGAAGGCCCAGTAGTGGACTCTGTAAACCTTGAGAAAGGATCATTCTCGCACCAAGTAGCCTCAGTGAAACAACTGCTGGTGAAAATGTATTACAGCCTCTCCCTGGCTAGAGCTCAAGCTTAGTACAAGTCTTAGAAGGCCAAAACTCTCTCTACCGTGAGTTATACAGGCCAACCATTGACAAATGAAAAAAGGAAATGACTCCTGAGGAGATTGAAAAGGAGAAAAGTGATAGGAAGAGGAAGGCAAGGGGAGAAAAAATAGGAGAAACCCCTAACTTTATGCAAGCTGCAATCAGGGCTGCTCACAGGTCAAGTACTCAAGATGATAATTTAAGGGCGGCTAGATTGAACTACTTGGGGTTAAGGAACTACAACATTGATGAAATCATCTCTCTCCCCTTGGATCAAGCAGAAGATCAAAGAAGGTCAGCTGGTTGACTTGCATTCTTCATCAAGTCAGGCTGCACCTGAAGTTAAGGTGAAGGTTGAACCCCAAGAAACAACACAACCTGATCCTAAAGCTACATCCAAGCCAACTTTATATTCTGACCCACAGCAGGGTCCTGAATCTTCTCCTTCTAAACATGTGGAGGAAAAGGACACCCAACTGAGTAGGATACAGAAAGAACATCTGGTGCTACAGACCACCCTAATCAGTTAAAATTTAGAAAAAGGAAAAGGATGGTCATCAGAAGGGATAAGACAAAGAAGAAGAAGTCCAAGGCATCCACCTCTGCACCTCAGGATGAGTTAGAATATTCTGAGGGTGAACAAGAAGAGGCTACTCAACCAACTGCACTTCATGTAGAGCCTATTGCTGTTGAGAGACCCATTATGTCCTGGACATTCTCAACAAATCCAGACACATGGTATGTCTCAAGAGATCAAGGAAGTCAAAACATATACTTCGTGCAGAACATGTTTACTCTTCCTTTACATGATCTCTTGGACATGAGAAGCTATTTTGAGATTCTGAAGAATCCAGATCAACTTATGAGAAAAGGAATGTTTCTGATTCTAATGAGCACTGTAAGCAAGTGAATATCAAGACTCAAAGCTTTTGTAAAGTTTTGGTAGCATCAGCCTAGTAGGAGTTTGTACGATTTATCTTAAAGGCTGATGCTCACCAACGATCTCTTAGCATGCATTCTGAAGTACAAGGAAGTCATTTTGGAAGATTTGACATAGCCACTAATAAATTCTCTAAGTGTTAAATCTTCCGAAGTCAAATACCATTTCTTTTGAAGTCAAAGATGAAGTGTTTCGAAGATTCACATACAAAGTCTTCTGAAGCCAAAGGACAGATTTTTTAACAAAGCTGAATCATTTTTCGCTGCCAGCTCTAATGACTCACCAACTTATACAAGTTGGTGATAATTCCTTACTTTTTCAAATTATAGATAATGGTATTTGTCTATAACTTTCTAATTTTGTACTATTTTATCTTTTAGTATTAGATAAAAATATGAGCTATGGCATGTCATGATCATATGTCAAAAGGCAATCTGCTTTTTAACTTTATATTGATCTTGTTGTCTAGATTAGTGTTCCACCTAGCTGTCAAAGTATGGCTGGCTGTAGGTTGTAATATAAAGTATCTCATGTATCAGTCCTTAGGGACTAAGCCTTGTAACTTTGGTTGAACACTTGAGAACAATATACAACATCCTTGAAAACCAACTGCTTGGTTCTTGTTTTGTGTTCTTTCCTTCAGTTCTTTGTTTCCTATAGCCGGATCCCTATTTGATCTTGTAAGTGTTAGCCTGTTAACTATCCAACTCCTGCGAAACTGTTGCATTGATCTCTCCCATCCTGGTCCTGCAAACCGTGATGCGGAAGGAGTGTAGGCCTTCGTTGTTTCGGCGTGGCATCCGTGTAGGATGCAGCCACAATGTGGTCGCCTTCTGGAGTCTCCAAGCACCTTAAACGACTGTTGTTGATGGCCTGGTGCTGTTGTTTTGTTGATCATGTTATACTGTGTTTGTGTATTCTTCCTTTTATGATGTTCATGTTAAACTCTATGTTGGCAATATTAAATTGTTTGCTTGATGATGATGTGCAAACCACGTCTAAGAGTTATTTTGTTTTTGAATATAATTATTGGGTTGGTAAAGTCGAAAATGTTTACGTTGGTCATCAAATGTTGTTGGGTGATACTTTCTGGGACCCTTTATTTTGGTTGTTCTATGGCTGTGATGACACACAAAAATGGTGTCGGTTGCCTTGGGGTGGCAGTCGTTTCTAGCGTGCAAGCACAACTGACCATGTCTGAGCCTCGTTTTCAAGACGCGCAACGCGCGTCGTGGAATAAACGCTAGTTGGAATTAAGATATGTTAGTGTGTAAAACGATCGTCCCATTTTTGTCTCCAATGTTCGTATTAAAACCAATAAAAACCAAGAAACCCAAGGTTTTCATTTTAGACTGCACCAACATAATGACATTGATATATGATTATAATTTTTCTTTCTTGGTCTGTGCGAGCTCCATTTTAAATACATTATTATGATTATCCTCACCCCAAAGAAGATGAAATTAATTAAAACAAATGATCATTTCTGAATTATTACCAGGGGTGGAACTACGTGTCTTAGTATGGGGTCAAGTGACCCAGTGAAGCGTCATATCACATATGTACACAGCAAATATACAACGAAATGCTGAATTACCCCATTGTTATTCAAACAATGACGCTATATATTATGTTTGGAAAAAAAAATCAAGAAGAATGTTTTGCCTCAGTGGTTCACGCTGCCTTATTTCTATCACATGACGGGAGTTCTAATCTTGATTTCTATGTTTTTTTCATTGTTGGGCTTTCGATGTATGTTTTGCTTTTTTCTGCTCGTGTTTAGACCTAGTTTGGAGACCCTTCATGTTAGCCGAACACAATCAATTTATCGCTTGCCCTCTCCCTAAACCGATTCCTCCACTCTTCTTTTCTCCAACTCTAAGGGGGCGTTTGGTTGGAAGAAATGGAATGAAATTGAGAAACTAGTAAAATTTTCAAGCAAAATTATGTTTAAGTGAGTAATGAAATGTAAAACCCAAGGGAATGTTTCACCTCAAATTCTCTTGGTTGTGGGATTTCAAATTCCCTCTCTAGGTGGAAGGATTTTGAAATCCCACAACCAAAGGAATTTGAGGTGAAGCATTCCCTTGGGTTTTACATTTCATTACCCACTCAAACATAATTTACTTGAAAACTATACTAGTTTCTCAATTCTATTCCATTCCATTTCATTCCTTCCAACCAAACGCAGCCTAAAAGATTTCACCTGCCTTGATTTTTGGTTGTGTTTCTTAATAGGAGCAGAATTCAAGTTTGTTTTTGCCGGGTTCTTGACTTGTAGTTTGCATAGGATGTTCCCTATCACAATCCAACGACAGAGATGGTGTTCCTCTCTATGCCAACAAGATTGGCCCTTTCTAAAATCTAAGGTTTATTTTATGAATAATTTAATTAAAGATGTTTTTATTTTTATTTTTTTAATAGAAATTTGCAATTTACCTTATTGCTTTGGATAAATATTGTTTTGTGTGATTGTTGATGAACAGGAAAGATAGTATGGTAAGGCTTCCTATTTATTAGTCCTGTATAAAACTAGAAGAATATGGGATTTGTGGATAATTGAGTGTTAGGCTAGACGAAGAAAACAAGAAGAATGTGGGATCTGTGGAAGAAGGAAGCCAGGTAAATGTGTAAAGTCGAAAGAATAGAAAGAGTATCTTTTTTATTACAAACTTGGTATGAAATAAAACGTTGAAACTATTATGTAGTAGTATATATGAGTATAGCACACGGACGATCAAAAAAAATTAAGATATTAAATTATAATTGCCTTGGATATATATAGACCCGAACTGACCCGACCCGAAAAATCTATAAATCAATTTGATAGATATCCGAACACCAAAATTTGGTGACCCTATTGAAAATAAATTCTGGTTCCGCCACTGATTATTACTAGGTATTTAAAAAGATGGACTCTTTCTTATAGAGGCGATCAAGCAGAGCTTTTTATGGGTCTCAATGACAGATACAATCCCCTCTCACCCTTGACGAAATTCGGTAACAGAAGCACTGAAGTTGACGATGGTTTTGACTTTTTGCTTGCTTTTTAGATGATTTCCTTTGGGTCCTTATAATTCATGATGATTTCTGGCTCGATAATCAATCGATTGAAATCATAACCCATCCATGATAATATGATATTTACAAGCTCTATCATAGCAAGTGAAGATGAGGGGATAGAGTGGGGAAGATTCTGCTTGTAAAAAAAAGGTGTGTGTTGTTTTGGTTTTTATTTTGATTTTTATTTTTTAAATAAAGCTAGAAAGGTGAATTATATAGATTTAACAGAAAAAGTTATTTGTTATTTTTGTTCATGAGATTTGGTGTTTTTCGTTTTTTCATCCAAATTTTTTTTTCACTTCTACGTCCCTGACATTATAAAAACTTGTTATTTCATCCATTCCGTTAACCCCGTTTGTTTTACAATTCAAGTGGATATCAGGTTTAAATATTTAAAGCAATCGAATAATGTTTTAATGTTCGGGGGAGTTGAATAATGTTTTTGTTTTTTCTGGTGAGATACAAAAGTATATAAATGCTCTCACATGATGTGCATGTGATGGATACTTAACAGGTAAAATAAATGAGGTTAACGAAAATGAATGAAAATGACAAGCTTTTTAAATGTTAGCGACACGAAGGGGAAAAAAGTTATTTTTGGATGAAAATACAAAATGTACCAAACCTCAAAGACAAAAATGGCAATTTACTCTAATAGAAAATATAACCTTCATTAACATTTTGGACCATTGTTGAATCGAACATAATATTTAGGGACTATATTTTAAAATTTTAAACTTTAAAGGACTAAGTCTATTATCTGATTCAAACCGTAAAGACCGTCCATGTAAATTACTCTTAAATATATAAACACACACAAAAGTAAAAGATTTCACAAATCAAATATAATAATATATATTATCTTCAAAAGTTAGGTATTAAATACTTATTTTTTATTTTTATAATATAATCTCAATTATACAAATAAGTACATGATCAGTTTAATCAAAATAAATATATGTTAAACCAACATTCAGAGGATTGTAATTTACATGATGCTTCACATTTAAGGGACAGTGAACAAGATGATTTGATAAACTTGATACACTTTAGATAGGTTTTTCCAATAGCTAACAAGTTTGATGCCTTGATTGTCTGGTTCACAAGACAGCATTTATTCAATAATGTCATCTTCCTTTGTAACATTATTTGAAGCAGCATAGTATGATTGTTTAAAAACATCTTGTGCTTTATTTTCAACCGATGGTTTAGTTGCATCTTTAACCAATGCCGAATTTAACAATTTGGGTATTCAAAATTTTTTGAAAAGATGTAATGATTTAATCTATTTTTGGACTAAATTCTTCTTTTCCTCTTAACTCTTTTTGACTTTTTTCTCAAATCATCAATAATAGTCACATGGTCGGTGGTTTCATAATGACATCTAGAGGAGTGTTTAGATGTATATAAAGACGTAAGCTTAAGGTTAAGAACGTTTAGGGGAGGTTTAGATGCACCTTATATGAGTCTTAGCTAGTAGTTTCTATATGTTAGTACTTAACTGACTATTGTCCACCTTATTGTCACCGCTTGCTTCTTCTGAACCATTGTATATTGTTGTCTACTGTATATTGTTGTCCATTGTGTGGTTCTTGTTGTTAATTGCATATTGATTGATTATTGATCCTTATATTGTTGAATGTTGTTTTTTTTTCTACAACATATTGATTGCCTAGTATGTGTTGTATGATCAAGTACTATCGGTGTCTATTTATTGTGTCTACTACATATTAATTATAGTGTTAATCGTTATGTTCTCTTCTTATTGGGTGATTTGATTCTATTATGAGTATTGGTGCTGAGGGTTTCGTTAAAAACAGTCTCTCTAACTCTTAGGATAGAGGCAATGTTTGCCTACATCTCATCCTCTATTTAGCCCATGAGTAGCTTTGCTATGTATTGGGATGTACTATGTATAACGTAATATTGCAAAAAAGAGCGATTTCAATTCATGCGCTACTCCATTTTAGACCAAAGCAAGTCATCAGCATCTAGACTTCATTGGTGTTATTCAATATCCCACTTTCACAAGACTCTCCACACTAAGCACCCATAACAAGTTGATTTGCAATCTTCTTCAAGTTAAATTGCCCATCAACAGTTGTATTTAACAAAAATGCCATTATTTACTAAAGGTTCAATATTGAAATTGACTCACTGTTTTCTTGAGAAAGTTCTCTTGGAACAAGATAAAGTACTTCATATTCCTTCACCGATCAATATGCACAAAAGACTTCAAAAATCCGAAGGGGTTCACCGAGCTTCTCGATCTTCACCTGAATTAAATGGCACAATCGACTGGTTTGTGACACTCAGTCCAGTCCATTTATAGTCACCCGTGATCGGTTACTCAAGCTCAAGCTGGTCATTGGGTTCATTGCATTTTTTAACGAGCAACTCACCTCCACTCATCACCGCAAGGTCCAATGGATCGCATAGTGTCATTTATGTCCTAAAAGCAAAACTACTTAAACAGAGAGGTTTTAGAAGGTCTTGTGTCATTAAGAAAAAAGGCTATATACTGTCAGTTCGGTTTATATCCATTCATATATGGATACCAGTAACTAGACTAAAAATGAAGTATGTAAACCAGAAAGCATACTTCTAATGCAGGCTAATGTAGGTTGAAACTTTCACATGGTCCGCTTGCGTTTGTGGCTGTCCCACATATTTAACAGAGAAACGACTCCTTCCTTTAAAGTAGATCTCCGGCCCTCATTGAAGTTCCACAACTCGGTTGTGACATATGTTCCACTTGGATTGTAATCGTTTATTTCAGTTATAGCAGTAGCCACAGCTTTATAAACTTCTTTCCCATAGTCTCTCTTTAAGCCCTTCAGTTTTTCATCATTTTCATCTATCACACGCTGCACCGATAATATACAAGTCAATATAACTTCTGAGACAATAGTATTGCAATTTCTGGAATAGTTGATGACTTGATGGTAATTCTTTGACTGTTTATGTCAAACAATGTTAATACCATCTATAAATCTTTTTTTTTTTTTTTTTTGTTATTTCTTTGGAGTTCTACAATTAATGCTCAAAATATTATCATAAAAGGCTATACAAGAACAATAAAATCTACCTCTACCTTTAGCATAACCAGCGTGGGCCATTAGAGAGAAAGAAATACCAAGTTTACTCAAACATAGGTCAAATTGGCAACCTCTCAAATGTATACCTGAGATTTTCTGTTGACAGTGATGACTTTAAAAGGATGCCAATTTGGATCTCGAAGGAACTCTTCCCACAACGAGCATAACTCTGAGGCTCTATCTTCTGCTTCTGACTCGTTATATTTCCTTTTCATGGCATCAAGAAACGGTTTATTCTCAAGTTCTCCCATCCTCTTGACACCAATATGAGCTGTTTTTGGCAGGTCTTTAAACCCCTGCAACCATGATAGAGTAATTTTTAAATCCATTTACAAGCCAATCACTAAGGAATGGGTTGAATTGGGACCAGGTTATGTTTTTATCTCTTATAAAAGAAATAACCAAAAAGATATCAGTTCAAAAGGGTTAAAAGTCTCACCCAAACAGTATCTTTAATGCATAAAACCTTATAAATCATTTTATTCAATTTAGATTGTTACTAAATAAATCATTCATGTAACCATAGTTTATATCCTAAATTCATAAATAATTATTTTGGAGAAAAGCATTACCAGTTTTTGCTCAATTTGTTTTGGCCCATTAAAAACTAGGAGGAACATGAATCATAAAATAAAATTAAAACACGCTCACTTCAATTAATTCTTTTCGAGCATCTTGAAGCTCATCATTGCTTTTGCGTTCCTGAACAACAAGAGTTTGATTTAAGCTTTCTAAATCCTCAAGTTCTTCCTCTTTTTCTCTCAGATTCTTCTGTATGTCCTCCACCTTCTTTAGAGTCTCCAAATCATCTTCCCCAATGTGCTTCATAACATTTAGTTGCCCCTTCAACTTTTTTATTTCCAGCTCTACTGCATGTTTTGAATCCAACTGTTTCTCGAGCATAATTATTTTCTTGTGAAGTTCTTCTTTTTCCCTCTGAAGTTCGTACTCAAACAAATTATACCAGAAACAAAACAAAATCACCTCAAATCCTCAATATTTGATAAAAATATCAATAAAAAGAAATGCATAACCTTCTGATCTTCTGCGAGTTTCAACACACTTTCATCAGCTTTCATTTGCTCATCAGATGCCCTCTGAAGCAGACTATTCTTTGCAGCATTCTGGAAGAACAAAGATAATAACCTTATTTTCACTCTTATGAATTTAACATGAAATATACAGGGACACACCTCTGCAATTTCTTCAGCTAGCTTCTTTTGTTCAATTTCATTAACCACTTCACGTTTCTGTAGTTCTTGGCCTTGAAGCTCGAGTTCTCTCTTTTGGTTTTGCAGTTGCAGTTTAATCTTTTCATGGTCATTAAAGATCTTCTGTAAATGTTCTCGTGCACCAGACTCAATTTTCTTGATCTCTATATACAAAACAGTAAAAAAAAAAAGAAAGATTATTACGTTATATCATAATAACTATTGATGTCAAGCCTAACTAGAATACGAAATTCTTTAGTAACCACTTCATTTGCACTCACAAAAAGATCAAACTGACAGCAATAAAAAAATACAAATAATTAAAGTCATCTTCAAAGTTAACTGGGTTCTGGACATAACAACAGATAAGAAGAGAAGTCAGCATGGTCAAAGTTACCACAGATAATGTGTTTAAAGTTTCAGGTTAATCCAACCAAATCTGGTTGCTTTTTATACAAACAACCAAGAAAATAGTACAAACCATCATTGTAATGCTGAAGAAGTTGATCTCTTTCAGCAATTATCTCGGTGAGGGACTTTTCAGTCTCCACATATTTGTTCTCCATTTCTTCCAATTGCTTCTTTTTCACTTCATTTATATTTTTCAAATTCCATTCTAGTTTATCTGTTTTACGATCTTCTTCTGCCATTATATCAGAAACGGTCCTAAGATCTCCAATCTTGCGAAGATGCTCTCCAATAATAGTATTTGCATTATAGTCATCAGATCGAGCAACCCAACCATATATCTCATCCTTGGGATCTTTATTATTAACCTTCCAATCCCTTTTACCATGATGATCAGCCTCATATGCTTTCTCAAAAGACATGGCATTATTAAATCCCGCCCAATCCTTTTTAAATTCGACCACTGCACACCCTGAATGACCACGAAAATTCCATAATGGAATCACCCTTGTGGGATTAAACCCTCTCATAGTCAAAGTATCCCTCAGATTTGAACCACTTTTTCCTACATAACGCCCATCTTTTAACTCAATAGGGAGATTGACAACGACACCCTTCCATGGCCATACAAACATCTCATCACCATCATGCTCTGCAAGATGATCAACATCAACATAATCTTTAGCTTGTGATGGACCAGAGTTTTCAGTTACATCTTTTTCAAGATATTTAACGAGTGCTAAATGATTTGCTTTGTCTTTTACACTTCGTTTTTGTGAATCACTTTTTCCCACCATAGTCGCATGTTGTAATAAATCTTTGTACTGGAAATCACGCTTTTTCTTGTTAGTACAAAATGGACAGGTGAAAGTTACATCAGATAACTTGACGTTGTATTTTCCACCCTTGAGTTCTTCATAAGATGTATCTGCATATTCCTCTACTTCAGAATCACTTCCATCAGTGTTTTCCCCAGAGCTATGATCCATATAATCCTCCATCAAACAAGCCTAATAGCCACACAAGATAAACAATTATTGTTACGGCACTTGAAAATTGGTGTTTCCCATGGCATACAAGTCATGCATTATAAACATAAGATACCAAATAAGAACAATCATCTTCAACTTCCATTCCTAAACTTAAGTCGTTTCGTCGTCAAAACTAGCCACATTTCTGACATAACGTCTTAAATTTTATCAAACTTCAAAATTACACCATTATCAGTGGTTGATTGTCATATGTACCACACTTGTGCATTTTTTTCTCACAATAATCATTTGCACAAAGAAAACCACAAATGAGCCGACAAAAGGAGAAAGCATCACTCTAAACCAACTGGTAAAATGTCTCTCTAACAAAAAAAAGAAACCCTAACAAACACATTCAGCTGATATCAACATCGGACGATTCGACCGCAAGGATTGCCGTTACAAAATAACGTAAAATCAAACAATTATTACCCAAAATAGAATGAAAATCAACTTGATTAAAAAGTAAAGTTAAAATTACTAACAAGTAGAAGAAATCCTTGACGTACCAGCACTCAATTAGTAACAGGGGCGGCTCAATGTTTTTGGGGGCCTAAAGCGAAATCTTAAAATGAGGCCTTTTCTCGAGCACGATAATAAAATAAAAGAAAAGAAAAATTATCTAACTGTCAAATACCTATTAATACTAGTGAAAGAATATGAAAACATGTTAATAGAAGCAGGAGTATTGTAAGTAGGAGTAATAACCTGGTAGATCAAGAAAATAAGGAGCTTTTCTTTCCTTATCCTTTGGTGTTTATCTCTACTACTTTCACTTCTACATTTTCTACAAACCAAAATAAGATTATATGTTAGTAAGTTGCATTCAAATTAAACTAAACATATATCACAAATCTTTGAAAGAAGAAAACCCACAAGCTTTTGGATATTAATCATTTCTCTGATGAGGTCAATTATTGATGCTACTCAAGTTAAAAGTATCAAACATGCCTAAAATTTGCAAACTATTTCATCAATCAACAATCCCTAATCACTTCAATTCATCAATGATTATGTTTAAACAAATCGTAATTATCAGGAGAATGAATATCCTAAACCAAAAGCTAAACAGATGCAATCATCAAGACTAGATCATAACTCATAAGAAACGCTAATGCAGACAACTCATAATATTTCATAATCAAAAAACACAATCAAAATCTCAAGAGAAACCGATTAGAATCAACAAAATCGACATATGAATGATACTCTGATGAACATAAAACACAACAAAAGCATCAGTATGAGTATGAAATCGGAAATGGCATTATACATCATCATGAGATACTAATCTATAATTATTAACAAACACAGCATATCAAAATCGAATACATGCAACACGAATAACATAGGTGTTGCTCTGCATTGGGACATTTTATATGCAATTAGAACCGAAAAACATAATTTAGTATACTTATGCAGCGAGCAAGAGCTGTAGAGAGAATGCTTCTTTCAAATTGACATAGATTTTAGGTTACAACAGATGGAGATGATCTAGAACGAAACAGGAGAGTTTTGACAGGTGGAAGACTGAAGAGGGGTGATTGTCATATGTGCATGTGTGCTTGTGCTTGTGTTTGTTATGCCCAACACAACCATATGGATACAAAAAACGAAACGAAGAGACAAAATTTTGGGGAATGTGAAGACCGGAAATCGCAGTTTAGTTGGTTACATCGGTCAGCATATAAGAATCGAATAAAATTTTAATTAACCTATATATTAATTTACGAATGAAATGAACAGTGGCATGAATTTAAAAACAAAGTAAAATGAACAGTGTTTTGGTAAGGCGGTGACATCCTCATCTAAGAAGCTTGACACCCCACCTTCCTATTTTATTCTTCTTTTCCAATCCACTTTTCCAATCCACAGATTCACATCATGCTTTTAATTGCAAATTTTAGAGAGAGAAAGAGCAGTATTGTACATGTTTTGTTGCTATTGGTACAACTATGGTTTGCTTATTTCTCCCTTTATATATCACTTTAAGAGGGCCGTCTAAGACGCGGTTGTGGGTGCAGATGGTGATGGCCTTAGTGATGGGAGGAGGTAAAGGTGGCGATCTGGTTGTGGTTGCCGGCGAACGCGATGCCATGGGGTTTTTTTGTTCTTGGTGGGGTTAGTGGTTACGGTGGCGTGTCCGGTTGTTGCCGTCGATTCACCTGTTGTGTGACGTTTATTCGGTCGGTTCCCCTTTAAGAGGGCCGCGCAAGACGCCGCCGGTGGTATCTATAGGCCACCTTAGGTGGCATCTATGTTGCGGCCACGCCCTCCGGTCATCCGACAACTATTTTTAGCGCCGCCGCCACTTACCTCCGCCTTAGAACTATCGCCGATAACCTGTAGCAGCCGGTGTCAGTCGTCATTTCAGTGATGATGAGTGTTCCTATGTTTTCATCTTTTGCTCAATGATGATGTGAAGGCCACATCTGAGAGTCGTTTTGGTACTAGATCTGGTGTTCGTGGGTTGTTTCTTTAGGATAGCAATACTCATGCAGTTTGTGTTGAGTTCTATGGTCCTCTGGTTGTTCTTTGCTTAGTGATGTTGAGTTTTTGGTTTGTATGCGCAGATGTGGTGTTCATGGGTTTAAACCCTATTTTATTCTGAAGTAAAGAAGTTTTCTCCTTCCCGTTGTGCTCGATGATGATGTGTTGGACACATCCGAGAGTTTTTTTGTTGCTAAATAGTTTGTTTGAGTTCTGTGGTCCTCTGGTTGCTCTTTGCTCAATGATGTTGAGTCTTTGGTTTCTATGTGTAGATGTGGTGTTCATGGTTTTAAACCCTAATTTTTTTCTGAAATGAACAAGTTTTTTTCTTCCCTTTGTGCTCGATGATGATGTGCTGACCACATCTGAGAGTTTTTTTGTCGCTAAATCATGTTTTCGTGGGTTTTTACTTTGGAATAGTAACAGTCAACAGTCTATTTATTAGGTTTTTTACTTTTTTTTTTTTGTTTTGGTTGGATGATGTTCAATATTTGGTTTTCAGATTTGCTTTTGGATTATACTTTTTGAGGTGTTCCTGATGTATTTTGATTGATGATGACAATGATGAATTGATGATGATGATGGCGACTTGATGATGATGTTGAGCTGATTGTGATCATTAAATCCGTGGTTTGATTCTGGTTTTCTGTTGGTGATAGCTTTGGGTGCTAATATTTTGTTCATCTAAAACATTGTAAAACTTATGCAGCATTGTTTATTTTGTTCTATAGGTGTTATGTATGTAAAAGTAACTGTTGTTTGGCGTGGCACCGGCTTGCAGCCACAACAACTCACTTTTTTTGAGCCTTTTTGTTACCAATACCGTCACAAAAATGATGCATTGCGTTGTAGAGTTGTTGATCGACACTCGCGCAACGCGCGAGGTTGATTACCACTAGTTATTTTAATAAATATGTGTAAAAGAATAGTGAAAAACTAAAGGCCCGTTTGATCACGTAATTTTTAGTAATTTAAATTGAAAAATTTTCCATTCAAAATCATATTTGGTTGGTCAATAGAATAAATTAAAATTAGAAAAATTTTCCTTCATTCATTGTCAAATTTAGGGGTGTGCAAGAAACCGAAATAACTGAATCGTAACCAAAATAACCGATGCAACCAAACCGAAAAAATCAAAACCGCTAAGAAACCGACGGTTTGGTTTGATATTTTTTAAAAACCGAATTTTTCGGTTCGGTTTTTATTTTGCTTGTAACAAAAACCGAAAAACCGAACCGAAACCATACAACCAAACTTGTAAATTTAGATATGTAATCATACACTTATAAATATTATCAACCTATTAGTTAGTTGTTTAACTTATGTTATCTACAAAAAATTGAGTATTTAAGTTTCAATAATAATCTCTAAATTTCTTTTGTTTGAACTAATGAATTAAAATGTTTTATTGAATTTTTTGTTATTCTATTTTATGGATTGCATTTAATTTTTAATGCCAACAAATTTATAAGAATATATAAATTATATTTAAATATCAACAAAATAATGTAAGGCCAAAGTTTTTATCTTAAATTCATTACTTCAGAACAATTTTTCTTTAAAAACTTGAAGTCCAAATGGTAAAACCGAAAAAAACCAAAACCGAACCGAAACCGAAATTAAAACCGAAAACCAAAAACCAAATAAACCGAAACCGAACAGTTTTAAAAACCTAAAATCCGAAATATCGGTTTTTGGTTTCGGTTTTAGGCTAAAACCGAATCAAACCAACAATGCTCACCCCTTGTCAAATTCCATCCACTTACCTATGGAATGATCAAAATTAACATTTCAATTTCATTCAAAATTGAACAACCAAACACATTATCAATTTTAACAAGATTCAAATTCAAATTCTATTTCCAATTCCAAATTTCCAATTCCTTTGCAAAACATTCGGAGAACCAAACGGCCCCTAATTAGTATGTATAAAATACCGGTTCAACTAGTATAACCCTCGATTCAACCGGTTCGGTTCCGGGTCTGACCGTCGATTCCCGGTCCAACTGTAGGTTCAACGTCAAAACGGTTTTAAGCGCGAAACTGACCGGATTCGAGGCCGGTTCCTACTCTAACAGGTTGGACATGCCGATCTGATTCGGTTTTCAAAACATTGGTTATATAGTTTATTGTTTGAAAAGAAAAATCGAAAAGTGATTTCTATGTGTGTTTCAACTTTTACAATTTTATTATCATAACTTCTAATAAGATAAAAGGTTCATATGTAACAATCCTCAGCTCAAATGTTTGAAGAATGATAATCAAAATCTTATTAAATTAGGGAGGTTTTAAATTCATTTCTCATACGTACAAAAAAGAAGAAAGAAAAAGTTTCAGGTTAGGTTAAAAGGATTTATCATTTAAGAAGTGTTTAAGTTTTCTTGATGGTGATATTAGGTTTAAGAATAATATGGACAAACTAACTTACAAGCTTGCATTCGGGGACATGCCAGACTAGAGCCATAAAATTTCATGCTTGAGTAAAATCAATGATCGGGTGAGCCAGTGGTCGTTAATGATTAAAGAAGTCGCTAAAAAAATAATTTATCTATTATTATTAATAAGTAACTAAGATGACATATCTCATTTTCTTATGCTCTCAATTAATAATTTTTATGCTTATTTTCTAGTCAACCATCTTCAATTCTAATTCCAAACTATGCATATTTATATGTTGTGGAGTCAGCTAGTGATTCTAGTACAGATGATGAAATGGTTGGGATACACGAGTATGTGCAACAAAATAGAGCGCCAAAGGATATTCTTCCTAAGGCAGCTCCAGAAGAGATCCAGTGATGACATTGTTGTTGATTATGTGCTTGAGGAACCGGCTAAGGGTAAGAGGTTAAAGAAGATGGTAAGGTCATCTAGTAGAGTGAAAAAAGGAATAGGAAGAGATTTTTTGGTATAGAAACCAAGGGGTTAGTCAAGTTTAGAGACTGCTCATGTGGTAGAAACACCTATGACATCAGCATTCACATCAATAACATCAACATTAACAACATTTGCTTCTATATCAACACCACCAAGACAGACATCATATGTTGACACGTTTAATCCTGACATTCTAATCACCACACCACTAGCATACAACCAATCACAAAAAGACAGCTACTAAGGAACCCACTAGTAGTTTACTGATCTTACAAAGGAGAGTCTACGATTTGGAGGTAGATTTGTTGAAAAAAGTGCAAACAGATTTAGAAACTTGATATTAGATAATCAAATCAAGGAGTTAGAGGAGTTGTTGAAGTCAGTGTTTAAGTTAATTAGATCTCAACAGCCTGTTTAGACTAATACTATTAAACATGAGGTTGGTGAAGTTTAGAAAGAGATTGAGAAAGAGACAACGGCTGAGAGTAATGGGGAGGTTGTAAGGATTATGTTGGAGAAAGAGATTGAGAAGGATATTGATGGTGAAACAGCTGCTGAGAAGGATGATGATGGTGAGAAAGAGGATGATGATGAGAAAGATGATGATGGTTATGATTATGGTAAAGGTGATGAAACTAAAAAGACAGATGATGGTGATGATAGACTTAAAGGAGGTCAAGGTAGTATTGGAGGCACTTTTGGAGGTTCATCTGAAGTTGATAAGGTTGAGGGTCCAAGTGATGCTAAGCCTGATGTGGTATATCCTTAAGATCCAGTGAATCCAGCTCAAGAAACTGCTTTTGAGCAAGAGTTGTATACACTTAAGAATCATAAGTTATTTTTGGATGTACTTGATAAAAATCTTGATGATTTCATAGATTTGGATGGTGGAGAGGATGATGTGATCTACACGGACGTATTTAGGAATTTTAATTTTGGATTGTTGTAGGTGAGTCATTCACAACTTCAGAGATTTCTAATGTTGTGATTGATCTGGTTCCAAAATGTGTATTAGAGTCTATTCCAGGAGTTATTTCTGAGATTACTTCGGAGACTAGTTTGAAGAAAATACTGAAACTGAGAGTATGTATCCCAAGGTGGAATTAGGAAGGGTGTTAGCTTAGCCGGTTATATAAGGTGCACACGTCCTTGTATAACAAATTCTTACAAGCACCTTCTCCACCAAAGGAAGCACATCATATTTGATATAGGAAAAGAGAAGGAACATATAATGATACATCTTTGATTTTAAGCTGGGTATGTGCAGGACCGTTTGAAGGTGTTCAATGCAAATCAGTTTCACAATGAGGAGAGACTTAGAACACTTAACAGATCAAATAAGAAACTGAAACCTTTAAGGTGATACTAAGAGAACACAAGTAAACAAGAGACAGAAACTTAAGAACAAAATAGATTTGTTTTCAAGGATAAAGTATATTGCTTTCAAGTTCTATTACAAGTGTTACAAAGCATACTTAAAATACAAGGACCTGATACACTTTATACTACATCCTACAGCCGGCCATACTTTGAAGGCCAGCTGGAACCACTAATCTAGACAACAAGATCAATGTAAAGTCAAAAGGCAGATTGCCTTTTGACAAGTGACTATGACATGCCATAGCTCACATCCTAATGTAATACAAAAAGGATAAAAGTACATAAAGTAGAAAGTTACAGACTCAAGACCTTAATCTACAGCTTCCTAAAGCATGGATCTTTTCACTAACTTGTCTAAGTTGGTGAGTCTGCAGAGTGGCAGCGGAATATTGGTCAGCTTTTTTGAAAAGTTGTTGATCACAGAGTGCATGTCTTCTCTGTATTCGGAAGAAATCAGTCTTCTATCTTTGAGGCTTCGGAAGACTTTGTCTTCTAAGCTTCGGAAGACTTCATCTTTGGCTTCGGAAGATTTGGTCTTTGGCTTCGGAAGATTTTACACTTAGTGTAATTTCTTTGCAGTGTGTAAAACTTCCGAAGTAACTTCTACCATACACAAAGTGCATGCATGCAGGAGACATCTTGACTGTTTTGAGTGCATCAGCCTCTTTCAATTACCTTACAGTATGTAACTTAGAAAAGGATTTGTATAGGATCAAGTGGAGAAATAAAAGCATAGGATACTATACAAGTGTTAGTGACTTCAATAGTTTATCCGCTCTTGATCTGAAAACTTTGAACAAAAGTTCATTCTTCAATCCAAGCAACAATATGAAAACAAAGTGGTTCAAGAATCTGTTGTATAAAAATTGTAAATTTGAATTTTGCAAGCTTAAGCCAATTAAAGCCAAAAAGATTATGGATAACACAAGGGTTCATCCCCACTACAAAGGAACACTTGGTTAATCATGTATACATGAAACCAAAGATTGCAAAGAAGATTCCTATGCTCTCCTTTACTGGTGAATAGCCTTGCTAAATTTGTGAAGTGGAGATATGAATATAAAACTAGACATGCAGTTATAGTGTGCAAAGATAAAAAGTATAGGATCATGGATCATGTAGGGTGGTTGTAGTCTAGAACGGAAGATCTAATGAAGCTACAGGCCAACAAAATAGAAACTCTAGTGACAATTCATTTCATATTAACTCAATTTGAGCGTATGATGAACAAAGCCTTGGAAAAGGGATTGTATGTTGGTGGGGTAATTACAAAGCAGGCAACATAGATGAATGATGCAATTTGATTCACTGAACATAGGTGAAGATTGTAGAGTTGAGAATTTGAAAATCAAAGAGTTAGATTATGCAAAAACTTGAAGAAAGCGAAAGATTAAAGTTTACGAAAACTTTAGATGATGCAAGAAGAGATGCTAGGATGCGAGAACTTGTTGTGTTGCAAGAACTGGCTAATGTGCGAGAACTTTATGAATGCGAAAACTTTCAAGGATGCAATGTTTTGTTAGATTTCTCATGTATAAATAGGTTTAGGTGTATGTATTTTGAAATTTTTTGCAATTCTGTATATGTAACCATACATTTTTAAGAGAATTTCAACATAAACTTTACTTGATTGTGTATGTATGTTTTGATTTATTTCTTATTGATTAATCATTTTTAATAATATTTAGCTTCATATCACTTTGATTTCATCTTAGTTATTTAGTTATTTGATTCTCGATTATTATTGAGTTTAAAAAATTTCCAATCCTTGCAAAGATACAAGTGTGTAAAACTTTGGGTGCAAGTTAACAAAACACGTGCCATTATATACACTTATGTAGCATGTGGGGTTTCCTCGCCATGCTATGTGTCACAAGCCAATTGGTCCACTAAAAATTTTTCATTCTTTTATTCCAAATCAATAGGCAAATTAAATCCAAATCAGATGCAAAATCAAATGGGTTCCTACAGATTTTATTAGGTTTGGAATTTATACTTGTTAAATATATCAAAACAAAACCAAGTACTATTCGACGAAAAAATCAAACATATGATACCCTAATACAACTTAAGTAATTCCTTTGCGTATTCACTAATCACCATTCCTCTGTAGCCAACCCCAACACCCTTCATCCCTAGTGCAGGCACAAACTCAAGCAGGTAGACCCAGGCTAACCCACCTTTCAAAATTGGTTGGACCCTTTGATCAGTCGTATGAGCCATGAAACTAGATGCCGTTATGCATTATGAAAAACTGAGCAGAGCGCATCAGTAACTGCCTGAAGTCTTAACTTGTTAACAAGCAACTGCAGCCTCTGGTTCAGGTTCAGATTCAGGTTCAGGTTGAATGTCATCGTTGGAGGGTGCAGCCAATGGCACTTTCTGGAATTCGTTTCTTAGCTGTCCACAAGCTGCACTTGCATCTAGCCCTCGTGTCTGCCGTACACTAACGGTTATCTTACGGGATTCCAACATAGATTGAAACATATTGATCTGCGAGTATAGTTTACATGAACTAATAAGTAGATAGACAAATAACTTGAATCTAAAAATGAAACTGAACCAAATTCCAATTGGAAAATTTGACCTCTTACAGATTACGACAAGAAAACATTGCAGTAAGAGACAATAAAAAAATTACATAAAGAATGTGTACCGCTTTTCTGTAAGGACGCTTATACTCAGTGCCATCAATTGGATTGAATGGGATCAGGTTAACATGATATCCAGGTCCCCATTGATGAAGTAATTCAGCAAGTTCTTTTGCATGTTCCACATCATCATTGACTCCAGCTATCAAAAAAGGTTGACTTAGTTTCATGTTAAAATCGTCTTTTTAAAACATAAGTGAACACAATATCATGTACCTAATAGTGTGTATTCAAAGGATACCCGTCTACTAGTTTCATGGAAATAGTCTCTACAGTCCTTCATAATTGCCTCCAGAGGGTACGCCTTGGCACTCGGCACAATCTTTTCCCTCAGTTTCTGATTAGGAGCATGAAGGCTGAAATACACACATTATTTCAAAATGTTGACTTTTTAACAACAAATTCAAAGGATATCCAAAGTCAATGCGGATATTGTTACAAATTTGGCACCAACATTGTTCAAACTTCAATAAAGACGCTTACATATCTCTAGCCTAAAAAGGCATTCTTTCAAACTGAAAAGTCAAACTATCAAAAAATGAGTGTATGTTGCATACCTAAGGGCCAACGTAGACTGAAGTTTGTGAGAAGCCAGCTTCTTGATAGTGTTTGGAACCCCAACAGTGGAAATGGTCATCATCCTTTGTCCGATTTGTACATCCTTGAATCCAAAAGACAACACACATAGTTAATATGATCGGTTTAGATTAACTATGATTCCATGGCCTTACGTCTTTAGCATGTAAACAAAATGGATAAATCATACATGACAAAAGCAACTATCATACGAAAACCATTTTCAGGAAAAGTTATGATAGATAAAAGGATAAAAGAAATTATGAAAGGAATAAGCCATTTGATTATGTTGAAAGTGAACCTTGTTTAAGCATCGGTGAGCTGCAAGAACTTCTTTCAGGTTTAACATCGGTTCACCCATTCCCATGAAAACCACATTTGTAACCCTGTTGTTGAACACCTCCTCTATTGCCAACACCTACAAATAAAACAGTAAATCAAAAATCATATCTATTATTATTATTATTATTAAAACTCCATTCGCTTCTTTAAACAGCTAAGTGAATTGAATGTTTTAGGTAAACCTGCTCCACAATCTCGTGCGCTTTAAGGTTTCTGGAGAAGCCTCCCTTTCCAGTAGCACAAAATGAGCATCGTAACGGGCAGCCTACCTAAGTAATCAAAAAAAAAAAAAAAAAAACAAACAAACAAAAGGTAGTTTGTTAGTAAATACAGATCAAAACAATATATCTTCTAAATATACAAGAACCATAAAAATGGTCAAATGGAGGCAGATTATCCTACAAAAGAAAGATCACCTGTGACGAGACACAAGCCGTAAGGCGAACAGAACCTTTATCATCTGTTACAGGTATGCCAACAGTTTCCACCAGTCGATTATCTTCCAACTTTATCAGCAACTGAAGTTTAAATCAATCACTTAATCGTTTTAGATGCAACGAAATGGCTATTGGGTGTGACTATAATTTTAACAACAGGAAAGTACTAACCTTGATGGTGCCATCAGCTGCAGTCACAGAACTATGCACAGCGGATCGTCCAACCGCCCAACCAGCTTCTTGGAGTTCAGTTCTGAATGCCAAAGGCACTTTCACATTGAAAAATAAAACACAAAATCAAACACAAGACTCAAAACACACCATCATCAATCAACAATTACACCAATAAAAACAAAATCAAACATAAGATTAAAGAAAAAACCCACCAATAATCAACAATTACACCAATTAAAACAAATCAAACATAAGATTCAAAACACTCCACCAATAATCAACAATTACACCAATAAACACAAAATCAAATATAAGATTCAAAACACACAATCATCAATCAACAATCACACCAATAAAAACAAAATCAAACACAAGATTCAAAACCCACCACCATCAATCAACAACAATACCAATTACCAATTCAGACTTATTTCCAAAAACTAGAGCTCACCCTGACTGAATTCCTGAATATCTTTAACCCTTCGCTTGTACAAAAGATGATGCAACTGCTTGCCTCTGTAACTTTGCTAAACCAACAGAAATACCCAAATAAATACAGACAAATCTTGGCCCATAGCTAATAAAATTAATGGGATTTCATCAATATACCTGACCGAAGTCAATAGCTAGCTGTTGAAGTTGTTCTTCTGACATGCCGAGAAGCACGTTGGAATTGGGTGGAGACGACTTTGTGGTGGTGGTGGGAACGGTGACGACGGTGCGGGAAGAGGCGACGGTGATGGCGCGAGACCTTGCGGCACGTGCGAGCGGCGTTACGGAGCACATGAGTTGTAGCAACGCCATTGATAAACCTTTGCCGATGAACCCAAAACCTTGGCTAGACGATAGAGCACCTTTCGATATTTTAAGCTGTGAATATCTTAAAACGGCGCCGTTTGTATACATTTCCTTTTGCTGGGTTTGTAGTTTGTTGTTTGGAGTAAGAAATTGGTTCAAAGTGAAACTTCTAATAAAAATTTTGTGAGGTTTACTTAAAAATCGCCTTTAAGAATTAAAAAGAGGGTTAAGTTATCCTCACGTGTTTGTATTTTTATACTTGTTTAATTGAAATTTATCGTTTCAATCTGAATCCTAATTGTCAATTAATATAAGCACACTAATTTACTTAATTCATTCTTCCTCTGACCATCGTCATTATCAATGAAATAGTATTGAAGGACAATGTTGTGGTTTATTTAAGGTAGCTAAACTGAATATGATGAGATCCAACCAACGGTTATTATATTTTTGAATTTTAAATATGCGTTTTATACTTAACGGTTTGCATTGTGGTTTGTAGGTGGGCAACGAAACTTGTATTCAATTAGGTTGCATCATAATGGTGTTTTTTAGGAATCTTTTTGGGCGTAGGCATGCTTATGGTAGAGTGCATTATGTTGATTTTTCTTGATATTAAAAAGTTCTTTGTGTATGAACTTGACTGGATTAGACAGAAAATAGGGACTTTTAAAGAGGATAAACCATTTTATTATCATTTTCTTGTTCCTAGGGTGATTTAGATTTCAGATTACAATCACTAAAGAATGATTAGGATGTTATCAATCTAATTCGGTATGTAGCAAATAAAAAACTTATAAACTTTTAAGTTGAATCTAGGGAGAGTAATTTAAGGACCTATTTCACTTCACCCCAATCTACCAAAGTTGTAATTAAAGAACTAGAAAATGTTAGGACCGCAAGGGTTAGAATTCTTAAAAAAAAAACCTAAAAAGAGACTACTTAAGGAATGGCCTAAAAAGGGTCATCAAAAACAAGATCGAGAACATCATGAAGAGATTGGTGGACATAAAAAATAGGGAGGGGAACATCAAGAAAAGGTCGGTGGACATCAAAAACAGGGTGGGGAACATGAAGAAGATGTTGGTGGACATTAAAAAACAAGGTGGGGAACATTAAGAAGAGGTTGGTATACATCAACAATAGGGTGGTGGACACCAAGAAGAGCGTTCTGGACATTAAGTACAAGGTGGGAGACATGATCAACATGGGTAAAAGGGAGGTGACTGCTTTAGAGTCACTCCATGGGTTTGAGTATGATTTTGATGGCATGGACTTTGATACGCATTTTCCTATACACAATGGGGGTGAACAAGGTGATGTTAATGGTGTAAAAGTGAATGCGAATGAAGTTGAACAAAGTGATGTTAGTGGTGGAAAAATAAATGACAATGAGGGTGAAAAAGGTGATGTAAGTGGTGATGAAAGAATAATCAAAGTGAGGCTGAAATAGGTGTTGCTACTAAGACAAAAGATTATTTATTGACATAGACAATAAGGTTAAAGATGTTGAGATTGACATGAAGGACTATGAAACAAATATTGATACGGAGGACTAGATAAATGTGATAAGTATAACAAGTCAAAGTTCCATTGACTTAATGATGATGATGTGGAAAATGATTTAGATTATGAAACAATTGGCAGTGTAATAGATGACTCTATTGATGATTTTAAAATGGTTAAAAGCAAAAGAAATTAAAAAACTTACGAAAAAACAAAGAATATAATTTTAGTGGTGCTTTTTTTAGGTTAAATATTTGAAATGGAAGGAAATTAGGAAACTAATAAGGAAGCATACTATGGAAACAAGAAGAGATATTTAAATATCTGACATTGTTTTTTAGATTTAAATAATTGTTATTTTTCATATTTTGTTGCAACGATCCCCTCTTTCTAATAGTAGCTTATCGTAATCATTTTTAAAAGGTTTAATGAAAGTTCAAGTTGGTTGAATACTTTTGTAACACATCGGTCCTAAGCGCATGGGAAGGCGTATGAAAGTTAGATTTGAGATCTACAATAGTTCCTTGCTTGAGTTTGTATTTAGGAGCTCTCTATTTTGTGAGGTAAGACTCGTTATTTCTTAAATGAGAGTTATTACTATGTATGAGCAGAAATGTGATGTTGTGGAACTTCATTTCTGTGTGAGATCGCTCTGCTGGAGATCTAGACGTGTCAAGAAGCTGCATTACACTTCGGGAAAGCTTTGGTAAGATTCTAGATCCTCACATTATGTCTTGTTATAACTTTTGGGAAAAATTGATGTATTTGACAGATCAAACCACTTAGTAGTAAACTAGAAGAGATGATGGGGATGCTAATAGAAAACCCACACTATGATGGGTGGATTTGTCACATAAATGCTTTTGGGATAGTTTGGTGGTGCGTGAACTAAAATAATGTCTGTCCATATATATAGAAACACCAAAATAAGAATTTCATAAATTTAGCAATAGACTTTGTCCATGCCACCACCACCACCTTTTTTATTTCCTAAAATAGCATTTATCATTAGTATTTCATCCACCATCCTCATGACTTAGAATAAACAATCTTCTACGGGATATCTTCTCCTCTCTTCACCTCCAGGCTCTCTCGCAACAACAGGGGTTATCCTTCACTTCCAAGGAAAAACAAGACAAGGATTCAATCTTTTTTTTGTGGTTGTTGCAGGTATGTATTTATTTCTTGAATTCACAACCACAAATAAAACTATCAAACATCTCTTCTTTTTTAAAGTCACATATACATATATTTTTTAGCAACCAACGACTATTGACAATTTATTTCATAATAACTATAAAAGATAATATATATATATTTATATATTTATTAACAAAAAAATATATTTAACCTTTTTCTTTTTCTAGTTATCATTCATTGGGGGAGGAAGAAGCATACTAACACATTTTATATAATTTAACAATATTAATAGATGTTAATTAAAGTTACATTTGGTTTTGTTTTTTGAAGAGGGTCAAATGGGAAAGAAGGGATGGTTTTCGGCAATGAAGAAAGCTATAAGCCCTTCTATTTCCAAGATCAAGAAAGAGAAGGTATGTTTCTACTTTTTGCACATAAATTATTCGATTGAATTCCCATGACATCTAACAACTTGCCTCCTATGATAGAGATCCCATAAATCAAATTCCAATTCCAAAAAATCATGGCATGGAAATCAAATGAGTTTGGATACATGTTCATCTCCAACACAAGCTGCAACATTCCATCAATATCACACAACAATAGAGACGGAATTTAAACCACCCGAGGATGAGCAAATTAAATATGTGGATTCGGTCACCTACGTTGTAGAAGGTACAATATCTCATGTTGTTGTAAAGGCAATCAATTTAATAAACTAAACCACTACCATTGGGGAAGAGACACCATTTCATATTACTACAAAGGTTAACTTCATGACATCAAACTCTTGTTTCCTAGGTAAAACACATGAAGAAATCGCTGCCATCAAGATTCAGACGGCTTATCGTGGGTACATGGTAATGATCTTTTCAATGATAATCAATACTTATGAGTTAATTATCATTACAAAATCTATTTTACTACATTTATTATTATTATGATTATTATGACTACTTTTAAAGTTCCTTAAAAGAATTTTCTTATATGATCCGTTTGAGATAAAGTCTAATTACAAATAAATCCCAACACATAAAAATCTCATTTGATGTTTCATTAGCTTATCAATCATAGAGATTAAGTGATTCTTTTACGAATATGGAATCGAGTTCTACACCTAACAAAAAAATGTCAATCTCTAAGTCCATGAGATTATGATGTATTATACAAATATTTTGATTGTCGGGTTTGTTTTTCCAGGCAAGAAGGGCTTTCCGCTCTTTAAGAGCAATGATGAGACTAAATTTATGGCTTCAAGGGCAGGCAGTCAAACGTCAAACAACATCCACCTTAATGCGTATACAGACAATTGGTCGTGTTCATTCTCAGGTTCGAGCCAGGAAGACTAGAATGGCTGAATTGAATGAGACCCTTCAACGACAGCTAATTCATAAGCCAGAAAAATTTCTTCAAAAGGTTGGTTCCATAATAAAACTAGCCTTACATCAATGTCGTTATGTTTTATTGTATCGGACCCAAAAAGATCCTCAAAGAAATAAATGAACATGAAAGAGTAACATTTATTTTGTATCATACTAGGATTCTCTTATGGAAAAAGCTAAGAGCCATTGCTCTTATTTAACTACGAAATATAAGCAATTACACATGTTAGATTAGTGATGAAAGCATTATATAAGTCATAGTACGTAGTCGAAGGATTCATTTTTTACCGAGACATAAGTGCAAAAAGGTGCAAGTTTGAGACCACAAAACATAATAATAAGGAAAATTAGAAAATAAAAAACAATATCGTTCCACGAATGTAGTTAAAATTATCAATTAGAATCACTCATTAAACAAAAAAAACTAATAACAACCGACAAACATGTTAGAGGTGCATTGCATACACTTGTATAAGTAATCAATCCTAAGTTATAATTTGGATGCTTTCTACTTGAACAGCATGCTTTTGATTTGAGTCCCAAGTCTAAGGAACAAATAGAAGCTGCATTAAAGAGCAAGAAGGAGGCTGCTGAAAGAAGAGAAAAGGCATTGGCTTATGCATACTCACGTCAGGTAATCAAGTACCCAACTTATGCCAATTGATGTGTGAATTTATTCTAAAGATTTTGCATCAACAAACAGCAAACATGGAGGAACTCACAAAAATCTGCATATTTAGACCCAAATGATTTTTATTTTGGATGGAGTTGGTCAAACCGATGGAATAAAGCTACACCTTGGGAAACTGGATTCACAAGACGCCAATCACCACCTTCCAATGCATCCTCTAAGGCTTTGTTATGCAGGTCGCAAATATCAAAAGCCTAGCCCTACTGTATTAAGGTCAAGATCATTGGTGGGGTTAGCCATAAAACGACATTCGATGACAAATTCACTATATGCTTGCAGTAAAGGTGTTCCGTTGTCGCGATGTGAACATAATCATATTGGGTTTAAACTTAAATGTATCGTATCTATAAAGGTTGTGTAATAAGCAGATATGATGTATGAGATTGAATTTAATATCCCATGAAAAAGCTTACCCATTGGGAAATGATATTTAATGGGACGTGGTTTCACTCTATCTTTGTGTGACAAAAAACATATTTGCTTTGTCTAACCATTTTATTGTTCAAACAACTAAATGAATAAATCCTAAAAAATCTCTAAATAAAAATGAAATTAAGAATGACAAAAGAGAACTATATAACTTTTTTGACTAGGTCATATATAACTAATGTTGATCTTGTGAGTGTATAACATTATTCATTGAACAATAAAAATTACATTGTGTGAAACAACATGTATAACTTTTTAATGCATTAAGTTTATATAGGTCTCCATGTAGCTAAGGCTGTTTGTTCTTTCTTTTTTCTTTTTACATCTAAGCTTTATTTTATATATAGTTATTTTTTTGAGTAAATGAAAAGTTGTTGCAATGCTATGGCCAGTCAAACCCTTATTAAAAAACCTGGGTCTGATTCCAAGACAAGCCATTTTCCTACCATTTGTTCTTTAGGCTTTCCCGCTCCCTTACGTGTTTTTTAATCATTTCTTTATTACATAACTTAAAGAGCGATAATTTATTCTTTTAAGATTTTGTTAACTTTGAGTAAAACATGTACAGTTTTTAAATATTTTTATGTATGCTTTATTGTAAATTATATTTAAAATCAAGTCTAGTCAGATATAATATATTGTTATATTAATTTTACTTATGTGTAAGTTTTGTATAAATTTTATTCAAAACCTAGTGCGGTTAAACATAATATATTATGTTTCATTCCGATTTATGTTTTGATATACAAGTATTCTAAACCGACATTTTGAGCTTACCTTATTCTTATCAACAAAAAATATTGAATGACGGTAAAAATAACTGTAAGGATTACAGAAGAGGCTGATGCACACAAAACACTCAAGGTGCTTCCAGCATGCATGCACTTTGTGCATGGTGGAAGTTACCTTGCAAGTTTTACACACTGCAAATAAAATACTCTAAGTGTAAAATCTTCCGAAGCCAAAGACCAAATCTTCCGAAGCCAGAGATGAAGTCTTCCGAAGCTTAGAAGACAAAGTCTTCCGAAGCCATGAAGATAGAAGACTGATTTCTTCCGAAGACAGAGAAGACATGCTTTCTCTGATCTATTTTTTCAGAAAGCTGACCAACTTTCTGCTGCCACTCTGAAGACTCACCAACTTACATAAGTTGGTGAAAAAGTCCATGCTTTAGGAAACTGTAGATTATGGTCTTGAGTCTGTAACTTTTCACTTTATGTACTTTTATCCTTTTTGTAATATATTAGGATGTGAGCTATGGCATGTCATAGTCACTAGTCAAAAGGCAATCTGTCTTTTGACTTTAATTGATCTTGTTGTCTAGATTAGTGTTTCCAGCTGGCCTTCAAAGTATGGCCGGCTGTAGGATATAGTATAAAGTATCTCAGGTCGTTTTATTTTATGAATATGCTTTGTAACACTTGTAAAAAAACTTGAGAGCAATATACTTATTCCTTGAAAATGATTCTGAGTTGTTGTTCTTAGTTCTGTCTCACTTGTTTGCTTGTGTTCCTTAGCATCATACAAAAGGTTCCAGTTCTCTATTTGATTTGTTAAGTGTTTTAAGTCTCTCCTCATTATGAAACTGATTGCATTAAACCCTCTTCAACGGTCTTACAATAACCCTTGAGAATAATTTAAAATAACCATTCATAATATCAAAAAAACTCTTTACAATATCAAAACCACACTTAGGGGATGTTTGACAACATTTGAATCAATAAGTGCTGAACTAGTAAAATGTTTGATTGGGTAAAAGGCTTTGAGTTAGTAAGTACTAAGTTAGTAAGTACTATTTGGTTGAATCTCTAAATAGCTATGTAAAATAACTATTTTACCCTTTAAAATAATTTTTACTCAATTTCTTTAAAAATCAATCCTCTTTTTTGAATATCTTCCCCATTACAATTTCCATTTCATCTTTCTTCAAATCCAAACAACAAGAAGCTACACTACCTAATCATGGTAATAAAACAACCAAAAAATATAGCAGATGGTTCAAGATTACTTTTGCGATTCAGAATTTGTTCTTCTAAGAACTTAATTTCTAGAATCAAGAATCGCCAACTAATTCATTCATCAAAAAAGTGGTTTCACATTGAAACACAGCAAGGGGGTAGTTCACGATCGGCGATGGTTGCGCCTGCCAGCCACAACCGGAAGAAACAGAGAGGATGTGGGATTGCGATGGCTAAGGGGTTATGACGATGTGGGGTGGCAATGGCTGAGGGAATGCGGTGGTGAGGGGACAGCGGCGACGGGCGGCAGCGAGAACACGAAGGTGGAGGCAGATGGCTGCGAAGGGAGGGAGGGAGGGGGCTTTGATGGTTTTCTTTTTTGAAGGGTAGATATATCTTATTTCTCATTCAGCATTGATATGAGCTCAACCATTCAGATCTGAATGAGACTATTTAAAGGCTGTTTTTTTTTTCCTGAAACAAACACATATATATCTTAGCGATTCAAAGGTAGCCTATTAATGTTTTCATTAAGAGGGTACCAAACAGCCCCTTAATAATACCAACACAACACTTAATAAGAATAAGAATATCATTTATTAAGTGCCAAAAACAATACTTAGTAATAGTACATTAAAATACTTTTTTTATAATAATGTGCTACTTAAGTCAAAGTAAATGTTTATAACCATAATAACACATTTCTTTTTATAGAATACATATAATAACACATCATAAGACTAAACAAAATTGTTAAAAAAATTAACATTTAAGAGACTTAATGTATCACATATAAGTCATAACACATCTAATATAGTATTGCTATAAATTGAAAACTTATACATATGATTGAACATAACAATTAATTATAACCCGATAAAAATAACACTTAATATAGCACAAATGCAGCACCTGATATAAGAATAATAATTTCTAATATCAAAATCGAATGAAATCATTTTGTGTAGTCGATGAAAAAAGAAATTTGTAACGATGCATTGACTATTACTATCTATTAGCATATTATTTGGGAATAAAATAACAACTAGTAAATGGATTTGCCTTTAATTGTCTCGGAGAATTAACTTAACTTAATACACATTACATATTCTTATTTGTTCATATGGTTTTTATATAAAAAATTGGTTTGCATAGATCCTATATGTACGAAGAAAAGTTTAATGAGGAACCCTAATTCCCCCCACCCCCACTCCTCCCTTTTTTGAGAAACAAGAAACACTTCTCAGCCACTAGTATTTCTAGTGAGATTTGAACTCAGGACCGTCGATGAAAGTGCACAACTTCAACCAATTGAGCAATTGTTTTGTTTGTCTATAAATTCATTTAAATTGATAAGAATATAATGTTTTGTTGTTATCTTTCTTGTTTTTGTTTTTTAGCTTTAAGGTTTAGTTTTTAGAGTTTAGCTTTTGAGTTTATTTTTTACGATTTAACTATTAGGGTTTAGCTTTCAATGCTTAGCATTTAGCTTTAAGGGCTGACTTTAAGCTTTACTATTTAACATTTATCTTTAGAATTTAACTTTTATAATTTATCTTTTAGCATTTAGAAACTAGGTTTTAGCTTGTTTTTCACTTGTTAGAAATGTGGGGCTAAAAAACGTTCTCTTGTTCCCCAAAAAATGAGGGTTCTCCATTGAACCTACCCCCATGCGCACACACATACGCGCACACGCACACACATACGCGCTCACACACACATACTAGCTGGTTACCCCGTGCTTTGCTACGGGTATGACTACTTTTCAGGGTTGTTTTGTGTGTAAGTTAATGTTTTTTGGACGGGTTCAAAACGTAAATACAACATGTTTTTATAACTTAAAACATAGGCACGCTAGACATACCTCCACCACCACATCTCCACCCCTTCTCTATCTCGTCCCACATCTCGATCCGTTCTCCATCAAATAACCGCTACTACACCATACCACCAGTTTTCATCTAGAGCAACGATAAAAGATGAAGTTTTTGTCTAATGGGTCATGACATAAATTTAGCATCACAACAACTTTTAGATAAATAAAATATATAATAGTTTAGTGCCCACTTGATTCATCGGGAAACACAACATCTATGTTAGTGATTTTAAGGGTATGTATAGGACAATTTAGATTAGTTTTGAGATAATTGTGGGGAACCCGGAACACAACTACAAGTTTTGTTTGTTTTCAGTGATGTATCTATTTTTAATGTATATATTTGTAAATTGGATTATAATAATAATCAATATTACAACAAAGGTCATCATTAAATAATTTATTATTAAATAACAAAAAAATTGAATTATAATAATTATATAAGATTGGATGAATTTTATATATACCCCTATAAATTTGTAGAATGTCATATATATTTACTAAAACTTAATATATCATATACTAGCTTTAGTAAACCCGTGCATTTCACGGGTTGAATAAAAATATTAAATTGAATAAAAATTTATTAATTATACATCGATATTCTAAAATAAGATATGATTGGATTTTTTTTATTATAAATAGAATGAAATCAAAACAAACATTTTAAAAGATGTCATCTTTAAAAACTTTCTTATTATAACTCTTAATTTTATAATTAATTTTTGTCTATAAAAATTTTACTTTCTAAAAACACTAATTTTAAAATATTTAGTATTTTTAAAAAAGTTTAATGTTTTAAAATTTTTTCTTATTTTATAAAAAAATATTTTTTTAGAAATAACATTAATAAAAATATCTCTTTCTTAATTTATCAAAAGACCATTTTATCTAAAAATAATTAAATAATAGAGTTAAGTTCAATTTCACTCTTTGCGGTTTGTTAAAAATAAATATTTTCCTCCAAAAAATTAAAAACATCAATTTACCTTTAAATGTTTTATAAATTGCTTCAATTTTAATCAAAAGTTTCATTAGTTGTTTTAATTTTATCCAAAATAATAAAACTTTTGAAGTGAAATTGAAACAACATATGAAACTTTTGGAGGTAAATTGATGTTTTTAATCTTTTGGAAAAAAATAGTTACTTTAGTTAAACCTTAGGGAGTAAAATTAAAATTAACTTTAAATAATATTATTAGTAATTAATGTGATTGTTAAATAGTAGAGAGAAACGGGAAAAAATTGGTGAGTAGAAATGTGGTGTTGTTACATGTTTCTATTAGTTACCCTTTTATTAGAGTAGATATGTTTTTAAAAACTACTCAAAATATAATTTCATTAAAATATTTAAAAAATGACCTGTTCTTCTTCTGAAACTTTTAAATTTAATATATACCCATTCTTAACCTTAAGAATTATATTCACCAATCAACAATATTTTCCTTAAAAGAAATCTTTCATTTCACTCAAAAAAGTTGTTTGTAATCTCTTTTATTTTCTTTTATACTTTTTCAATGTTTTTCTATAAATATGAAATGCCAAGAAATTCAAAGTTAGGATCATGTGACGTAATCTCTATACTAATAAATAAAAATAAATCCGGACACTTGTCACAATTCTATGCTATCTAATAATTGGTTTTTTCGCTTCTCTAAGAAATTATGAATGATATAATAGCTATTAATTAATTAATAACTATCCATAATTAAAATTTCAAATATGTTAACTTTAAATTTTCAAATATGTAATACATGAGTTTATTCAATCCGTATAATACACAATATTTAAGACATAACTTTTTATATTATTAATCATGTAACAGTAAATTTATTTAGCCCGTGTATTACACGAGATTGTAACCTAGTATGTATAAAATATAAAAATGGTTAATTCAATTAAGATGTAACTAGAATTGTAAGATTACGTACACTATGTTTTCATAAGTCTTATTTATTTTGCAGCAAAATGATGAAACTTTCATTGTTGTTGAATCAGTTTAGGAACATTTTATTAGAAACACAAAGTTTAGATAAAGTTAAGTACTCGTTTTCAGTTTAAAAATGATATGATGGAGAAACAATCAAACAAAGATTGGTTCATCACTTTGAGCTCCACAGGAAATTATAACCAACAATTACACTATGCTCAATATAGGCTTTCTTTTTATTTTTCGAGACAAAAAAAAAAAGATCAAGTAACTAACATTAAAAAAGCAAATATAACAAAAGGTATAAATGTTATGAAAGTATAATGTATGTTAATTTCAGTATTCTTGCATTTTAATTGATTTGACAGTTTTTGTAAATCTTAAGGATTATGTTAGATGATTTAAGTATGATCTAATGTTTCAGACTTATAAAAATACATGAAAAAAATTAAAAAAATGAGGTTAAAATAAAGTTTTTCTAATGATATGAGAATTTTCATATTTTAAGAAAAATATTGTTGATGGGTAAACATAAAGATTTGAGCTTTAGACTAGGCATAAACAAAAATTTAATTTTAGAAAACAGACGTAAAATAGTCATTTTGAATTGATTTTAATGAAATAAACAAATATGATATTTTTATTAGTTTTTAAGGGCATATAATATTTTAAATTTTACTTGGGTATTACATGATATTTCATAATTTTATAGAAGTATATATGAAATTTTCCTAAAAAGGAGAATGTGCCATTAATTAAATAATAATATTTTATGATTAAATACTAAAAATACCATATTTAGGAGTATTAAATTTAAACAAAATATCAACTTTGCTCATCTCAAATGCATTATATAATATAGATTTAGATATAGAAGAATGTTATTATACAAAGTTTATTTTTCATATAAACCTTACAAAGTAAGCGTTTAATATCACACAAGGGATTAACTTATGCGTGATAATTATCACGAGGGCGTCGAATTATCACGAAGGTTTGGAATCATCACACCGAGATGCCCCGCAAGATAATTACCATGTAAATGTTAGTCCTTTTTTGCATGATAATTTTACCACCACAATTAGTATGAAAAAATTGACTCCGCATTCTCTAGATTGTTTATGTATGCTTTGACGATTTTAGATCAAAAATGTCTTTCACACTTAAAAAGAAAAAAGATAGTTGCCAGCTAGTAGTTCTTCGTAATGAATGTAGTAATCTTTAAGAATGCATTGTCACATGCTTTCTGGAGAGTCAACTCTCTACGAGTGATGAAGATAACACATATTAACTAAGTATTTTTAGGCTTTATACCTCGCTTATAGGACTAATGACGTCATATGAGTCGAGGCACACCCAATTACAAGGAGAGCTACATGTATGCATCATATCTTGCATCCATCAACTTCATACCTTAAAACACACCTTATGTCTACATATATCTCCAAGGATCTCTATGAGCAAAGAATATATGTTGTTGCTCCTATGTTAATGCATTGGCATGGATAAAAACACATAGCCTTCTGCATATAAAGTATTACCAACTAAAGGTTGACCAAGTTGAGTCAAAATTGTTTGGGTCAGTTTCAATGAATGTAGTCTTATGCTCATATCAGGTTTACATCCATTGGGTAGCTTCCCAGGACTCTTAAAAACGTCGCGAACTCCTGCCAGAAGATATGAAGGATCTTTGTATTATGGTAAGATTGGGAGAAGTCAAGACTGAAAAAGGAAAAGAGTTTAGGCACTTTCAACTAATTTTACCTTTAAATGCTTCAGGGCATTTTGGGCATTGTGGTCAGCCATTGATGCTTCAAAATCACAGTAGAAGAGATAGTCAAAATGCCTGTAGATTAAATTGACAAAAAGTTGCCTAGTTAGCATAACAAAATCCCAGTCACATTGAGTCGCCCCAAGAAAACTGTTATATCTTGACCGGACCTTTCAACTGTTCACCTGGTGACCGCATAAATTTTTCATAATGTTTGTGTAACCTATATTTTTGTTAATTTTTCTTGATTTGTTTATGTGGGCATTGGCCCTTAGTTTGTGTATATGAATTGTTTGACTTTGACTCTAAGTTCAGATATTGTTTAAACGGTTCAACTTCTGCAGTAAGTAATTAGATATTTAGGATTTAACAATTTCTTCAAAGTACTTTGACATCACAGGCTACCCAGCAGTCAACTTTTTTGGATCAAAAACGGAGGGCAGCCTTTGTTTGACTTTGACTCTGAAATATGGTTGACCCGAAGGTCAGCCCATTGATCAGCTTTTGTGAATCAATGAACAGTCAAAATATCTTAAGAGCAAAAGCACAGGGTAGATAATTTGGTTGGAGTCACGGAATTATTATTGCTCTTATGTATTTTCTTATACTTACTTCAAACCATCACTATTTCCAACAGGCCGTAGAAGAGGACGTTTCCGCTGAGGACGACTTTCAATCTAATTAAAAGAAAACAAATACAAATGATAAACCAGGTAAAGAGAAACGATTATAAATTGAAATAACAATAATTTAGACATGATATACAACAAAGAAATGCATTAGAGGTGACAACATCGATGGTTATGTTATACTTCAATTGAGCCATACAAAAATCTTGTAGCTAAAAGTGAACTAGACAAAAGTCACCTCGGATGAGTTTTTAATGTATAATGCCATAAACATCTAAACCAGTTATATCTAAACATTTTGGACTATTATTGTAATAATGCAGTTTCAAAATCATACATGAAGCATAAATTATTTAGAACAAAAAATATGGCACAAAAGTGTTTTGGGTCAACCTAACTCAATTGGGTCATTATGGACGCAATACTAAAAACTAGCCTTTACCCTTTCCACCTCCAATTTTTACCTGATATGAAGCAATGAGATCAGTATAGATTGAATATGACCTTGGTGAGATTAATATCTCTCATAGAAAAAACAGCAAGTGCCTTGTAAAGCGTACCAGGTCCCTCATCTAGGGAAAAAACTATGCTTGTCTGAAAAGGAATTGAAAAAAATATATATATTAGTGATTATAACAAGAAATTTTTTTCTTCTTATTTGTACAATATGCTCGAGGATATCACCCACTTTGAAGGGTTTATCAGTGCCAGGAATAATAGGCTCTCTTGCCAGCATTAGAAAGCGAGTGATATTGTCTGAATCATCCTGCAAATCAAGGAAATATTTGATACTTAAACACATGATTTGTGAAGATTTTTCTATCACAGGAAGAAATTCGGACCTGTATATCTTGTGCTAGAACATTCAAATTATATATCCTAGCAGCATCTATACTAGCAACCGCAGCTGTGTCTTTGAGTTTATGCAGAGCGACAAACTGAAACATGCATCATCAACAATTTCCTTTTTTTGAGTTTTTTTAATATCAATACAACAATTCTTTTTTGACAAAGTTTTATCTTAAAATTACCACTTCACTGACTAGATGGTAAGATGGGTGGGTTGGGTGAATAGGATAACAGGTCAGGTCAGGTTCACCCACAACAACCTTTCTGACATAATTTTTTAACCCGCTTACTTATGAATAAGTTGATTCACGTCAGGTGCTGTTTTATCTATAAAGAGTCAAACAAGTACAAAAACAGCAAAAAAGTGGCCAAAAAAAGCAGAAAGACGCCAAAGTGTAACTTTAACGAAAAAACTTCCCGACTCATTTTAACAATTATTAAATAATAATTCTTTTGTAATCATATTCAACAGAAAACTTATTTATAAAATCGTTAAAATTGTGGACAATACTTCCTTTGGGTCAACCCAATCCATTTTGACCAGTGTAAAAATAACCTGTTACCAACACAGAAGACCCAATCATTTTTCACCTGAGCATGTGACTTAGGTTTCAGAGAGTCAGTTACCTGTGCAGCACCAGCCGTATCATCTACAGCCTCCCTAGCCACTCGTAGACTTGCCAACTTGTGCTCACACTGTGCAAGAGCCTTAAAAAACAATTGTTACAGACCTTTGTCAGTACTCAAACTACAAAACGGATGAGTTAACATGCAAAACTTACCTGTGGATGACTAAGAACCCTTGTAAGATCTTCAAGTTTGACACCATGATTGGCTAATAAGCAGTGTCGGACAGAAAGTTGCACTTCACCAACAATATGTAACCCGTAACGAAGTAAAAGATCATAGTTTCGGTGGATGCTACCTCCCAGAGAATTTTCAACAGGCAAAACAGCCCTGTCTGCAATCCAGTTTTCAACCGCCTGCAGTAAAGAAAATAGAGGATCACCACAAGCTCATGTGTTCATGTGTGCAAATATCTCAGGAAAAACAAGGTCATTTCTTTCCATGTACAAAAAACATATGACTGCATATTCATATTTTCTAGTCATGTGAGAATGAATATATCGAAACATTCCAATAAAAATCATCATGGAACCTCTTGCCAAAGCATGGAAATTAAGGACACTATATTGGTCTGATGACCTCTATTGTATAAGTTCCACACCCAGAATTGAAGATTAAGGATTCAAAATGACACCAATGTGCACAAATATAAGCAACTGAATGACAGAACAAACGGTAACGGTGAATCAAGTATGTCTCACCTGAAATGCAATATCAAATTGCTCACAAGGGACAGTTTCACAATTCGGGTACGCTTTCTCAGCTGCAGATTCACTGTACGCTCCGCTAACACCCTTCACAAAGACGTTTAGTTAATATATCCACAATTTTTTAACCATATCATGAAGATAAAACAAACCACCACGCTGTGCTTTAAAAAGCAAGCCTTGGCGATAGGACCGCCACCAACGCGCTTTTTAAAACACAGCAGCCATCGTACAATCTCATGCCTGGTATGCCACACGGATTCGAGCTCCCTCTTTTGAAGAACCAGTGAGATCAGTTGAAGTCAATGGCCCTGCAGTTTTCTCAAACATGTTAAATGCATAGAAACAAACTTCAAAAATCAAGAATGATTTAATAAGCTTAAACAAGAATGATCTAATAAGCTATGTTACAGAATTCCGATTTGATAAAGAGTTAAAGACCAACTCGAATGCAATCAAATTGAGCCCAACTGACTTCAAACCTAGAAATTCTAATTGCTAACATAGGCTAAATATCAATTGCTAAATTGGAACCTATAATTAACATTTCATTGAGACTCCTTCCCAGATCAAATCACACAGATCATCAATCACATCCACAACATGCATAACAAAAGCAATTCATTCAGAAAATATCAAGGAAGAAGACAAATCAATTCTTTTCGAATAAACATGCTTAGCCGTGAAACAAACAATCACAACATCTCCTCACTTTTACTCTGCGATCGAGAATTTACAGAAGCAGCATCCCTCTGGATACAACATGAGATGTTAGAAATGGTTTGATTAGCTTCATGTCTCCTCTGAATTGAAATTCCGGTGGTGATTAGTTTTGTTTTACATGAAGATTTGTTTGTAGATGGTGGATATAAAGAGGAGCTTATCGAAAGTTTTGTCGCCATGATGATGATTCACACAAACTCTAGAAAGCGGTGGTTTCTGAGTAACCGTAGTATCTCCTGCGGATGACCGACGTTGTTAATTGTATGCCATTTCAATTTCTGTTAAGAGATCACTCTCGTTCAATTCGGGTCGGGTCGGGTCGGGTGGGACTAAGTAGTTTAGTGTAAAATATTGCTTTTCTTAGTTTCATGATTTTTATATATTTTACGGGTTGAATAAATAAAATACTAAATAATTAGTAATAAAAATTTATGAATTATAAAACTATTTTTGAAGATAAAAGTACGATTATAATTACATATAAATAGCTACTTTAAGTAAATAAACAATAATATATTTTTCTTAAACTTTTATTCTATAAAAGATATGTGGGTTTTAAATATTTTGTTTTAAAAATAAATTTATTTTAAAAATAATTATTGTATTCTGTATTTTATAAAACTTTTGTTTTTAAAAAGTGTGTTTTTAATAAAAAAAGTAAGTTTTAATTTATTAAATTATATAATTTTTAATTTAAAAATGGTATGAGTAAAATTAGTATTTAATATTATTAATTAATAATAATGAGAAATGAGAAAGTTAGTATGATAAAACTTATAATTGTGTCAATTTTTATTTCAAGTTTTCTTTGTTATAGATAGATAGATTTATAGATAAATAGATAAGTTAGAACTCATTTATTAAACGGATTATAGTTGGTAATAAACACGAATAGTTACAGTACGATGTTTTAATATAAGATATGATTAAAATTATATATACGTAATAGTTTAAGAAATAAAACAATTATATTATTTTTTTAACTCTCTTATCTAAATAGTTTTATTTTTAAACATTCGTTTTTAGATTTTTTATAAAAGAATTATTGTTTATAAAAATCTTGTTTATTAAAAACTTAGGTTTCTAATTATTCTGGTTGTTTTAATAAAACTGCTTTTAGAGTATTTTTATATTTTATAATTTTTTTAGAAAGGACCGATTTAAAATATTTTGTTTCAAAAGTATTTAGTGTTTTAGAAAATTTTATATTATATAAAAATTTTGTTTTTTTATTATTTTTAATTTAATAAAAAGATGTGATTTTTAATTTTCTTAATAAAATTTGTTTTTAAAAACATAGTTTGATTTTAAAAAATGTAGGTAAGAGAGCGAAATGTATCAATTAATAAAATTGATTTTTATTAAGACAGAGAAGTTAGTTTGAATGTTTAAATTACTATAATACTCTTTTGGAGGGAAAATTAAGTAAGAATGTTTAATAGAATGACAAGTGTCAAAAATATAGTTTAAGAGAATAACAAGTGACAAAAAAAAGCTTATTTTATTAGGTACTATAGATTACTAGCCTAACCACCCGTGTATTACACGGGTTGAAAAAGTTAAATTTAAAATAAAGTAAATTACACGCATGGTCCCTGGGTTATGTTAAAATTTTGGATTTGATCCTTAAAGTTTAAAAATTCTGAATATGATCCCTATAATTTTTTTTATTTTTCATCTACGGTCCCAAGCTTTATATTCTTGTTTATCCAAAGTTATTTAATTTTTAATATTTTTATTATTTGATTATCAATATATTTATTATATAATAAAATAAGTTTTAAATACATGAATAATTTTTTTTAGAGTTAACATATTTTATATATTTCTTTGCTTTTTAACATGTTTAAACCATTCCTTTTTCTAAATGATATTCTTAAAAATGTTTGATAATTTAAACGTTTTTATAAAACTATTTGGTTTCTAAAGTTTTTTCTTAAACCATTTATTTTTAAAGCATATTTAAAAAAACAATCATTTTTTTAACATCTTTTTCAAAAACAATTTATTTTCAGATGATATTTTAATATTTTATTAAACCATTCAATAAGCAAATAGTTTTAAGAAAATATATAGAAAATGAATAATTATAAAAATTACATTAAGAAAACAAAGTGGTTTTAAGAAAGACGATGGTGCTTTTAACTAATTTAGTTACTTATTTTTAAATAAAATCTCGGATTGAATTGTAGATTGAATTTGAAATTTAAAATTTTTAAATTTATGTTTGAATCATTAAATTTTAAAATTTGTTTTTGGAATGTTGTTTAATTAGATATTAAATACTATTTAAACATTTCTTTTTAAAAGTATATTGCTAATAAAATGACACATGGCAATTGTATGTTGTTAATATGCTATGTGACAATGCATTAACTAAAATTTTGACATGTGGCAAACCTCCTTTCTTTTATTATATACTAGGTTAGTCCCCGTGTATTACACGGATTGACTAAATAAAATATCAAATAATTAGTACTAAAAATTTATGTATTATAAAATCATGCTTGAAGATAAAATATAATTATAGTTGCGTACAATTAGCTACTTTAAGTAAATAAACAATTATTTTTCTTAAACTTTTGTTTTATCAAAAATTATGATTTCTAAATATTTTGTTTTAAGAAAAATGATAAAAAAAAATTCATCGTATTTTGTATTTTATAAAAGTTTTATTTTTAAAAAGTGTGTTTTTAATAAAAAAATAGAATTTTAATTTATTAAATTATACATTTTTAATTTGAATATGCTATGAGTAATATTATTAGTATTCAATATTATTATTAACAATATAGAGAAATGAGAAAGTAAGTATAATAAGTCATACAATTGTTTCACGTTTATTTTAGTATTTTTATAGATAGATGGATAGATAAAAAGCATTAATTAAACGTATTATACTTAATCATAACACGAAAAGTTACAGCATAATATTTTAATATAAAATATAATTAAAATTATATATACGTAATAGTTTAATAAATAAAACAACTATAATATTTTTAACTCTCTTATCTAAATAGTTTCACTTTTAAACATTTGTTTTAAGATTTTTTTTATAAATATTTTTTTATTAAAATATTGTTTCTAAAAAACGCTTGTTTGTAATGATTCTGGTTGTTTTAATAAGACATTTTTTAACAAATTTCATCGGTTTAAAACACTTTTTAAAAACAAAACAATTTAAAATATTTTATTTAAAAATGTTTAGTGTTTTAGAAAATTTCATATTATATAAAATTTTAGTTTTTTTATTATTTAGATTTTAATTAAAAGATTTGATTTCTAAGTTCTTTAATAAAATCTATTTTAAAAAAAATAGTTTGATTTTAAAAAAATTTAAATAAGAGAAAGAAATATAGCAATTAATAACATTCAGTTTTAATAAGAGAGAGAAATTTGTATAAGTATTTAAATTACTATAATACCATTTTGGAGGGAAAATTGATGTGTGGATGTCTAGAAGAATGAATGTAGCAAAAAAGTGGGATAAGAGAAGGACAAGTGGCAAAGAAAGCCTTGCTTTATTAGATGCTATAGACTAAGTTAGTACCCCGTGTATTACACGGGTTGAATATATAAATTATTAAATAATTAGTAAAAAAAATTTATGAATTATAAAACTATATTTAAAGATAAAATATGATTATAATTACTTATAAATAACTATTTTAAGTAAATAAAAATACTATATTTTTCTTAAATTTTTGTTTTATAAAAAAATTATGGTTTGTAAATATTTTATTTTAAGTGAAATGATTTTCTTAAAAAAGTTCATTGCTTTTTTATTTTTAAAAAGTGTATTTTTAATTTAAAATATATAGATTTTCAATATATTAAATTATATATTTTTTAATTTGAAAATGATATAAGTAATATTATTAGTATTCATTATTAGTTTTAATAATAGAGAGAATTGAGAAAGTTAGTATGATACGTATTATCTTATTTTTTTCTTATTATAGATAGATTGATAGATAAACAGATAGATAGATGTATAGATAGATAGTCTAGAAACCTATTTATTAAACGTATTATAGTTAGTAATAAAAACCAAGATTTACAGAACGATATTTTAATATAAGATATGAATTTTATATACGTAATAGTTCAAGAAAATAAAACAATTATATTATTTTTTTAACTTTCTTATCTAAATAGTTTCATTTTTAAACATTCGTATTAAGATTCTTTTATAAAAAAATTAATTTTTATAAAAATCTTGTTTATTAAAAACTCTGGATAGTAATTATTCTGGTTGTTTTAATAAGATTGTTTCGAGAAAAGTTCATATTTTTTATATTTATTTAAAAAAAGCTTGATTTAAAATATTTTGTTTCAAAAAGGTTTAGTGTTCTTGAAAATTTCATATTATATAAAACTTTTTTATTATTAGTTCTATTTTAATTAAAAAATATGATTTTTTATTTTCTTAATAAAATCTAACTTTAAAAAGATATATTGATTTTAAAAAATTTAAATGAGAGAGAAAAATATTACAATTAATAAAATTGATCTTTAATAAGAGAGAAAAATAAGTTTTAATATTTAAATTAATATAATACCCTTATGGGGGGAAAAATAAGATGATAATGTCTAGAAGAATGAAAAGTGGCAAAAATGTACGTTAAGAAAATGACACGTGCCTTTAGAAAACTTGTTTTATTAGAATCTATAGATTAAGATTAAGATAAGATTATTTTATTTTTGAGAGGCGTTATTTATATTAACGGTAAATTTTATATAAATTTATAGAAAATTCCATTAATGCTAAAATTTGTTTTTTAACCTATTTTTATCATTATTAGGCCATTGTCTACTGAAGTTTTATGTCTTAAGTTGTTTTTGGTCGGTTTTAGAATTTTAACACTCGAAGTTTGGTTTTAACGGGTTTTCGGTTTTGGGTTGACTTTGATCATACTTTGGTCATATAATGCTTTAATATACTTATAATTATTTTTAGATTCTAGAGGTTTCATGATTTTGGCTTAGGACCTCGTTTTTATGAATTCCTACCATTTAAGCGAGAATAACATTTATGTTTTTGTTTACTAAGTAAATAAACTCTATAAATTATGAAATTTAATTTCTAAGAATTTCTTATCATTATAAGACTACTAGAATTTTGTATATTCGGATTTATGCATATTTGGTAACCTTGTTATATTCACCGGTTAGTTTCGTTAAGTCTCGGTTTTAAATTACAAAGCATTTTAATCTGATTTTTTCCTGCCCAAACATTTTCATAACATAAATAACTTCTAACTAACCCCATAATTTCAGTAATTTAGGTCCTCATCCTATTTCATTTATTTTTCTCAAAATCACTTGTTTTTACATTTTGTATAATTTATAAATTATGAAATACATAAGTTTAAATCATGAAACATTATTTATAATATAAGATAGTCTTTATTAACTTTCAAAAATATTTAAATTAAAAATTTTGGACTTAGATGATATACTTTTATATTTTGTGAAAACCGGGTTTTCGGGTGTGCTGTATTTTCCAAAACCGTGCTTGTGTTCAAATAGAGTTTGAGAAAGCTTATATGTCTTTAGTTACTGAAAAATGAATTATTTTAAGATTTCATAAGAAGTTGTGGGTGTCATGTGGTTGGTTGTGTCACTAACGTGACGAAATAGGATATTTTGTGCGTTTCGGGTATTAACGGGTTACCTTGGCATGAGAGGGCCTGAGATATGTGTGTGGGCTGTTGAATGAACTTGAAATGATGAGGGAAGGCTGCCCAAAATAGTGGACTAGTTCAGGTTACAAGATCAATGAAATGAAAGATGTGAACTTGAAGGAGTGTGTGTGTGTGTGTTCATGTGACGTTACCTTGGTGTCAATGGTTGATAATGCTTCACTTATGGATCGATTTTGGCTTGTAAAAGGGCTAGAACTTGGTGTTTTTGAGCATAAGAAACAATAGAATCAATAGAGAGAGTTAGAGTGTTTAAAAGTGGGGTGTTGACGAGAATGAAGTGTGGAGTGTGGTGGGGGGTGGGTTTGGCCGATTTGGTGATTATGGGGAGGTGGTTTGGGAGTCTCAGATCTTGGATTTCACAAGATATGGCTGGGATTTTATGGGTATATGGCAACCTTTGCAAGTCACTAGGTTCTTAGGCTAGTGCTCCATGCATTGGGTGGCTTGAGTGGTGATTTGACGAGGCAAAGTTTTATTAATTTATCTTATTTTTATAAAAATCTATGTGCAGGTTAATAAATATGTGCGTGTGCCAAAATATATGTATATATATGTGTATATGTGCGGGCGTTTGTGTCGGGTGTCTGTGTGCATGCATCCGTACATATGCATGTATATATTCATGGGTGTGTGTTTTTAGAACAACTTTTGATTTTGTGATTTATGAGTATTTTTAGAACAACTTTTAGTTTCCCTTTTGGGAATTGGTGATATATGTGTATTGCAACCCTAGTGTACTATCTTCATTATTCGTTAGTTGTGTTGTTATGTAAGAAGTTTGTTGTAGTAAATTTTGAATTTCTTATTGTTCTAGATAGCTTTTTGAATAAGTATGGTTTTATTTCGAAGAAAACATTTAGTGAGTATACACAAATCTTTAATAACATAAAACATAAAGTTATTTCCAATGGACAAATATAAATTCTATGAAAGGATTCATGTGAACACACACATATATATCATCTTTGCTCATGATCAATTATTACTGTCTCACCAACTTGCTACTGATAATTTGTTCCTATTGATCAATAGTTGCAACTGATAATTCGTTCCTATTGATGCTTTAATTGATACGGATGCCTTGTTCACTACCAATGCACAAGTTACAATTGATGATCTTGGTTAATATTGATGCTTAGTTAGTACCTAAGCATTAATTGTTAGTCTTAGAGTAGTGTGTGTGATAAGGCTTGACAACGAATGATTTCAACAATTAATAAATAAGAATTGTGCAAAATGAGAAATCAATGCTCGATAATGCTAGATATTGAACTTTTAGTGTTATTTATCTACTGAGTTAGAAAGCTACAGTTGAATGTAAGAATGTTATCTAGTAAGTGATACAAGCAAGAGATTCTATAACTATAACAATGAAGTTATCTAGATTAGGGTTGGTTGACCAACGCTCTTGAGAAAGTAAGACTGATTTGATTCGTTAAATTAGTCGGGATGAATGGTTTTATTTGTGCGCTTTTTCACTTCATCGTTTTATTGCTATTTATAGATATGGAATTAGGTATATAGAAGAAATAAATAATTCTTTTTCAAGCCACTAACCCATTTGTCTATGTTGATTCCTTACCTTATTCGAGTGCACATAAGTTGTCAGCTTGTGTGGATGTTATCAAGCTACTATGAGTATAGTCCTTCACAAATGATAATTGAACCCCTCCGAATATCATTAGGATAAGCATGGGGGTTAAGATGAATTATGAAGATAGTCTGCTCTAAAGTTTGTTTGCAGTTGACCAACACTAGACATTCTTAAGGCAATTTGCCTAGGCTTTTGGCAATCTATTAGAAGCCTATTGTCTTCTCTGTGAGTGTTGTGTTTCTTTAACACTTTCATAGTTTTATTCTTAACAATCTCTACCTGAGTGTTGAAGAAATACAAAAAAATGACAACATATGAACTCTGGAGAAATAATAATACATAAACTTCATACATAGAAACAAATAAACTTGAAAACAAATACATATAACACAAACAAAATCTTCGACTTTGTTCTGTGGTAATCCACCTCTACTAGAATTTAATGGGAATTTGTGTTAAGCATTATCTCCAAACTTGCTTCATTTTATCTCTCCATAGGATCTATCTATTAATCAGCTTGGATGCTTTCTTTTTTAAAGATATATTCTCCTCAACTCTTTCAATCTTATATATGATGTATTTGAGTGTTGTAGAAGAATATTTGTTGATTTCTTTCTCATGGTAGAGTCTTTTTCTTCTTATACTACACCTGATGCTATTTTCATCAAATGTACATGTACTTGATTTGTTGGATAAATCAATGGGAGCCTTTTGATGTAAGGAATAACATCTAAGGCAAGCTCAAAATCATGCTTAGCATAAGTTAGATAAATCTTCTGAGCATCTTTGTTTATTTTTTCTACTGCCCTTCTGAGCTTTAATGCTTTGGAGGCTAACTTGAGAAATATTTGTTTATTACAAGAAAGTCTCTGAGGTTTAGATATTCTAGATATTTATCCATTATCCATCTTTTTCTTCTATTTCTTCTCACATGTAGGTATGTTGTACTTAAAGAATCTAGCTAGTGAAGTTATGTCATTTGACTAATACTCCTTTATGTTAGAAATCTTCCAATTTGGAATGTCTGACCAAAGATCACTCTGATTTTAGCACTATTCCGAGGGATTAGAAAAGAAATCTAAAGCCCTAATTTCAAAGATATCACCTTGTTATTCCTTAGCTTCTTGCTTGTAGAGGTAGAAATGTGTTTCTTCTAAGTACTCCTTCATATATCAACCAATAATGGTAGCAACAGATTGAGAAGGCTTACTTTCACTTGTTGTTGGTGCATGTTGATGTATAGGGATCTAAGGTGGATGTGGTAGTCTTTAGCTTCAACCTTAAGTTCTTTAAACAAGAAATGGGGTTTGTCGTAGGTTCTTTCCATTTAGTAGTTAGCTTGTCCAATGGTATTTTAAATATAGCAATAACTTATAGTTTATGTAACAAAAAGCTCCATCCTTATTCTTTAACATGTTTAGATGATTGATCGATGTCAAAGTATCAATCAAATAAAATGCTAAATTGTGTGTTCCTATTCACCTAAAACTAGTTAGGGTAAGTAGAGTTGTCGATCCTCGTGGAATTAGTGGTCGGTGTGTTGTGAATTGATTTATACGATGATGATTAATTAAGTTACCAAATTACTTAACTATTGCCTCTTGGCTGTTAAAATTGGATTTTGTAATGATTAACAAATGAACTAGGAAAACAAATTCTAAATAATGAAACTTGATTAAGAAGACAATTATGAGAAAAAGTAATCAACTTCGGATCTAGTTTTGGTTTCCGGTAATCGTTTAATTCAAGTTAACGAAAAATCCTTAACAGGGATTCTGTTCGTGTAATGATTAAGTGATATTGAGAATCAAGACTTAACGGGTCTTAATAAACAATACCAATTCAATTAACAACCAAAACCTTACAATCATACGATTCGCGCAATATCATATGACATTCAAATAAAGGTTAATCAAAACAATTGTTTAAATAATCAAAACACAAATTAAACTTATAATAGAACTTAACAAGTTCTAAAGTTTAATCCCAACACAAGTCGAACATAAACGAAAACCTAATCGCACAAAACCTATTCCCCAAAGTCGATCACGAGAAGATTAGCCGCTCATCATTCTTGAATGATCTTCAAAACCATTGTTGATTTGCATTCCGGATGATTGTATGTTGTTTTTGAGAGTTGGAATGGTGAATTAATGGCCTAAGAACTCCCAAAATTCGTCTCCAAACGTTCTAGGTCGAATAGGGGGCAAGTGGTGGGTGAAACATAATAAAAACACGCTTTTATAGGTGTTCCAAGGCGGCCCTGGTGTAGGCTATGTCAGCCAGCGTAGCCTACGCTGGGGTGTATTCTGCTGATTTTTTATTAGTGCTGGCGTAGCCTACGGTGGCTATAGTAGGCTACGGTTGCTACAGTAGGCTACGGTGGAAGCCTTTCTTCTGCACTTTGAATCATTGTTTCTTGACCCCTCCAATGACTTGTTTCACCATGTAAGCTTTCAACTTGCTTATTTTACCTACAAAATCACTTTCAACTCATAGTTAACGTATTCAACTTAGTCACATGCATATAAACGAATAATCTTACGTAATATTTAAAGTTTAAACACTTATAACGCTATTCCAACGCACTCACATCACATCCCCACACTTAACCTTTGCTTGCCCTCAAGTAAATCTAATTCAAAACACTTAACAACATGACAAACCAAAATCCCTTACTATGTATTAGTTGTGATCCAAAGTCATACGCATTCCAGAATTAAAATAATCATGTTTGGTTATCAAGTAAAGGATGCTACATTTCATTCAAAATGGAATCCGCCTAATTAAACCTAACAAGCTTCCGACTTTTATTGTCATGCAACACACCCCTCTCCATTGTTCACTCCTCTTGCTTTATTTCTGGATTGGTGAAAATTGTACCAATGTATCACTCAAAAGGTCCACATGCGAAACTTTGTTATCATATGCTTGGATGACAATCAGACTTCCATGGTAACACATAGACAATGCACACATCAAAAGGACTTACGGGTTTTTGGTTTAGGTTAAGGTAGGAATGCTGGGCTGTGAATGTGGCTCAAATATAAAATCAAGGCAATACCAACTGTTAACATTCTTATTGATAGAACCACTACTCAAACAAAACAAAAGTATGGGTGCATATTCAACCCATAACCAACAATTTTCTATTTTTTTCTCTTTATTTATATATTTATTTATTTATTTTTACTAACTATTAAATCATAAAGTAAACATTCTGCAACTTAAAGCATTTACCATTAAAAAAGTTTATTAAAATCAAATCAGAACCACCCCCACCGTAACCTACAGTAGCCACCATAGGCTACGGTGGCCCTGAACCGAAGAAAGCATAAGCATCTCCACTGAAGGCTACGGTACCCACCGTAGGCTATCGTGGCCTCCAAACTGAAACTACAGAAACCAAGCTACCGTAACCTATGGTAGACAGCGTAGGCTACGGTAGGCTTGAGACCAAAAGAGGCAGAGTAACCCCCAACGTAGGTTATGGTGCCTAGCGTAGCCTACGCCATGGGCAAAATTTATTGACGGGATTTGGTTAGTTTATGGCCACATATTCATCCTATATCATATCCTTTCATCCATATAACCCACCATCTTTCTTCTATATCTATCATATCTTCCATAACCAACCTCCACATCTATTCACTTCATCTTTTCATTAAATCAAACAAACAAATAGTGCTTCTTGCATAGTTTTTCACAAGGAACGCATTGTGAGTGTTAGTTTCACACGAATCCTTCTTGTTTTTGTGTAATCAAAACGGAGCACAAAGAACCCTAATTTTTCAAAATTAGGGGTTTTTGATTTTAAAGCAATTCCTTTACAATCTAAGTGTTATACATACGTATTAACAACCAAGGTATGATATTCTTTACTCTCTCATAGGTTTACTCAGGTATGCTTGTAGAAACTCGAAGAAGATGAATATACATACCACTTTTACAGTGATGTTGATTCTTAGAAGGTTATTGATGAATTAATGCTACATATTGCCTTGATATGTTTGAAATAACATAAATTGTTGATGGTGATAATTGCTAGGGCTATTGAACATTGAATTGGTTTTTGAAGATGATACTTTGAATTTTATAAGTCAAAGCTGTAGAATTTCTATTGCTATTCAATTAAGTCGACTAATTAAGGGAAATTCATAGCCATTATGTTAGAAATAAGTGTGGGGAAGTTCTTGGTCATGAATTTTGCAATTGTTAAATATTAGAAGTTTAAGTGGTTATGTTAATCTAACATGGGTTATTTGTGTGAATATGTTTAATGTGTGTAGATGGGAAGATAAGGAAAGGAGTCGGCTGGACCATCTAGATTTGAGCCCGAACCATAACGAAGGAGAGTTGAAATGCAAGAGGGTGATGATGGGGTACGCTTATTGGAGACTATCCAAGGGCAAAGCCAGTGTGGAAGACGAGATCTTTGGAAAAGAAAGAGAGGATGTTTCATAAGCAATTGTTTGCGGATAAGATGCTTAATCAAAAAGATACTCACAACGGATTTTTATATGAAAGGGTAGTCAATTGGGATGAATTTTGAGCCTTTGGAATCGTGCAAAAATTTGAAGCTATTGGTTGGGAAGCGGCTTTGAATTGTTATGATGGGTAGTGATGGAATGGGTGGGTTCATTAAAATATGAGGGTGGTCTATCACCACCAAAGACCATGAGGCTGGTCGGGATGTTGGAGGCCGGGAAGTCATAATATCTCATGAGACGTTAAAGGAAATTGCTAACTTCGATTCCATACCGGATAGACATGGAGGGAGCAAATACTTAAACCCATCCTCGATGGAATTATTCGACAAGTGTCATTTACATCCTCAATGGAATCAAATGCTTTCTGATTTGTTTTTACCCGGCAATGATGGGAAGATGAGGCGAGACAAGATGAAGATGCAAGCAAGGTTGCTACTTTTGATCGTACAACAGAACATACTACCATGCAGAAGTGATCAAGGGTATTTGAGACATCCAGATGTGCAGATAGTGCATTCCCTCCTGACGGGTTTGCCGAGAATATCCTTCAAACATTTAGTTATGATGAATATTTGGTATTCACGCAACAAAGTGGATAAACAAATAATTCCATATTGCCGGTTAATCACAACTTTGTTAAAACGTCAGGGAGTTATAACACCGGAAATAGACTTTTAGGAGGAGGACATCCCCGCCTTTAATCTAGAAGGGTTGAGCATGTTTGGTTGGTCATATGTAAAAACAGCTCGTAATCAGAAATTGAAAAATGCTGGAAAAAATGGAGATCATTAAGGTTGGATGCTAAACCGTTAGATGAGGGGGAAACGGATGAGTCGGATAGTGGTGAAGAGGAAGTTAGTAATGAAGAGATTGAGAAGGGTGGAGCAAGAGCACCTTACTTTGGTGGTATGCCCAACTATTATGACACTTATGGGGGATACCAAGGTATGGATCAATTTGTGGTTCCACAAAGACCGACAGACTTTGATTCGTGGACAAGTTATCAACAGGCCACCTACGATCAAAATACTCGTGGATTTGAGCAGCTACACTGGGATAACATGTTGAACCACAACCGTCAGGAACATTGGAACCATACTCACGCATGGAATCAAGAGCATGAAGTGAACCTAAGGTGGCAAGATGATCAAAGGAGGAGGATGCACAATGCTTGGCAAGCAGGTGAGCCGGTGATTGAACATTCGGAGATCATAGACTACACCACTCTTGCACCATATGATGGAATAGTGAACTACCCGGTTCCGCTAGTGCATCACTCATCATGGCTCGACCCCATTCAAGATGCACAACAACAGCAAAGTCAAGGAACCTCATCTGATGCCTTCAACATTGGAACATTCTCAGATATGATGAGAAGCATCTTTGGCGATCCACAGAACCCCTACTATTGAGTGCCCGATGATCTATGATCAGGTCCATGTACTCCTTTTATCTGTTAATGTTTTCTAAATATTGAACTAGCGTTATTTGTTTAGGTAATTGGGTGGTCGGGAGGTGTGAGACAATTTATGTTTAATAGGGTAAAAGGTATTTTGGTGGTGTTATTATTAGTATGTGTTGGTTGTTGTTATACTTTGTCCTAGGTTGGCTCGGGTTGGAAAAGTCGTTCGTGTTGGTTAAACTATATTGATTTGCAAAGAAAACAATTTTCACACAATTAACATAACTAACATATATTGAGGACAATGTCACTCAAGTGTGGTGATGAGGAAAATTTGGAAAATTTTTATTGCTTTTAAGCATCCAATCGGACATGAAACGATAGGCACACCAATTGATTCTTGACATGTCTGATGTAAGGGTCCTTAGTCATGGTCTAATTCTAAGTTAGCAAAAAGCATCATGTTTAGCAAGGTTTTAAGAAAAAATTAAGAATCGCCTGGTTAAGGTTAAAACGCTATTGGTGTAATAAAAACGTGCATACATCAACAACCTTATTTGCTACTTGGTGAGAGTTTAAAGCCTATTAGATTGTTAGTTCACATAAAAAATTGTTCAATTGTTGAGTGTAGGTCATATGATTCTTTGTTTTAGAACTTGTGTGATTTGATACATACTTAGACGGTGGATTTGATAAATGCACATAAATGATAGAGGCAATCTAGGATTCCCTTTTTCTTTTAATACCATTTTTGTTTCTTACCTGTTTACCTGGAATTTCCCTTAGTAGCCACTTTCAAGCCTTAAACTATTTATTTGGACAAACCCATATCATTAAAACCTAAATTAATTTTTTCTCCAATGTGACTTAGTTACCACTGTTGATAACATTCATATCAGTTTCAGTAGTTGCTTTCTGGTAATTGTTAGTAAAAAACCTTGCTAACATGATTCTTTTTGCTATCTTAGAGTTAGACCATGACTAAGGACCCTTACATCAAACATGTCAAGAATCAATTGGTGTGCCTATCGTTTTCGTGTCCGATTGGATGCTTAAAAGCAATAAAAATTTTCCAAATTTTCCTCATCACCACACTTGAGGGACATTGTCCTCAATATATGTTAGTTATGTTAATTGTGTGAAAATTGTTTTCTTTGCAAATCAATATAGTTTAACCAACACGAACGACTTTCCAACCCGAGCCAACCTAGGACAAAATATAACAACAACCAACACATACTAATAATAACACCACCAAAATACCTTTTACCCTATTAAACATAAATTGTTTCACACCTCCCGACCACCCAATTACCTAAACAAATAATGCTAGTTCAATATTCAGAAAACATTAACAGATAAAAGAAGTACATGTACCAGATCATAGGTCAGCGAGTACTCAATAGTAGGGGTTCTATGGATTGCCAAAGATGCTCCTCATTGTGTTTGAGAATGTTCCAAAGTTGAAGGCATCAGATGAGCTTCCTTGACTTTGCTGCTACTGTGCATCTTGAATGAGGTCGAGCCATGTTGAGTGATGCACTAGTGGAACCGGGTAGTTCACTGTTCCATCATATGGTGCAAGTGTGGTGTAGTCTATGATATCCGGATGTTCAATCACCGACTCACCTGCTTGCTAAGGCATTGTGCATCCTCCTGCTTTGATTATCTTGCCACCTTAGGTTCATTTCACGCTCTTGATTCCATGCGTGAGTACAGTTCCAATGTTCGTGACGGTTGTGGTTCAACATGTTATCCCAGTGTAGCTGCTCAAATCCATGAGTATTTTGTTCGTAGGTGGCCTGTTGGTAACTTGTCCACGAATCAAAGTCTATCGGTCTTTGTTGAACCACAAATTGATCCATACCTTGGTATCCCCCATAAGTGTCATAATAATTAGGCATGCCACCAAAGTAAGGTGCTCTTGCTCCACCCTCCTCCATATCTTCATCACTAACTTCATCTTCACCACAATCCGGCTCATCAGTTTCCCTCTCATCTAACGGTTTAGTATCCAACCTTAATGCTCTCCATTTTTTTCCAGCATTTTTCAATTTGTGATTATGAGCAGTTTTTACATATGACCAACCAAACGTGCTCAACCCTTCTAGATTAAAGGCGGGGAAGTCCTCCTCCTGAAAGTATGTTTCCGGTGCGATAACTCCCTCACGTTTTAACAACGTAGTGATTAACCGGCGATATGGAATTATTTGTTTATCCACTTTGTTGCGTGAATACAAGATATTCATCATAAGTAGATGTTTGAAGGATATCCTCGGCAAACCCGTCAGGAGGGAATGCACTATCTGCACATCTAGATGTCTCAAATACCCTCGATCACTTCTACATGGTAGTATGTTTTGTTGTACGATCAAAAGTAGCAACCTTGCTTGCATCTTCATCTTGTCTCGCCTCATCTTCCCATCATTATCGGGTAAAAACAAATTAGAATACATTTGATTCCATTGAGGATATAAATGACACTTGTCGAATAATTCCATCGAGGATGGGTGTAAGTATTTGCTCCTTCCACGTCTATCCAGCATGGAATCGAAGTTAGCAATTTCTTTTAACGTGTCATGAGACATTATGACTTCCCTGCCTCCAACATCCGCGATCAGCCTCATGGTCTTTGGTGGTGATCGACCATCTTCATATTTTAACGAACCCACCCATTCCATCACTGGGTTTAGGTATTTTCTGTCTACACCCCGGCATAACAATTCAAAGCCGCTTCCCAACCAATAGCTTCAAATTTGCACGATTCCAAAGGCTCGAAATTCATCCCAATTGACTACCCTTTCATATAAAAATCCGATGTGAGGGTCTTTCTGATTAAGCATCTTATCCGCGAACAGTTGCTTATGAAACATTCTCTCTTTCTTTTCCAAAGATCCCGTCTTCCACACTGGCTTTGCCTTTGGATAGTCTCCAATACGCGTTCCCCCATCGTCACCCTCTTGCGTTTCAACTCTCCTTCTAGATGTTCCAGCCGGCTCCTTTCCTTTTTTTCCTATCTACACACATTAAACATATTCACACAAACAACCCATGTTAGATTAACATAACCACTTAAACTTCTAACACTTAAAAATTGCAAAATTCATGACCAAGAACTTACCCACACTAATTTCTAACATAATGAATATGGATTTTCCTTAATTAGTCGACTTAATTGAATAGGAATAGAAATTCTACAGCTTTGACTTATAATAGTCAAAGTGTCATCTTCAAAAACCAATTCAATGATCAGTAGCCCTAGCAATTATCACCATCAACAATTTATGTTATTTCAAGCATATCAAGGCAATATGTAGCATTAATTCATCAATAACCTTCTAAGAATCAACATCACTATAAAAGTGGTATGTATATTCATCATCTTCAAGTTTCTACAAGCATACCTCAATAAACCTATGAGAGAGTGAAGAATATCATACCTTGGTTGTTAATACTTATGTATAACACTTAGATTGTAGAGGAATTGCTTTAAAATCAAAAACCTCCAATTTTGAAAAATTAAGGTTCTTCGTGCTCCGTTTTGATTACACAAAATCAAGAAGGATTCGTGTGAAACTAACACTCACAATGCGTTCCTTGTGAAAAACTAAGCGAGAAGCACTATTTGTTTGTTAGATTTGATGAAAATATGAAGAGAATAGATGTGGAGGTTGGTTATGGAAGATATGAGAGATATAGAAGAAAGATGGTGGGTTATGGGAATGAAAAGAGATGATATAGGATGAATATATGGCCAGAAACAAACCAAATCCCGTCAATAACTTTTTCCCCTGGCGTAGGCTACGCTAGGCACCGTAACCTACGATGGGGGTTACTCTGCCTCTTTTGGTCTCAAGCCTATCGTAGCCTACGCTGTCTACTGTAGGCTACGGTATCTTGGTTTCTGTAATTTCAGTTTTGAGGCCACCGTAGCCTACGATGGGTAACGTAGCCTACGGCGGAGATGCTTCTCCTTTTTCCGGTTCAGGGAGGCTACCGTAGGTTACGGTGGGGGTGGTTCTGATTTGATTTTAATAATTTTTTTTAATGGTAAATGGTTTAAGTTGAAGATGGTCTACTTTATGATTTAACTTTCGTGCTTCGACCCCCTCGAAAAACTTAAAGTCTCCCTCGACTTTTACCCATATTTTAAATGTAACTGGGCGGTTACCATTCTCAGTCGGAAAGCACGACCATTTTTTTTTCTGCAAAACATGGTAAGCCAAAAAAAAAATAGAAGAAATAAACTTAAAATGAAAAGTAATTAAGAAACAAAACCTCGGGTTCCCTCCCGTAAGAGCTGAATTTTTTAAGTCGTCAGCCGGAATTTCTCGAGATCTTTAGTCATGTAAATCACAAGTAGGTGAACTTAGTAATAAATTCACAATTTTCTCGAATGTCGGGTTTAACTCTGTGTCTTCTAAGTACGGTTTTAGTCGATGACCATTCACAACTTGCCGTAAATGATCATCTAGATCTTCAATCTCGATATCGTCATAATTCCCAACACGCTTAATCACATACGGTCCCGTCTACTTACTTTTAAGCTTACCTAGAAAAAATTTCAAACGTGAGTTAAATAGCTAAACTTTTTGACCTACGTCAAATGTCCTTCTTTGAAATTTAGCATCATGGACTTTTTTCATCCGTGCCTTGTATCCACTGGCGGTTTCGTATGCGTCATCTCTTAATTCCTCCAATTCAATCAAACTCAATTTGCGTTGTTTACCTGCAACATCATATTCCAAGTTAACCTCTTTCACTGCCCACAAAGCACGATGAACCAATTCAACATGTAAATGGCATCCTTTTCCATACACCAATCGATAAGGTGTAGTACCAATAGGTGTTTTATATGCAGTACGATACGCCCATAATGCATTGTTAAGTTTGGTGGACCAATCCTTACAGTCGGTTTGTACTATTTTTTGTAAAATCTCTTTGATTTGCCTATTTGATACTTTAACTTGTCCACTCGTTTATGGATGATATGGTGTTGCAACCCAATGGTCTACACCATATTGTTTAAGAAGTTTTCGACAATTAAACTTTTTAAAATGAGATCCCCCATCACTTATGATCACAAGGGGAATACCAAACCAAGAAAAGATGTTGCTTTGAACGAACTTACAAACAACACTATGGTCATTTGTTTTGGTGGCAATCGCTTCCATCCATTTAGATACATAATCGACTACCATGAGAATATATAAATTACCAAATGAATTTGGGAATGGATCCATAAAGTCAATTCCCCATACATCAAAGATGTCAACACCTAGAATTGGCTGCATGGGCATCTCATTCCTTTTTGAAATGCTACCCATCTTTTGGCAATTTACACAATTCTTAGCAAATGCATACGCATCCCGAAATATAGTTGGCCAAAATAACCCTGCACATAAAACTTTATATCCTGTTTTCTAGCCACTAAAATGACCACCGCATGTAGAAGCATGTACAAGTTCCAAGACGTCTTTAATTTCGGAATCTGGAATGCACCGCCTGATAACTTAATCTAGCCCCACTTTAAAAAGATCTGGGTCATCCCAGATATATTGCTTAACTTGTGCCAAGAATTTTTGTCGCTTCTATTTTTGCCAATGTTCTAGAATGACACCTATAGCATAATAATTAACGATGTCCGCAAACCAAGGTAACTTAGAAATAGTAAACAAATACTCATCTGGGAATGTCTCATTAATTTTTAACGTGTTATCTCGATCAGTGTTTACAATCCTGGATAAATGATCTGCAACAACGTTTTCACCGCCTTTCTTGTCTCGAATCTCTAAATTAAATTCTTGCAACAGCAAGATCAATCTGATTAACCTAGGTTTTGCATCTTTCTTCTCTATTAAATAACGCACGACACTATGATCCGAGTAAATAATGACCTTACTCCCCCAAATGTAAGACCTGAACTTATCAAGAGCATAAACAACTGCAAGTAATTTTTTCTCAATAGTAGTATAATTTAATTGAGCACCATCTAAAGTCTTACTAGCATAATAAATTGCCACGGGTTTCTTATCTACCCGTTGTTTCAAAACAGCCCTAATTGCAAAATCACTAGCATCACACATTATTTCAAAAGATAAAGACCAATTTGGTGCTTGTAATATTGGGGCTTCAACCAACTTCTGTTTTAATGTAGTAAAAGCTTTAAAACACTCATCATTAAACACAAAAGGCACATCTATTAAAAGTAAGTTGCATAGTGTAACATCCTGTTTTGTGAATGAAAATAAAATAGTTGAACGCATATTTAAAATGCTATATAACGAGTAAGTTTTGAGTCAAATTATTATTGAATTATATGACGTTTAAAAGTGCGGTTATTAATATCACATTACACTTTAAGATATAATAATAATAATAATAATAATAATAATAATAATAATAATAATAATAATAATAATAAAAATAAAAATAAATAATAATAATATAACAAAAACTAAGTTTGCAAGTGTGTAGTGGTGAGATGTCACGTTTAATATATAAAAGATATATAAAAAAATAGAATTGGATAAGATGCATTTAATAGTTTCAAAGTTGTCCATGAACCTATGGTAGAACTTCAAGAAGAGATAAGTATATCTAATGAAAGGCCATGTATCCTTAAGACTCATCAATTGAACTTGGTTATTCCTCCAAGTGTTGTGATAAGAATTAAAATAAAAAGAAGTTAACAACATTAGGAGAGGCAGATACATTCGAAGAAGAGAATATATGTGCAACTAGGTGAAATTGTAGAATTTGAAGGAAGAGAACGTAAGAGCAGAAATATATTTTTGGAGACAGTTTTGACTACAATAATTAACGGCTTATACTCTATACACATGTTAGTGATGCTAAGAGATAAGTACACTAACCCGTAACTAAGTTATGTTGCATGTTTAATTGCATGTTATATGTCTTAATTATTATAGGTTTGTATGGATTATGTGGAGATGAAACATGTTTAATTACATGTGCTATGTGTTTATTTATTGTAATAAACATGATTATGATGGAAAATGATTTATAAGATTACGGGTTCAAATATGTGTATTGATAGTTTAAAAAGGCGAATTAAATATATGTAAGGATTTCGGGTGTTGAAATCCCAAGGGGTTCGGGTGTTGAACTCCACATATATATAAAAAGGGGAGTTAAATATATGTAGGGATTTCGGGTGTTGAAATCCTAAAGGGTTCGGGTGTTGAACTCCACATATATAAAGAGAGCAGTTAATAATCCTCAAGGGTTAAAAATAAACCAACAAGGAATTCGGGTGTTGAATTCCCAAGAAGTAATGAGGATTAAATTTTAGAAGATTTTGGGTATTAAATCCCGATGAAATAAAAATATGTTTTGAATTAAAGAGGTGTACTTACTTAGCAAAAGCTAATAAAAAATATGTTTTGAATGTTTATAGGAAAAGCGCTCACAGATGGTTAAAGCTTCGCGGACTTGACTGGACTAACGAACAAACTCTACTCTTGTTTTTAGATGTTGTAAAATAAAAATTGTTGTATAATAACGATGTTTTTATTGTAATACTTTTATATTTGTTAATGAATGACATGTCACTATGAGTGACAAGTTTTGTTGTGAACTGGGACCGAACTCTGATATAAGTTGAAAAAGTATTTTATAAAAAAAAAAAGAAAAACTGGTGTGTTTCACATAGTGGTTTTGTAATTGTACTAAAGCCTTTTATAAATCGCCTATAAAACCTGGCGTGCCCTAAAAATGACCTAATGCCTTTTACGTTTGTGGGAGGAGGTAGTGTAGAAATAATTTTGATTTTAGCATGATCAACCTTAATTCCACATTTTGATACTACATGACCTAACACAATCCCTTCTTGAACCATAAAGTGGCTCTTCTCCCAACTCAAAACTAAATTTGTTTCAACACATCTTTTTAAAACCTTTGTTAATTGAATTAAACAACTTTCAAAAAGAGGCCGAAAATTGAGAAATCATCCATGAAGATTTCCAAAGACTCCCCAATCATATTCGAAAAGATACTCATCATGCACCTTTGAAAGGTGGCTGGGGCATTACATAGTCCAAATGGCATTCGCCTAAATGTGAAAGTGCCATACGGGCAAGTAAAGGTAGTCTTTTGTTGGTCATCAGGGTGAATTACAATCTGATTTTATCCTGAATACCCATCTGAAAAACAATAAAATTCCTGACCTGATAACTTCTCAATGATTTGGTCAATAAAAGGAAGTGGAAAATGATCTTTAGATGTGGCTGCGTTCAACTTCCTATAATCAATACACACTTGCCACCTAGTAACGGGTCGAGTGGCAATGTGTTCACCATCCTCACCTCTAACAATCCGAATGCCTGATTTCTTAGGCACAGTTTGAGTAAGATTTACCCATGTACTATCAAAAATTGGATACACAATCCCGGCGTCCAACCACTTGAGCACTTCTTTTTTCATTGCCTCTAGCATGTTGGGATTAAGCTGTCTCTGAGTGTCTCTAACATGTTTTGCATCTACATCGGTAATGATTTTATGCACTACAATAGATGGACTAATACCTTTGAGATCCTCAATTGTCCATCCTATCGCTTCTTTATGCTCTTTCAACACATTTATTAACAGCTCTTCTTGATCACTTTCCAAATCCGATGCAGTGATAACCGGAAGGGTTTGATTGTCTCCCAAAAATACGTACTTTAAGTGTTTGCGAAGCTCTTTCAATTATACTTTTGGTGGAATCTCCAATGATGGCTTTAATTGAGAATCAATGTGTTCAGGTAGAGGCTCCACCTGATGAGTCCATGGTGGTCTTCCTTCATGCACAACAGACACTTCAAGTTTCTTTTCTTCTTCATCCAACTCATATGCATATTCAACACCTAACCTGTCACAAATAACACACGTCTGCTTGATGTGTTCTTCATTTTTATAAGGCTCACACCCGTCCATAATGTCCGCCATGAAACATTCATTATCAACAGAGGGGTTAGTTACTTTATCATACACATTGACACTTAGTTTATGATTACCAAAAGTCATGTCAACTTTTCCATCTTGAAAATTAATTTGTGCATTAGCAGTTGCTAAAAATGGTCTACCAAGTATGAAATTAGATTGTTTAGTTTTGTCAAATGATGCATAATCAAGAACTAAGAAATCAACAGGATAGTAAAAGTCATCCACCTTGACAATGACATAAGTTACTATGCCACGAGGGAGTTTCATTTTGAGATCGGCTAACACAACCGTAGTATTGGCTTTTTGCAAGGGACCAAAGTCATATTGGTCATATAAACTCCGAGGTAGAATATTTACACTAGCTCCAAGATCAAGTAACGCTCGAGCAACTTTAAATTCACCAACTTGAATAGAAATAATGGGGGCTCCTAGATCTCTAAGCTCTGGTGGAAGATCACCTGACAAGATTGCACTTACATTTGCTGGAACATCAAGCTCCTTAGGAAACTTATGGGTTTGTTTTTTAGTGCACATATCTTTCAGGTATTTGGCATAAGCAGAAACTTGTTTTATTGCATCCAAAAGAGGTAAATTCACTTTGACTTGTTTAAAAATTTCCCACATCTCCTCTTGTTGTGGCCCTCTTTTATTTACTATCTCTTTTAGTTCAATTAAAGCTGAAGGATAAGGAATGGTATTTTTCTCTATTACTTTATCCTTACTTTTATTTACATTATCTTTTAAAACCGGTTTAGTTACCTCTTGAAGTGTTACCTTTTTGTTGATTTTGTTGAAACAGGTTCCTGTTCATCTTTACTATCACTATTGACATCTTCCACCACTCCTTCTATGAATGGTGGTGGAGGACCAACCTTGCTATCATAAACTTTACCATTACAAAGAGTACTTGCCTGATTGATTTGGACATTTCTGACATTCTTTGTGGCAGCTCCCTGATGTTAAGGATTGATTGTAGTGTCACTTGGCAATTTCCCAGGATTTCTTTTGATTTGAGCCACGTCCTCTGCCAATTGACCTACTTGTTTGTTTAATGCTTCATAAGCTTTGTCTCTGATTTCATTCTCCTTCTTGTTCTCTTGCATGTTTTCCTTCATCATATTCATCAAAGCATCCAACTTTACATTTGTAGATTCTTTACCAACAGCTACTCCAGTTTGAGAATTAGATTGATAACTTCGTGATAAGCTTCCTTGTTGGCCCCCATGGTTATAACTCCCATGATTATTTCCTTGAGCATATGAAGTTCTTTAATAACCACTTTGATTATATTCTCTTGTGCTCAGTTATGGTATGTTTGGGCACCTTGATTATTGCCTTGAAAGTTAGGATTCATATGATTTGAAGCATTTTCGTACTTAAAATTAGGATGATTTCTCAATCTAGGATGATAAGTATTGGAATTCATATTAAATTGCTTCCTATCTCCGTAAACTTGATTAACTTCCTCTTTTCTTTCCATTACCAATTGACATGCATCAACATTATGACCCAACTCCCCATATTCTTCACATACATTGTATCCCACGGTTGCAACCTCCTTTGCAACCGTTTGCCCTAACCTTGCCAATTGTTTCTCTAGCACTGCAATCTGCTCCTTGGTCTCATAATCAACCGTGGTTGATCTTACTGAATTAGGTTTAGATCGTCTACTGGTAGAGGCTTGTGCTTTGGAGTTTCTACACATCCTTTCTAAAAATTCCCAGTCTGCATCTTCATGATTGGAAAGGAATGTGCCATTGCTTGTAGAATACAAATACTTTCTTTCCTCATTCGTCAATCCATCCGAGAAAGACTTTATCAATTCCCAACGTGCAATTCCATGATGTGGACACATAAGGATAAGTTCCTTAAACCTTGTGAATGCTTCATGAAACTGCTCCCTTGCTTGTTGTTGAAAGGATCAGATAGCATCTCTTGCATCACTGGTTTTACCCATCGAATAATATTCATCCAAAAATATTTGTTGCATCTCTTGCAATGTGTGAATACTATTATCGGGCAAGGTGAGGAACCATTGCTTAGCTCTATCTTTCAAAGGGAATTGAAATAGTCGCAGCCTCACTTCATCTTGTGTGAAATGGTTTTCACCAATAGTGCTAAATATGGCATCAAATTCAGCAAGATGCACATATGGTTCTTCTGTTGCAGTGTCTCTAAATGCAGGAAGAATGGTGAGATAATGAGGGCGTACATCAAAAGCTCTTCATCTATGATTTGGAGGTGCGATAGGATTTGGATTTTCAGAAATAGCCGGTCTAAAATGGCTATCCACACATTGTACTTGAACTTTTTGGGGCCTTCTTGGCTGATTGATATTATTATTAACCCTACCCAGTTGTTGATTGATAGGTGGTGCATTCCACCCATGCTGATCATTCCCCTAATTGTTATTTCCATTGTGTCCATTACCTCCACCAAAATTTCCATCCCAAGCATCAAAATTTCCATCCCAAGCATCATAATTTGCATCATTATAAGGCTCTTCATTGTTATTCCACTCATCCTCATAATCTTTATCACCCGTATAAACACTATGCATGCTTACATGATCAAATTCATCTTCTTGGTTGAGGTTATTGTGATTCATGTTATTGTTGGGTGGTGGTTGATTCCGATTGTTGTTGCGGTTGTTATTTGGTGGTGGCGGTGGATTTGGGTTTTGATCTTGGTTATTAGGGGGAAGGTTTGGATTTTGAGGTGGTTGGTTATTTGGATTATCCATGTGAGTTGAATCAGATGAACTATCAGCTGCTTGATCAATAGCTTGTGAAATTGATATAGTCTGTGATCCTGATCAATGAAGAACACAATTATACCGTGCTGATTTCTCTATCTCTGGATCGAATACGAGCGGTGATTTCCTACCCGTATATCGAGTATACATGCAACTTGTCACCTGCACATTGAAAAACACCAACCGTAACATGAAAATAAAAACAACTAAATAAAAAACAAGTAAACTGAAATTTAAAACAAATCAAATAACAAAACACCAAGCGCACCGATTCCCCGACAACGGCGCCAAAATTTGATCGATATCGAAGTATCAATCAAATAAGATGTTAAATTGTGTGTTCCTATTCACCTTAAACTAGTTAGGGTAAGTAGGGTTGTCGATCCTCGTGGGATTAGTGGTTGGTGTGCTTTGAATTGATTTATACGCCGATGATTAATTAAATTACCAAATTACTTAACTATTGCCTCTTGGCTGTAAAAATTGGATTTTGTAATGATTAACAAATGAACTAGGAAAATAAATTGTAAATAATAAAAATTGATTAAGAAGACAATTATAAGAAAAAGTAATCAACTTCGGATCTAGGTTTAGTTTACAATAATCGTTTAATTCAACTTAATGGAAAATCCTTAACAGGGATTCTGTACGTGTAATGATTAAGTGATATTGAGAATCAAGACTTAACGGGTCTTAATACACAATACCAATTTAATTAACAACCAAAATTTTACAACCATACGATTCGCGCAATATCATATGACATTGAAATAAAGGTTAATCAAAACAATTGTTTAAAAAATCAAAACACAAATTAAACTTATAATAGAACTTAACAGGTTCTAAAGTTTAATCCCAACATAAGTCGAACATAAACGAAAACCTAATCACACAAAACCTATTACCTGAAGTCGATCACGAGAAGATTAGCCGCTCTTCATTCTTGAATGATCTTCAAAACCATTGTTGATTTTCATTCCGGATGATTGTATGTTGTTTTTGAGAGTTGGAATGGTGAATTAATGGCCTACAAACTACCCAAATTCGTCTCTAAATGTTCTAGGTCGAATAGGGGGCAAGTGGTGGGTGAAACATAATAAAAAAGTGGTTTTATAGGTGTTCCAAGGAAGCCCTAGCGTGGGCTACGCCAGCCAGCGTAGCCTACGCTGGGGTGTATTTGGCTGATTTTTTATTGGTGCTGGCGTAGCCTACGGTGGCTACAGTAGGCTATGGTGGAAGCCTTTCTGCTGCACTTTGAATCCTTGTTTCTTGACCCCTCCAATGACTTGTTTCACCATGTAAGTTTCCAACTTGCTTATTTTACCTACAAAATTACTTCCAACTCATAGTTAACCTATTCAACTTAATCACACGCATATAAACGAATAATCATACGTAATATTTAACGTTTAAACACTTATAATGCCATTCCAACGCACTCACATCAATGATCCTCTAGCATTAGTCCTTGTAGGTTTCTTCCGGTTCTTTTACATGCTCCTCTTTAATCCTTCCAATTTTTAAGGATCTTGTCTGTCATCATGACTTTAAGAAGGAGGTGGTGGCATGTGATATCCTTCTTTCCAAGTATGATAACTTTGCTTCTTCGATTCTTCTTTCTAAAATATTTTACTAGTGATGTCTATTTGTTTGTAACCTTTATTTTTCTAGGTGTCTAGACACTTATTTATTTTCATGTTGATTGGGTCAAAGCTTGTGTCAAGACTTTCTTATTTTTCTTTTTGTAAGCATCATGATTTCACTTAAATCTCACTCAATTAAGATCGAAAATAGAATCATAAATGCATAATCAATGTAATCCTATGCTAAGATGATCAAATAGTGATGAACAATACATTGAATCTCAACAAGCATATACAATCAAGTAAATAAGGCTTCAGTTGTATTTCTCTCAAAATAATATGTTTTACAGATATGGAAATGAAAGTATTACATAAATACAAACAAACAAACAACGTATTTATACAAAGAGAATTCCAACTGAACAAAGTTTTCATAAAAGTAATAAGTTCTTGCATTTTTTAGTTTTCGCATCCATGAAGTTCTTGCATATTAGCAAGCTCTCGCACAACAATAGGTTCTCACACATTAGCATTTTTCTTCAAATTTCTTGCAATATTCAAGTTTTAAGCTTCATAAGTTTTTGAATGTTATGAAGTTTTTTTTGCCAAACTCAACTCTTTGATTTCCTAAGCCTTTGAATGTGAAGTCTACAATCTACCCTAGGCTAGGTAAATCAAACTACATCATTTATCTATGTTGCATGCTTTGTAGTTACCTCCACCTGCATACAATCCTTTTAAAAACACCTTATTCACCATGTGTTCAAACTATGAATATGTGAAATGTATTGTCATTGGCGCTTCTATCTTATTTTCTTGAAACTTCATTAGTTTCTTTTTAGTAAACTTTAACAAGTAAACATGATCCACGATCCTGTATGCTTTATCCTTGCATTCTATCACTACATTACTAGTTCTCAATCTCAATTTCATGAAATCTAGAAGGTTGTTCATTGGCAAAGGAGCATGCATAGGAATTTTTTTGCAATCTTTGGTTTTGTGTAAACATGATTAACCTAGAATTCTTTTGTGCTAGAATGAACAATGTTGTTGTCTAAAATCTTTTTAGCTTTGGCTAGCTTTAACTTGTTAAACCCAAACTTGCATTCTTACTGTAACATATTGAACCACTTTGCATTGGCATTGTTGCTCGGATTGATGAAATTATTTATGTTCAAAGTGTTCAAGTCTAAAGTTGATAGAGTGTTGAAGTCGCTAACAGTTTTGTAATACTACATACTGTTGGATCTTATGTAAACAATATGAGGCTGGTGCAACCAAAACAACACTTAGAAGATTTTGGGTGCAACTGAATGAAGACTTCCGAAGAAAAAGCTTCACTTCCGAAGCTAAGTTGAAGATCTTCCGAAGCATATGAAGAACTTCCGAAGGTAGAACTCAGTCTTCTGAGACAAAGTAGTTTTCCTTCCGAAGTATAACCAGCTTGAAGATCAGAGACAAAGTCTTTCGAAGAATGAAGTCATGAGGATTTGCATAAGTCTCGGAAGAAGTTAACTCTTCCGAAGTATAAATGGCTTCCGAAGAATTAGTTCTTCCGAAGCCATTTAACCTTTGGAAGAACCAACTATGGACTAGTGCACATAAGTATTGCCTGACTGACACATGCTGCCAACTCTGATATACTGCATGGTGCTTTCCCACACCCATATAGTTGATCATACTTTATTCCACTGTTTATATTTATCAGTTAGTACATTTACCAACTTTAGTTAGTAACAAAAGGTAGGTCATGGACATGTCATGACTACCTAATCTACGATATCAGTTTATCTTAGAAACCTTACTTCTAGTAATGTAGTATTTGTCTATTGTAATTTCCAGCTGGTTTTCCAAGTATAACCCGCTGTAGATAGTAGTATATATAGTTTCTCATTGTAACTCTCCAAGTAACGGAGTGAACTTGTAAGAGTCCTGTAACACCAAGTTGAGAAGTAATATATACAAGTATCTTGAAAACTAATTTTCTTTGTTCATCAACTTAGTATATTATTATCAACTTCGTTAAGAGACTTAGATTCATCTGTTCAAGTGAGTTTGAGAGAAAAAACTTGTGTTGAAACACCTTATCTGATCCTGCAACTGGTATCAGAGCTTTTCAGGCTCTTGATTGTGAGATCTCACCCTTGTTTCATCACTATCACTCACTTCACAAGTGGCTCTTAACTAGAAATCCTCTGAGTCTGAAATGGGAACCATGACCAAGGCTCCAATTATCACTCCTGGTAATTTCAGAGCCTGTTGCAAACGTATTGAAGGCTTCATCAAGTATCAAGATAGCCGAATGTGGAGGTTTGTTACTCACGGTCCTTACAAGCCAAAGGTGGCATCTCCGGCTGGTAGTGGTGCCATGATTAAGAAAGTTGTTGAAGACTACTCAGATGAAGATTTCAAGAAGATGGACATTGACTGCAAAGCCATGACTATGCTTCTTACAGCCATACCAAACTCCATAATGGTAGGCTTTCAGCACTGTGAAACAGCTAAGGATCTGTTTGATGCTTTAACATTGATGTACTCTGGTTCTACTGATTCCAAACAGTCCAAGAAAGATGTACTAAAGCAATAATTTGAAAACTTCACTCATATTGCTAGTGAGACTCTGAGTCAGCAATACTTCAGGTACATGGACTTAATCTCTTCCCTTCAGTCTATGGGAGTAACTCTTGAGAAAAGAGATATAGTAAGGAAATTCATGAGTGCACTTTCTCATGAATGGACTTTTTACTGTGTCTCAATCAAGAGAACTAAGAATGCCAAAACTCTCACGATGACTAAGTTATATGGAATCCTGGATGGATACCATATGGAGATGGAAACTCAGAAAAGCCATCAAATGAATAGAAGCTCAAATCTCCCTATCAGCAATGCTCTACATGTTGAAGGTTCAAGAACTCCACAGCCCCAGTTGTACCTGAACTACCCCCAACAGCCATCGTCCTCTTTTGGACTCTACATCACATTTCTTAAGACACCCAGGTCTCAACAAGCTCAACAAAGTCCTTTCCAGGATAGCTGTGCTTTTGTTTTAGGAAATGAGCACTCTGGAGATTTTCAATTCTATTTTGATGATCTCGAGTGTTTTAGTCCAGATGATTTGGAGGATATGGACATTGTCCAGCAGATGGCTCTTTTAACCTATAGAGCAAAGAAGTTCTTCAAGAGAACTAGAAGGCAATTCCCCCAAAACCCAACTAACAGCAAATTTGGGTTTGACAAATCAAAGGCCAAGTGTTACAACAACAATCAACTTGGTCACTTTGCAAGGGAATGTAAGGCTCGTAAATCCAATCCTGGAGCACCTCAAGCCTCCCAACATCCTGCTACACCACAAGCTGCTACCAAGTCAACTGACCAACAAACTGCAACTGTTGCTCAAGAAGTTGAGTGGAGCTTTATGGTGCTAGATGTGACTCCTGCTCAAGCTCTCATGGCTGGAACTGAGGACTGTAAGGTATATGAACATCACTGTACTCCAGCCTGTATTGCTAAGGTTAAACTGTATCAGGACTATAACATGGAAATTAAATCCGTTATTGAGTCCCTAAACATATTAAAATCTGATTTTAAGAAAGTAGAATCTGACTAAAATCTTAAAATAGAAGAGCTAGAGAAAACTGTTTCTTCTTTAAAACATGAACACTCAAAGTACAGGGGTCAAATAAAGGATTTAGTCTCCAAGTTAACTGAGGCTCAAGCCCAGCTAGTAATAACTGAGAGTAAAGCAAAAAAGTATGCAATCGAAGAGCATAATTTCAACACCATTATTGCATCAACCTCCCACTCAAAGGTGTGTTATCAAAATAAAAGTGGGCTAGGAACCAATGAAATTGCTCCACCACACTCTTATGTGTTTATTAGACAGCCATGATGAGGTACTGATAAGCAAGAGGTTCCATCTGCTAACCCACTGCCCAATGAGCAGAAGTGTGATGCAACAATGGTGACCATAACAGAGAAGGATAAGGCAGAAAACCTCATCCACACAGCTGATGATCAACCCTTAACCACAAAAGAAAGAAATAACAAACTCAAGGCAGCAAGAAAAACTGCCAAGAAGGTGGCTGAATCAAAGCTAAAAATATACCTAAAGCAAAAAAGTGTATTCATCTCAGCTGGATTCCAAGTGGTTGGAAATTCTGATTTAGGAAGGAAGTGTAGTACCAACACTCCTATCTAGTTGAAGGATTAGAATTTAAAGGGGAAGACTATTGAAGATGAAAAGAAGTGCAAGAAACAACAGTCCCAATGCACCATCAAGAATAACATTGAATGCATAATGTGTGGTCTGCACAACCATATGGATAAAGATTGTTACTACAATCCTGCAAGCACACATTATGCAAACCATGTTAAGAAAGAAGAAGTTAAGGTTGGTTTCACATTTGGACCTTATCATATGGTTCTAGTGACAAGAAAAGGAAAGCTGATTTCCAAAGCCAATTTGCTTTCAGAAGAAACATTTTCTTCTGAAAGGAAAATAGCTTCGGAAGAAAAGTCCAAAAGAAAACAAAGAAACAAAAGAAGTCTTTTGAAACCTTTCGAGAAGAAAACTACTTTTGAAGAAAAGGTGGTAACAACTTCTTCCGACAAGAAAGAAGCCTCGGAAGCAAGTAATGCTGCTCAAGCCCCCACACGCTCATCTTCATAGATCAACCATGGGATGGAATGGAAGACCATAAAAGATGTTGCAACCCAAACCTCTTCTTCTCAAAACCATAATTGAACCCCCATGCATACATTTTGGTTCAATTATCTCATCTACATTGGAAGAGCCCAAGACTAATAAGGCTTGGGTTTGCAATGGTAACTAATCATTTCACCTTATATGCAGAGGAACATCCACATGACAAAAATGGAAACATATGGATTGTAGACAGTGGATGCTCCAGGCACATGACAGGGAACAGATCTCTTCTTCAACAGTTTGAACACTTTGATGGAGGTCCTGTTTAGTTTGGAGGTGAGGCTGGAGGATACATTTCTGGTAAAGGTAGTGTGTCCAATGGTAAGTTGAAAATTGACAAAGTAAATTTTGTCAAACAGCTTGAACATAATCTCTTAAGTGTTTCTTAATTCTGTGATCAAAAGCACCAAATGCTTTTCATAGAACATGAGTGCATTATCCTCAAACCCGGGATGAAAATTCCTTAGGAATTGGTGTTTCTTAGATCTCCCAGGAAAGGGGATATGCACAAACTGGATATGAACTATGCTTCCCCACTGGATGAAGTATCATGCTTTCTTTTCAATGCTAACTATGATGAGTCAACACTGTGGCATAAAAGAATGTGTCATGTTAACTTTAAAACCATGAACAAACTGGTCAAAAATAACTTGGTACATAGTGTGCCTAAAAAGGAATTTTTCTGTAAAGATAACTTTGTTGCTTGTCTGAAAGGAAAGCAACATAAGGCATCTCATAAATCCAAAGAAGTAAACTCCATCACCACTCCATTATACTTATTGCACATGGATCTATTTGGTCCCACAAGTATAATGAGCATTGGAAGGAAATTATATTGCCTTGTGATTGTTGATGATTTTACAAGATTTACTTGGGTATTCTTTTTAAGAACTAAAGATGAAACTGCTAAAACTTTAAAATCTTTCTTTCTTAAAATAGAAAATCAAATTGATCATAATTATCAGAAGTGATCAAGTGACTGAGTTTAAGAATCAAGTTCTTGACTCATTTTGTAACTCAAAAGGGATTGCTAGACAATACAGTGCTCCCAGAACTCCTCAACAAAATGGTGTTGCTGAGATGAGGAATATGACATTTATTGAGGCTTCAAGAACTATGTTAGCTGATTCAAAGCTACCTTTAACTTTCTGGGCAGAGGCAACCAGCACTGCATGCTATGTGCAGAATAGAGTTCTCATTGTTATGCCCTATGAAAAAACCCATTATGAGCTATGAAACAAGAGACCACCATTTATTGGTTTTTTTAGTTCCTTTGGTAGCAGGTGTACCATACTTAACACAAAAGACAATTTGGCAAAATTTGCTGAAAAGTTAGATGATGCTATCTTTGTAGGATATTCTTCAAACTCTATTGCTTATAGGGTATATAATATCAAAAATCAACAATTTGAAGAATCATCCAACACTGTTGTAAATGAGCACACTCCTTGTGTTAAGGGGAATGACCCTGATTACATTTTTGACTTAGAATTGTTTCCAAATTATTCTAAACCATCTTGTGAGAATGTTTCAGCCGGAACAGGAAGTCAAAATGACTCATATGATGATCAAGTGTTTGAGTTACCCAGACCTATTTCACGTTCTCCAAGAAATCATGAAGCTCAAGCTCCCACCACTGCATCTCCTGAAAGTTTGAATATCTCAGAAAATAGTGAAGCCTTCAACAAGCTGTCAGCATACTGAGCCTCAAAACTCAACAGCTGATGACTCCATATCTCAACACCAAGCTAATAAAGACAGTAATTTGGAGGAACAGGCAACTGTTGATGCTTCTTCAAAGCAAAACATCACTGACACTGTCATACATTCATTCAAGCAGTCCTTATTGAATAAGTGTGAGACAGCAGCTGGAAACAATACTCAGAATCCTGAGCAAAATTTCTCCAACCTAGATCTGTCTATGTAATTAGATGTGATTCCAAGGCTCAGGATTCACAACACTTATCCAGCTGAAAACATCATTGGGGATGTCTTAGAAAGTGTGAGAACAAGAGGACAAACTTAAAATGGGAATGTTTGCATGCACTCATGCTTTCTTTCTCAAATGAAACCAAAGTAGGTGGAAGAATTTCTCAAAGACAACAATTGGGTTGAATAAATGCAAAAGGAGTTGCTTCAGTTCAAAAGAGAAAAGGTCTGGAACCTATGTCCACTACCACCTGGTCAAGTCCCCATTGGCACGAAGTGGGTATTCAGAAACAAAAGGGATGATAGAGGTTTGATCATCAAGAACAAAGCAATACTGGTAGTTTAAGGATACACACAAGAGGAAGGGATAGACTACACTAATGTATTCGCACCTGTTGCAAGACTTGAGGCTGTGAGAATCTTCCTTGCTTATGCAGCATCCAAGAACTTTACAGTTTACAAACTTGATGTTAAATGTGCATTCTTGTATGGGGATATCAGGATTTGAAGACGCACAACATCCCAACTATGTGTGCAAGCTGGATAAAGCTCTTTATGGGTTGCACCAAACACCTAGGCTGTGGTATGAGACTCTATCTCAGTTTCTTCTGAAGCATGGCTACACCAGAGGCATAATAGACAAAACATTGTTCATAAGGAAGTCTGAGAAAGACATTTTGCTTGTTCAAGTCTATGTTGACGACATCATATTTGGTTCCTCAAATGACCACATGTGTAAAGACTTTTAAAGCATCATGAGGAAGAAGTTTGAAATAAGTTCCATGGGAAAATTGGATTTCTTCCTTGGAATTCAAGTAAAGCAGATGAAAGAAGTGCTCTTCATAAATCAATCTAAGTATGTCAAGGACATATTAGAAATATTTGAGATGAAAGATTGTAAACCAGCCAAGACACCTATACCCAGAAATCACAATCTTTGTCCAGACTCTAAGGGGAGGATACTGATCAGCATTAGTATAGGGCAATCATAGGATCTCTGATGTATCTCATAGTAAGTAGACCTGATATTATGTTTGCAACTTGCATATGTGCAAGATTTAGGCTGCTCCTAAAGTGTCTCACCTAATTGCTGCCAAGAGAATTCTTAGATACCTCAAAGGAGCTCCCAAGCTGGGTCTCTAGTATCCTAGAAGTAAAGACTTCAATCTCTATGGATACACTAACAGTGATTATGGTGGCTGCAACATCAACAAAAAATCCACATCAGGAGAATGTCAATTTCTTGGTGGAAGGATAATCTCCTGGCAATGCAAGAAGCAATCATGTGTCTCTACATCAACTGCTGAAGCTGAATACATTGCTGCTGCAAGTTGCTGTGCTCAGATGCTATGGATTCAAAATTAGATGTTGGACTATGGTTTTAACTTTATGGAGACTCCTATCCACATAGACAATAAGAGTGCAATCTCCATAACAGAATATCCGGTTAAACACTCCAAGACAAGGCACACTAACATTAGATATTATTTCATTAGAGATATTCATGAGAAACACTTAATCAAACTAGTCAAAGTTGATTCAAATGAACAATATGCTGACTTGTTCACCAAAGCCTTTGATGAACAAAGATTTAAGTACTTAATCACAGCGATTGGGATGATAAATATTGATTAGTTTATTTCTTTTGAAAACCTTTTAAATGTGTGTCTTATCTATGTTGTCTTCATACAATCTAAGCCCTGTTACAAAGAGTTTTTCTATAAAATCCTAAGTATAAACTCTTCCGAAGAGAAATTTACTCTCGAAAGATATCTTTATAGATCTTCCGAAGGAAAATTTCTCTATTTAAGTATTTACTTCCGAAGCTTACTTCTTCTTTTGGAAGACCTTTATACTCTTGGAAGCAAATTTGTCCTTAAGACATGATTTTCCTTCAGAAGTAAAAGCGGCTTTGGAAGACAATTCTGAGAGATCAGACAATTTACTCTCGGAAGAAATTTTTACTCTCGGAAGAAAAACTTTACTGTGTAATGAAAATCTTTGGTCCCCACTCTATAAAAAGTAAGATTTTACTGATGATTGTTGGAATATTTTATGTAATTCTTAACTTACCGGCCCTGTCAAATCAAACCTGAGCTGTCCTTTCACCTTATCGGTTTGATCTTTTAAACCCCATTTAAAAGCTTCTGACCTTTCTTCCTTAATCTACTTACCTTCACAAAAGCCCCAAATTTTCACTTTCTTCTACACTCTCTCAAATTCCTTTGATTCCCAGTACCTTCTCAAACAATGGCTCTAAATCCGCAACACAACCTAGTCTCAATCCTTGATTCTTCCAAGGATGCCGACTTTGCTCCAATCATCCAATTCTTGACTCAATCAACATACTTCACCGCCCTCACTGTTAACCACACCATCTACTTAAACCATATGGCCGAATTCTGGGCTAATGGTCAAAGCGACATAATCAATGGAGAAAGGGTGATCAGATCGAGAATCTACGGGCAGGAACTCATCATGAGTGAAAGAACCATCAGGGAGCATCTGGAGCTTCTTAATTAAGGAGCCCCTACTGAATTCCCCAAATCTGACTTGGAAGAAACATACATTCAGATGGGTTACGGTGGCGATGTCAGCAAGTTAACCGTATACAAGTTCAACTTCTCATACAACTGGAAGTTCTTGCTGCATATCGTACTTCACTGTGTTTCCAACAAATCAGAGGGTTGGGACAAATCCCATACGACTTGGGCTGCCTAGTCCACGGGTTGGTCAAGGGCGTTCGATTCAACTACTCAAGATTTATGCTGAACAACCTCAGAGGTAATCTTAACAGGGATCCTTTCTACATGTATCCTAGGTTTATTCAGCACATCATCAACCGTGAGCTGTACCAGGATCAGCTTCAGCATGAAGATGTCCTTCTTGTCCCTCACATGAGGCCAGGTATCTTCAAAACCTTGAAGAAAGTATCCACCAACTTCATAGGAAGATTCACTGATCTTCTTGCGAGTATGTTCGAACCAACGGCTCCTGGTGACATCCTTGCAGACCTAGTAGGTGATGAACCCACACCAGATATCAACCACTCAATGCCAATCACTTCTTCTTACCCTACTATATTCACTTACAAAAGACGCCCCAAACGAACCCTTGTTCAATCTACTCTGATTGAACAAGCGCCTTTTGTTCAAACCAAAAAGGCTAGAGTGGAACAAAGGGCTCCCACTCAGCCAGAGGTCCAACTATCCTCCACCATTGACCTCAATATCAGTGTTGAGCCTCCTCAGTCTTGACCTGATATGCCTACAACCATAGCTTTAAGCCCTTAGGGTGAGTCCCAACTCTCCCCTGAGCAGCCAAAAAGGGACAGCCACATCACTGGCTCCATGCCATTAGATGCTGACCAAGGTCCCGGGTCATTAGGAATAACCTCTTTATCTTTTACTGACCTCTTAACCCGATCTGATGAGGAACTCATGTTTCCTCAGGGCCATGATGTTGATCTTCCGCACCTCTCTCCATATCAACTGAGCCCCAAGGAACCTCTGATTTCTAGCCCACATCAGTCAGCTTATACTGAGGTGAGTCCCATAAATATGGAGGGGACTCATGTAGATTCAGCTGCCACTACTGAGAGTACCTCATCGGACGCACAGGATAGTGGCAACATCAGTGAGACTGAATCTATGGCAACGTTGCCACTTGATGCCTCTGAAAGAGACATAAGGGAAACCAGGGCGCCAAGAAACCACATCTGGTGATGATGATGAAAATACTAGGTATGTTATCTCATCTCCCTGTGATTCTTCAAAAGAAGATGAGGGAAGTCTGCAACTTATCATCAGAGACCTACTTTATAAAGTCTTAAACCTAGAATCAAAGGTTAAGACTTTAGAGGATAGGTCTGCCACTTAGCAACTTGAGATTGAAAATCTCAAGGCTCAACTAGTTGAGAAACAGATTGAGAAGTCTGTTAGGCATGTACCAGTTCAAGTTTCTTTAAGTTCTTCCTCCAGCTCATCTACTTCCCAAGATGATGCTACTAAAAAAGGGGAGAATGAATAGAAACAAAGTCATGAGGAGCCAAGCCTGGCCATCACTACCACCCTATCTTCATACTATCCTGCACAACAACTCTCTGCAACCATCTTCCCTCAGCCTCCTCTGATTACAATTCAAGTTGACCCAAGGATGCTTATTGATCTCAACACATTCTTAACCAAGTTTCTGATAAGCTCCTCCCTTGAACAACCTTCCCCAGATGTGGCCATTGCCTACTTTGGAGCTGAAGAGCTTCAAAGGTTGAGTGCACCACCTAACTCTGAAGAGTAAGTTGGTCAACCTAAGGTCCCGATTAAACCTAAGATTGATTTCGAAGGGGAAATGAGGACTGATGGCCCAGTAGGTGATTCAGTTGGGACAGGTGGTGAAATTCCAATATCTTCCGAGGTAGAAATTCAAGCTGTCGAAGGAATAGTTGAATTATCTGCCTTCTCTGATGATCTGCTCATCACAGAGGCCATTCTTGAACTAGCCTATGAGATAAACAGTGAAGACTTTCTCAAAACCCCACTTCCTCAATCACAACAGACACCACAAGTTCAACCTCTCTCTCCCCAATCTGAACTCCCCAAGCCAGAATCCCCAAAAGCTGAATCTTCCTCAGACCCTAAAGGAAAAAGGAAGATAACTGCTGAAGAGCTTCTTGAGGGGAAAGGTTGGAGAAGCTAAAGAAGAAAGGTAGACTTGACACTAGAAAACTGCTGGCTGCAAGCAGCAAAGCAGCAACAGCAGCTCAAGAATCTATCTACAATAGAAGGAGAGTAGAGGTGATAGACAAGCTTATCAGCCTAGGAGTAGTCAATGAAGAAATGCTTCTACTCCCACTTGATGAGCTTGTGGAATTTGAAAAGGCAACCCTGCTACAAAAGAAGGAAGAAGAAGCAACAAGGTTGGCCTTAGAAGAGGAGAGAAGGAGAAAGAAGTAAGAGGTTGAGAAAAAGGAAAGGATGGAGAGGATAGCCTTCCTCTGCTCAAAGAGCTATTCTTAGGAGGAGCTGACTCCTCATGAGAATGACACGATCTTGTTTCTTTTTCATAAAGAACAAGATCAAATCAACAAGGAGAGGAAGAAGGCTGCAAGAGAAAAGCTGAATGAGAAGAAGAAGAAGTAGGAAGAGGCCTAACTTGCGGCTACCAAGAAGGTGGGTGACAAGGCCTAGATGAAAGCTTATCTTAGGGCCCATGGTTTCATAGGCAGGCAAGTAGGCCCCATTTCAGAAAAGACTCTACAGCGACATGTCAGTGAAATAAAAGCTGACATTCGCTTAGGAAGAAGGAAGGAGGTGCCTCTATAAAAGGAAGTACAGAGGATGGTACCCAAACCAACACCCAAACCTCAACCAACAAAATCTGAATCCACACTTCTTCCCTTCCCCATCAAAACAGAACCTTCTACTGAACCTTACACCCCTGAACCATCAGCCCTACCTACACCTTCATCCTTTGCCTCTCAACAACCAGCTCCATTACCCATCCTGAAACCCAAAACTCAACCAATAACCCAATCACTACCCAAGCCATCCTCTGAATCATCCAAGCCTCTGACCTTCAAGGAATACAAAGAGATCAAGAAGAAGCTCATCAACTGCACCACACTGAGCGAGATCTTCTGTGAGGAAAAGTCAATTACACTAAAGTTCATTGACGGCTCTTCCTGTTCCCTCACTAAAGATGAATTCCTTGATTTACCTAGGGGAACACTAGACTAGGCTCGTCAAATTCTGGCAATCAATTCTTACTCCCTCAAAGAAGAAGAAAAGAAGTTGAGAAGAAGACTGCTGACTCTACTGGACACTAGGAAATGGGACAAGCTGTCAAACAAGCCCCTCAATCTTCGAAAGCAAATTGTCCAGTGGAGGTTTGATGAATGTTCTCATAGCTTTTCTATGGAAAGAGAGAATGGTGATGTCAGCAGGCTTGACACATCATCTCTACTACACTCCAGCAGATTCGATCTTGCTGAGTTAGCAGAGAAGCCATTCTCCAACACCTCAAACTCTCAAGTGGCTGCCCATATCAGAAACCATCTAAGCAGTCTTTATCTTGCTGAGCTCACAAGGAAAGCAAAGATTGCAGAGGAGTTGAAGATGAGAAAGGAAAAAGAAGAAGGTGCCACCACTAAGGAAGGTTCATTCCTGTAAATGGTTGAAGGCCCTGCTTCAGAGTCCATAGTTATGGGAATATGACTACAACTCCTATCAACTAACTCTCTTCAGAGGTCCACAACAGAGGGTACATGTCATTCAGAACAACATACTAGATCTTCTATCTACGAATGACTTGTACAAGCTTCTCTCCACCACATCAGGAAAGAACAAAGAAACAGATAAATATCTGCTTTCCCTGGTGTTGAAGACTTTAAGAAGTAGAAGGAAGCGAAGTTTGACAGCATCGGCCTAGGGGGAGTTTGTTGGATCTTATGTAAACAATATGAAGATGGTGCAACCAAAACAACACTTAGAAGGGTGCAATTGAATGAAAACTTCCGAAGAAAAAGCTTCACTTCCAAGCTAAGTTGAAGATCTTTCGAAGCATATAAAGAACTTCCGAAGGCAGAACTCAGTCTTTCGAGACTAAGTAGTTTTCCTTTCGAAGTATAACCACCTTGAAGATCAGGGACAAAGTATTCCGAAGAATGAAGTCATGAAGATTTGCATAAGTCTCGGAAGAAGTTAACTCTTCCGAAGTATAAATGGCTTCGGAAGAATTAGTTCTTCCGAAACCATTTCTACTTCGGAAGAACCAACTATGGACCAGTGGACATAAGTATGGCCTGACTGACACATGCTGCCAACTCTGATATACTGCATGGTGCTTTCCCACGCCCATGTAGTTGACCAGACTTTATTCCACTGTTTTTCTTTATCGGTTAATACAGTTACCAACTTTAGTTAGTAACAAAAGGTAAGTCATGGACATGTCATGACTACCTAATCTAGGGTATTGGTTTATCTTAGAAACCTTACTTCTAGCAATGTAGTATTTGTCTAGTTGTAATTTTCAGCTGGTTTTCCAAGATTAACCGGCTGTAGATAGTAGTATATATAGTTTCTCACTGTAACTCTCCAAGTAACGGAGTGAACTTGTAAGAGTCCTGTAACACCAAGTTGAGAAGTAATATATACAAGTATCTTGAAAACTAATTTTCTGTGTTCATCAACTTAGTATATTATTATCAACATAGTTAAGAGACTCAGATTCATCTGTTCAAGAGGGTTTGAGAGATAAAACTTATGTTGAAACACCTTATCCGTTCCTGCACATACTACTATTCATCTCTTCATCATTCATCATACATCATACTATAAATTAAAGATGGATTGTTATTACTTCCCTTATCTCTTCCCATATCTAATATGATGTGTTCCCTTTGGTAAAAAAGGTGTTATACAAGGCGGATGCACCTTGTATAACTGGCAAGAATGTGTTATACAAAGTAGATGCACATTGTATAACTGGCTGAAGTAATATCCTCCTTATTTCCTCCTTGGGAACGCCATCCTCACTCTCTTAAACCTTTTCCTTTCCAACTTCAGAACTAGTTTCAATAATGACTTTTGTAATAAATGCATATGCTTCTTTAGAAACTAGATTAAACACAATATCAGGAATCTATGAAGCTATGGATGATTAACCTACTTTAGGTCTGATATCTTCATATAATTAAGAAAAGACATTTTGAATATGTCTGTATAAACTACATCATTTTCAACATCATTTATGTAACACCCAGCCACTCATACCCCCAATATTGTCCGCTTCGCCCATGAGAAGCTCATGGATTTGCTTTTGGTTTCCGGGTGAAAACTTCCCTAAGAGGTCACCCATCCATGGATTACTGCCACCTGTGCACACTTAAGTGTGGAGTTCTCCTCTCATCCACAGCCAATACGCCCGGATCGCGTTGGTGATATTAGAGACTAGACATTGCTTATGAACCAGGAATCTCTCATGTCCACGACCGATGTGGGATTATATAGAGTGTCACATTCAACCCCCCCCCCCATTTGGACTCATCGTCCTCGATGAGCACGTGAACTCACTCACCATTCCCGGTGAGGTTTGTCCCACTATCCCAAACGGCACTGGAGTGGCTCTGATACCATTCTATAATACCTGACTCCTCACACCACCAATATTGTTCGCTTTGCCCACGAGGAGTTCACGGATTTGCTTTTGGTCGTACGGGTGAAAACTTCCTAGGAAGGTCACCCATCCCTAGATTGTTGCCACTTGAGCACGTTTAATGGTGGATTTCTCTTATCATCCACAGCCAATGCGCTCAAAACGCGTTGGTGATATTAGAGACAAGACATTACTTATAAACAAGAAATCTCTCATGTCCATGGCCGATGTGGGATTATGTAGGGTGTCACAATTTAAATCAATGAAATCATCAAGATCCTTATTAAGAATATCTAAAAAAGATTCACTTATGCTTATATGAACTCAACTCATGCTCAAAAGCAGCTTTTTGAGATGTATCCAATAGATCTTGATGATCTACCTCACTAAGATTTCTACCATTTGGATCCTCAACCTTCTTAACTTTAGAAGTTCCTCTAGATCTACCTCCCACACTACTCTGATCTCTTTTACGTCCATTATCACCTTCTCCTTTTCTTTCTCCAAGTCATCCTCCTTCTTAGTACTTGTCTCACTAAAAGTTTCCTTCTCATACTCCTCTCAATCATAGTCTCTACAACCTCACTAATAGTGTCAACTACCATCTTTAATTGATCTTGGAGTTGCATGAGTGCATATATTTAATCATAGTATCAATGATCGAATCTTCAGTCTCTCTTGAATTCTTCGACGAATCAAGCTCCAAATCAAATACCCTCATCATTAATATAAGCAAGCTTCTTGTATGTACTTAAATAGCTTCTTTCTCTGGTCTCTTGTATGCCATTGGTGTTGTAATTAGAATATTAGGATTGAACATGAGTCATGTTTGTCTTGATGGTGTTGAAGATGATGTTGATGTTGTTGTTGTAGATGTTGTAGTTGGGAATACTATAGCTACATATGCCTTTGTCATGAATTAGCCTTAGAACTAACTGCTTGACTTTCTTAAAAGCACACCTCCACATATTCTTTTTTTTCCTTTACAATTCGACTTGGTCATTCTTCTCAATCTTTTACCCTTTGAGGATTCCTCAGGCACGTAATTAGTATCAATATCATCACTCCTTCAATCTTTCCTTATTCCAAATCTATTATTTTCTTTTCAATAACTAGCTGCTCAGTTGCATGCTCATGTTCTTTTAAAAATTGAGCAATAGCAGCCATGCTTAGTTTCTTTTCTCCTTTCATCTTCTTGGGCTTTGTTGTTTCTTCTTCAAACATTGGTTTCTTGCCTTGGGCCTTTTCTACCAAATACTCTCTTTTTTTTGAATAAGTATGTAATTCTATCCCTTGAAATTAGAGATCATTATATTTAAGACTATTTTGAAAGAAATATTATACACTTGGAACATGTCCGGTCTGATAACAACACCGCAGATCGGTTCACAAAATACTTTAACACTTCTCGATTCAATACACGTGTTGAATTCCTTAACATTATTTATTTCATAAGTTAGAAATTGTGAACGTAAAAAAATTTTATTTTATATGTAAATTTGTTACTTTTTAAATTTTTAATGCACATACTTAGGGGGAGAATAAAAAAATACCATAAATATTTTTTTCGCGTTGTCTATTTATAAAAGACCAAAACCAAAATAGAGAATACAAAACCAAAATTCTAAAAAGATTTTAAGAATTATCTGTGTTTTTTTGAGTTTTCTTATTAATATGGGAAATGATATGATAAAGTTTAATTATTCAAGTATATGAATAAAGTACGTTGATAGCTCATATGATTATATTGTGATATGCTAGAAGGCTTATACATAAGCTAGAGTCAATGCATTTTTGTGATTAATTTAATTATTTGATTAAAATATGTGGTATTACCATCAAGTATGTTAGTTTAACTAGCTTATGTCTCATAAAGTGTGAGAGTACTAGTTTTGTCAGTCACACACCATTAGCATCCAAATATACCACTTTATAATATACTAAATACCACATATTGCATGAAAGATTAAATATTATAGACGAGATAACAATGTTATATTGAGTAAAAAGAGCCTAATGTAGACATATAAGAATAAAAAAAAGAGCCTAAGCTAAAAGATATGTAAATTGGTATGCCTAAAATTACTATATGTACATATCTTTCAATTTTGGTAAAATGTCTGGTTTTCATAGGCATAATATGTGCATGGGGCATATAAGGTCGTATGACATGTAAGTCCTAAACGTCTACAAATGTGCTTATTTATGTGTGTCAAAGATTTTATAGTCGGATATTAACTAGTGCTTCTAATTGCTCAAATAGTTATAAATTATAGGAAAATAAATGTGTATAAAAGGCAAGCACTAGTTAAATTAAGTTGTGTTGACTTGAAGACTCATCGGACCTTATGAGCATATAAGGTACTACATCTAATGTGGGGTCCAATATTTTCAAACCGTTAAGAATACTAAACATGATAAACAAACACATGCTATTGCACTAAGAAAAAGTAATTAGGTTAAAGAAGACAAACATATTGGCAATCACATATCATGTATGCGTTTGGATATTGAAATTAAATCATGTCTCAAATAGACATATGAATATGATCCCATAGCAACAACTTATGACTCTATGTTTGTGTTTGTGTTTGTTTTGTTTTTGTATTTGTTTTTATTTTTATTTTTATCTTTAGTAATTTAGTCATAGTTTATTTTACTTTGTCTATATCATAAAAGGTTAATCATTTTGAGATTAAAATCAATTTTGCAAAATCAAGCGACTATTTTATTAATAAGAAAAAAATAAAATCATTTAAAGCTTCTCAACCCACTATATACCCTCATGGGCCGAAAACCCATAAGTATTCGGGGTATAAATGCTAGCTGAAAACCTTATAATCAAATACTATTCTCAAATCTCTCTCACACACACAAAATATTTAAAAATAGTATTGTTCTTCATATATGCAGTTGTTGTATTCAGAATTTCATTATGAAAAAAGATAATTTGATTATCAAAGATAACGACATGAGCTTTTGATTGTTGAGTGAATTCTAAATTAAGAAAACCCTCATACTTGATTATGGTTCAATCGATAGATGTTACAAGTGTTATCATGAAATTGATAATCCAAGATGGTCGATGGTCATGAATTATTATATCAGGTACATAAAATCCGATTATAATATAGATTCAAGAAATACGTAAGTTCTCATGTTTAAAGTTCTAACAGAGAACTTAAGAACACCACAAGAACTTCATTACGACCAAAAACTCTAATATAACAAAGAACTTTAAATCAAATACTTAATTTCGACCAAAAACACATTGTTTGATTGAGTACATGTTAAGACTAAGTACAAGGATAAAACTAATTACTTAGTTAATATTGAGTACTCATTTTTAGACCAAGTACCAGCATTAATTAAGTACTTAGATTTGATCAAGTATATTGTGTTATAGATTACTATCTGAACATCAAAATTATAACTCTTGCTGGGTGCTAATACTAGTACTCAGTTAGATTGAACCTAAACGAGTACATGAGTTTTTACAAATTGTTTCAAAATTTTCATATTTGTTGTGCGTAGGTTGTGGCTTATGTTCATAACAGATCATAATATTTTCACTTATCAATCTAACCCTTTGAAGGAACTATATTATTTCAAGTTACTGACAGATAGTTTGGACAAATCAACCATAAACTATGCCATAATTGAGAATCCAATTATATGTACCAATTTTGTTAGACAATTCTTTAGTAGTGTATAATTGAAAACTACTGAAAATGAGAAAGAGCAGTTGATTAGAACAATATAAGGGAAGAGCATCATTATATAAAAAACAATATTGATAAAATCACTAAAATTTAATGATCAATCTAATTACTCCATTGAATATATCATGGAAATAATTTTGGAAGTATTACCCAATCTGACCTATCCATTAAGTTATCCACCATTGGAAAAAAACTGTTACACCTTTATCGAAGATACCTGGTTCATATATTCATGGTGTGTCTAATTAGATGAAAACAAGGTTTTTACCAACTAAATGTCATGGCCTTCTCAGCCTTCTTATCTTTGCTCATGGATTGGAACTAAAGCTACTCAAATATGGTATTTACTGGTTTTAAAGCAATTTGAAAGGAGTGAAGAAGGAGTACTTGATGATGCCAAGATTCATCCAAGTGGTGATATACAAGAATCATACTAATCTTGTTCCCACTATGGACACTTTTGATCCGAAACTCATCAAGCTATAAATATATACGTACACAAAAATTCTGAAACCCTACATAAATCCCACATTGGTTGTGGATAGGAGAGATTATTGGTTCATAAGTAACGTCTGGTCTCTAATATCACTAACGTGTTTGTGCGTATTGGCTGTGCATAAGAGTAGAACTCCATAGTTAAGCATGCTCAAGTAACAGCAATCTAGGGATGGGTTACCTCCCTCGGAAGTTTTCACCTGGGCAACTAAAAGCAAATTTCATGATCTCCTCATGGCCAAAGCGGATAATATTGGTGGTAAGAGGGGTCGGGTGTTACACAATGCTATCAGAGCCACTCCTATGCCATTTGGGATGGTGGGACAAACCTCACAGGGGATGGCGAGTTCTCGGGCTCATTAAGAACGATGAGTCCAAGGGGAAGGGGGGGGGGTGATTGTGACACCCTACATAAATCTCGCATAGGCCGTGTAGTGGTTCATAAGTAACGTTTGGTTTCAGAATAGGCGATATTCACTGGCCCAGGAGCACCCCCTCGAGTAAAACCTTCTACAGCTGGTTGACCAAAATGAGGATCCCAAATTGCATGAGCAATAGGTCTTACATGTAAAGGGTCCTGTACCCATGACTCAAAATTTCCTTGCCAAGCTACATGAAAGAGATTTCCGGAAGTCCACAGAAAAATGATTGCCAATTGCCCAAAGTGAGAAGCAATTTTGGGCGTATTGGTTGTGGATGAGAGGAGAACTACATAGTTAAGCGTGCTCAAGTGATAGCAATCCAGGGATGGGTTACCTCCATGGGAATTTTTCACCCGAGCAACCAAAAGCAAATCTGTGATCTTCTCATGGGCAAAGCGGATAATATTGGTGGTATGAGGGGTCAGGTGTTATAGAAATGAACAAAAATTCATCAACAGTCAGCTTTTAGGGGTTGTATCCACTGAACTAATTTAGAAGATTCATTAAGACAGTTGATGTACAAGCTCAAGTGGCAGTTGTAAGAGATGTAATGGTGTATAGGGAACATAATGTTCCCCCACCTCATCAATAGCCGAATGTGGCCAAAACAGATGTACCTAAAGCAAAAAATTTTGAAACCGAAGCATCATCTATGAGTGAAGATTCCAGGGAATGCATACCTATGAATGTGTCAGAAAAAGATATAATGAGAAAGAAAAACGTTGTAGAGAATCATCTTCTCTTAACTTTCTCTTAACAATTAGAAGATATTGATGATATTAAGTATGATCCAATAGTAGATCTAGCTCCCAAATGTATAAGTAGAAGAGAAACCTATGGTTGAGAGTACGAGTAGCCAAAACTAATACCAACCCAAGCATTCACCCATATCAGCAAACACAATAATCATGGCTCAAACTGAAAATTTTTATTCTACAAATATCATCTTGTGCCTAGGGTTTTAGACAAGCTCCACCATCTACACCAATGTTAGTACAAAGGAAAACGGGTTTGGCGATCCTTGGCGAATCTTGCAAAACAAAAGGCACTGTTAAGCTCACCGTAAGGGGATTCCCCTGCTATCCACCTCTAGCGTGAGAATCAGTTTCTTTGGAAAGAAATGAAAGGTGTAGTTAAGAGGTAATGGCTTGGGTGTGTTGTGTTTTCCTGGGTGCCTGGAGGGTCATATTTATACTCAAAAATGTTTGGCTGTAGAGATCCTCTTCTGAATTGTTACTTACTGTTTCTAGTGGACAATCTTCCTTGTTTTATCCCCCTTGCCTTGATCTTGGGGTTCATACCCTTTTTGGGGTAATATGTTGACCTTTGTTTACTATTCAAACAGCTTTATATTTACCAGTCTTATCAATAGACTTTGACTTTCTTCATTGTGATAATTCTAGGGGATGACATTTATCCGGGTTTTGTTTTTACTTTCCTCCTTTTGGTTGTTCTTGGTGTTTGGCCTGTCATCGTTCGTCGAAGCTAGACTTGCTTGAGCTTTCCCTACTTCCGATGTTATTTGTCTCATCCGGCCATCAGGAATGCAGACAAGCTGTCTTTTATCGCAAAAGGCTTCTTAGCCCTGCTTACGTCACTGAGAACCTTGCTTACGTCGTCAGCCCCCTAGTCAGGAGGTGTCATGCGCCTTGCTCGTGACATCTCCTCACTTAACCGAATCAGTTCCTCTTTAACTTTCAAATGTGGTTATCATCACGACTTTTGAGGGATCCCTTTTTCAAATCATTGAAAGCGTTCAGGCGACGATTGGATAGGATTCTTTTCACCCCCCGAATTGGTATTCTCGCGCCTTCTTTGTTTATATTCTATCTTTTCATTTTCGCCGATTTGCAAGGTTCTTCAAAACGATCTGAAAAGGTACTCTCCCTTTCTTCCCTTTCGTTCTGTTTTCGAATTTTGTAATGGCGAACCGTCATGATATGTCGTCCTACAAGTGTGGGATGTCTCATCAGGAGTTTTCCCAGTTCTGTTCTCGTTTCAAGGTCGGACCCGAGTTTTCTCCGACGCTTCTTGATTCGAATAGCTCCGTGCTGGATTGTCCTCGGAGGTCTGTCGCATTGTATACTCTTTTTTTCGAGTTTTCCAACCTTAGGCTTCCTTTATCCTCTTCTTTCTCAATGTTCCTGAATATTACCAGTTGAGTCTTTCTCAACTAGCATCATTTGGTGTTAGTAGAGTCACCCATTTCAAAATGTCTTGTAAGGCTCTTGGAATTCCACCGTCTGTTAGCCTATTCCGGTAATTTTTTCAGTTAGCAAAAAGTGGTTATTGGTTTACTATCCAGCACCACAAAGAGCCCTCCTTCTAATGCATGCATCCTTCGAACCCTACCATTAAATGCTGGAAAATTCATTTCTTTTGGGTGGATCGTTCGATTGTTCCCTTTGTGATGTCGCTTAGCAATCCTAGAGGGACATTGTCTGAATACCTCCTTCGCCTTCCTTCTTTTGATCCTTTGCACCATCGGGCTCTTAGAACCCATTTGACATGGATTTGTCCATATCCTGAGGGTGCCTTTATACGGGCCGGTCTTAGTTAGGACTGGAATGCACCTAGAACCCTTCGTGTTTTCTAGCGACGTGGGGTCGGTATGTGTTAGTTTTTTTACGTGGGGTCGGTATGTGTTAGTTTTTTTTTGTTTTGTATGATGCATTCTGAGTCTAGTGTTCTTGATTGTTCTGATTATTGTTTTGTTTTGCAGAAATGAGTTTGTTATCCTTGATGGAATTGGAATCTACCTCGGATGTGGAGATCATGTCTCGACCAGTTAAGGAGGGAGAGGATGACGCTATCAGCATTCATGCGCAGACGGTTTGTTCTGGTGGCGACTACGTGTCTGTGTTTCCTTCCTTGTCTAGCGGATCTGATCTGGTACCTCAAATTTTAGCCGAGACTGATTTGAAGATACGCACTGAGGAGAAGCATGTTAAGAGAAAAGGTAAAGCGGTTGCTGCTGAGGAGAAAATCAAGTGGCCACGTACTCGGGCTGCAAGAAAAGTAGACTTGCCAACTTTGACTCTTCGTGTTAGTGACGACGAGGTACATCCTCTGACTTCCAGCCCTGATCCTTTGTCAATTGGTCCTTCGGTCCTTGAGAAAAATGCGGGGGTGGATGTTGGTGAAGGCTCGTCCAGCAAGTCATCGTGATGGGACTGCCCTCCTTGGCCCTGAGATGGCAAGCCTTGCCTTTGACCCAACCTATGGTGTTGTCAACAAGGACTTGTTTTTTGACCCTGATGTGAGTGGGAAAATCATCTAGAATTTTTGCACCCCAACCCAGAGGATTGCTACTGATTTGCTGGACGACACGCTTGTTGAGAATCGGATGAACATCACTTGGGCTGAGCTAGGGTCTCTTATCTCCACTACTACTAACCGTTGGAAGGCGTGCGTTTCTCATCATGATCGTATTCGAATCAAGATGTCGATCATGAGTAATAAACTTTCTGACAATGGTCGGGTCATTGCTAAGTTGGAGCAGGATGCAAAGGATTTGTCAGAGGAAAAAAAGAAGTGTGCTAAGGAGCTTGAGGACATGCGGGTGCGGGAGTGCGATGTTGCTGATGCCATGGCGTCTGCCCGGGCTGAATTGGAAGAAGGTAAGGCTTGCAACCAGTAATGAGTCAACAAACACCCGTAGATGGGAAATCCCGAACCGGGTTGGTAGGCGCAAACGGGCAAGGACGGCCTCGTATTTTGCCTCATTGTTGGTGCTTTTGAAGTTTAGTCGCAAAGCGTATGTCATTTTGATTCCCTTGGGGTTGATTAACACCAAACCTGCTCCTGATCCTTTAGCACTTGAGGCTCCATCAGTGTAGAGGTGCCATTCCCAAGGATTGACCGTGTGCTCCGCTATGTTGACCCCTTGTTCTTCCACCTTCCTTACTTCTACCGGGAAGTCTGTAAGTACCTGTCCTTTTATTTCTATTCTAGGGAGTAAGTGAGGTCATGTTCTCCCAATTCTACAGCCCATTTTGCCAGCCGCCCTGATACTTCCTGCCTTGCAAGAACTTCCCGGATGGGTAGGTTCGTTAGGATATGCACCGGGTGTGCTTGGAAGTACCTTCTTAGTATTCTTACTGTGTGCACTAAAGTAAGGACCAACTTTTCAACCATGGTGTATCTAACCTCGGCTTCCTTGAGAGCCCTACTTACGAAGTATACCGGAAGTTGACAACCTCCCCTTTCGACTATGACATCTGCGACTACTGTTTGATCTCCCACAGCTAAGTAGATCAAATGGGGTTCTTTTTCGATAGGAGATACTACCAATGGTATGCTGGAGATGTAATCCTTCATGTCTTGAAAAGCTGCTTCGGCGTCTTCGGTCGCCCGGAAATCTTTCTTTGCCGAGCATCCCTTTAGGGTTTCGAAAAATGGTAGGGATCGCTCCGCTGATTTGGAGAGGAACCTATGTAAGGCTTCCAACTTGCCATTTAGGCTCTGAACTTCCTTCTTAGAAATCAACGAACATAAATCTTGTATTGCCTTTATCTTTTCTGGGCTAGCTTTGATACAATGCTCACCAATCAGGTGTCCCAGGAATTTTCCTTCCTTCAGTCCAAACGAGCATTTTCTTTGATTAAGTTTCATGTTAATTGATCGTAGATTTGCGAATGTTTCCTCTACATCCTTCAACATTGCTTCTTCATCTAGGCTCTTTATCACCAGGTCGTCTACGTAAGCTTCCATGTTCCGTCCCAGTTGGGGTTTGAACGCCTTGTCGAATAAACGTTAATACGTGGCTCCCGTGTTCTTGAAACTAAAGGGCATCTTTTTATAGCAAAATATCCCTTGGGTTGTGTGGAAAGCTGTCTTTTCCTCATCATCTGGATCTGGTGTAGCCTTTCTACGCATCTAAGAAACATTTTAGGTTAAACTTGGCTAGGGAGTCTACCTTTAGATCGATTTCAGGCAAAGGATAACAGTCCAATCACAGTAAAGAAAGATTAACTTCTCTTTTTTCCATGGATACACCCGCAATAGCCACATTTCCAAAATAACACTTTCTATATGTACCTTGGTTTTTTAATGGAAGATTAACTTCTCCTTTAACCTTTAACTTCTTTAATTTCAACACTCCAATCAAAACTAGTCATAAGAGCTACTCTAGATTTCTTTGGTGATCTTTCTCCTTTTTAGTGATTGAAATAATCTTTGAAGATCCGGTGATCAATTCAGCGATAACACGAGAAGGACAATATCTTTTAAAGTGACCTAGCTGCTTGCAATTAAAACATCATAGTTTTGATTTATCAAATATGACACACGCTCCACCTCTAATCCTTTTTTACCTATTCTTTCCATAAACATGCAAGCTTTTAGAGTTAACATAGCCATCTGCCATTCTAAATCAATTTCCTCCATATCATCAAGATCAACCTACATCATGTCTTTAGTTGACAAACCTTTTTTCTTTATCTCACCAGCAACTAAAGCTTCATAACTATGGATAAAATTCCAAATTGTGCCATATGCTCATATGGCATATTGGCAGCAAATAAAGGAGCATTAACTGAGGAGTAATTTTCTGACCTATCATTTAACGTAATCAAATTATCAAAACTACCTTCGGAAATGGGAGTAAATAAAGGAGCATTAACTAAGGTAACTTCATTGGAAATTAAGGTGAAAAAGTAACATTAGCTGGCGGACATGATATTTGACCTTGATAATTGATGTGAATGAGTTCTCTTATTTTGACATCTAATTCAAAAGATTTTAGATTTTTAACCATATCCTAAGAACTTTTAATAAGGAAACCCTCTCTCTTTCTTGATCGTCATGCATAGCAAGCTCCACTCTCATGGTAGAGAATCTAGCAATTTCATAGTCTATTCCTTTTATTTAAATCAGATGCAATTAATAGAAAGTGATCAATGGCGTTAAACAACTTATCATTCTACATACCATTAGGAATCAAATCTTTATGTGGCAATGCATTTTTGTCTCCTATAAGATCTTCATTAACATCATAAGATTCAAACAAAGCATCAAGAAAAAAATTTACAGTAGTGTATTCACTAAATAGGTTTTTAATATCAGTTGGAGGACACATAGTAAGAGCACCATGTGCCTTATGATCCCTTTTTGACGAGTATTCTATCTCTCTCAATGTAAGTTCCAGGATCAGTGTTTGGAATGTTATTAGTACGATTGAGTGTTGTTGGCTTATATGGCTCATTCACAAGTGATTCACATTCAGCGTAGTCGATATAGGTAAAGAAATATTTGATCTGGTTTTTCCAATTTTCAACATCACCAGCATTAACAACTTTGGAGGATGAGCTATGGTTCTTGATTCGATGTTAGACATTAATAAAACCATTGAAATAAAATCCAATTAAAGGAATTCGTAATCTAGCAAAACAAACCTTAATCATGTCAAAATGTTTTCTGTATAGACTACAATCTCACTTGGATAGTCTCGCAATGCAAATCTTGCCTTATCATGTTCACTAGCGATATTACTACATTCACTAGGAATGTCACCAGATGACATGGCAAAAGAGTTAGTATCGCCGGCAAGACTAACCGCTACTCTTGCCAGCAATCTCGCTTGATAAGAAAAATTCACAAAATCTATATCTTAGTGAACATCAGCCAGAATTGGTCTAACAATGTTCAATTAATTATAACAATTTTTTGACTGAAACATACTTTTTATTGGTAAGCATATTTTTGATTGAAGACTTATAATCGAATGTATACTTTCGATTACAAGAGAAGGTTTAGAGAAAATACATCAAAATACAACCAAAATTAAATAAAATTTTTGATACAAAATATCTAGATTCTACAATCTTCCCCATGAGATGGGTCGAAGTTTAAAAGTTTGGGGAGCTTGTAGACCTACAAAAGAAAAATATCCAATTGGTACACATCGGGGTTTCCATAAAAATAGACAGATGACATCTCGATTGTTGAATCTTTTCCTATCCGCTTGGATAATTTTATGACCTATTATGTTTCTCTTATACGAAGATGTAGAGTGTTTATATGTTTTATGGATTTGATACCAAATGTAAGTCCTTGAGTTGAAATCTTTCTATATTTCTAGATCAGTTTCCAGCAATACAAAGGCTGAATCAGTGTACTGTTGAGTGTAAGTACTAAAATTCTTAATGATTCTCAATGATACGTGAACAATCGGCACATAGAATAGAAGACTGATAAACAATAGAGAACTAGCCATAATAAATACTTCAAAACGCTTTAGTTTGTATTCACTGATAATGTTGTTACAGAAGATAGTCCACATGTATATCAAAATGTAACAACTAAAGCTATTTGTAGTAAACACAATCTGTCCAATCATTTCAAGTGTAATTGAAACAATGTTTATTGCAACTGAAAGTGTACTTGTGATTACAACAGAAAAGTTACACAAAATAAAACTAAAATACAATCAAAAGCTCTATACAAAAGATGTGAATTCTACATATAAATTTATCTACCATATGATTTTATTAATAATTTCACGAAAATCTATAAATGCATATGAAAGTAATCAAGCACTTTTGTTGTGAAAAGTCCATCATGATAATTATGAAAAAGATTAATTGCATGTTTTATGAAAGGTTTATATGATGATTAGACTATGTTTTGAACAAAATAAATGTGATATATTAATGTTTTATCAGTATTAAATAGAATATGAATCAAGATCATTTTGTATAACCAAGTTTTACAACATGATTTCATGTAATAAAAACCATTCAGCAATCTAGCAAATTGCCATACCCAACTTTGAAAGGTCATGACGAACTCATTTTTTAATCAAATTGGTTGATTTTTTCCTAGAATTTAGTTCCATGTGTTATCTACCAAACCCAACTTGTTTCATTTGATTTTTCATTAAGGTTTCAAACTTTAAGCAGTCAACAAATTAAGTGCAATAGAAACATAGGTTCTGTGTGAGTTTATTTGGTCCATTGCTTTTTAGACTTTTAAATTACCTAATAAATTGTAAAATTTTAATAGGGTTGTACACATTTTTAGCAGATCATCATACACTATTTAGTCGTGCCATACACATTTTACGCCAACTCATAGATATTTTTGGCGAAACCATACACTTTTCAGCTGAGTCATACACCTTTTTAGCTAATTAATACACTAGTTGGCTCCTTTGTAACCAACTAGACATCGGTTGTGGCTCAGCCGACTTCATCGAAACTCGACATCTAGAAGTCAGCTAGGGACTAGCTCAGTTTCCCTCAAGGCGGCTAGGAAATAGTCGGGCCACATGTTGAAACATTATTCATTTATCTTGTAGGTCCGAACCAATCATTGGTCGGCTAGGGGCTAGCTGACTTTAGCCAAGTGCCGCCCCAACTTTTTTTTTCAGTTATGTCATCCAATAATGTTGAGAACCTCTCGTTGGTATCACTTGATTCACTCATTCTCAATAATTTTGACATAAAGCTTATACGTTCAACAATCATAATGTGATCATGTATACAATAGGTATGTAAGCAACTAGTCCATCAAGTTCAACTAGTTGTGAAGGTATTTTTTGAAGTATAACCTTTACTTACTCTGGCCGAATGTGAAATTGGTCATAGCAACCTCACTTTTGCTTCTAGTTGGTCTCGGTCTTGATGGGAGCTGGGTTGAGGTTGAGGTCGAGCTCAGCTCTTGAATCTCTCCTTCTTCAAGATTCGTTTGATCGTCTCTTCTGAAGTTGTCAGGTTCATCTTGATAATTGTAATGGTTGTTTGTAGAAGACTCATTGGCCCAACCTTCATGCTCGAGATTATCAAGACTATCATCTGGATATCTATGCAAAAGATGCAATGGGGATGTACTTCCATGAAGCGGGGTTCCAGGTCTGCTCGCGAAAGGCGTGTTTGGACTTGTATGGTGGTCGTGCTTGATGTTCTTTTTGGCTGTGTGGTGCCAAGTTTTTAGTCCTTTTGCTACATTCTCACTGAAAATGGTTGGTTTCATTCTTGAGCCCATCTGTTGTATAATCAACCAAAAAAAATAAACAGTCAACTCATTTATTGTGATTGTTTATAGGAAAATTTTCCAAAATTTCTTTTTCACCAACTTTTTCTCTCAAAATATCACTTTGACTAGCACATCCTCCAAACTGTCCCCATCCCAACACGGGCGTCCTGATAGTAAAACAGGTTCGTTCGAACTCACAATAAGCGGTTCAGATAAAGCCACGTGTTTAAATAGGGTTGTTATGAAGGTTCAGACGAATTTATGAAGGTTGGGACCACCGTAAGTTTGTTCGGACAACCGTAAGCTTGTTCGGACAAAGTTAAGAAGGTTCGGACAACCGTATGTTCATTCGGACGACCGTAAGTTCCTTCTGACGAACTTACGAAAGTTCGGATCATCGTAAGTTTGTTCGGACGACTGACGACCTTACAAGGAACTTACGAAAGTTCGGACGACCGTAAGTTTGTTCGGACGAACAAAAACAAGTCTATAACGACTTTATTTAGACACGTGTTTTCATCCAAGACGCTCATCTTGGGTTTGGACAGCCCTGTTCTATTATTGGAGGCGACTTTGATGGATGAGGATATTTTTGAGGACTATTTGGTCAAATGGACATTTTGAGAGAAAAATATGGTCAAAGAGACATTTTGGGAATTTTTCCTTGTTTATAAGGATGCATTGACGTCATTGTTCGTTTCAACGTAGAAGCTAAACGGCAATTTTACCTGTGTTACTAGAGCGTATAAAGGGAGTGTCACGTAACTGCATAGGAATTGGATCACTACCCTGAAAACGAGCATCATCCTAAAATTAGCAAGATAAGCCTTATGGTTACACTCTACACGACACTCGTGACTAATAGGAACTCACCCCATTGTGATCCTGATTATAACATCTTCTGTGCGATGATGGAAGCAAGTTAAGCCGAACGTGTCCTATAAGAAAGAACGATAACAGTTACTTGTTACCATAGGAAATAAAACAAATCAATCTAAAATCTTTTTGTATCAAATCCTTTAAGATGCTTACCCAACTCCACCAAAGAAACGCTAGTTGGAATGCATTCTATAAAGTTCATAAGAAATGATTAGAACATAGAGTCAAAATAATACGTAGGTAATTTTAATCTAGATTCAGTAGTACATATAAGATTTAGGTAGCCTAAAAAAGAGAACTTTATGTCATATTTATACATCTGGAAATGATATCAACTATTATTCTAAAGAAATATGTTTCAACTATAAGTTTGTGTTATCAGAAAAAAAGAATAAAGTATGCCAAATTGAGTTCATATATTCTGAACCTGAAAGAGAACGAAGTTGATCAAGAGGAGAATTAGTTGAGGTCGACCAAACCAGAAGAGATCGTCACCAGGCTGAACCATGGGTGTACCCTTCACTACATCCGCCATATCATGAGTCCTTCTCCCCATTTTTGTTATGATAACATGTAGCTTTGCACCAACCAAAAGTATTATCTGCATAAATGGATTGCATTGTTTCAAATTCAAATAAAAATGTATTGAACCTAATGCTCATATACGTTGGATAAGAAACGGTGCTTACAATTAGTGGAATGAAGGGCAACCAAAGGTATGCATACCAATCTGTCATTACCAAAAATAAATTGAATAAAAAGAAGGAAAGGAAACGAATGTTAACCCTTTGTTATCGCGATAACTCATGTTAACCCGTCATTACCAATCAAAATTATTATTTTTTACGAATAACATTATCAGACATATATAACTTTTTATGTTTTTTTATATATATGTGTAAATTAATAATTATAAGAAAGTTGTAAAAAAGTGTAAGTTACAATCACATTGAAAAATATTTATGAATAGTTATAACCCTTCTTAACTTATTTACATTTGCAAATATACACATATACATAAAAAAACATAATGTTTTATATGTATAATAGTATTATTTTAAAAAAATAATAATTTTGATTGATTATGAGAAGTTAACGCGGCTTATCATAATAACAAACGCTTAACATTCGTTTTCAACCATAAAGAAAAATATAAAATAACAACTTTTTAGGTACATTTATATGCTCTCTTGTTTTACCTATATATATGACCATAAAATTATTTGCGTTTTTATTTTTTCCATGTGTCATAGATATCTTGGAATTTACAAAACAAACCAATTTTATACATAAAAACTAAATGAATGCATGTTAAGATATATTTGAAAACGGGCCAAAAGTTTTACTTTCATGGAGAATATGAGAACATGTGACAATTGGCCATAAACAATTTTATGAAACACTCTTAACATTGAAAAAATGTTATCTTAATGATTCTTTATGGACTAAATGTATATATTATATTCTAGTTTTATAATATAATATGTGGTGACTGATTTAAGAAAAATATTTGTGGACTTCTATATGTGAAGATTATTTTTCAATAGCAGTTAGTATAAAAAGTATGGATTTGTGATTGGGTGCTTAGTGCTTACCGTAGGTGTTGGTGAGAAGGAGCAAAACAGCAAAGAACCATACTATAGGGCTGCATATACAAGGCATTCATCTGTTATAGATTCCACATTCATCTTTGTCTGTATATATATGTATATGTTTGTATGTGTGTATGCATGCATGTATTCATATATATATATATATATATATATATATATATATATATATATATATATATGTGTGTGTGTGTGTGTGTGTGTGTGTGTGTGTGTGTGAGGATTTTTTTCTTTAATTTTATAAGGGATAAATAAACATTCTATTTGAATGATTTTATGTATAAATCATAAAAAATGTGTGATTGATAGTACTAGTCATAGTTCCAAGTATATTTAATGAGTTCTTAAATTATTTAACCCGATATATGTATGTGTGTATGGTTAGATATATTTATATATTTATGCTTCATAGGAGTTTCTGAATTTCATTAGTGTTGCTATGAGAATGAAGTAAAAGAATAGAGTAGGAACATTTGCTCAAACCATAGCTAGCTTCTCATTAGTAATTAACAAGCATTAATACAATATTATGCTTTGCTAACCACTAACAACGATCAGTAAAGTTGTTAGCTTCCTTTAACATTTTTTACATCTCAACAATATACATTTACAAACCAACCCTAAATAATTGTAAAACTCGTTTTATTCCTTAAACTCATGCAAATGAATTTCACCCCTTATAATACTTACCTTCCAAAAGTATTAAAATGAGGAAATCTAAGAATAAAAACGTATAAGAATTCCTACATAGCATCCATGAAAGAGAGACCTTGCCAATCTTAGTAAACTTACAAGTATGTAAAATAGTTTTGACATAAGGATGGAGCTTCAGATACACCCAATCACCAATATTAAAGCTTATCTTAGTACGATGCTTAATTTTCATTGTTGCATACGATTGCGGGCCTTTGCTATAGACATTTTCAATGATTGAACCATAAGTTCTATATGACGATGAAAATGTTCTACTGCATAAACTGGTGTGCCACCGGCAATAAAAGGATTAATAAGTTGTGATGTATAACCACAAAGAGATTAAAAAAGAGTCATATTGATGCTAAGTGATGGGTAGTGTTATACTACCTCTTAACCAAAGGCAATTACTTCAATCACCGGTATGGGTTGTCCATTGCCATGCAACACAAGTAAGATTTCAAGCAGTAATTCAAAACTTTCATTTGGCCATCACTTCACATATGATAAGTAGATGTAAAAGTCAAATTCATCCCTTTCATGATTCGTTTTAAAAAGTTTCTTAAGAAACTAAGACCTAGATCACACATAATGGTAGAGTGGTTACCATGTGAGATTGCTTCATTTTTAAAGGCAAATTGGATTTTAATAATCCAAACTATTACCTATTGGCCGATAATAATCCATACTATCAATTTGGCCGGTAACACTCCCAACTTTCACTTTTATTATCAACAACAGTCCAAATGACATAATTTTAAATTTTTTATATTTGATTTGGACTCGATTCGGTTCGCAACAATAATTATGAACGAAATGAAAAAACGTACAAGCTAAATTGAGACTAAAATAGATGCCAATTAAGCGTAAAAAATTGAAAATTATGTCATTGGGACTGTTGTTGGTTATATAAGTGAAAGTTGGGAGTGTTACCAGCCAAATTAATAGTAGGGATTATTATCGGCCAATAGGTAATAGTTTGGATTATTAAAATTCAATTTGCCTTTTTTAAACAATGGGTAAAGCTAAAAACATGTGTAGTAGTTAGTGCATGTTTATGCTTGTCCATAGCCTAATGTGCCTCATCCTTCCACTGGAAAGTTTCTTCATTTTTAAGCTGAGTGGTTATGACTTTGGCTATTAGATCAAAATATATAATAAACTGGTGGTAGTACCTTGCCAAGTAAAAAGCCCCTTACCTATTTATATTCTTGGGTGGTGGACATTCTTGGATAGCACTAACTATGGCCTTATAGTAGCTACTCCTTTAATAGAGATCAAATGCCAAAAGAAGACTTGGAACGCTTAGCTACTAACGAATATTGTCTCAATAACAACAATACTTGTTCCAAGTTAATTACATGTTACTTCACAGTTAGGCAATAGGCGAATATGTCATCAAAGAAAATTAGTGTACACTTACTAATTAGATTTTAAAGCCTATGTTCATCAAGTATTGAAATGTGATTCGTGCATTAGTCAAGCCATATGGCATGATTATAAATTCAAATAGGCCTTGATGAGTATGGAAATTAGTTTTATGTATTTATGATTCATATATTCTTATTTGATAATAACAAGCCCTATGATCCATGAAGAGAAAATAATGGCTTGATCCAAATCATCAGAAACTCAATCAATGGGATTCTTCGATTGGAAATCTATTCTTATATATGACATCATTAAAGTTTTTTAGTCTACCAAGAACCTTCACCTACCATCCTTTTTTTATTAAAACCATAAGAGAAGCAAATGAACTTTGGCTATTTCCTATGACTCTCAAATCTAATAACCCTTAGGCCATATTCTTTAAATCATCATTTTTCCCTGCTAGATATCTACACGCCTTTTGGTTGATAGTGGTAAACTAATATGTCAAGACAATACGATGGCCATAATCCCTTATAGGGGGTAGGGTAGTGGGTATCTTGAAAACAACATCACAGTTCTTTGATAAGGAGTGTATAGTTGGATAAAATAACTTTAGACTGTTGTTTCATGTAGAAAACAACTATATGTAGCTATTTAGAGACTGAATAGCTATGTATTTGCTACAATTGTACTTTTATTTAGCAGGAAGAGAATCTTTTTAGCAGAATAGAACATAGCATTGTTAGTAGCATTTTCATTAAGCATAAAAATGGTATCACCTACTTTAAATAACAGTATCAACTCTTCAAAGTTCCAAATGATATTATTTGAGTTGTAAAAGCACTGAACCCTTAACACCATGTCCTAGTGAGAGGAATCAAGAATACATCAATGGTGAATGTTTGCTTGAAAAACCCAACCAAGCTTCTCACATAATTGAGTACATGATAATCTATAGCCATTAGTAATATATATATATATATATATATATATATATATATATATATATATAGGGTTTTTGTATTTCTTAGGGCATTGTATCGTCATTACCAAATAGAGATCTAAAAAGTTATAAGTGGAACGAGAGTTCATGATCACATGTAATGTTCTAGTGCCAATAGAACTTCTTACCCCCATTATGGAATAATAAGGCACTCCCATTATAGCATTCAATAATATATATATATATATATATATATATATATATATATATATATATATATATATATATATATATAGATAGGGGAGGGTTCCTGAGAAAACCAATAGTTATATGAAAACCAAAGAAACCATGGAAACCAATAACATAATTCATAACTTTTTTGTTATTTTAATTGTTAAAATGTTATATAAGTATTTGGTACATATATGTTGAGCATAAATACAAGAATGAAGAGTATTACGTATACGTAACACTATGTCGAATGAAAAATGGTTACGTATACTTAACGTATGTGTGACGTATATGAAAAACCACGATACCGTTTTCATTTTATCCATACCCATATTTATATATACTCACACACATATATAAACGATAATGACCAAAAAATTTATAAATTATGCGACCAGTTTCATTAGTTTTCTCTAGTTTTCTCACAACTTTGTGGTTTTCTTAAAATCCCTCCTATATATATATATATATATATATATATATATATATATATATATATATATATATATATGTATATGGACCTTAAAGCATATTATACTATCCTTCCAATTGTTCATGTGAACAACTTCTCCCTCTTCTTCGATAACATCAATAAAAAACAACTATTTGTTCTTACACATATGACCCACAATGAACTTCTTAACACACATAAAACATATCCCCTTTGATTTTTTCTCCTTAATTTCTTCTTATTAAGGAAAGGTTGGGGTAACAAAGGTAGATTGGCATTAGTGGATTGAATGGGTTTATTATAATAGTCATAGTATTTTGTAAATATATTAGAGTAACTGAGTTTATAATATCTATTATAGTTATATGGATGTACTACGTTAAGTGTTTTATTCTTAAGAACAAGCTAATATAGAGGCTTCTAGCAAATTATTTTATCTACATAGACGTAAAAAAATACCCAATTTCTTGTTTGATAGCCCTTTAGAATATGCTTACTCCATACTCATCATAAATAGACACTATTATGAGCCTAAATCAAACTATTGTAAAAGTTCTGTAGCAAATGCCCCCATAGCATGTTGAAGAAAAACTAACGCAAAATTATTTGGGATAAAAACTTTATATTCCAGCCATAACATCCTTTGAATTAAACCCCTCTTAATTATTCAAACAAGATCCCATAGTAAAGCCATATATTCCAAATGCATAATTTCATGCGTAAGTTTTAATATGTCTAGTGTTTCGTTAATTGTGAAGAAGTGTTCCACCCTGCAAAGTCGTCCTTCCATATTCGTGCCCTACAAATTAATTGTTAAAGGATTACTGCTCCAATTGTATTAACAATCCATTATCACTACCAGAATTGTATGATGGTGGTAATGTTTGATTGTTGTTGAGCACCGACAAGTTCTTCAAGATTTCTTCCATTTGATTCTTCACTGACTCCATGTCGCTCAAATGTTCTATTGTCATTGCTTTAATAGCTTCCTGAATTCATTGTTCCATTATCTAATTATGAATAGATGCCATTTGAATTTTGTGTTTCTATGTCAATTGGTAATGAGCTTCTGAGAATCAACCGCTCTGATACCAATGTTGCTATGAGAATGAAGAAGAATAACACTGAGAAAGAAGAATCACTCAAATCATAGCTAGATTCTTA